>OU015750.1:99478309-99502279 GCA_907169655.1 Acomys percivali | reverse complement strand
TGTGTGTGTGTGTGTGTGTGTGTGTGTGTGTGTGTGTGTGTGTGTGTTATGTACATGAACACAGGGCTCACAGCAGCCAGAAGAGGGCATCAAATCCCTTGGAACTGGAGAACTCTTGTCCTCTGGAAGAGCAGTACAGTCTCTTAAGCCCTGAGCCATCTCTCCTGCCTCACCACAAAGTTCTGTTCTCGTAAAAATGTTTTTCAGATTTATTTTTTATTTTATATGTATGAGTGTTTTGCATGCACATAAGTATGTGCATCGTGTTTGTGTGTGTGTGTGTGTGTGTGTGTGTGTGTGTGTGTGTATGTGTGTGTGTGTTGCCCACTGATGCCAGAGAGGACCATGTCAGATCCCATGGGACTGGAGTTATGGATGGCTGTGAACTATCATGAGGGTACATGGAATTGAAACTGGGTCCTTTGCAAGCGCAACAGTTGCTTTAAACCACTGAGCCGTATCTCCAGTTCCCAATATTCTATTCTTAATGCATATAACTTTAAAAATATTTCTCATGTCTCACAAGCAGGCTTATGTTAGACATTTCTAAGGACAGTGTGCATTAAAATATGGATACACCTTCTCTTCTTAACTATGATATCAATAACAGTTTCCAAAGTCTCATTCTGTCTTTAAGTCTTTTGGAGAAAGGTGTGGACTTAAATTAGGAACGTATGTGTAGAGTTGGGTGTCCTTTTAAAAAAGAATCTGAACATATTTATTCCCTTAAAAAAACCTAAAATATACATAATAAACTTCTCCCACCACTTACTGAGATGTGCCAGGCCAGTGGGTCTATACTGGAGTTCCACAAGTAAATGTGTAATTTCTAAGAACACAGAAAAGGCAGCCAGCCCTTTAGAACACTGGTGAATAGACACTTGCATAAAGGTAGTTTCTGTTATGTGAAAGTGAAGCCTGGCTTGGGAACTTCATTTTGCGTTGACTGAGTGTTAATATTCATTTAGCACAGTGGCCTCCATCTGACCTTTCTAAATAATCCATAATGCTGCAGCCAAAATCTCCATCATAACTTAAAATCTAAGGTAAATTACTCATAAATATTTCTCTGGGGGCCTTAGAGTATAATTTATAATATAACTGTAAGCATACACTTGTCCTTTAATTATAGGCTTAAATCTAGAGGAAATTTTTATTCTGTAAATTTCATATTTCATTAATTATTTTTTTTATCTTAAAAACTTTCATATTTGAAAGTATTTAAAGTACCACTAACACCAAAAAGAGTTTAGGCATAAGTTGAGATGAATAAAAATGAATTTTTAATGGTGTCCAATTGTCCTTTTGAGTGAGGTAAAAGCCGAATTAGTTTAGAAAGTACACTGTGCACCTCAGCCCCTCCAAGGTGTCATGTAAGAAGGAGTATTGCCTGCTGAGAGAGTGAGTGGAAATAGGATGGCCCTAAGGGACACTTCGGCTGTCTCTTTAGCAGAACCCGCTGATTTGTGTGTTTCTAGCAAGCTCCAGCCTTTATCTCCATGCTTCATATAAGTCTCAGTTTGATTCCAGTCATAACTCATTCTCTACCTTTTAGTACTGTGCTTGCTGCAAAGTTTATCTTCAGTTATCTGTATCCTGGGTTCACAGCATCTTATTTAAAAGAAACAGGCCTTATTTAACACTCCTTTCTTCACTATAGAACTTGGCTCATCCTATTACCGGAGGAAGAGTCATGCAGGTTATGAATATACTGGAAATATCTAACATAGAATCTAGTGTTTATTTGTGATGCAGGAATGTGCCTGTGTAGTTTAAGGACTCATTTTAATTAGAAATGTAATGTCAGATACCTACATATATATCATATTATGTATATTCTTATAATATCAACCTTGAGCTTAATTTTTGATTTGACTTTCTCCATTGTGTAAATATTACTTTAAGAGTAGACCTGGATGGGATGACAGAATCACATCCTGATGCCCCCTTTTTAACAACATTGTGATTCTATAGACTGGCTCCGGCAGGGATTCTCTTCTTGTTTTGTTGTTGTTGTTGTTTGTTGTTGTTGTTCCCCCAGCCCAATGCTCAAGTCAATTTGCCTTTTGTATATCTTAGTAAACTGTTTTTCAGCTTTTATGTAAATCTTTTGTGGAAAACGAATTAGCCACTTTATTTTTGCATGTATTGACTAGGTAATTATTAAATACCCCTCACTCAAAGAGAGCAGAGTTTAAAGGAACTTGGGGAAACATTTGCAATTCAATTTTTCTGTCATCAATACACATTTTGACATTTTGCCAGTCCACTTAATTTTTTCCAGCAAGGCATACATTACTATTCAGTAGATTATGGTAATTAACTATATAAGTGAGGTGCCTGCTTCCCTTCCACAGAGCACGAGGTAACTGAGTGTGCTCAGTTCAGCTCTCAAGTCCTAAGCTACCACTCCACAGGCATTGTGCAGGAACCTGGAAGAGGAATCTCCAAAGAGCACTAGAAGGAAGGATGTGTGTCTAGAGGGGGCCCGATCCTGTTCCGGTACCTCAGCAGAGGGAAGAGACAGTAATACGATAGACTGTCAAGTTTCTATACTTTTGGGAATATTACATACTTAGGGATATTGTCCTGCCTATCACAGGTCTAGACATTCTCTAAGTATCATGTTTGTGGTCTTTCTCTTAGCCTATGGTGCCTAGTAGATGATCTCACAATTCTTTGTGATTAAAAAACAAAATCCCATATCCATCTTTCCAATACCATTGGCTCTTTTTCTTTTTTCTTTTCTTTTCCTTTTTTTCTTTTTTCTTTTTTGGTTCTTTTTTACTTTTATGCTTTCATAATAACTCCATAATATTCTAATAAGGATTTCTGGAAGGCCATGTAGGCACAAAAACTCTTTCAGATAAGAATCTAACTAGAGAATGGGTGGAAACTTAAGCCAGTGGGTGGCTCCCACACTCCCCTACAGACTAAACTATGGTGCATGGCCCGTACAGAAGCCTAACCCATCAAGTGGTTCCCACACTCTTGAGTGGACAGAGCCAAGGTCCTATGGTCTGACCCAGACTGGGCAGAAGCCCAGCCATCTCCAGCAGATAGAACCCAGGGCCCCAGTCGCCAAGGGCAGGGTCTTCAAAATCCAACCAAAGGCAGATAGTATTTACCTACACTATTTTGGACTGAATCTTGGGTTGCAGAGCACCAGCACCATCCTTTGCTGGCCCAGTGGGGAGCCCAGGGTGTGGAGCAAAGTCCCCCAGAGCTGAAACCAGGTCACTTGACTGGTCCAGGGAAGGGTTCCCTGATCCCCACAGGTGAGGGGTCATGACCTATAGACACTCACCAACAAACTACTCTCAATGACCAGTGAAGGACACTAGAGACTACTTCCCGACATCAGAAATAGCAAGATGACTAAAGACCAGCTTAAAAACACAAACAACAAAAGTCAGAATAATATGACATCTCCAGAATCCAGTTATCCCAGACAATTCAACCCTGGGAACTCAAACACAATTGAAGCACAAGAAAATGACCTTAAGTCCTTGGTAATGAAGATGATAATTGAAGAAACAAATAAAAGCCATAAACAAATACAGGAAGATGCAGCCAAACAGATTGAGGACCTTAGAGACCTTCTATGACAGAAGCCTATAGAGAGGAAATGAAGAAAACATTGGAAGAATTTCAGGAAAATGCAAACAATCATATGTAGGAATTCAATAAAATCACTCAATATCTGAAGATGAAAATAGAAACAATGATAAAAGCACAGATAGAAGAAAGCTGGGAATGAGAGAACTTAGAAAAGAAAACAAGAAGTACAGAGGTAAGCTTCACTAACAGAACTTAACAGATGGAGGAAAGAACCTCGGGTGTAGAAGATACAACCATTAAAGAAAATGTTAAGTCTGAAAAATTCCTGACACAAAACACCCAAGAAATCGAGGACACCATGAAAAGACAAAACTTAAGGTTAATAGGAATTGAGGAAAAAGGCCCAGAAAATATTTTCAACAAAATCATAGAAGAAAATTTCCCCAACTTAAAAGAAAGAGATACATATAAACATACAAGAGACATACATAACACTAAATAGAATAGACCAGAAAAGAAAATCCTCCTGTCACATAACATTCAAAACACAAAATGTACAGATCAAAGAAAAAATATTAAAAGCATCCAGGGGAAAAGACCAAGTAACATATAATGGCAAACCTATCAGAATTACACTTGACTTCTCAGCAGAGACTATGAAAGCCAGAAGGGCCTGGGCAGAGGTCCTGCAAAACCTAAGAGACTACCGATGCCAGTCCAGATTATTATACCCAGTGAAACTTTCAATAACCAATGATTGGGAAAACAAGACGTTTCAAGACAAAAGCAAATTCAAACAGTATTTATGCACAAATCCAGACCTACAGAAGTTACTAAAAGGAGAACTCTAACCCAAAGAGACAAAATACAACCAAAATAACACAGGAAATAAATAACTTTACTGTAGCAAAATATAACCAGACAAACACTGTACCGAAACCAACATAAAAATCAAGTGACCTAACAGTCATTGGTCATTAATATTCTCAACATCAATGGCCTTAACTCTCTAATAAAAAGACTTAGACTAACAGAATGGATGCATAAACAAGACACACTATTCTTCTGCATTCAAGAAACATATCTCAGCCATAGGGATAGACATTACCTCTGGGTAAAAGGCTGAAAAAAGGTGTTCCAAGAAATCAGACACTAGAAGTAAGCTGGGGCAGCCATTCTAATATCTAATGAATTAGACTGTCAACCAAAATTAAACAAAAGAGATGAGGAAGGACACTTCATACTCATCAAAGGTAAATTCAACCAATATGATGTCACAATTCTGAACATCTACACCCCAATACAAGGGCACCTACATTTGTAAAAGAAACATTAACAAAGCTTAAACCACAAATTGATACCCAC
This sequence comes from Acomys percivali, assembly GCA_907169655.1. Classification (NCBI taxonomy): domain Eukaryota; kingdom Metazoa; phylum Chordata; class Mammalia; order Rodentia; family Muridae; genus Acomys; species Acomys percivali. The sequence goes on along the minus strand of OU015750.1, from coordinate 99,497,353 downwards.
ATTAATAGTGTGAGACTTTAACACCCTCACTTTTGCCAAAGGATAGGGCAATGAAACAGAAGCTAAACTAAGAAATAATGACACTAACTGATGTCATGAATCAAATGCATTTAACAGACTATCTACAGAACTTTCCCCTCAAACACAAAAGATTATATCTTCTTCTCAACACTTCATGGAACCTTCTCAAAAATTGACCATATAGTAGGTCACAAAGCAAGCCTCAGCCAATACAAGAAGATTGAAATATTACCTTGTATCCTATCAGACCACCATGGCATAAAGCTGGACTTCAATAACAGATATTTTAAAAAAGACCTACACATACATGGAAACTAAACAATTCTCCACTCAACAACACCTGGGACAGGGAAGAGATAAAGAAATAAATTAGGGACTTCCTAAAACTCAGTGAAAATGGATGTACAACATACCCAAATTTATGGGACACATTGAAAGCAGTGCTAAAAGGAAAGTTCATAGCACTAAGTGCCTTCATAAAGAGATTGAAAGCATCTCATATAGGCAACTTAATGAGGCATCTGGAAGCCTGAGGAAAAAAAGAAGCAGAAACACCCAAAAGGAGTAGACGGCTGGAAATAATCAAACTCATGGGTGAAATCAATAAATTAGAAACAAAGAGAACAATTCAAAGAATCAACAAAACCAAGAGCTGGTTCTTTGAGAAAATCAACAAGATAGACAAACCATTAGCCAAACTAGCTAAAAGGCAGAGAGATACTATTCAAATGGACAAAATAAGAAATGAAAAGGGAGACATAACAACAGACTCTGAAGAAATAAAAAGAATCATTAGGTCCTACTTCAAAAGCGTATATGCTATAGAATTTGAATATCTAAAGGAAATGGGCAACTTTCTTGATCAATTCCACTTGCTAAAATTGAATCAAGATCATATAAACAAATTAAATAGTCCTATTTCTCCTACAGAAATAGAAGCAGTCATCAAAAGTCTCCCCCCAAAAACAAAACAAACAAACAAAAAACAAACAAAAGACCCCAGGGCCAGATGGTTTCAGTGCAGAATTCTACCAGACCTTCAAAGAAGAGTTAATGCTGATGTTCTTCAAACTACTCCACAAAATAGAAATGGATAGAACATTACCAAACTCATTCTATGAGGCCACAGTCATCTTGATACCTAAACATAACAAAGACCCAACCAAAAAAAAAAAAAAAAAAGAGAATTTCAGACAAATTTCTCTTATGAACATTGATGCAAAATACTCAGTGAAATACTTGCAAATCGAATCCAAGAACACATCAAAGATATAATTCACCATAACCAAGTAGGCTTCATCCCAGGCATGCAGAGATGGTTCAATATATGGAAATCCATTATATAAACAAGCTGAGAGAAAACAAAACCCACATGATCATCTCCTTAGATGGTGGAAAAGCATTTGACAAAATCCAACACCTATTCATGTTTAAAGTCTTAGAACATCTACCTAAACATAATAAAGACAATATACTGCAAGCCAATGGCCAACATCAAATTAAATGGAGAGAAGCTCAAGGAAATTCCACTAAAATCAGGGACTAGTCAAGGCTTCCCACTCTCCATATCTCTTGAATATAGTACTTGAAGTTCTAGCTAAAGCAATAAGACAACAAAAGGAGATCAAAGGGATCCACATCAGAAAGGAGGAAGTCAAATTAACCCTATTCTCAGTTATATGTTAGTGTACATAATTGATTCCCAAAATTCCACCAGAGAACTCCTAAAACTGATAAACACCTTCAGCAAAGTGGCTGGCTACAAAATCCACACAAAAAAGTCAGGAGCCCTGCTATATACAAATGGAAATCATACTGAGAAAGAAATTAGGGAAACTACACCCTTAACTATAGCCACAAGTAATGTAAAGTATCTAGTTGTAACTCTAACCAAGCAAATGGCAGACTTCTATTTAAAAAAACTTCAAATCTCTGAAGAAGAAAATTGAAGATGATATCAGAAGATAGAAAGATCTCCTATGTTCATGGATTATAAGAATTAACATAGAAAAGTTGCCATCTTACCAAAAGCAATCTACAGATTCAATTCAATCCCTATCAAAATACTTACACAATTTTTTAAAGACATTGAAAGATCAACTCTCAACTTCATATAGAAAAACAAAAACCCCAGAATAGCTAAAACAGTCCCATACAATAAAAGGTTCACTGGAGGAGTTTCCATCCCTGATCTAAAGTGATATTATATAACAACAATAATTAAAACAATATGATACTGGCATAGCAATAGGCTGATTGATCAATGGAATCAAATTCAACACCCAGAAATAAATCCACACACCTATGACCACTTGATTTTTGGCAAAGAAGTCAAATCTATACAATAGAAAAAGATAGCATCTTCAAAAAATGGTGCTGTTCTAACTTGATGCCTACATGTAGAAAATGCAAGTAGATCCATATTTATCACCATGCACAAAATTCAAGTCAAATGGATTGAGGACCTCAACATAAAACCAGAGACACTAAATTGTTTAGAACAAAAAACGGGGAAGAGGTTTGAACTCATTGGCACAGGAGATAACTTCCTAAACAGAACACCAATAGCCCAGGCTCTAATGTCAGCAATTAATAAATGGGACCTTATGAAGCTTAGAAGCTTCTGTAAGGCAGAAGACACTGTCAACAGAACAAAGTGACAGCCTACAGACTGGGAAAAGATCTTCACCAACCCTTTATCTGACTAAGGGCTAATATCCAAAATATATAAAGAACTCGAGAGGTTAAACATCACCAAACCAAATAACCCAATTAAGAAATGGGGCTCATCAGTCACAGACATAGGGGAAGGTGGGGGAAGAGGGAGGGAGGAAGGAATGGGAGGATACAAGGGATGGGCTAACAATTGAGATGTAATGTGAATAAATTAATAAAAATTAAAAAAAAGAAATGGGGCTCAGAACTAGAGAATTCTCCACAGAGGGATATCGAATGGCTGAGAAACGAAGAAATGCTCAATGTCTTTAGTCATCAGGGAAATGCAAATCAAAACAACTCTGAGATTCCATCTTACACCCAACAGAATGGCTAAGATCAAAAACTCAAGTGAAAGCACATGCAGGCAAGGATGTGGAGAAAGAGGAACAATCTATTGCTGGTGGGAGTGCAAACTTGTACGACCACTTTGTAAACCATTCTGGTGCTTTCTCAGAAAATTGGCAATAGGGCTACCTAAAGACCCATCTATTTTACTCCTTGGAATATACCAAAAAGATGCTCTACCACACAACAAGGACATATACGTCACCATATTCATAGCAGCCTTATTTCTAATATCCAGAAACTGGAAACAACCTAGATGTCCCTCAATCAAAGGATGGATAAAGAAACTGTGGTACATTAACACTATGGAGTACTGCTGAGCTATTAAAAACAAGGAAATCTTGAAATTTGCAGGCAAATGGATGGAACTAGAAACAATCATCTTGAGTGAGCTAACCCAGACCCAGAAAGACACACATGGTATATACTCACTTATAATTGGATACTAGCCCACCATGGATGTCCTCTGAGAGTTGTCACTCAGCAGGGGATTGGGGCAGATGCTGGGACTTACTATTGCACCTCCAGTTTAGAGTGATATAGGAGATTGGGGAAATAGAAGGATCCAGTGGGTCCTGGAACCCTACAATAAGACCATCAAGACTGGCGGATCTAGATCCAGGGGCATACACAAACTACTGTATCAACCAAGGACAATGCATGCAAGAAACCTAGATCACCTAATTAGGTCTAGCCAATGGACAGTGCATTCTCCACAGGTATGTGGAGAATGGAGACTGACTCTGACATGAACTCAGGTGTTCCCAATTTGACCACTTCCCCTTGGTGGAGAGGCATGGTGGCACTCAGAGGAAGGGGAATCATGCTATCAGGATGAGTCCTGATAGGCTGTGATCATATGATGGGGGATGAGGTCCCCTTCTGTCACAGGCCTAGTGGTTAGGAAAGGGTGAAAGAGGGAGGGGAGGAAGGGAAGATACAAGTGAGGGGACAACACACACATACAAAAGAAAAGAAAAAAAATTTAACTAGAAAACAAACAAACAAAAAGACCTTCCTATCTGGTAAATATGGCTTTAGCCTTAGAAAGATGGTTAAGTTTTTTGAGATTTTCCTACTGAGGATGAGAAATACCCACATTTGGAGTGAATTATTTTCATGTTCACATCAACATCAAGAATTGCCAAAAGGAAGAAAGAAAAGACAAGGCAGAAGAAAGACCAAGCATGGTGACTCACGCCTTTAATCCCAGCACTGGGAAGGCAGAGGCAACAGATCTCTGACTTCAAGGCTAGTCTGGTCTGCTACTACAAAGCAAGTCCAGGACAATCAGGACTACAAGAGAAACCATGTCTCGAAAAACCGAAACAAATCAAAACCAAAACCATAACAAACAAAAAAGAAGAGCCAACAAGAGGCTGTTCTACACCTTGCAGCATTCAAGTGAAGAAAAACTAAAAATGAATTTTGGTCAGTGTGATATTCATACTGTATGTCAGTATTATTGATCAATGTAGTTTCACATAAACTGCACTCTTCTTGTGTGTCTGTGAGGACCTTACTCATATACAGTGGTACTTAATTGTATTTACTTTGTGTAACATTTCTGTGATTCAGTTAGTTTTAGACCCATTTGAACATGGCCTTTCTGGCTATATGGCACACCATTTCTATTATAGCTAAAAACATCAGTGTGCTTTTCAGATATCTTATAAGAAGGCTTCTGTTTTGTGCTAGATCCATCTTATATTTACAAATATGTATAACACACACAGACACTGTCTTATCTGCCTGGTGCACATACCACCACCCAGTGTGACCACTCAAAACATACCATAAATATTACCAAAGCTGCCTGACACAGTTGACCACCACTGCTCTAAAGTCAACATAAAGGGACCTTACTGCAAATGTAATCCCCTGGTCACTTTCTGTCTTGCATGCAAGGGATTTCATACCATTCATGACTTAGCTGCTATCTTGCCAGAACAAAACAGGTACATTTCTGGGGTAACAAGTCCCCAAGAAGTTCTTAGCTCTCTAGGGCAGCTGTCCTTGTGACTCTAGCTTGGCATTCTAGATTGCTTCTGTGTCCAGGAGCTCAGTAACGTGTGCATTCACAGACATTGCAACAGGGAAAGAGAGCATGAAGAATCGTGCATGCAGTTTTAATAACCTAATGGGAAGTGTCACTTGTCACTTCAGCTCATTTATTGACAAAAGTAAATTACATGGGGCACATCTTACTTTGAGGCAGAGGGAGGTTTGGTCCTCCGTGCTTGAAAGGAAGACCCATGGATACTGGTGGATCTTAGTAATGCGCATTACTACCTTCACTTAAGTCCTGTATGAGGTGAGTCAGGACATTTGAAATACAGACTCTAGTCCTTGGCTCTGGAGAGAATTCAAAGCACAGAATAAACTTCTGTGCAAATAAGATTATGTAAACATGATCAATTATTATAAACTTATTATTCATACTGGTTTAGAAGATATTCACATGTATAATAGATTTTTCAATTAAACTTTTATTATTATTATTTACTTTTTTGGGTCTTCCAATAAACTTCCATTATTCTTTTGAGTTAAATATATTTCTCATTGTCTTAGAGTTTGTTATAATTTTTACATAAGAATAATTTTCTTTCTATTACTTTTCTTCTTGTCTGTTGCAACTACAAAGAAAACTCTATTTGTGTTTCCTTCACCTACCTATCGAAATCTGAATTATTTAAGTACTTCATATATCTGATGTTGAGTCACTATGAAAGTGTTTCTCAAGATTTAGAATTTTTACAAGCAACATCACCTGGGGAAATTGGTGGAAATCTGAAGCTCTTAACTCAGACCTATGGAGTGAGAAACTGGGTGTGGGACTCAGCCTTGAACAGTTTTACATGTAGAATCATACCTGATAAAATGCTAGCAATATTCTCCCCCCTCTCTGTTCTCTGTCTCTCTCTCTCTCTCTCTCTGTTCTCTGTCTCTGTCTCTGTCTCTGTCTCTCTCTGTCTCTCTCTCTCTCTCTGTCTCTCTCTCTGTCCTATCTCTCTCCCTCTCTATCTCTCTTTACTGGTAGTTGATAATCTGATAATACCTCTCCCTTTAAGACACCTTTTATGAAGATATTACAAAATGTTTGGGGCCCAATGGAATTGATCTTGGTCTGATTTTATTTAAGGCAAATTCACTGTTTCTGAGGTTTAACATCTTTCACAGGCCTTATACTATGGGAAGAATTTTACATAGTGATAATCAGAAGTGATGGCTGTAGTTTAGTAAACATTTTTTTTTTTTTTGAATCTGAGATGCTGTAGATGGGTTCACAATTAATTTGTTAGTGTTTGAAATGAGCTGATGGATTTTTGCATCATTCATAGAGTAAGCACAACTTGATGAGTTTATTTTCACACGTTGATGCATTTAGTTTCCAATGTCTACTTCCAGGTGTGCTTGTTGAGTGCATGTGTTTTCTTAAAACAGTAATAAATGTAGTTTTTAGAAATAGTATTATTTCTTACAGCCTTAAAAATCCAGCCTTTCAGGCTAGAGAGATGACTTAGACGTTAAGAGCACTGGCTGCTCTTCCAGAGGTCCTGAGTTCAATTTCCTGCAACCACATGGTGGCTCAAAACCATCTATAATGAGATCTGGTGTCCTCTTCTGGCATGCAGGCATACATATGGGCAAAACACTGTATACCTAATAAATAAATAAATCATGAAAAATACAAGTTTTCAAGCCAGGCGCAGTGGCACACATCTATAATCCCAGCACTCAGGGAGGCAGAGACAGGAGGATCTCTGAGTTAGAGGCCAGCCTGGTCTACAGAGTGAGCCCATGACATCCAAGTCTACCCTGTCTCAAAAAGCAAAGAAAAAAACAAACAAACAAACCAAACAAAAACAACAACAAAACCTCCAGCCTTTCCTCATCAGATTGGAAGATTAATTACATTAATTAATTCAGTAGTATATGTTGTACGCAGATACTGAGAACTCACGTTAGAGCTGTGGTAATTGTTGACCCCATATGCTTCTTCTAGAATTCTACCAAACATCTGGCTGGGTAGCTGCCCTCGCCAACTGGAACATGTGACCATCAAGCTGAAGCATGAGTTGGGAGTTACCGCTGTCATGAACTTCCAGACAGAATGGGACATCATCCAGAATTCTTCAGGCTGTAACCGCTACCCCGAACCCATGACTCCAGACACTATGATGAAGCTGTACAAGGAAGAAGGCTTGGCCTACATCTGGATGCCCACACCGGATATGAGCACTGAGGGTAAGGCCAGAACACGCACTCTGGTCCTTCACAGAACTTGTCTCAGAGACGCCGGGTTTTCTGTCTTCCTGCCATCTGTAGCTGAATGTCATAAATATGACATTGTGAAATGGAAATAATATAAAGATTTCGATTTAATGTCTTTAGACACTTTGACAGGATTCTGTTTAATATGGCTTCTTTAGCATATATACATATATATGTATATATACTGTGTGGAGGCTTTAGACTGGTGGCTGGTAATGTGGAGGGAATAGTCCCTGGGATATGGCACATGTTAATGGAATGAACAAAAATAGGAGTTTAAGAGCACAATAGGTTAGTTCTAAACACACAAAAGATATTTGGGGGATCTTGTATAGGTAATCTAAAAAGGCTCTGGAGGAAGTAATGTTTGAGGTAATGTCGGAGAAGTGGCTGGGGAAAGGGCAAGATGGGAGAGAATGGCAGGGGGAGAAATTTAGAAAAGTCATTATTCCAGGAGAGGATGTAGCATGTTGTAGGAACGGGAACATCAATGTGACTGAAGAACTGAGGATATCAAAGTACCCCCAGAGCTGCCCCCGCCCATGGCTTCTTTTCTCTCTGCAAAGCCTCTGTCTTCTTACCCCCAGTCTCCCCTCTTTTGATCTCCACCCTCACTTCTCTCTGTGCTCTCTCTCCTACTTTGTTGCTTCTCTTTAACCACTATATGCCTGTCTGTTCTACTTCCCCTTCTAAGAGAGATTAAAGCATCCTCCCTTGGGCCCTCCTGGTTACTTAGCTCCTTTGGGTCTGTGAATTGCAGGATGGTACATCTGAGACAAGGTGGAGACCTGAGACATAGTAGCTTCCTGGGAGGATATGGGGGTGAGTCTAGCTGAGACTCCTGACAGCAGGGGTCATAGAAACTGAAGAGGGCCACCCTCTAACCCTCTTGATGGAGGGAGGGCAACAACAACCCATCCCCCCAAAACTTCAACTCAAAATGTACCCTGCCTACAAGATGTGCAGGGATAAAGATAAAGCAGAGATTGAGGGAATATCCAACCAATGCCTGGCCCAATCTGAGACCCACCCCATGGGAGAGGGGTCTAATTGACACTATGAAAGACATTCTGCTATGCTTGCAGACGGGAGCCTATCGTAGCTGTCCTCTGAGAGGCTATACCCAGGAGCAGATCAAAACATGCTGTGTGACTCACTGCCAAACCTTAGTCTGAGTACAGGGAGCTTTGTGGAAAAGTCTGGGGAAGGATAGAAGGATCCAGAAGGAACAGGAACTCCACAAGAAGACAAACAGAGCCAGCTAACCTGGGCCCAGTGTGGCTTGTGGAGATGGGAGCACCAACCAAGAACTATGCATGGACTGGATCTAGGCCCCCTACACATAGGTATGCGAGGGACAGCTTGGTCTTCATGTGGGTCTCCTAATAAGGGACCAGGGGCTGTCTGTGACATAGACTCTGCTGCCTGCTTTTCAAACACTTGCTAGGCCACCATGAAAGAGGCTGTGCTCAGTCTGGTGCAACTTGATGTGCTGGAATAAGTCGGTAGGGGCCTCCCCTTTTCTGAGAGGCAAGAGGGGGAAGAGGAAGGAAAGGTGGGACTGAGAGAAGAGGAGGGAGGGGGATACGCTTGAGATGTAAAGTGAATAAATAAGTTAACAAAAGAAATTACCACCTCAGTTGGGATACAATAAGAATGTCACAGCGGCAGGGAGTAGCTACAGTTCCTCTTGTTTTAGTCTTTTCACCAAAATCGACTTCCATTGTTCTGTGAACAGCTTGGATCCGGGTCTGAGAGTCCGGTGAGGTGGGTGCAGTAAGATTGGTGATAATGTAGGAGGTGAGGCATGGGGAGCTGTAGGAAGCGTGGAGGTGCGTTGGCATTGACTGGGCAAGGACTGAGAGCTGTCTTTATGAATAAAGTATCATGGATAGGGAATCAGAGATGAAGAAGTCATAGTTGTGACATGGTAAGTAAGCAGCAGTAAGGCAAGTTCAAGACCAATTACAGTGCCCAGAAAAGTGGACAAGGAGTGATGCAATGTGCTCTGGGGATTATGGCTTCTTTCTGATGAGGCCAGATAGGCCAGTTATATGAATTTCCACGACATTTGGAGTGGGCCTGGATTGCACAGAGAGATGAGACCAGAGAAAGGGAAATGTAGGTGCAAGGCACATAGACTAGGGTGCAGAAGCTTGGGGTTCTAGAAGAGCCATATATAGACAAGATAGACAGTTGCTGAAAAGTAGGGGTAACTTTTCCAGTAACGCTACGGCAGTATTAATAACATGTCAGCAGGGGGCAGAAGAGAGCTGTCGAGTGTGCATAACATGTTAGAGGAATTTGGCTATTTGCTCTTCTGGGCATAGAAGAATGGCAGTGAAGCCTGGCCAGGAAGCCAGAAACATTTCCCCCCACCCCCACCCCCCACCCCCAGCGCTCTCTGTACAGCGCATGCTGTGCATCCAACCCTCTTGTGTTCTACACGCATTAACTCATCACGTTCAAAGCAGACTCTAGACAATTTCCTTTCGCAGAGGAAGAGATGGTACAAAAAGGTTATGTAATGGGTCTAGGTCTTAAGATAAGAAAGAGTCATAGCCCAGATTTCGAGGGTGGCAGTCTGACTCACAGCACTGTTCTCAAAGCCGGCCTGTGAAGCAGCAATTCCGTGCTTCTTCATACACTTCCAGCCGCATCCACAGACCGACATCATTTCAGTTCCTTGTGTTCATGATTAGCTGGCTTTATGCAAAGCTGTGAATCGAAGGGGACATAGCTTATCTCCCCCAACAACCAGTGATCTGTAAAACAGAACCTCTTGGGGACCATAGGAAACCTGTGTCAGTGTCCACCTTGACACCTCCTGGCCAGACAGGGCCCCTCTGGGGATTTGAACTGAACTATCGTTAAGGAGAGGTATAATTTATTTTCCTTGGGGTAGGGAAAGCTATTGACACTATGGCTATTTTTCTTGGTCACATGGTTACATGAAGGTTAATTTAAGAGCCTTGCCTTTTCTTAAGGCTAAACCCCAAAGAAAATAGAATTTGCATCAACAGGAGGCTGGTGTATTTTCTCTGCAAAGACTGTTTCTCTGGTTTTAAACAGTCAAAGAATGGTCAAGACCCTTCAGTTGTAGCCTTCACAGAGATTTTGATTTGGCTTCTGTGGTTCTAATTTCACAACACTCTAGGCCATTGGGGTAAATAGGAGGGGAGTAGGAAGGGAGCAGTTGAGCCAGTATTCTAACTGTTGCTCGGCCACCGCATCCCTTGCTCCACTAACAGCATCTCTCTATCCATTAGGACCCATTGTAGTTGTACTCAAAGCATTTGGTGGTGGTGATGGGGCCACTGGGTCACCAGGTTCAGGGGTCTATGGCCAGCTTCCATCTAGAGCTCACAGAACAACTGAATGAGAGCAAAGGAGCCCGCACCCACAAAGGGACAAACTCTGACACTCAATAAAAGGATTTCTTTGGTTCAGTAGGACCTGGGCAAGTAATCATAGAGTTAGCCATTCCTGAGAGGCAGGATGATTTTCCATCGGCAGATTATTTACGTGGCTTACAATTATAGAGCAATGAACATATAAATTAATCCACCTGGATACTTCTAGAACTCCAGGGGGGAGGAGTGGGATCCATCTGGAAGCATTCTGAGCTGCTGCATGGTGCTGTCAGGTTAAGTCTGGAAAGGAGACTCTGCCAGGCTGAATTGCCACAGACCTGCTACAATCAGTCGTTCTACTAATCCTTCCTGTTGGACATTTTGTCCTATAAGGAGGGCTGGTTTACACGTCGTCCCTTTCATTTCTTCTTTTTTTTAAAAAAAATGTAGTTTGTCTCTTTCACCTGGGAAAGGAAAAATTTCCAAATTCCAATTGCCACCTCGATGAAATAAGCTGTGTCTGTCCATTAAAACTCCCATTCTCAGGGGGACGTCAGATTGAGTGTTGATCTTTGCTCCTCTAACAATTTAACTCTCTCCTTCCCAGTGAGTTCAGAGATTCACTCTGGGTGTTCCTTTGTTACCACAGCCCGAGTCATTCTCTCATTCAACAGACTCAATTCCTTTCTGTCCTTGCACCAAGACTCCAAGACACCAAGACAGTGGAATAGGAATACCTGGGCAGGCCAGAGCCTGGTAGGCTTTGAGAAACTTGTGATATAAGAGAGACCCTCGTCTGTACTATATGTGGAAAACAAGACCGTCCAAGTAAATTAACAATGTGTGCAGTTATATATTTATCCCAGAATAAGAAAGAAAAGCCGTACCTGCATGCTGTAGATGTCTCTTTTGGTCAGCCTCAGACAAAGCAAAGCATCCCCTGAGAGGCTTTTGACCTCCCTTACTGCGGGTCCTAAAGTGACAGGTGCTAAAAACCATTTCCCTTTCTTATATATTGGCTCGTCCAACACCTGGTTCCCTCTTAGGAAGCTTTTCATCATCCCAGACTTATACTGGCTTATAGCAGGGTTGGAACACAAGGTAGAACAGAGATGTCCAACAGTGTCTCAGATCAAACAAGTGGTACAGCTTCAATGTTGCTACTTGTTCAGTTTTTATTGAGGTATATAATGATTGCTGAGCGAGCATCTAACTTACACCCGATGCTTGTTTTAAATTCCAAGGAGAGAAACACAGATGGTGGAGTGTTTTGTGTGACCTACATAAGGTTTGCATTTTTTTTCAATTTAGTTAGCATCATTTAAAATCTGGAATATTTTCCATAAAAAAAAAAAAGAATCTGGGAGTTGGGGAGATTGCTCAGTGGTTAAGAATACTTGCTGCTCCTTGCAGGGGATGCAGGTTCACTTCCCAGCACATACATGGCAGCCCATGACAGTGTGCAACTCTAGTTTCACAGGATCTGATACCCTTTTCCACCTTCCACAGACATGGAATGGAGGTAAACAAACATACATATAAGATGACAATAAAACAAACCTTTACAAAAGAATCTTTCTTATTTTTTTAACCATGTTGTCTAAGGCTGCAGACTTAAGCTCTTCATAAAACACACACACACACACACATACACACACACACACACATACACACACACACACACACACATGAAGATGAAATATACCTTTGGGTGCTCTGGTTGACACCGACTCTCTTATACACTGAGGGCCCTATTTTCATTCCTCGGTGATTCAGTTCCTCTGCATTAGGGCCCTTGGATGCAGACTTGTTAGAGCCTGGAAGAGGCGGAAGTCCCACAGGGTCATGGCAACATGGAGGGACTTGTGAGAAGGCAGACTGAGGTGAGAGATGGAAAGTGCTGGCAACCAGGTGGATGAGGAAGAAACACAGAGAGGGCTTAAGGCCAGAGGCTTTGGAGTCAGAATGGCCGCTTAAGGATTTCATCAGGACAGATCACCCAGCCTCAGTATCTTCATGTAGAAGTTGAGGATAACAGACAAAGCGTGCTATGGGATACCTGTAGATGAAGAAGGCTCCACCTCTAACTCCTAAGCTTTGGACTCGATTCTTTATTGATTGAAAGTACAAAGCCAGGCATAGTGGTGCAACCTTGAAACTCAGCACTCAGGGAGGCAGAGACAGGTAGATCTCTGTGAGTTCAAGGTCAGCCTGGTCTACAAAGCAAGTTCAGGACACCCAAGGATATACATGGAAACCATATTTCAAAAAAAAAAAAGTAGATTTTTTTCATACAATATATTCAGTTATGGTTTCCCCTCCTCCAACTCCTTCTAGTTCTTCCCCCTCCTCAGGCACCAAAATTCACAGCCTTCCTTCCTTCCTTCCTTCCTTCCTTCCTTCCTTCCTTCCTTCCTTCCTTCCTCTCTTGTTAGAAAGCAAACAAGAATCTAAACTAATAAAATAAGATAAAATAAAAACAGGCAAACTAGAATAGGACAAAACAAATAAACAGAACAAAAAAGAGGCAGAGAGAAAGCACAAGAAACACATTCAGAACCAGAGACACATATTTGCACAGAGAACCCTCAAATAGACAAAACTGGAAACCGTAGTATATGAGCAAAAAGTAAGGTAAACAAACAAACAACAACAATAACAAAATTTAAAAAAAACACATAAAAATCCTCCAAAAATGTCATTGAGTTAGCTTTGTGTTTTGTGTTGGCCATCTACTGCTGAGCACGGGTCCTATACTTAAATTGGTTTGTATACCCAGTGAGACTCTGTCGGAGGAGTTTTCTCTGGGAGCAGTTATCAATTGTAGAGCTTCTGGGTTAGGGATGGATGCTTGTGTCTACTTCTCCTCTTAGCAATGGAACCCCATCTGGGTTAGATCCGTGCACACCTTGTGCATGACGGTCTTTGCCACTTCATATGTGTGTCAGCCCTGTTGTGTATAGAGGGCTTTGTTTCCTTGGCTCTTACAACACTGGCTCTTAAAACATTTCTACCTCCTCTCCCACAGAGTTCGCTTAGCCTTGATGGGAGGGATAAGATGGAGACATTCTATTTAGGACTGAGTATTCCAAGGTCTCTGATTCTCTGTACATTGTCAAGTTACGGGTTTCTGCATATGTTCCCATCTATTGCAGAAGGATGCTACTCTGATTCTGGCTGAGCAACACACAGATATGAGTACAGCAGCATGCTACTAGGAGCCATTTTACTGCTACATTCCTTTAGCAGAACAGTAGTATTTGGTTTTCCTCTAAGACCATGGCCTATTTAGTTTCAGGTTCTTGGTCTCCTGAGCAGTAACTGTCATGGGTTTCATCTGATGCAGTGTGCCTTAAACCCAATCATGTAGGTGTTGGTTACTCTCATGACTTTTATGCCATTATTGCCCCATTATAGCTTGCAGGAAATATAGCATTGTAGATGCCAGGGTTTGTAGCTGAGTGTAGCACCTTTCTCCTCTGGTAATATGACTTCTAGTACCATGAACACTAGTCAGTAGGGGCCAAGGCTCTAGGTTGGCCCCATTTTAACTTCTCTATGTTCAATGAGTTGTGTAGATGTTATGTTTATCAATAAGGCCTTACCATCAGTTTGTGGAGAACAACCAATAGCCTTGGCAATAGCTTGGATTGTTTGGGGTTTTCCATGGGGCTTCTTTAGGTAGCATCTCAGTTATATGTGGCCCATTCCTAGCACTGGAACTTTAATTTCTTGGTGAGACGTGTCTAGTTGAGGCTTTGTGTTCCATGATATTTGATTATTCCACTTAGATTTCTTTCAAATATGTATATATTTTAAGTTTTTACTGTAGTGTAGGTTTCCATATGACCCCACAAATAGCCCTTAGGTTTAGCTGTCCTTCCCTGGATTCCCCCCTTCACCCTTTTCTCCTTCTCCTTCCCCGATTTGACCCACCTGTTCTAGTCCCCCTTCCATATACCATAAACTATTCTGTATACCTTCCTAGGGCGAGCCTTCCCACACCCTACTCACTAGACATTATCCTCTGTGATTATACAGATTGTAGCCTGCTTATCAAAGACTTAAGTACTAGCATCCACATATAAGAGAATGCATACCATATTTTTCTTTTCGGGTCTGGATTACCTCACTCAGAAGTTTTTCTCCTTAGCTGTATCCACTTAACTGTGAATTTCATGATTCCATTCTTTTTTAACAGCTGAGCAATATTTCATTACCACAATTTCTTGTGTACCAAATTTTCTTTCTGTGTTTATTAATTGTCTGACATCTAGGCTGTTTTCAATTTCCTGATATTATGAATAGAGTAGCAAGTTGAGCAAGTGTCTCTATAGTAGGGTGTAGAGTCCTTGAGGTATGTTCCCAAGAGTGGTGTAGTGGGATCCTGAGGTGGATCTATTTCCAGCTTCCTGAGGAACCACTACACTGATTTCCATAATGGCTATACAGTGTTCATGCTTCGGCGGGTGTATTACATCACGTGGGCCATTAGAGCAGAACTGCCTTGGACAATATCTGTCTACAGAGTTCATCTTGACTGATTCTATGGAAGATGTAGTATGGAAGGCTGGTCAGCTGAGATTGTGCCCTGTAACTCCGGCTGCAAGCAGCACTCTGGTCTCTCTATAGATTGGACATTTGATTTTAAAAGTATATTTACCTGTTTAATTCCTGCCATGGCAACTGGTAGCTGGCCTTTGCTACTTTGTTGGTTCTTCTTTTCCCACTTTTTATGCCCCTAATTACACCCATATTACTAGATAGAAGAGAAAGAAGGATTTGGGGGGGGATCCTTGAATATAATTTCTATTTTTCTTGTTTCTTCTTTGAGCATGACTACTAACAAACTGCAACACTCCCCACCCCCAATGACTAACAACCACCAACACCCTGCCTACTGGGGCTCTAGCATTCATATAACCTCTGAAAAGTTCCCAGAATTCCAAATGTCACACAGTTGCAGTAACTTTCTACAGCTGTCAAAAGCATGCCTCTGCTAGAGCACGAGGCAAATCATAGTCAGATTTCACGGACAATACAAAGAAACTCCATATCCCCATACCTAGAACAAAATTAAAACAAAAACATACTCTCATAATATTTCTATGTATTTTTAAAGGAACTGAAATTCCAAAATTGTCACTACAGCAACTATTGCAAGGAGCTTGTCCAGAGGGCCTAGTGGCGGCAGCATAGGAAGAAGCCATGATTCCAAAATTATTAGGGGGATTCTCTTTATACCAGAAACTGCTCACAGACTTCACTGCGATGGTGCAGGTCCCACCCTTAGCACACCCACATACCCTGGATGCTTGCCACCTCTGATCCCATGAGACACATGGTGGATACAGAACACAGTGCTCTTACTGAGATTGCCATGAGGAACTCATTGGCTGGTGTGACGGCTTGGACCACGAGTCTCCTTGTGCCCCCTGTGTAACTAACTGTGTGGCAGGCTACACACCCAAAACCAGGAGTACTGTTGGACGCCACAGGAGCTGGTGTGTACCTAATGAAACATTTCAAAACTGATGGGTGGTGCCTGTAGCTTTATACCTCTTCCTTAGTGATGCTGACAGAATTCAGAAGGGAAGACTGTAGTAGCATTACAGCTTTGATGCAGGTTGGTTGCTTCTGTGTCAGAGCATGAAAAGCCTGAAGTGAGGCAGGTAATGGAGAAGGCCTTGGGGCCATGGTGAACTCCCGTGAAAACTCTACCTTCTAAGGTACTGGGTCCTGATTCTAAGGTAATGGGGTCCTGGTTCTGAGTTACTGGGTCCTGGTTCTGAGGTACTAGGTCCTGGTTCCAAAGTACTGGGGTCCTGGTTCCAAGGTACTGTATTGGCCCTTTCAGGGCACTAGCACTTCCTAAGAGGTAAGCTAAAGAGCGATGCCCCTGTGGGAGAATCTAAGGCTTTAGTAAAGACCTGTAGGTGAGGGAGGTGCTTCTCATCTCTTTATTCATCCAATGGGAACCACAGTACAAAGACTAGATAGGTCCTAAGAGATCATTCTGGGGCCATCATGCCCCTCTCAATGGGCTGCACAGAAATTAGACAATGCCAGGCTGTTAAGTGTGTAGTTAAAGTCTGCTAATTCTGTGTATGGGGCCCCTGTCATTCTCTTCCGAAGTAATTTATCATGATGTTGTCCGCCAAAACACTAGACAGGTAAAAATCTTGCTTACTGTCTCTGTAGTGAGAGCATGTGAACAGAGCAGTCATCTCAGAGCAGAAAGGCTGGCTGCTGGATACTCTTCTGCCTGGCAGGATGCTGGGAGCTGTTGGGGCTCAGCAAGTCACAGGACGAGGAGACATGTAGATTTTCTGATCGTTAAAATGGGAGGCAGTGGCAACTATGGTCACAGCTTTCCAATAACACAGAAAGAAATTGAATTCGTGGCAGTATTCACTGTGTGGTGGTGGCATAAATGATCTGTTATCCCACAGGTATCAGCTGTAAGTTAGCCACTCCATTACTTGAATGAAAACCAGCGTATTAAAGTCTGTTTCAAATTGCATTTGTCTAATCAGTAAGTACGGCCGAGTCATTAACCAGTGTGAACTAATTATGTGCCTTCCATTTGCCGGGAAGGACACTAAGGAGGCAGTGGAATTGAGGGGGACAGGATTTCTCAGGCTTTCTTTGAGAGCCTCTAAAACCACTGCTGGATCTCTGCAACCCCTTCTAAAAAGATGTTAAAATTATTTCTTCTCACCCCTGATTCCCCCAAACACGTGGAAGTTAGCTTTGTAGAGAAATTTGGATTAATGGTGAAAACAGTAAAAAAAAATCAGTAATAGCCCTGGACTGGTCAGGTTCACACCCAGGTTCAGACCTGACTGTTGCCTTTGGGATGCCCTCCACCTTGGCATTCTCGGGTTTTAAATTTGTCTCGCCTTTCCCCTCTAAAACAAATAAATGAAGCTGTCACTCCCAGTCCCCCACCCCCATTCCCCACCCACCCCACCCCCCACCGCGCACGCGCACGCTTAGGGCTTAGGGTACAGCTGTCGTGCACTGGTGGGATTACTTGCTGTGACATCGGCAGTTTGTCTATTCACGTGCGTTCTGTGCTTTCTCTACTAGGCCGAGTGCAGATGCTGCCACAGGCTGTGTGTCTCCTGCACGCGCTTCTGGAGAACGGCCACACCGTGTACGTGCACTGCAATGCTGGGGTAGGCCGCTCCACAGCTGCAGTGTGCGGCTGGCTGCACTACGTGATTGGCTGGAGTCTGCGGAAGGTGCAGTACTTTATCATGGCCAAGAGGCCCGCGGTCTACATTGATGAAGAAGCTCTGGCCCGAGCACAGGAAGACTTTTTTCAGAAGTTTGGGAAGGTTCACTCTTCCATATGCAGTTTGTAGGTGGCCAGCCTGACCCCCACTTCTAGTTGCCTTGTGAGGGACGTGGGGGTGTGGCTAGTGGAAGGCCTAGAGACGAAGACCCCATATGAACTGAAGAGACGGTGGCTCTCCTGTCACCTGGGAGATACCTACTACTCTGGCTTGGTTGGGCTTATCTTTGAAACGTTTTACAAAGGGAACTTCATGCTATATGAGGAAAGTTCAGAGTCAGCTGTAATGTATGCCTGTAGCTGCTGCCGCCACCAGCTGGGGGCCTTCGTTTATAGGCTCAGCATAGGTTGTTTTGGATTTGTGACTTTTTAGCATGCAGAAGACAAGAGAATGGTTAAGTGGATTTTTATCATTATTGTGAATGTGAGACACACACACAAACACAATTTTTTTGAACTGAACTGCAATTATGGTAATTTGCTGGTGGAAGGGGTAAATATATAAACCCACATATGTCACGATGGCCAGAAAACAATGATGTTCTGTAATTTCCTTCATCCTGTTTTATAGTTGTTAACATCTCCAAGATGCCACTGTCCTAATTTTCACGTCTCCCCAACATAATAGCAGAGGTAGACTTAGCCCTCTGGTTTTTTGTTTGTTTGTTTGTTTGTTTTGTTGTTGTTGTTGTTGTTGTATTTTTTTCTTGAGACAGTTTGTACTACTCAATTTTGTACAATACACAAAGGTCAGCCTTGAACTCATGGTAATCCTCCTGAGTCAACCTGTTGAGAACTGGGATTAAAGGAGTGTGCTACCATCCTCAGCATCACCATTTTTTAGCTGAGCTTTATTGAGCAGGGCTGGCTTGCCCAAGCCTCAGAGTGAGTGGGGACGAGATGAAGCCTGTAATTCAGTTTATTTGGCTCAGTTCTGCCTTCAGTGTGATTAGTTTTTCAGCAGACTGTCATGGACGCCTCTTCGTCTCTCTCTCTCTCTCTCTCTCTCTCTCTCTCTCTCTCTCTCTCTCT
>OU015750.1:99446306-99471021 GCA_907169655.1 Acomys percivali | reverse complement strand
TTTCTTTCTTTCTTTCTTTCTTTCTTTCTTTCTTTCTTTCTTTCTTTGTTGTTGTTTGCAGAGGAAACATCAGCCTCTTCTCAGCTCTCATCTTCACTCAGTGTATGCTATATGAGAGCATCTGTGTTGAAGTTTATTGGGTTTATTTATTTATTTATTTATTTATTTGTGTGTATAAGTATGCATGGATGTACATGGATCTGCAGGTATATGTTGAAGCCAGAAGATAACCTAAGATAGTTTCAGGTGCTATCCATCTTTTAAAAATTATTTAAGAACTCCCATTGGGTTGATGATTGCCAAGTTGGCTAGGCTGGCTGCCAGGGAGCCCCAAAGATATTTCCTTTTTTCCCTCCACAGTGATCGGATAATGAGTGCATGCCATCATACCCAGCTTTTAAAAAATGCTCATTCTGGGAATCAAGCTCATCTCTATGTGCTTTCACTTTACTGACTGAGCTTTCTCACCTGTCCACCACATTTCCTGTTTTATTAAGGACCCCAGTCATGTCAGAGTACGGCCTTCATTGTGGCACCATCTTAACTGCATTTTCTAATAAGATTGCAATCTAAAGTAATGAAGGTCATTATGGATTAATTCCCCCCTTAACAGTATAAAAACTAGAGACAAAAAGAGGGGGAAATAAGACCCAAGAAAATTGGGAGTACATGTTAAAAAGAGAGTTGAAAATGTGTTGATTTTTCTCATTTTCACAGAGTTGTCATGTAAGAGGATTAGTGGGAAAATAGTCAGAGGGAAACAGAAATTTGGAGCTATTAAAATACAAGACAGGATGGATTCAAGTATTCTAGTCATGCCAAGTCACATACTAATATTATAAAAGGTAATTCCTAAAAGCCATGGTTGCTGTCATCAAAGCCCAAAGTGCATTATTGTCATAAATGTAAGATATGAAACCAGAGGCTGAAGATGTGGATTAGCAGTTAGGAGCACTGTTTATTCTTGAAGAGTACCTGTGTTTGGTTCCCTGTTCTCATATGACAGTTCCCAACCATCTATAACTTTAGCTTCAGAGGACCCTACGCCCTCTTTTGGCCACCTTGGATACTGCATACATGTGGTAAACGTACATACAGCCATACACATAAAAATAAATCTTAAAAAAGACATGAAATTAAACATTTCAAAACATGCAAAGCTCTTAACATTGGTCTCAGGTATGAGTCCTAGCAACCAATGTCCACTGGCTTTTATGCCTCCTCCTAGAAGCATTATTCCAATTGTAACTATGAGTTGTTTTGATCCATTTTCCTCTTATGTTCTTAGCTTAATTTTTAAGAAAATAAAGTCAGAAAGGAAAAGAAAATGTTGGTGGGATTCATTCTCTCCATTCTTACTCTTCTGTTTTTTGTTTGTTTTTTTAAGGGGAGTTATTAAACTATATCCCTGGCTTTGAATTCATGATCCCCCTCCATGCTTGATTTATCTGTAATGAACTATGTTTCCCCTTTGTTCTGTCTTACACATCTATTCATCTCTCCATTTGTCTAGTCTTTTCTGTATTACATTTTATTTTTGTTCTGCCGTATAATTTAATCACTTACAAAATTAAGCATTTAATCCCTTTGTGGATATAAATAAACACATAAGAAATTCATTGTGCTTAAGCCTATGTTTAACATAGAGGGTGATGTTGGTATATATGTTGAGAAATGGGAGAATGTCATGTAATGTCATGCATGTTGTTGGGTAAAATTTGTCTTTGGGGGATGAAAGCACCGTAAAAATAAAATCTCCTATTCTCCAGCATGAGCAAAAGTATCAGACCGTGGGCTGAGATGCAGAGACTATGTCCCCTACTTGTGTGACTTAACTGGTGCATTGCCACAGTTAGCAGACATGAGCTAGAATTCAAGCCTCCATCCCAAGCCTCATCCACAATGAGATTTAGTCTAGGCTCAGGAGTGGTTTTCTTCTGACTAACCCAAAATTTGCCTCATTGTACGGTCTCCATAATTTCTCTTAAGATCAACGTAACAGATCATCTGGTGTGTCCCCTGAGCTCCACTCCTCCTCTGTTTATTCTACTGACCAAACCAAACATACAAAATTCAAATATAGACATCGACAGGCTTCAGGAAGTCATAACTACCCCATAACCATGAGTAAGCACAGTTGTCATCTGTGGACATCAGATGTCTGAGGAGTGAAATTATCTGACCCAGACAACAGTCAGTATTGTTTTTATTACTTATTGGCATTATTGACTAGTTTTAATAATTCCCTCCATATTACATTGCTTTCTCTGAGGTTCACATGATTGTATTGATTTTTTAAAAAAAAGTACTCTGTACAAATAGGATGTTTTTAATGCCATTAATATATTAATTCTGAGAACATCTGATATGAGATCATTAAACACGTGGACTAAAGAAGCTTTGCATATAGTCTCTGGGAAGTAGTAATTAGAATTGTGTAGAGAAATTGTGTTTTATTGTTTGTGTGCTTAAGTAGTTCTGGATCTATGGAAAGAATAATAACAGATACAAAACAAATAAGTCTCTGGTGGGTGGTTTTAAGTTGTCACAGGGCCAGTGTTTTAGTATAATTGGAAGTGTTTACCAATATTGTTTGCCAAGAAATTACTTTCATCCAAATTATTTGTTGTCAATATTATATTTTAACCAACAATGGTCCTTTTTTCAGGTCAAAGAAAAATTTTCCATGTAGGATGTAATTTTCAATCATTATTCTCACTGATGGAAATGATAAATAAATATACTGCATCTCTACTTCAGATGTGAGTCGAGTTCTCAATGTCCTATAATAGAGAGGTTATCACATAGATCAGTGTTTCTCAACTGTTGCAGGATATTTGATCCCATTGTGATCTCTGAGATTGTGAATTGTAAAAACCTCTTTTATTTGGCATGGTTGAACCCTAACACACACCTTTATGATCCAAGAATTTAATGTTTATTATAAACAGGTGACTAAGGTGTTGTTCAGCTAGTCCTAGCATACACCTTTAATCTAAGAGCTTTCTGTACATGGGATTTAATAAAGTGAACCCTAGGTCAAGAGGTGGAGCAAGAAACCATCTGACAGGGATTAAAGAGTAGGAGGGACTTTGAGTTGAGGGTTGTTTAAGACAGTGTGTAGGAGTAGAAGGAGCTCTTTGGCCTTCAGCTGTTTAGCTCTTAAGCTCTTCAGCTCCTTCGTCTCTGGCTTTTGGGTTTTTTTTTTTTTGTTTTTTGTTTTTTTTTAGCTTTGAACTAGCAAGCCTTTCACTTTGGGTTTTTGGTCTTTTCCTCCTGGGATGTCAGCTGAGCCTAGTGAGCCTTTGGGGCCTTTTCCATTGGAAATAGAGCTGAGTAGGAAGTTCAGCTGGGTGAATTGTCTCTGCCTCTGAGATAGCAGATTCTCATTCCAACATATGGCTCTTGAATCTTTATTGGTAAAATAAAGCTTTTGGGATTTTCATTTAAAACAACACTTAACCTTCCTACAGCTGTGACTCTTTAATACAGTTCCTCATGTTGTAGTGATCTCCCACCATAATATTATTTTTGTTGCTACTTTATAACTGTAATTTTGCTACTGCAATGAATCATAACGTTAGAGGTTTGGCAAAGTGGTTGCAACCCACAGCTTGACACAACTGACATAGATTTTGCAAAAAATAAAAATGAAATCTGTTTAGTAGTGTTTCAAATGAAAATGGTCTAAGGATATCTCAGTGAGCCAGCCATTTGCTGTTGATGCTAAGAAAGCTAACACCAGGCTCATATATCACACACTCAAAGATGCCAAAAAGGAGTCCTTGGGTACTGGTCAGGGAAAGGGTAAAACAAACTGGGAACTGATTGCTGTGGAACTGAATGTGCAGCTTTGCCTATCAATTTGAAGAAAATATTAGACAAATATGAATAGATTTCTGACTTCTTGACTAGTGTAGATAGAGTCAACTAGACTTATTTTTGTGATAAAGTCCCATCTTTTGAACAAATATAAGTTGTTACAATCTCCCAGGTGCTGTGCAGGGGTTTTCCAACATCTGGTACCCAGGATACCTGCATTAAGAGGTAATGAAATAGAAAGTTTAGGATGATTAGTTCTGAAATAAGAAGACCATGGGAAGAAAAAAACAACCTCTAAATGTTTCAACTATTTGTGTGTGTGTGTGTGTGTGTATATATATATATATGTATATATATATGTATATATATATATATATATATGGCAATTACCTTGTAGCAGAGGACATAGTAGTTAGTTATTAAGAGTGAGAAAGCCTTCCACTTCCTGAAAAAGTAACTCTGGCCAGTTGGTGATGGTACATACTTTTAATCCTAACACTCAAGAGGCAGAGGTCAGCCTGGTCTATGGAGTGAGTTCCAGGACAGCTAGAGCTACACAGAGAAACCCTGTCTCAAAAAACAAACAGCAAGAACAACAAAAAGCAAAACAACAACAACAACCCCCAAACAAACAAACAAACAAACAAAGAAGTAGAGGTGTGTGGACTTGGAAAATGATAATCCAGATTGCTTTGTGACCGGGTAAGCCCCCGACACTAAATGGTTTCAAGTCTGAAGTAATTCTCTCCCAATGTTTTGAAGAGGATTCATTATTGAATGGGAGATTTCATCTCATGACTTATAAGTTCCCTTCAAAAATTAATGAACCATGATTCTAATTATTGATCTGGTCAACACGGACTTTTTTCTTTTCCGTAAACATTGAAGCTCTGCATTCATATTCCCTGAGGCACTGAAAACAGGTGAGAAGTACAAAGAAAGGGAAGGAGTCTGCAGCTCCCAGGAAGAAAACAGTGTGCTCCACTGGATCTGGTCATTTCCTTGAGACGTTGAAGAAGACTGGGAAAGGAGAATTTTCAGGAGAAACAGTGTAATCCTTCATGCACTGCAAGGGTTCATGTTGTGTGTGCAGGGGTTCATGTTGTGTATGAAGGGAATACTAGAGCAAGTTATCCAGAGCCAAGGGGTTGAGTATTAAACAGCTCACTCAATGAGAACTTGTAAAGAAAGGGACATCTCCAAAGGACAAAATGTCTTCATTGTTAGGATGATCGTTCCCCAAAGTTATTGGCTGTTCAGGTGTCTTGATGGAATACAAATCACTATCTTCCTCCTGTTTTCATGTAGCATTTCCATTCACAAATTCTTCATGAAGATAACTCTGATAAAAATTCAATCTGGTGTCAGTAAATTGACATTTGAGCTCTCCCATTGGCTGACGTACTTCCATGGTATTAACCTTACGTGGCTAGTTAAATCTTGCTCAGTTATTCATTTTACATATTTTAATTTCAAGCTTATCACAGTTAGGTTGGATTGGAGCTCTGCTTAAGGCAACTGTGGTAGACATGTTGAATTTTTACCACTTACCTAGTCTTCCGAATAAATACCCACTCTGGCTGCCCTGGGAAGAACTTGCTGTCTGCCACTTTCAAAGAGCCAAAGTTTCCTGTGCAAATGATGTGTTAGCCAAGCACACTTGAAGATAAGCATGCCTGTGAACCTGACCTCATTTATCAAACAATCTGCTGAGTAGTTTTCCCTGTGTTTCCTCCATTCTTCAATTTTTTTTTTTCCTTGAACATAATTTACTGCCAGTTTGGTTCTGGCAATTAGATATTTGTGGTAACTTGACATTTGCTGTCCATCCAGAAGTAGAATCACTTAGCCTTTGGTGGGAGTAGCCCTTTTTTTCATTGCTTCCCCCATGAGGCACCTGCATTTCTCTCTCTTCAGCACTGTTAATGGCTCTCAAAAATCCATGAAGCTTAAACAAGCCCCAAAAGTAGCACTTCTTTTGTACTACCTGTGGATTAAAAAATGTTAATATGCCTTGCGTCAAGAGAGAGGGCAAGCTAAGAAAGGAAAAAGAAACAATTTCCTCTCATTTATGAAGACCTTGAGTGGTTTATGAGGCAATATGCATGAAACTCACAGCGGGAGCAACAAGGACATTTCCCGTATGATTCCTTTACAAGAGAGAATAACAAAAGGATGGAGCATGAATGATACAGCATACTAAACAGAATTATGATACTGCTTTGAACTTCTGTAGGTAGAGGTGTATGCAAGTGTGCATATGCATCAAACTGTGTTTGAATCTGATGCACAGGCCTCCTCTGGACTTAGAAGCCACAGTCAGAATGTCTATCTCTGAACAAGTGGTATTAACCAGCGAGAAACTACAAAGGGTAAGTTAGTAAGTGTTCGCCTGCACGGCAGCAAGGGCATAAAATCACAAGTAGGATTTTCCTTTTTCATGCTCTTCCTATTGATTTGTGCAACCCTGTTTATAGAAGTTGCTGGAATGGAGCTCTCAGGTCAGGGGGAAGGTGCAAAGGCACTGCAGACATGTTCCTTCCTTTTCGCATTCTCTGCCCCCTGTCGAGCAGGGCACTGTCATCCACCGCCCCACTCTCATTTCAAGCCACACACAAGTATCATTTTAACCTCTTCTTTCTTCGTGCTGATGGTGCTCTCTGTTCTAAACCAAACCTCCCATTCTCTGTCTGTCCCCTTCATATCTCTCTTACTTCTGGACTCCCTGTCTACATGTTCTAGATTTGACCTTGTCATTGACCCATGGTCCACGCTATTTACTTCGCTGCTCCCTTTTCTTCTAATGTTCTTCCCTATCTGCCCTCAAAGCCAAGGGTCTTACCGTGGACCGAGTGCCCCAGAATGCTGAAAGCCACATGATGCACATCAGACCTTGAGGAAACAAGCATGAGCCCAAGTCCCTACCATCTGTTTTTTGGCTCATGACCTTCACTCATGTTAGGCAAATCTGTCTCCAACTCTTATGATGTAGTCATTTCCATCCCAATGTGAAACCTTTAAAAACAGCCTCGAGAGCTTCAGGTAGGCTTTTATCTTTCAGAGTGTTTAAGGGCAAAGTAAGGCATAATACAGATGGCTTTTGAGCCGTATTTTGAGTTTCAGAAATTTTTTGGACAAATGCGCATTCAGGTATTGGGCAGCTCAAAAGCAGAAACTGGTTCAGAGGCTCCAGTGAGGTAAGCCAAGGAGCAGCATGTTATAGGGTGAACACAAAGGTAAAATAGAGAAGGTATTTGGCTAGCTCATAGTTATTTTGTATCTCTGTCCTACTGGAATGTTCCTCGCTCTATAAATGCAATTAGTAGACGGTTAGCTAGCCTGCTTTACCTATTATTTTTTTTTACTATCTATGTACAAGACATAGCTCAAAGGAAGTTTCACTTATGTTTGTAAATCACGCAGTTCAGATCACACGAGAGGCCCAGCTGGCCAGGGATTTTCTAGCCATAGTTGTCAGATTTGTTTTTCAAAGGTAACAGAGCAAGTTATGTCTTCCTTGTTATGCCTTAAAATCATGAAATTTTAATTTATACCAAGGGACTAAGCATTGCTTTTCCAACGTGTTAAGAAATGTATATCAGGGCCCAGAGGATGGCTCAGTGGGTAAAAGTACTTGCTTGCTGACCAATCCCAGGACTCGTGATATAGGAACGACCTGACTCCTGAAACCTGTCCTCTGACCACCACATGAGCATGCGGACTAGATATGGTATCACATGGTTACAATCCTAGCACTTGGGAGACTGAGACAGGAGGATAGTGAGTTTGAGGCTAGCCCAAGTTATATATGAAGACCCAGTTCTCCAAAACAATACCAACAAAAAGACAAAGTAAATGTTGCATGTGCGCTTCTAAAGCTCACACAAGGCACTGGGCTAACTGAAGAGAGAATAAAAACACCCACGAGCAATTTTCTTTTGTTTTCATGTAAGAGATTTTTTTTTTTTTAAATTGACTTAGTCATGTAAGATTAAATAAGAATATAGATGGTTGCTAAGACAATTGTCAAGTGATAGAAGTAAATTTCTTCAGCCCGGCATCTGACTTGACATCATCCTCTGGACTGTAAGATAAATGCGAGGGTGGTAGGGTTAGGCAGAAGAACTTGCCTATAGATTTTTTTCATACACTTTTTTTTTGTTTCCCAGTGTTCAGTGTATAATGCTTGCTCTTTTTGAGTCTAAAAGCTAGTTATTTTTGTTTCCTTTTGCCAATGGGGCTTTTAATTTTAATAATTTTATATCTCACAGACATGGTGATAAAATAAGCAACCAAATGCAATGCCAAGAACGGATACTCTTTTGTGTATGCAATGCAGTGAGCATTGCAAGTGACACATAGTTTCCTCCTATGTGGCTTCATTCCATGAAATACAACAAGCTCTTCCTTTCTGAGATTTGCATTCTCATATACCACCTTTCTCAGGACTCCCTGGGTAGCAGCTCTGATGGGAAGAAGACAGAGATGCAAGTAAGGCAGTTTCAGAGTCTATCAAACCCATGCATCAGCCAGCACCGGGTACCAGGAGCTGGGGTTCTTGAATGTCAGGCCAGTCCTGACATTGCTCAGAATTTGTACCCTCCGAGTACTCAGGTGAAACATGTAAAGACACAGTGTGTTATTTCTCTGTGTGATACCTGCTCAAAGCCGTGATGATACCATTGGAATTTCAAGTGTAGGATGACTTTTGCTGCTGTTACTGGAGATGCCTAGCAGTTCTTCAAAGAAAAATAAAGCACAGGCTGTCATTGGAACCACTTTATGACTTTCAGGAGTAAGTTTCCAAAAATAAGCAGGCCATAAAATGTACCATCTGTCATCGGCAAAACCATAAATTAAAAGTTTTCTCTCCCTTGCTGTCCATTTGAGCAGCAATTATCCTTCTCCAACTCTTCCTGCTGATGGCCCCAGATGTGCCAACAAGCAAGACTCTGGATGCAGAGGGTGCCTCTCTCTACCCACTTGCCCAGACCTGCGCACCTTGTTACTGTGCTTACCCATCATTCCTTCTAAGCTGTCTGTTGTCCATCTTGTTGTCCACTCCTGTGAATTCTTTTCATGATTGGACAGTGACCACATTCTAGATTCCAAAGTCACACAATGATAACTGACTATGTCACAAATTAGACACTCAAAAAAGCAAACTCTTTTTATACTGGGAAATCTCCAAAGAATGCATTTTAAGTAGTAAGAGGCCCACTCTAGCAATCTAGGTCAGCTGACCTGTAGAGGCCAGTGGTCTATGTTTGTGCTGCTCTAATTAATTTAGACATTTTTTCATTAAAGGGTCTTCATCCTGACAATAAAGGATATCTCAATCATTTGAAAGATGTAGTAGCTAGAAATTTTGCCTTATTTTAACTTTACAAAAGTAAGAAATATTGTTAACATACCAATCTAAACGGCTCAGAAGGGTCGTCTCCTCTTATTTTTTTGCCTCATGATAAGCTTATTAGGGAGTAAGCAGGACCATTACTTTCTGTAGGTGCATTCCAGGGCAGACCAAGGGCATGTAGAGGAAGGTTGGGGAAATTGGAAACTTTTTAGACGTAAAGAGAGAATTGAGTATAATTTGTCTGAGATGAAGAGAACAGTTGGTTTCAGAGTCTCCTTACAGGAGTTGATGTTAGCTCATTAGTGAAACAGTATCAGAGAAGCATCTTGATCTTTGAGTTTGCTGACCTTGAGTCTCAGGCAGCAAGCTGCAGCTTGAAGAGCCCTTGGCAAAAGTTTTGGTCACAGGACTTTGCAAATAGTTTTTATTGTAGATACATGGGCAAGGGCCCTTTCTTCTTAGTCCTATGGAGTTATTCAATTAATTTGTTGTTAGATATAAGTTCCTAATTTCTTGATCTTGACATTTAATAACTACAAGGCATTCTTCTCTTTTTGCATGAGAGTTTGAGAGGAGACAGAGCACCTGCTCTGCTCTGCCCATTTACCGCATCACCTTCCTTTGGTGTGCTGATGCTCTGCAGTACCCTTCTTAGTTATTTGACTTTTGGAAATTCTTCTTCTCTGGAACAAGTGCCATTGGATATAGTGTAATTTTTAGCAAGTCATGCCCAATAATAATTTATTTCAAAGATAACAATAGAAATTAAAAAGGAAAACAATCTTCATGGGAAAACTTTTTTTTACACTTATGCCAAGCATTGTAAGCTATCCTTCTGCATGAGGTTAGAGTTTCCATTTATTTTATTGTGAAGATTCAACATAACATTTAGACTCCCAGGAGCCAGATGAAAGACAAGATGAAACCATCCAAATGTGTGCAGTTTTCATTTATCTTTATTCTTTACAGAAACCAAATTTAGTTAAAAGGAGTTATACTAAATGGTCCAATGTGCTCACATGTTTAAAATATTTTTCCTACAGGATAGCATCAAATATATGTGGAAATATTATATAGCAGGCATAAGAACAGTAATACATTACCAAGAAGAACAAACCATTTTGTTTTCTAAAAAGTTTTTAAAATGCACATTGATATGAGAATTTTATCTTGGCCCCCAAACAGCATAAACTCTTCACGGTTGTTCAATATGGCTTTCATGAGCAAGCATTTTATTGTTCATATTTTTTTTGTAAAAATCAAATAATCAACACATTTCCATCTTTTTGCTTTAATGAAATTTCTCCCTGTAAGTTCAAGTAAACCTGGAGGGTCTTTTATTTGCATTACTTTTTTTCTTTAACCTTTTCTTTTCATTTTTTATTGATTCCTTGTGAGTTTCACATCGTGCACTTCAGTCCCCTCATATCAGTGCTTCACTCTGGCATCCTTCCCCCCTTTAAAGAACATGCAAACAAACAAAAACAAGGCATATAAAAATCTCATTGCAGAAGCTGTAGTATGTCACAGTGTGCCCCACAATATGCCCCTCTGTTCACGTATCTTCACTTTCAAATGTTCGTTGCAATGAGTCATTGATCTGGTTCGAGATCTCTGGCTTATGTGACACCATCAATACTGGGTTCTCTCTGGGACTGCTTCTGGTATTCTGTTGTTCTGTGTCATGGAGATCCTGCAGCTTTGGATCAGCAACACTGGCCCTTTCACGAATCCCAGCTGTGCACAGATAATATAGATTTTTGGGGTGGGCCAACTCACAGCCCTGGATCTGTAACTGGGTGGTAGCTGAGCTGGTCAGCACTCCAGCTCTCCCATATCTGCACCATCAGGGTGAACCCTTAAGCACTGCTCTGGCTAGACTATCCAGTGCCACTATTGGAAGGAAGCTGGGTCAGCTCTCCTGACTAGCACAGGTGGTGGGTGGGGGAAGGGGAAGGGCATCACCTGACACCCATGCCATCTCACTACAGAGCTGGCATGGCCAGCTCTCATTGGCTCCCACCCTTGGGGCTGGCTATCTGGCACCCTCTTGGAGGGCCAGCACTACTGTGCTGCACAGACAAGGTTACAAGGGTTGCTCTCCAGAGAACTGCTGCCAGTGAGGAACAGGACAGCTCACCCATGCTCATGACCCCAGCGTCAGCTCTCCCAACCACCCCCTGTAGTGAGGCATGATGAGGAGGAAGGTATCTCCCCCTGCCCACGCCAATTCATGGCAGAGAAGTGATGGGGCCAGCTCTTTCATGCTCACACCCTTGGGGTTGGCTTACTTGCACCCTCTTGAACAAGGGCCAGCCCTAATGTGCTGCCCAAGCAATGTGCAGGGCCTGCTTTCTGAAGTGCTACAGCCAGTGAAGGGCAGGGCCAGCTCACACAATCTCTTGTCCCCTAAGGGTTAGTCTCTTGACTGCTTAAAGTTGCTAGGGTGAGGGGCCAAAGGGCTTCTCCGTTCATCCAGGCCACCTCATGGCAGAGGAGTGGTGGAGCCAGCTCTCTTTGGCTCATACCCTTGGCACTGGCTCATCTGTGCCGTTGCCACCAGGGCCAGTTCTGCTGTGTTGCTCAGGTGAGGTGCAGGGCCCACTCTCCCAAGGGCTGAAGCACATCTGCTCTCATGGTCCTGGAGTCTGTCACAGGTGTTGAGGGGCAAGGGAGGGGAAGGCATCACCCCCAGCATGTATACCACCTCAAGGCAGGAGAGTGTCAGGGCCAGCTCACTTGTACCCCTGCCACCAGGGCCAGTTCCACTGTACTGCTTGGGGAAAGTACAGGGCCCCACTCTCCTGGGTTCTGTTGCAGGTGAGAGATGGAGCCAGTTCTGCATAGCCCTGGACATCCACCTGGTCCTTGCAGGCTGCCCTGACCAGGGATATCCCCAGATCTTTAGTGGTAATATTTTTTTTGTTGTTTTTTTTTTCCATTTTGTCTTTTTCCCTATGAGGATATACATGGGGAGGTAATCCCTCTCAGGAACAGTCATAGGGGAGGGGAATAAGGGGAAAATGGGAGGGAGGGAAGAATGGGAGGATACAAGGGATGGGATAACCATTGAGATGTAACAAGAATAAATTAATGAAAAATAAATAAATTAATTAATTAATTTAAAAAAAAGGAAAAAAATTTAATCACTTTACAGACTGATACCAGCCCCCTCCCTGCTCTTCTCCCAGTCCTGCCCCGCTCCCCCCCCCCCACATCCTCTCCACTGTCTTCTCAGCAAAGTCAGGACCCACCTTGGCAGTTCAAGTCACAGCAGGACTAAATGCATCCTCTTCCACTGAGTCCTGGCAAGGCAGCCCAGCTAGGGGAAAGGAATCTGAAGGCAGGCAACAGAGTCAGAGATAGTCCTTAATCCCACTGATAGGGGGCCCACATGATGCTGCATCTGTTACATATGTGTAAGGGGTCTAGGTCCAGTCAATGCAAGCTCTTTGGATGGTGGTTCAGCCTCTAAGAGCCCCCATGGGCCCAGGTTAGTTTACTCTGTGGGTCTTCTTGTGGTGTTCTTGACCCCTCTGTCTCCCTCAATCCTTCCTTCCACCATTCCACTCCCCAATCTTGGCCTATTGTTTGGCTGTGGGTCTCTGCATCTGTTTCCATCAGCTTCTAGATGAAGCCTTTCAGAGGACAGTTATGGTAGGTTCATGTCTGCAAGCATGGTAGAGTATCATTAATAGTGTCAGGTGTTGGCTTTCTCCATGGCATGGATCTTAAGTTGGCCAGTCATTGGTTTGCCATTCCCTCAATCTCTGCTCCATCTTGATTCCTACATTTTTTTGTAGGCAGAAAAAAATTTTGGGGTGAAGGTTTTATGGGTGAATTGGTGTCCCCCTTCATCCACTGGAAATCCCACCTGGCTATAGGAGGTGACAACTTCAGGTTCCATATCCCCCACCTTAGAAGTCTCACCTATGGTCACTCTGTAGACTCCCAGGGGCCTCACCTGCCCACCTCCAACAATCTCGAGGTTTCTCAGAACCCTGGAAATTGATCTACCTCAAAACCCAGCTATACCACTACTGGGCATATACCCAAAAGATTCTCCATCATACCATAAGGACACTTGTTCATCTATGTTCATCATTAAAGCTTTATTTATAATGACAAGAAACTGGAAACAACCTAGATGCCCCTCAACTGAAGAATGAATAGAGAAAATGTGCGACATTTACACAAATGAGTACTATTCAGCTATTAAAAGCAAAGACATCATGCAATTTGCAGGCAAATGGATGGACCTAGAAAAGAATATCCTGAGTGAGGTAACCGAGATTCAGAAAGATACACATGGTACGTACTCACTTATAAGTGAACATTAGTCATAATGTACGGGATAACCATTCTACAATCCATAGAGGCTAGTGGTAATATAAGCAACAGATTTCAACACCAACCCCTGCCACTGTGTAGCCATGTACCCAGACATGGCCCTCAGCAGCAGCTCAGACTGGGACCTCACCACTGCCCGTGGTGGCTGGGATGACAGTTCCACCTCTCTTCATAATGCTCAAGCTGCTCCACTTCTCTTCCTCTTCTACATGCCCACCAAATACTTGTACATTTTGGTGGCTCCTGATGCAGGCTGGTGGGACCCTGGGTAACATTCCCTGTCTGCCCTGCATGTTGCGGTGGTAAGTTGGGTATCTTCAGCCTGGCAGCAGTACTATGCACCAGAGGGCAGGTCTGTGGGTGGCATGGTTATCTTCAGGTACCTGTCTTTCTCCTCTCTTGTTGTGCTTTGTGGTAGTAGGAGTGGCTGTGTCTATGACCCACCTGTGTTGTGGGTTGGACAGAAGGTTTGTGGAGGGGGGAATTAAAAAATTTGAAGACAGTGTTAATGGTTTGAGGTAGGAGAATGTATGTTGCATTTAGAGTCATCACTTTTTTAACTGTAAGAAACCCTATGGTGCCATCTTTAGAACAAAGTCCTCATTTTATAGCTATAAAAAGAAGTTATGTAAACTGTCTGTCAGAAATACCAGCTCCCAGCTCATAATACACTAAGTTCAACAAATATATGTTGAGTACTTAACTGTTTCTTAAATATTTGAAAAATGATGTCAGCCATTTAAAGAGCCTAAAGCCATTGAGTGTGCAAATGCAAACAGAAAATTTTAGCAAAATGGGTTACATGTGAAAAGAGTGATAAACTCAGGGTATAAAGTGGAAATCACTTATTCACTTAACATTCGTTGTGATTTTTATTTAACATGCCAAGTGGTGAGCACTGGCAATTAACTGAAGAGCCAATTATTTGGGAGATAAATGTAGTGAAAGTTTTGGTTTTCTTTACATGTTTTTTGTTTTGGTCCCAAATGTGGCATGTGAAAATATTTTAGTTCTTCCTCAGTTGAAAACAAATTGTGAGAAGGCACTTGATTTAGTCAGATTAAAACAGACTCATGAGATGGCACGTGATGTTTTGCTGGCATCTGTCTTATTGAGAGGGGCATGATTTTTGCCAGCTGGAAAAAAAACCCTTGTGTGGCCTCTGAGAAAGGATACATAGAAGCCCACAGACAGTGTGACAACTCTTTTGCGTTGCTATGCTTTGCAATGGGTCACATCACCTCGCTGGTCTTCACTTTTCTACACTTCACTTTACATAGAGAAAAGCTACAGAGAACTCAATGACACTTCAGCTGAGTCTCGCAGCATCTGCTAACTTGGGCTGATTCAGTGAAGTCTTTTTTTTAAATTTTTAAATTTATTTTTATTTTTATTAATTTATTCTTGTTACATCTCAATGATTATCCCATCCCTTGTATCCTCCCATTCTTCCCTCCCTCCCCTCCCATTTTTCCCTTATTCCCCTCCCCTATGACTGTTCCTGAGGGGGATTACCTCCCCCTGTATATGCTCATAGGGTATCAAGTCTCTTCTTGGTAACCTGCTGTCCTTCCTCTGAGTGCCACCAGGTCTCCCCCTCCAGGGGACATGTTCAAATGTGAGGCACCAGACAGAGTACGTGAGAAAGTCATATCCCACTCTCCACTCAAGTGTGGAGACTGTTCTGACTATTGGCTAGATCTGGGTAGGGGTTTAAAGTTTACTGCCTGTATTGTAAATCATGTCACCACTGCTGTTGTTTGCCGTTTGCTGGTTTACTGGTATCCTGACAACAAAGCATAGAACTGTCCCAAGGAACTAAATCTAAAAAGGCTCACAACATCCTTTTCCTACAAACCTTCTTTCTCCCTTACCTCTGGTCTGTGGGTTGGAAGGCAGGTAGAAGTGTTTAAGGACCCTAAATAAAGCAGGGGTTTTTGAACATCTAAGCCCACAGATAGATGTGAACCTGCTGATTAGAAACAATGGGAAATACAATAAAAATGAAGAGCACAGGCCTTATGGTCTGATCTCTTAGACAAACACAAGCTGAAGAATGAGGCTCAGTCACATTGAGTTTGGATTGAAGATTTGTTTTCCCCTACTGTTTTTGATACAGGTTTTCTCCTGTAACCCAGGCTAGCTCCAGACTCACAGTCTTTCTCCTTGGTTTTCTGAGTTCTGAGGTCACATGTGTGTATCATAACACATAGCTTGAAAAAAAAAAAACGTTTTATAGCAGGTGCATATTTTTTTTTCTAATCGGCCTAGTTTGTTCAGGAAAAACAAATCTATGGAGGTTTGGGGAGTCATGGGCAGAAATAACATCAAAGTTCTCAAGTGTGATGCTTCAGTAATGGTGTGATCAGCACTGCCTGCCGCAGATACCACTAAGAGCACCGATCTCTCTGCCTCTGCACCACCAGCTCTTTGGCTGCACCACTGAGATGTGTTTGGTGAGAAGCCCACTTCTTCACAAAGCTGTCTTGAAAAATTTAACAAAAAAGGAATAGTCAAAAAGACACATAAGCTTAAAGTTTAGGGTCCCTCACTTTTGCATGGGCTCCTTTCAAAATGCTGGGTTTTTATTTTGCTCACAAGTTTTGTAAAATTTTAAAAAGCAAGCGTTTCAATACCAACAACCAAGACGTTACTGTTTGCCTGTTTAGCTCCATTTTTTTTCCCCATTACAATTTCTGTCTTTGTCAGATACAGTTGAAGAGACCCTAGGGGCTTTTTGAAGCGTGCTTAAGAGAAAATGGAGTTAGGGTAATTAATTTTCATAGAACAGGAGGTGTAGTTTTCAGGTGCCTCTAGAAGAATTAGATGACTGAAAACATTTTAGCATAGTTTGAGGTTAGCTTGGGAACCACAGTCAATTTTTGCCAGCTTAGGCAAAATTTTGAGACTCTTAAAACAAAACCTGTACCGAAATAGGCCTTTCAACAATTTGTTGAAAGATAAGTTAAATAAATCCCTAAATAAATAGCAGAGAGTTTTAAAAACTCATAAAGAGTTTTTGTAACAAAAACAAAGAAAAAATCAGACAATAAAAGAAAGAAGAGACAGATGATTGAGTGTCAGGATCTGAATTCCTCTGAAGGAAAGTGGCACTGCTCAAAGCTATCAGCCATCTTATATTGTTTTGGTAAAAACAAAGCATTCACTGCTCCCCCCCCCCCCCATCAATGGGCAAAGAGACATTTTGTTGGTGTTGGTGTTTTATATCAGTGAGGGACAGAGCAATGGCAGTCCTTTGTTCATCCTAGCTTTATTCCTCGCATGGTGGCCAAAGCCATTTTATGCCTAGGACACATGAAAATCAAATCAGATCTATGCAGTGCATGAGGAAGGAAGAAAACAGACAAGAGACCTGCATTCCACCATGACACACTGTACGGGAGGGGAAAGATACCCACAGACCTACCTCTGCCACGTGACACAGGAAGGCCATAGACACAACAGAGCCCCACCTACAACAACACAGAGCAGCATGGGAGGAGGAAGACAGACCTGTGGACTCTCTATGCCACCCACAGACCTGCCCTCTGATGCATGGCAGAGGTGAGCTGTAGTTACCCACTTGCCACCATGCCACACAACAAAAACAGAGGAAGTAACCCAGGAGCCAGCCAGCCATGTGGCTAGCTTGCATCAGGAGCCACCACAATGTACTAGTATGTGGTGGACATATAGGAGAGAAAGAGAAGTGGAGTAGCTTGAGCATTGTGACAAGAGATGGAATTAGAGATTCTTGAGGGTGGCAAAGAGTAGCCTATGGTGAGTGGCCAGTGCTGCCACCTAGGACCATGGTGAGGTCCCACTGAGGGCTGTGTCTTTGTCTGTGGCTATGCAGTGGCAGAGGTTACTATAGATGTCTGTGGCTTATGTGATCACTAGAGAACATGGTTGGGGCAGACACTGGGGACCACATGGATGTCCAGGGGCTGTGCAGAACTGGCCACATCCCATCCATCATTGGCTATGGGACTCTGATGAGCTGACTCTACCTCTAACTGGTAGCAGCACTCAGGAGAGCAAGTTCTGTGCCTCATTCAGACAGCACAGTGGAGCTAGCACTGGTGGCAGGGGTCTGGGTGATACAGCCCAGAGGCCATGAGTGTTGGAGACTTGACCCATCTCTCATCTGGATGATGAGCATGGGAGAGGTAGCCCTGACTCTCACCAGCTGTAGCACTCAGGAGAGTGATCCCTGCATCTCACCTGGGCAGCACAGCAGAGCTAACCCTGGTGGTGTGGGTACACGTCAGCCTGCCTTGAGGCTCAGAGAGCTGGAGAGCTGACCTGCCACTTGTCTGCTTATGAGGTGGTGTGGGTGTGGATGTGATTTATACTCTTCCCTCTTGTGTCTCTCCACATGTGGTTGTCAGACAATCTGGCTCTGAAGACTTGAGAGCAGGAGAGCTATCCCTGCCCTTCACTGGCTGTAGCCCTCAGGAGAGCAGACCCTGACCTCTGCTGGGCAACACAGTGGGATTGGCCCTGATGCTGAAGGCGCAGGTCAGCAGAAGCCCAGAGGTTGTAGGAGAGGGGGATCTGGTTCAGCCCCTCATGAGCTGCAGCACTTGGGAGAGTGGGCCTTGACTAGGCAGCACAGTGGAGCTGCCTCTGGAGGTATGGGTGTGGGTGAGACAGTCCTGAGGCTATGAGAGTTGACCCTGCCTCCTGCTGAGGGTGGCATTGGGTGGCCTAGCCAGAGAAGTGCTGGATAGCTTGCCTTGGTGGTGCAGATGAGGGAGAACAGACATGCTGAACAGCTTAGCTACTACCTAAGCCCAGATCCAGGGCTCTGAGTTGGACCACCTCAAAATCTATATTATCTGTGAATGGTTGGGATGGCTGAAAGGGCCAGTCCTGCTGATCCAAAGCTGCAGAATCTTCATGACACAGGGAAACAACAGGACATTCAGGAAAATTCATGGTGAGAATCCAATACTGATGATATCATAGAAGCCAGAAACCTCAAACCAGACCAATGACTCATTACAATGAACATTTGCGAGTGAAGATGTGGGGACAGGGATATATGCTGTGGGATACACTATGAAACTACAATTTCCACAGTGAGAATTTTTCTATGATTTGTTGTTGTTGCTATTGTTTTGTTTGCTTCTGAGTTAGTTTTTTATTTGATAGAGAGGTTGCAAGAGTGGAGGGTAGATATAAGGGGGTAAAGAGATGAATAGGCCTGGGGTGCATGGTGTAAAACTCAAAGAATCTATAAAAAGTTTTTTTAAAAGCATTTATAAAGATATAAAACACAACACATAGACTCCAGGGGAAAAATAGAACTAAAAACATTAGAGAATATGTAAATGTTTAAAAATTTAAATAGCATGCTTTTTTTCATAAAATTGAAATAATAAAACTTAAGAAGTGAAGAAAAAGTAAGCTTAGAAGGGGGAAATATCAAAATTAACCTTCAACAAAACACACATTAAAAAACTCTCCTTAGGCTGTTTTGTGCTTTGAGTCCAAGTAGCATTTTCTACCACTGAAACTGTTTTGTGAACAAACTAGCAAATTTTCCGTGTATTGACAATACTAAAATGAGCTGTGTGAGCACACATAGACATACAATTCTTGCTGGCCAATTTTATTTTGCTTGAGACTATACATTCAAGTTACAAGAAATGATGTTGTTAAGTGGAACTGTTTAAGGTGAAACCTTAACAGGGTCTGAGCTTCCCCTAGTAATGGAATATTAGGTCAAAAGGCACATTCCATATAGATGAAAAAAATCACACACACACACAAACACACACTTGTTTCTGTATTAATCAACCAATGCATGGCCACTATGCTTTACGAAATACTGTCTCACAGTCTTAGTTGGCCCTAAGAAAACTTGAAAATAGCCAAGCCTATCTGCAACAGCCTCATCAGAAAGTTGAGCTCCTGGAACAAGCCATCATTCTGAAATACAAATGAACAGAAGAATACAGAACCACATCTAAATCCTGCTGACACAAAGCAAGGTATTTAAATGGTAATCTTGACAATCTGATGGAAGCTAGGTATAGGTACAAGAATAATAAAGTACCAGAGCCCATGGCCTTAGGGCAAATCCCACACTTTTATAAGATTTACCTCCAGAAATCTCAGTGACTATTTCTATACAAGAATCCAAAGAAATTTCCTTGTAACTGTGGAAGAGAAGTAATGGAATAATCATTTTTGAAATATGCCCAGAATACCCTTCCCTATAGGGGGAAAGGGTTTTGTTATAGAGTTATCTATGTGTACACACACAGAGGGAAGGGTAGTTACCCTCCTCCAGATATCTGTAGCCTTCCTATACCATCTATGTGGAAGAAAGGTGGAGTTCTAATTTCTATAGGAACACCCTACTGATGAAAAGCAATAATGGCTACTTTTATTTGACCTTTCCCAAAACAATGTAATAAAACTGGATACTGACTATCAACCCCAAATAATGACACTCAAAAGTCCTAAATAACAATTATGGTATTTAAAATGAAAGAAGTGCAGTTCTATCTTAATACTCCAAGACTATATATCATTATATCAGTTACATACATTGTGATATGTCACAATCAATATGTCAAGTGTACTTATTAATCATTATACAAAGTAGCTCGAACCTTTTAATAATATTGATTAGTAAAATCCCTGGTGAAATACTCTCACATATCTAGTCATTATGCTGAATATGATTTAATATTCATTTTACATGAATCTTTTGCAAAATTTTCATTTGCTACTTGAGACAATCTTCACCATGGTCTGTATACACTCTATACTTTCCACAGCAGTGGTGCGTAGCTTCCATTTTTCAGGGAAAGTTAAATACTCCAGTCAAAGTGGCCTTGTTCTATTGAGAAAAGTGCCATTATAGAAAGTTTCTGAAATGACCCTAAAAGTAACAATGAGACTTTACCAATTAGCAGGAATAGACCTAGCAGAAATTGTGGTACCTTTTTCTAATGCTGAAATTGCCTCATTATTGGCAGAAAAAGGAACATTGGCAAAGAGTTTGCAGTAAATTTTTTTGGGAGAGATTAACAGCAAATATCTCCAAATCAAGTTTCTTCAGTTTATAAAAAGAACTAATTGGATTATCCCTCATGTAGTAAAAGGGATGACAATTTCTGGAGCCTCTACATTCTCTACTGATGAAAATAAATCTGGAAAGGCAGGTAATAAGTCAGGAAAAATAAGGAAATGGCTCAAAACCCTTAGGATTCAGTTTAAAAATCAGAGCTATATGCCATTCTCATGGTATTATTAGATTTTCTTGAAACTCTTTAATATAGTTACTGACTCTCGATATGCAGAAAGAGTTGTTTTACATATTGAAGCCTCTGAACTTATTCCAGATGATTCAGAATTAATTTTACTATT
Source organism: Acomys percivali (assembly GCA_907169655.1). Lineage (NCBI taxonomy): Eukaryota > Metazoa > Chordata > Mammalia > Rodentia > Muridae > Acomys > Acomys percivali. The sequence goes on along the minus strand of OU015750.1, from coordinate 99,450,107 downwards.
TATTCAATTACAGCAAATAATCAGACATAGAAATCATCCATTGTGCATCAGATCGCATCAGAGTCTACCAGGCCCCTCTAGCACAAGGAATGATGAAATTTTAGCACACTAATAGATGTGCTAAAAAGGCCTTAGAATTTCATAAGAAACACTGTGCTAACAGCAAAGGTTTAAAGAAAGAGTTTTCTATCATTTGGCAACAAGCCAAGGAAATTATAAGGCAATGTCCTAATTGTTCTTTGTAAAATCAAACTCCATTACCTAGAGGAAGTAACCCAAAAGGTACTCAAAGGAATCAAATTTGGCAAATGAATGTGTTTAATTTTGCAGAGTTTGGAAAATGAAAGTTATGAATATATATAAAAAATACATATTCAGGATTTTAATGGGAAACTGCTTTGAAAAGACTGATTCTGTAATTAAACATTTATTAGAAGTTATATCTATTATGGCAATAACTGTATAAATTAAGACTGACAATGATCCAGCATATGTCTCTAGTGACATGAAAGTTTTTGCATATTACAATATAAAGTATTTTATAGATAAACTACACAATACTATAGGACAAGCAATTATAGAAAGATCTAATCGTTCTTTAAAAGATATGTTTAATAAACAGAAAGGGCTACTAAAGACTTCCACAGAGTACATATTGTTTTTAACTTTAAATGTAATTTTCTTAACTTTAAATTTAAATTAAAAGAATTTTAAATGTTATTGCAACCAGAAAAATAGCTGCAGAGAGAGACATTGCCTAGTAGAAAAAAATGCTGAATTAAATTGACCTGTATATTTTAAAGATGTGTTGACCTCAGAATGGAAACAATTATGTGTGTCATGTTATGGGAAAGGTTTTGCCTTTGTTTCCACAAGAGAAGAAAATATGTAGATATCATCAGAGTTGATAAAGATTAGATTTGAAGAGAGATTTCTTGAATAAGGAGAGGTGATATTTCACCAGACAGCTTGGTAATTTAGTCCAAACTGACTTATAAAGACTAACAAATGCCTTTCATTTAATCAGACATGAAAAAATTTTTTGAATGATAATTTAGCAAAGGCAGACTGCCCTTACTGGTATGAAATGAAAAATGGGTTTTCTTAAATGACATGTCCTAATTCCATATTAGAATGTTAGACTGCATATTGCCACATGGCCTGTGCCATTTTGGACATCAGCTTTTGAGTTTTCCTCTTAAACAAAAAGGACATTTTTGTTGTTTGGTATTGAAAACACAGTTAAGATATTTAAATAATATCTTATGTAAATTCAAAGGCTTACTACAGTTCAAACGTGTCTTATAAATCTCCAAGAATTGTAGTGATTTGGAACAACGATAAAATGTTTGAGCAGGGTGGTGATGGCCCAAGCCTTTAATCCTAGCAGAGACAGGTGGATCTGTATAAGGCAGTTGTTTTCTAAATTCTAGAGTTACAGTAAACAAGGTAATGGTGGCACATGCTTTTAATCCTGCTACCCAGGGACAAAACTCAGAATCAGCTCCTAATTGATATATTTGCGCACTAGAGAAATCACATACCATATTTATATGTTATTATCAAGACTCTACCAGATTATTAGAAAAGCAGCTAATTTCCAATGGGGACAGGAACAAAGGGCAGCTTTGGTGACTGCTGGTAAGCTCATCTCTATGCATGCACCCTGGCCAATATTGAACCAGATGATACACTATACATAATCATATTTATTGGTGAATTGACTACTGGGGACTTTTCATAAAGCAAAAAAGGAGTCCACTAACATTTTTGCCTGTTGGCTTCTATTGCAAACACTTTCCATGTACTGAGAAGAAATATTCTTCCCTTGAGAAATAAATCCAGACATTTTATGAGGCATGGAGAACTTTATACTCAATCATCACCAACTATCCTGTGGTCATAAGGTGCCCCTTACAATGATGGATTGAATCAGTCTGAAGGCAGAGTCCTTCACAGGATTAGGTAGAGAAGGAAAGGTATTAGAATGGAACTGGTACCTATCTGAATTTCTTTGTGACCAGGATGGGTTGCAGAGATCAGCAAAGGGGTCTGTGCCTTCCTGCACTGAAATGATAGCTCAGTTGCCTGTAATTCCCATATCTAAACTGCATGCCCCTTTTCTCAAAAGTTACATCCGTGGAACTGTGGGGACCAACGCAATGGTCACAACATTTGGCTAATGCATGGTTTAGTGATGGTTCATCAACCACTAATGGAACCAAAACTAATGGAAAGTGGCAGCAGATATAGACTGGGGACAGAATTGCCAATACTAAGGAAGGAACCACACAATCATTGCAGCACTATTGGTTATGATAAACAACTAGGAAAGCGAAAGGAAAATCTCTATTTTCTCCAATTCATGGTTCATGTGGTGCATTTACACAATGGAATACTACTAAGCTATTAAAAACAAAGAAACCATGAAATTTGTAGGCAAGAAGATGGAACTAGAAAAAAAACACCCTGAGTGAGATAACACAGATCCAGAAAGACACACATGGTATATACTCACTTATAAGTGGATTTTAACCATTTAGTACAGGATAAACACACTATAATGCACAGACCTAAAGAAGATAAGCAACAAGGAAGATCTAAGGGAGGATGCTTAAATCTCACTCAGAAGGGAAATAGAATAGACAAGTCTTCTAGTAGACAGAAAGGAACACCAACCCACCCACAAAAACTTTGATTCAAAATTCACCCTGACTTCATGATGTGCAGGGATAAAGATAGAGCAGATATAGCAGAGATGGAGGGAATATCTAGATAAAGCCTGGCCAACCCAAGACCCACCTTATGGGAGAGAATTAATCCCTGACACTATTAACAATACTCTGTTACGTTTGCAGACAGGAGTCGAGCAGAATTGTCCTCTGAGAGGCTCCATCCAGCAACCCCTTGAACAGATGCTCAGACTCACAGCCAAACATTGGGTGATGTGTAGGGAGCCTTGTGGAAAAGTGGGGGGAATGAGAAAAGGAACTGGAGGTGACAGGAGCTTCACAAGAGGACCAACGAAGCCAACTAACCATGGCTCAGAGGACCTTGCATGGACTAGACCTAGAGCCCCTATGAAGATGTAGCTGATGGACAACTCAGGCTTCATCTGGGTCCTCCAGTAAGGGGAGCAGGGGCTGCCTCTGACATGGACTCTCTTACCAGCTTTTCAATTATGTACCCCTGGAAGCATTGCCTTGCTAGGCCACAGGGGAAGAGGACATGTTCAGTCCTGATATGACTTGATGAGCTGGGGTGGATGAGAAGGGGGCTCTGTTCTTCTGAGGCATAGGGGAAGGGAATGGAGGAGAGGGAAGGAAGTTGGGACTGGGATATGAGGAGGGAAGGGGCTATGGCCAGGATGCAAAGTGAATAAAGAAAGAAAGGAAGAAAGAAAGAGTTAAAAAAAATCAAAACTTAAGCATATGCCTTTAATCCTAGCACTCAGGGAGGCAGAAGCAGGCAAGTCTCTGTGAGTTCAAGGTCATTCTGGCCTACAGAGTTAGTTCTAGGACAGCCATGGCTCACCAGGTCCTCTGGTTAACCTTGAAAAAAAATACATACATACATACATACATACATACATACATACATACATACATACAGCTTTGGGGTTGGAGCATGAGTCTCTTCTTCTTTAACCCCAAGCATCCTTGTTAAAGGTGAATCCAAAATCTCTGTCTCATATCAGAAGAGCCATCTGGCATAGGACAGAGGAAAACAAAAAATAAGGTACTATTCTATTACCACTAATCTTATAATCTTTTAGTTTTAATTTGACTCTTTTAAAGTTTT
>OU015750.1:99421941-99445906 GCA_907169655.1 Acomys percivali | reverse complement strand
TCCAATTTTAGTAGGTACTGACACTATAAATGAAAATTTCCCTCCAAAAGTAACAGGCAACTCAACTATCTAAATGGATAACTTGGCTCATTTGCTATTCTACATTTCCTTCACTTTACATACATCTATTTCCTTTTAATTTTGGAAGTTTAAGTTTATGCACAGCAAAGCATCATCCTAGACTACATTTTAGTCATCATTCAATCTTTGACATCTTCTGCTGTTCATGCCCCATGGTAGGTGATCAAAACTATTTTGAGTGAATAATGTTGATGAGATATTTTGATTTTCAAAGTGGGAACATTTTAATTTGCATGTATAAAACAAAAGAAAAATGGTACACTCCATGGAGTGCTAATTAATGTTGACTCTCTTCCCACATTTCAGTCATTTTAGGATTAACTTTATGATTACCAACGAAAATTTGGATACATTCTCTCTAGGGACATTACTCAAAAAGATTCAATTCTCCAAGTCAAACATGTTCCGCATGAAGAATTTTAATCCTATCCTCCAAGGAATTAATCCATGAATTGCATGATTGTTGTTAAATGAATTATAAATAAACCTCCAAAGCAAAACTCATTTACTTCTCTGCAGTACTCATGGCTTCTATTAATTTCTTTCCAATATTAAAAATATTAATTTGCTAGATTATACTTTTCTCACATGATAGACATGTCAATGCCACACTCTCTTAGGTCTACATAATTCTGTAATTGTGAAGCACATCACTAAGACATTCCAGTCATGTACAGATTCATTATAGCTCACCAAAAATATTCTACTTATTTTCATCATCAGCAATTGGTAATAGCTCATTTTGAAAAAGAATGAATAACAGCTGAATGTATAGATTATTTTCATGTAGAATGCTATTTAATTTGTATATGTATTTTAATTCAAGCATTTTTATTATGAGTTTTTGCTAGCATTAAATTTTTACTTATAAACCTTTTGAAAAATATCTAGCTTAAAGAATAGAGTTATTTATTTTTTAAAAGGACATGAATTTAAGATTTAATATTTTAAAATGTTTTTTACCTTATCCAATATGCTTGTAATACAAACTCTCATTTTCTTGCTCTTTTGGTAATGATAGAAGAGTTGGGTTGGGAATTTAGTTCAGCAATGACCATCAACATATATGTATGAGGTACTAAATGTATGTGATACAGCGAAAGTACTTAATTATGAGTCATGCTCTTGCCATAGCTTTACCTGTTTGAAAAAAGAATGTGTCTTCTTTCTTCAACTTGCTGTGCTGGGAGAATTCTTATCTGAGGAAGCCGAGGAACAGCTGTTTGCTGATGGATCACAGCAGGAGAATAAACACAGCCGTCTGGTCAGAGGGTATTTTTCATTCTCCTGCAACTTGTTTCCTCAATATTTTTGTCTTCTGTTGTGGATTATGAAGTGTCTGTGTGAGAGTAAACATCAGGCAATCACCCTTCCCTTCCTCTCCCTCCATGAAGAACAGCACTTCAAGGCACATTAGCGATTCAGTTATTCTGAACACTGTGTGACACAATTCTTTATTGAATAAAATGAGTCTAAAATAAGAACATGATTTGGGTTTACTTTCCTCATTAATCAAAAGAACAACATATTAAGATGGGAATATTTCTTTCAAATGAGTCATCCCCAGTTTGCCTGTTTTTGTGGTCTTCTGTCTCACAGCATACCAATCACTACATGCCACGCATAATTGCGTTCTAATAATAATTTAGATGATAGATGAATAAGCCATGGAAGCAGTGATTGGAAAAGTACTGCAAGGGGGTGTTAAGTTTTCACGAGTTAAATATTTCAGAGACGTCTTGTGTAGAAGAAAATAAGCAAATGAGGAAAAAGCTTGGCAGTAACAACAGTCACTGGACCGGGCAATGGGGTGAGTTTTGGTAGAATAGCAACTAGGTTAGGAAGCACAATAGGAGAGATACATACTGATTACCATTTATTATGAACCTTCAAAGTCTATTTTGAGTTCTGCTTAGAGTAGAATAAGCAGCATGTATTTCTTTGGATTTGGGCAGGTCTTGAAACAAGCCCTATGGTAATTAAAAAATATCCCATTTGAAGGTTATATTAAGGTTTCAGAGAATGCTCACAAATCTTTGTAAGATAATTGCTAAATTTTGGTGCATAATTATCTACGCTATATGTAAAGATGTTAATAAGTCAGACAATGTTGAAATTCAATCCTATATATCATGTATATATATATATATATGACATATATATGATATATATATGTATAAGGTACAATACTATTTTGCCTTCAATGGTAATCATCTCTTCCTTCTTTCATCCTGATTATGCTAAAGAAAAAAGCACCTGGGCTATAAGCACAATGATGAAGAGAGATAATATAAGCTCAAAGCATGACTTGTTCTAAGGGGACATAACAATCACTGCACCATCTTGGCATTACACCTGTAAGGTGCTGACTTGTTTCTATACTGAGGCAAAGACCATTTCTGAGCACCAAGGCTCATCTCAGGAAAACAGAAAGAATAAGATTTCTAAAGTAGCAAGGACAGCAACTACAACAATATTTTCAAATATTTTTTGTTTCGTTTGTTTGTTTTTGAGGCAGGGTTTCTCTGTATAGCACTGGCTGTCCTGGTCCTCACTATGGAGGCCAGTCTTGCCTGTAACTCGGAGATCTGCCTGCCTCTGCCTCCCAAGTGCTGGGATTAAAGATGTGCACATCCACTGCCCAGCTGTTTCTAATTCCTTTTTAAAAATGGGTCTGTGAAGATGGTGTCAGGAAAAAGTCTTGCCTTATCTCATTAGACAAGGAAAAAACTAGGCAAAATGTACAAAAGTGGTCTTGACATTATTTATTAATCAGGGAGGGACAATGGTTCTTGAGTGATGAGAAACAAATGATTTGGGCTCAAGATAACTTTTTAAAGAGAGTTTCCAGGATGTGGGACAATGAATCAAAAACCAGATACGTATCTAAATACTCTCCAAGTCGAAGAGATGGAACAGAGGATCAAATCAGCTGAAGATGGCTGGGCAGCCTACTGGAGAAGTGACACTAAAACAGAGAGAGAAAAATTAAATGCAAAATCCTCAGTCACAGGGCTGGGAAGGAGTGTCCTCACAAGTCAACTAGAAAAGCTAGTCATTCACTGAAAATTGGCTAAGCACACAAAAGGAATTTGCATCAGCAGTGAGGCAAATTTAGCCTTAGACTAAAAGCTGTTCTGAACATGCTTAGCATATTTTAATTACAATCCACTAAAAGGTCAAGTTGTTTCTAGGAAACTCAGTTACAGCAAAACAAAAAGATCAAAATATTTATAAAGAGAATAAAATATTGTAAGACAATTAAAAGTTATCAAACCCCTCCCCTCAAGGCTCAGAAGTGTGGAAGAGGAGGCATAGATGTGTTGCACCAAAGAAACAGTATTTTGCAGACACAACAGGACTGATGAACGTATGAATTCACAGAGACTGTGGCAGCATACATAAAATCTGCACATGTTCAGCCAGACAAGATGCCATCACTGGCAATGTGAAGAAGACACAAACTCCCACCCCTAAATAAGAAGCTCTTTATAACTGATACCTGTTGGCAAAGGAAAACACAGTCTCATTGTGTATATCAACCACATTTCTGGGCAGGTACCATGCCCAGTAGTTGGCAAACACAAGATGAACTCAATGGTATTTTTTCTGTGTTTTTTGTTTGTTTGTTTCATTTTGCTTTTTTTTTTTTTTGTTTTGTTTTTTTTGTTTTTTTTGTTTTTTCAAGACAGGGTCTCTCTGTGTAGTCTTGGCTGTCCTGGACTCGCTTTGTAGACCAGGCTGGCCTCGAACTCACAGCGATCCGCCTGCCTCTGCCTCCCGAGAGATGGCTCAGCCGTTAAAGGCTAGGCTCACAACCATTTTGCTTTTTGGAGAGGGGAAACAGGATTTTTTTTTCTGTCTTATGTGTATCTTGAGTGTTTTTATTTTAGTTTTAATGTCTTTGTTTCACATTTTTTTGTGTCACTTTTTCAGAGAGAGAAAGAACACATAAAGATGCTTGGATAAGGAGGTAGGGAAGAGCTTAAGTTTAAGGGAGAAGAAAAACATAATCAACATATACTCTATGAAGAAAAAAAAAATTAAAGGTTACCCCATGGAAACAGTACAGTACAGCCTGTAATGAGAAATAAAGTCAATGAATCAAAAAGGTCCACTGATGTTACATTTGGGAGTCAAAGGAAAAAAAAGTTCATTAAAATCATATTTCGTATATTCACAGAAATAAATAATAGAAAGGCATAAAAGATCTAAGTTAGACATCTAGGCAAGCACTCTACCAGTAGAACCATTATCTTTCACTCCTTAGTTGGCTAACTGGAGACAAAAGTTATAATATATGAAATTACACGTATGGGGAGATTCAAGATGGCTGCATTGATCATACACCATGTCTGATCAGTAGGACAACCAAGGCTAGACAGCAAGCTACAGACGAAACTGAGAGCTACAAAAACACCAGTGCTGCTGATTCCCAGCTGAGAGGGATCTACATTGTGTAGAGCATAGGTGAGTCCAATCCCTGGCTACCCAGCTAACCCACAGAAAATCGTGGGGGACGACCCACATTAGGTGCCATCTTGAAAAAGACAGTGAGACACCGGTGCAGCTTTGGGCTGTATCTGTCTGTCTGCTGCTTACCGGGTCTAGGACACAGAGCAGACAGGCAGAACTGAGTCCTGGCACTGGCCACAATCCACATTAGCTGCCATCCTGTGAGCAGCTTCAGGCTCAGATCTCTCTCCGTCCACCTGAAGCTTACTGGCCTGACCCATCTAGGACACAGAGCAGACAGGCAGAGCAGAGGCTGGTGCAAGTCACAACGCACATTAGCTGCCATCCCTGAGCAGCTTTGGCTCAGATCCCTCTCCACTCACCAGCGGCTTACTGGCCTAGCCCATCAGAGACCCAGAGCAGTAATCAGAGCCCTGCCATCTCCAGAAGGCTTGTGGAGCACCTGAGCAGCTTTAGTCTCTAATCTCTCTCAGCCGCCAGCGGCTGACGAGCCAGGCCCATCTGTGACACAGAGCAAATAGGCACAGACGAATCTGGTGTGAGCCACAACCCACATTTGCTGCCATATCAAGAAGGTCTATTCGGCACCTGAGCAGCTTTGTGATCAGATCTCTCACAGGCCCCCAGCTACTTACTGGCCTAGCCCATCTGGAATACAGAGCAGATAGGCAGAACCTTGCAACCTTGAAAAGGACTGTAGGGCACCTGAGCAGCTTTGGGATTGGGGCTCTCTCAGCCTGCTCCTTTCCTGCTTGACCCAAGTGGGATACAGAGAGGGAAGCCAGCTGAGCTGAGCACAGCCTCCAACACCCACTGTCCACCATCCTGAGAAGGCCTCTGGGGAGCCCTAGAAAACAACCTTTGGCTTGGAGCTCTCTGCTTGCTCCTAACCTGCTTAGCCCACGTGGGACACAGACAGCAACCTCATTGGAGGAACCTGTAGGTCTGCTAACACCAGACACAACCAGATGCCTAGAGGCCAGTGCAAGAAGACTAGCCGCAAAACTCAGAGCCATATGACACCACTGGGAACTAGTGATCTTACCACAGCAATTCCTGGAGATATGAACATCTATGAAGCACAAGAAGAAGACTTTAAATCTGAGGTGATGAAAACGATAGAAGCCTTGAAAGAGGAAAATAAATCACTCAAAGGAATATGGGAAAATACATTCAAATAGATGAAGGAGTTTAATATATCCTATAAAGAATTACAGGAAAATATATGTAAACAAGTGAAGGAATTGAATGAATCCTATAAAAAATTACAGGAAAATTCAATCAAATAAGAGAAAGAAATGAAAGAAATGTATAAAAGTAAACCTAAAGAGGGAATTAGAAGCAGCAAAGAAAACACAAGCTAAGCAAATCTTAGAGTTGGAAAACATAGGGAAGAGAACAGAAACCATGCTTACAAGCAATGCCAACTGGGAAAAAAAAAAAGCCCAGGACCAGATGGATTCAGTGCAGAATTCTACGAGAACTTCAGAGAAGAGCTAAGACTAATTCTCTTTTAACTATTCTGCAAGATAGAATCAGAAGGAACATTACCAAGCTCATTCTACGAGGCCACAGTCACCTTGATACCTAAACCACAGAAAGACTCAACAAAGAAAGTGAATTTCAGATCAATTTCTTTTATCAACATTGATGTAAAAATACTCAATAAGATACTTGCAAACCAAATCCAAGAACACATCAAAAATATCATTCACTATGACTAAGAAGGCTTAATCCCAGGCAAGCAGGGCTGGTTTAGTATATGGAAATCCATCAATGTAATTCATCATATAAACAAACTGAAAGAAAAAAACCACATGATCATCTCCTTGGATGCCAAAAAAGCATTTGACAAAATCCACCACCCATCTATATTAAAAGTCCTAGAGAGCAGGGATACAAGGCACATACCTAAACATAATAAAGGCAATATACAACAAGCCTATAGCCAACATCAAACTAAATGGAGAGAAACTTAAATCAATTCCAATGAAATCTGGAACAAGACAAGGCTGTCCACTCTCTCTGTATTTAGTCAGTGTAGTACTTGAAGTTCTAGCTAGAGTAATAATTCAACTAAAGGAGATCAAGGGGATACAAATTGGAAAGGAAGAAGTTAAACTATCAATATTCATGGATGATATGATAGTATACATAAGTGACCCCAAAATTCTATCAAGGAACTCATACAGCTGATAAACACCTTCAACAAAGTGACTGGATACAAAATCATCTCAAAAGAATCAGCAGCACTCCTGTATACAAATGACAAACAGGCTGTGAAAGAAGTTAAGCAAACTACACTCTTCACAATAGCCACAAATAATATGAAGTATCTTGGTGTAACTCTAACCGAGAAAGTGAAAGAGTTGTATGAAAAAAACTTTCAAATCTCTGAAGAAAGAAACTAAAGAACATGTCAGAAGATGGAAAGATCTCCCATGCTCATGAATTGGGAAACGAACATAATAAAATTGGCCATCTAACTAAAAGCTATCAACAGATTCAATGTAATTCCCATCAAAATACCTACACAATTCTTTATGGACCTTGAAAGATCAATTCTCAATTTCATATGGGGAAAAAAAACCCAGAATAGCTAAAACAATCCTATACAAGAAAAGATCTTTTGGAGGAATCTCCAACCAGGATCTTAAGCTGTATTATAGAGCAACAGTAATAAAACAGCATGGTACTGGCATAGCAATAGACTGGTTGATGAATGGAATCGAATCAATACCCAGAAATAAGTCCACACATCTATGGACACTTGATTTTTGACAAAGAAGCCAAACCCATACAATGGAAAAAAGAGAGCATCTTCAACAAATGGTGCTAGTCTAACCTGATGGCTACATGTAGAAAAATGCAAATAGATCCATGTCTCACACCCTGCACAAAACAAAAGTTCAAATGGATTAAAGACCTCCACAGAAAACCAGACACACTAAACCTGTTAGAAGACAGTAGAGAAGACCCTGAGCTCACTGGCAGAGGAGACAACTTCCTGAACAGAATACCAACAGCTCAGGCTCTAAAGTCAACAATTAATAAATGAGGCCTCATGAAACTGGAAAGATTATGTAAGGCAAAGGAAACAGAACAAAATGACAGCCTACAGACTGGTAGAAGATCTTCACCAACCCTACATTTGACAAAGGGCTAATATCTAAAATATATAAAGTACTCAAGAAATTAAACACCACCAAACCAAATAACCCTATTAAAATGGGGCACAGAGATAAACAGAGCAATCTCAACAAAGGAATACCAAATGGATGAGAAACACTTAAAGAAATGCCCAACATTCCTAGTCATCAGAGAAATGCAACTCAAAACGACTCAGATTCCATCTTACACCTATCTGTATGGCTAAGACAAAAAAAATTCAAGTGACAGCACATGCTGGTGAGTATGTGGAGAAAGCTGAACACTCCTTCATTGCTGGTGGGAGTGCAAACTTGTACAACCATTTTGGAAATCAATTTGGCACTTTCTAAGGAAGCTGGAAATCTTTCTACCTCAAGACTCAGCCATAGCACTCTTTTGCATATACTGAAAGATGCTCCACCATACATCAAGGATATTTGCTCAATTATGTTCATATAAGCTTTATTAGTAATAGCCAGAATCTGTAAACAATCTAGATGTCCCTAAACTGAAGAATGGATATAAAACTGTGGAACATTTACATGACAGAATACTACTCAGCAATTAAAAACAAGGAAATCTTGAAATTTGCAGGCAAATGGATGGAACTAGAAATGATCATGCTGAGTGAGGAAACCCACATCCAAAAATGCATGCATAGTGTATACTCACTCATAAGTGGCTATTAGCCACATAATACAGGATAACCATACTGCAATATAGGGACTGAATCACCAACCAAGAACCATGTATAATGTGGACCTAGACCCTCTACTTAGATGTAATAGATAGGCAGCACTGTCTCCTTGTGGGTCCCACAATATGAGGAGTAGGGACTACTTCTGACATGATCTCTGGCCCTCCAACATTGATCATTTCCCCCTTGCAGAGTGGCCTGGCCAGGCCACAGAGGAAGAGGTATCATAGATGAGCCTGAATAGGCTGAGGTCAGATGTTAGAGGAGGAGGATTCCCCTTTCTGAGAATGAGGGGAGGGAGGGAAAGGGGACTGGGAGGTGATGAAGGAGGGGGCTACATCTTTTGAGGCTAACCCATCTAAATAAATAAAAAAAAAAACATTGCCTCATAGAAAACAGCAATTAACTAGGTGATTCAACAAGTTTATAGAATACAGCATTATTATATATAAATCATATATTTGTCTTAATAGTTGAAAATTAAAACAAAATTAAATTATTTACAATAGCATCAAAAATGAAACTTAGGAATAAATCTGACACAACATGTATAAACCTATATCCTAAAACCACAAAATTGTTGAGATAAAAATTATTTTGACAAATGAAATTGTATGTAATATTAATCAGTCAAAAATGTGAATATCATTTGAATGGCAAATCTCCTCATATAGATCTAGAATTAAGCATTTCTATTCAAAGCACTAACATGTCTTTTTATTTTAATTTTTATAGAAATTAATGGTGTGATTCTAAGGTTCATAGTCAATACAAATGGCTTAGAATATCCAATCTTGAAAAATGATAGCTGGAAGATATATTTATTGAAATGATATAATTGTCCAGAAAAGGTAGTATTGGCACTGTGCAGAAAGACTAGACAGGAAGAGTTGGAAATACCTTGGAAACCAAAAGTGAAGTCAGATGCGTATGATAACTTGTTTACAACAAAGTACAAAAGCAATTTGTTGAACAAAATATTGTATTTCTAATGAATGGTATTAGAACAATTGAGTATATACTTACATATATCACTTGAATCCATGGATACTTGAGTTATATATTACACCATATAAGATATAAAAGCAGTAAATGAGTACTAGACCAAGAAAAGTATCAAAGGTGTACAACATTCTGAAGAAAATCATTGGAAAAAAAATCTTTGTTTTGATAGAGAGACAGAGATGGTTTAGACATGACACTAAACATATGTCCCATGAATGAGAAAAGGGAAAACCTTTTCATCAAAACTAAAATCTTTTTAAAAGTTTATTTATTTATTAATTCATTCATATTACATTTCAATTGTTATCCCATCTCTTATATCCTCCCAGTCCTCCCTCCCTCCCACTTTCACCCTATTCTTTTCCCCTATGACTATGACTGAGGGGGACCTCTTCCTCCTGTATATACTCATAGGGTATCAAGTCTCTTCTTGATAGCCTGCTATCCTTCCCCTGAGTGTCACCAGGCCTCCCCAACAAGGGGATGTGGTCAAATATGGGGCACCAGAGTTCATGTGAAAGTCAGTCCCCATTCTTCACTCATCTGTAGAGAATGTCCTGTCCATTGGCTAGATCTGGGTAGGGGTTCGATGTTTACTGCATGTATTGTCCTTGGTTGGTGCCATAGTTTGAGCAGAACCCCTGGGCCCAGATCTTCCAGTCATAATGTTCTCCTTGTAGGTTTCTAGGACCCTCCTGATCCTTCTATTTCCCCATTCTCCCATTCTTCTCTCACCTAGAGTCCCAAAAGGATGTCCTCACATCTACCCTACTTTCCTGGTAGGTGAAGACTTTCATGGGACGTGTGTCCTGGGCTAGTGTCTAGTTAGAAGTGAGTATATACCATTTGAGTCTTTCTACTTCTGGGTTAACTCACTCATTATGATCATTTCTAGTTCAATCCATTTGTCCACAAATTTTGTGAATTCCTTGCTCTTAATAGCTGAGTAGTATTCCATAGTGTAAATGTACCACAGTTTCTTTATCCATTCTTCTACTGAGGGACACTTAGGCTGTTTCCATGATCTGACTGTTATGAATAAGGTCGCTATGAACATGGTTGAGCATATGTCCTTGTTGTGTGCTGGTGCATCTTCTGGGTATATTCCAAGGAGTGGAGTAGCTGGGTCTTGAGGAAGCCCTATTCCCAGCAAAACTAAAATCTTATATTTTTTAAAAGACACTATTAATGATGGCGGTGTAGCTCTGTAGGTAGTGTTTACCTAGCATATACAAAGCCATGGGTTCAATACTCAGGACTATATATACCAGGTGTGGTGGCAAAATTCCAGGTCTTGTGAGATGGAGTCAGAAGGATCAAGATGTCAGGGTTATCCTTGCCTACATGAACCTAGCATCGGGTACATGACACCCTTGTTTCAAAAATGAATGAATGAATGAGTGAATGAATGAACGAACAAATAAGTGAAAAGACACCACCAATAGAACAACAATGAAGAACAGGTCATAAGGTGGGAGGAGAAAATATTTTCAAGTGATATCTGTATGAAGAACAGCTACTAAGAATAGAAAAAAACCTCTTACCACTCAGTAAAAAGAACACAAAACACACACTTAAAAATCAGAAGACGTTTTGAATGATTTTTCATAAAAGTAGATGTAACAATAGCAAATGGTCCACAAAAAAACTATCTCACACAATCTGTTATTAGGGAAATGCAATTTAAAACTGTAATGAAATGCTGTTCCTCGTTACTATCAGAACAGCTACATTTAAAGATACTCGAAACCCTGGACACAGCTGAACCTAAGGCATTAGTGCTCTAAATGTAAGTGGTACAAGCAGTGTAGCAAGGTGGGCACTTTCTTACATATATACCTTCTTAAACATGCACAAACATGCCAGACGATGTCATCACATCACTTCTCAGTATTCATCCAGATAACTGAAAACATACAGATTCACAAAGATCACTTGTGAATAGTCATAGCAGCTTTCTTTGTGATAACTCCAAGTTGGGAATAACTGATATGTGTATCAGCAGGTGACTAGATACACACATTTTGGTATATAATGGACTAATAGCTTATAATTGAAAGAATGAGCTATGTGTAAGAATTCAGAATAATTGTGTTCAGTGAATGAGGCCAGACCCCAAATAGACATGACTGATAGAGTCCATTTGTGCTGGACTCCCGAAAATGTAAATGGGAAACACATGAATGATTGTCTGGCTGCAGATGAGGAGCTGGAGGGGAGGAATGAGAGAGCTGGCTCGGGATGATGGGTCCTGACAGATCCTGACAATAGTCTCACAGTGTTCCTATGTATCAAAACCCATCAAGCTATAGACTTTCCGTGTGTATCGTTATTGTATGTCATTTTAATTCTAATGATGTTGGATTCTTACTGATCTTTGTAGTAGATCTTACTACAAATATTTACTTTGGAATTCTACATAAGTCAAGGCCATCCATGCCAGCTATTTTGATGGAAAGGACTTTGCACTTAAATCTGGTTCTTTCCAGTCTCATGAACAGAGAAGGCACAGCTCTGCAAAGGGCAGCACCACTCAGAAATCCTAGTTCGTCAGAGACAACATCTCTCATTCTCTGACTTCTGTGTCCTGTTCCAAAAGTTTTTTTTCTCTCTCTTTTCGTGTGCATGTTACTTATAAGAACAATGAAGTTCGCTGTAATATTTTCATGCATTAACCTTGTTCCCTTAGTTTGGTCCTCCCTTCTACTTAAATGATGTCTCCCTTCTCCATAGAGTCTGTGTATAAGAGAAAATGTGATAGGATTTTTTTTCTGGGACTGGATTATTTCACCTAACATGATGCTATTTATCTCTACCCATTTTCCGGCTTTTGACATGATTTTTTTTTTCATAGTGGAATAGCATTGTCTATCTTTACCACACTTTCTTTATCCACTGGTCACTGGATGGGCAGCTTTATGTACCAAGGATCAATATTTGTACCCATAAAAACTGAACACAAATAAAAGCAATTCAATGAATAAGTAGGTGCACAAATAGCGCAGTAGCTTTAGCCACTGGGAGGGGCCATCTTCCTGAACAGGAACTGTGGGAGAAGAGTGATATAAAATGGTCGAATGTAGGTATGTAACAAAATATTTGGAAGGATGGGTTGATGTGCATAATTTTAAAACAGCATGGGTCTATGCCCCATCATGGATTCCATTTTATCTTAATGACTTTAAAGGACAGTCACTTTTTAAAAAAATTTTTTTATTAATTTATTCTTGTTACATCTCAATGGTTATCCCATCTCTTGTATCCTCCCATTCCTCCCTCCCTCCTTCCCATTTTCCCCTTACTCCCCTCCCCTATGACTGTTCCTGAGGGGGACCTC
Source organism: Acomys percivali (assembly GCA_907169655.1). Lineage (NCBI taxonomy): Eukaryota > Metazoa > Chordata > Mammalia > Rodentia > Muridae > Acomys > Acomys percivali. Next base: position 99,433,160 of record OU015750.1, on the reverse strand, counting down.
CTCCCCCTGTATATGCTCATAGGGTATCAAGTCTCTTCTTGGTATCCTGCTATCCTTCCTCTGAGTGCCACCAGGTCTCCCCCTCCAGGGGACATTTTTAAAATGATCATTGAAAAAAGGTTTGTGAAATTGAGAATCCTTACTTTAGGACATTTGCATTGCTGCTGCTCTTCTTCTTACAGTGAGATTACATCATGATGTAACCATTATGAGGCTAAAGCTACAAGTCACAATGCACTTAGCACTGCTAACACACCAAACACTATCACTTGGCCACACAGTCCACTGCAGAGTCTGGTTGTCTCCAGGGCACTGGTGGGACTGAGCAGAATTTGCAGTTGTCACTGCCTAACATGGAGAACAAGCATGCTAGGTGACAGCCACCAGCTGGAGGAAAGACCAAATAATCAAAATGTAAGTATCATTTCTACATGAAGCTTATTGCATCTGTATCATGTAAAGCTGGAGAATGGGGTTGAACCATAGCAGTCCAGGAATCTGGTTGTGCTAAAATCTAATTAGACAAATGGAAAGTCTCTATCAAATCTCAACAATTGTTACTCTGTTTAAGAGAATGCAGATTCTCTGACCCACGCGCAGGGGTGGGGAGGGCTTTTAAATAACGCATTTGGCTAATTGGGACAAATGGGTGCAGTTTTTCTTCGATTGTGATTAAGGAGCTAGGTGAGATCATAAGAATTCTACACAAATGACATACTTGAAAATCAACCCATTTCCTCTGTGATGCACATTGATGTCTCCCCAAAGCTTTGTCTTTACCAGTGTTTCACCACCCAACCTCCCTTCCTGGAACAGGAAAGTGTTGGGGTTATAAGGTTTTCTGAAAGTCACATTGTGACTGGACTGTCCCTTTAGTGGCATGGACTGCCCAGATGCTATCATGTCGAAAGACTAAGCTATGCTTGTAAAGCCTACCATTACTTAACAAAGGCTTTTTACAAATGCAGCCTGGCTATGATTATGCAAGAACTTGTGGATCACTCCCACCTGGCAGGATTCTGGCAGACTCATGATGGTACAACACTGCTATTTTGACATTTTCTTTCTCAGAGTATACAGACAGCTTTTTAAAGAGGTATAAATTTTCCTGAATAGCATTTCAGCTATTCATACATCATTTGGTTTTGAAAGCTCCACGCCTGTGCCTGTTTCCCCTTCCATCAATTCTCTTGCACCGTGTGCAGTTTCTAGTCTGGGGTACCAGCAAACAGAAGCCACTTGAACAACCTACAGGGAAGCAATTATTCCATCAGAGGTCCCTGATCATCCTCATCAGGCTTCTAATTTATGCCTGATTTAAGCATGTATTTGTTGTTGCCTGTTGCTAGCCTAGGGCTGACACTGCAGGGACTGTTAGCAGTGTGGCCTGGCTGTCTATCATTTCCTTCCCCATGGACACAGAATAGTATTTTGACATTTGCAAAGAAGTCATTGGAGAGAATAGGAGCTTGTTCCGGGAATGACCTGAACCAAACCCTTCGCACTGGATTAGCACTCGTGATCCTGGAAGCTCATTTTGGCTTTGGCATATGCACAGGTCATACACACAGATAAGCCGGTCAATCTCTCTGAATTTCATTTTTTTTCTTCCTTTTTTTCCCTCTGAAATTAAAATGACAAAACATCGGCCAATTGGATAAGACTGGCATCTCTTTCTTAGAGACCATTTCTTGCTCAGTTCCCCGGGGGAACATCTGAGATGCTGTGTAGGAACACTCATTGTAGAGCTATGATCATATCTTCGACTGATGTAACTTAAATCAACTCAAATAACATTAGTTATGTAGAATGCTTCGTTAGTATCAAGTTCTTGATCACTGAGCCTAGGGAAAGAAGATAAAAGCCTCCCTGTTAGCACAGTTGGATGTCTGGACAATGTACCAACCCATACTGTGTGATGGAAGAACTGAGGAGCGCTAGAATGTATGCGAGTATTTTACTGCCCTTCATGGTCAAGGAACAGCAACTGCTAGGCTCTTCCTGCATTATCAGAGAATATTGGAAGGACCCTACTCTTTCAGGTTGCAGTCCTCCTGGTCAGGATAGCTATTTTGAGGTCAGCATTAGGTACAGGACTCCTCCTCTCCAGCAGGGGCCCCAGCTCTCTGCCTGACTCCACCTGGAAAGTGTCTTTAGACATAGATGCCCATAACTACGTTTGATACATGGCCCTTGACACAGCTCCCTGCTACCTCTCCCCTCCCTACACCTATAGGATAATAAGGTACTGTGTCCCCACTCGTATGATAGGAGCGTACTGCCAAATGTAAACTGAGCATTCTAAAAGTGCTTGATCTCATCCAATTATGAACATCTATGCTGGAAGCCCCACAACCACTCCCCAAGGGCTATATAGCTTTTGTTCTCCCTGATTAATATTGAACTAGTTCCTGAAGTGGTCCTGAAGTATTTGATCTTCGTGGTGTTTACAGTCTTGCAAGCCCTGTGTCCTGTCTTCTGCCCCTCTTGTCTCCTCTGACTGGTGACCATCAGCCTCTCAGGGAAGGGGAGAACAACAATAGAAGTGCCCCCCCCCCAGATCTTCTGATGCCTTGCCTCCTGGATTCAATATCAACCTGAGTTTCTGTGTCACCTTTTCCACCACTGTGCTTGCTTATGGCACAGCAATGCAATTATCATCTACAAATTCTGGGTTCCTTCCTATAGCTTCCAGGCTCTAGAAAAGTTTGGTTAAGGCTGTGCCTAATTCAGGCTACTATGTTGATGTGATATGGACGGAGGCAATAAAAACCAGTTTGAACCATCACATTTCTTCTATCCCATTGACTTCATAGGCTCAAAATGGTATAGCTTCGTGGTGTACCAGGCTACTGAAATGGGATGGACTGTGATTAACTTCATCAAGAAATAAGCCTTAGGCTTTGGTTATTCATTGACACAGGTACTGTTGAATGTCCCATTTAAGACCAGGTGGTGGATTTGGAAGAGTGTTGAAATCTTTCTAGAGAAAAATTTGTTTCTTTTTTTATTTTATTTTTATTTCTTATAAAATTTTATTCTTCTTTCATACAAGGCATCTCGACCTCAGTCTCCCCTCCCTCTACTTCCCTCCTCTCCCAGTTCCCCTCCCCTCCTCTCCTCTTTTCCAGCACTACTGCTCCTCTGTTTTCCTTCAGAAAACATCAAGCCCATTTTCTTTTCTTTTTTTCCTTCTTTCTTTTTTTTTTAAAAATATTTTTTATTAATTTATTCATATTACATCTCAATTGTTATCCCATTCCTTGTATCCTCCCATTCCTCCCTCCTTCCCATTTTCCCTTTACTCCCCTCCCCTATGACTGTGACTGAGGGGGGAAAATTTGTTTCTTAAGAAAGACAGTATTAACCAAACTTTCACAGACTAGAACTGTCAAAGAAAAAATAAGTGAATGGACTCTGGGTTATTGCAGCGTTTAAATAAGCTTCATGGATGCCACACTGTGAAACAGCTGTTGAAAGTCTTCCTCTGCCATTCTGTCTTTGATCATTGGGAGAGTCAGCAGGATAGTGAAGGGGAGACTTCAAGAATGTAGGCCATGGTTAACGCATATGTGATGGGCTTACAGAAAGTGTATCAGGCATGTTTTCTCTGTTAGCAAAGTCAACTTCTTCATTTTGTGTTTTCTGAGGGAAAATGTACTCAGTGTATTGGATTTTTACTGTCCTTTTATAGAACTACTAAACCAGAATGCCTTTGACACAGGCACCAAGGCAATTTTCTTTCCTAATTTACTAGATTTCTTTAGGCCTTAGGCCATCCTTGCTTTAGGGCTGTTGCCAGGCAACAGCCTAAATCCATTGGTTCAAGATACCTCAGAGTAGACCATGTTTGGAAAGAGTAAAATTTTAGTAGGTTCTTTTGACCCCTGGCAGAAGCAAAGATGTGTTAGCATTTTGAAACGTAACCTTCAGTACTTTCCCATTATCTTTTGCTCCTTAGGATATTGGCCTCTTAATCTCATTCCACAGAAGACAACTTACCTTCAATGACCTTCACTGGCTAGGGGGTGGGAGGACTTAGAGATGGAGTTGACATGGTAGTCAAGGTGAGTGACAGTGTAAACTACTGTTCTTACTTTTAACAAAGCATTAGAGGTATTAAGGTGTAAAACCAGGTTGAAAGCAGCACAAGGAAACCAAGGGCATTCAAGGTAATAGATGGTATGACATCATAGGTTATCAAAGAACAGTGCTGTCTACAATCTGGGAGCTTCCTAGAGGGTGGTGAGCTTTTCCATTCAAACCCATAAAGGAAATACTGTTAGTGGTAGAAGGAAGTTTAGAGTTCTTTTAGTACAAATGCTCCTGTACTGAGTTTTTAAATCAATGGGTGCAATTATGAAGGATTCACTTGATGTCCTGCTGTTGAAAGATTTAGGAAGCATGTTTGAACTTCTCAATCACCAGTGACTACCTCTCATACTGGCCACTGAGGTGTACTATGCAGATATCTGCTGTAGGAGAGTTATCCTGTTGTTGTATGGATGTAGCACCTGTCAATAATAAAGCTAATGGCCCATAGCTGAAGGAGAAAATAGAAGGTGGGACATCTGGGAGTCAGACAGGATTCTGAGAGAGAGAGCCAGGTGCAAAAGATTCAACCAGCAAGATGTGAGGAAGTGGTCGCATGGTGCCTGAGCTTAGGTAACCAGCCACGTGACAGAATGTAGATTAGTATAATAGATTATTTTAAGTTATATCCCAGGTATTTGTAAATAATTACCTTGAATCCAATAAGTTGTTATTCTGGGAGCATGAGGATCAGAAGAAAAACCACCTGAAACCTAATAGCATCCGACTATAATCTGTGGTGGGGAAACAGCACTCATTCATGCAATAGCCAACCTCAAGAAGAAACTTCCATTTGTATGTAGAAATGACATTCACTGACCTAGTCACAGTGCTCTGTGTGCTCTGTCTCTCTCTGTCTCTCTGTCTGTCTCTCTGTCTGTCTCTGTCTCTGTCTCTGTCTGTCTCTCTGTCTGTCTCTCTGTCTCTGTCTCTCTGTCTCTGTCTCTCTCTCTCTCTGTGTGTGTGTGTGTGTGTGTGTGTGTGTGTGCATGTAAAAGTCAGAGGATAACTAACAGGTGTCAGCTTTTTCTTTTCACCATGTGAGTCCTGGGGATTAAATACAGATTATCAGGCATGTTTAGCAGCTGACCTATCACCATGGCCCCTCCAATTTTGGTTTCTGTGTTAAGCACTTCAGAGTCACCAGAGGTTTGTGTAAGCATCAGCTCTACTTCTCCTTGTCCCATTCTGACTTCTCTTTCTTTGAACTAGAGGTTAATGTCATTCTTCTTGTCTCAAAGTGGATTCAGCTTCTGAGCAGCCTCTGCAGCAAGGGAGATTGAAAAACCTCCTGGGACCACTTAACAAGTGATTCCTTCAGGGACTGGGTGGCTCTCAGAGGTCTAAGGGCTTCCCAAGGAAAAGTCTCTATTTTCCTTCCCCCATCCCTGGAAACTACCCATCTCTGGAAACACATTAAAAAAAAACCTGTAAAGAAGTGCCCATGTCCAGCTTGGGAAAATGCTCTTCAGGAATGAGGCTGGCAAATAGATTGTGAGGGCAGAGGAGCAGGTACTTGTTTCAGGACTGTGGATTTACAGAGTTCCAGTCTTGATCTAAAGCTGAGTTTGTGGTTTCCCCCCTTACTTAAGGGTTGTTCTCCCAGTGCCATAAATGCCACCTCAGCTGCTCTCACAGATGAGGCAGCAGCTGTCAGTGCCCCCTCTGTGGTCTTCCATTTGCACCTGCACACCATATGAGCCACGTTTCCATGAGTGGCAGTTGGTAGCTCCATGTGCTGGGATGTGACACTTTGGGGGCAGAGAAGAACAGCAGGTAGATTAGAGAAACTTGGGCTGTAACTTTTTGACATCATAAAATGAGCATTCCACAGAAAGATGCCTATCTGAAGATGCTGAGGAATCACAGGAAAAGAGGAGAGTGAAGGGTGAGAAGGGAGGAAGGAGAGTGGGGACATGAAAAGAAGAGAGGGAAACAGGAGGAGGAGGAGAGAAAATTATGTCATCTGTATCCACTTACATACATATGTGTGTGCTAAGTTAAGAAAGAAGGAGGCCTTTAGCCTAAGGCTGCGACTTCTAATTCCTATATAACAAAGTGTAGGCTGATTCAGTAACCAACAATCTGAAGTCCATCTTACAATATGTATCATTTCTGTAGCAAATAACAATGGCATATCTAATCACAACCAGCCAAATTTGAGAAAATCACCTCAAGCCAGTCAAACCTTTTCCAGATAAGAACAGTGTCTTAGCACATATCATTCCCCAATAAAGTGAATACTGAGCTATGGTTGAGCAGACAAACTCTCTTCTTTGTTTCTGAGTCTAGCATATAAGAGTTTGTCCCTCAGGATGCTGGCTGGGGTTCTCTGAACCACCTCTGCCCAGTACTAACCAGTCCATGAATCATTTAATGACAAACTATTCTTATGTATAGCTTTGCTTTTAATATGTATGCATATGCCTGTGCATATATATGTGTGTATAGTTATGCATTCATATATGTTTATGTATGTATGTGTATATATTTGTTGTACATTAGTATAGTTTACATATTACATAAGCATATATAAACTGCTTTTAGCATACTACTCAAATGTGTGTGCACATGTGCATGTGTGTCTACATGCATAAATGGATACATGTGCTTATAAATATATAATCATCTTTCTATTGGTGTGATAAAACAATGAAAAAGGCAGGTTATAGAAGAAAGAGTTTTTTTGGGCTTATGGTTCCGGAGAGAAAGAGTCCATGATGGCAGAATTGAGGCATGGAGGCAGCAGTGGGAAACTGATAACTCATACCTTGAATTGTAAGCATGAAGCAGAGAAAGCGAAATGGTATGATCCTTAACCTCTCAAAGCCCATCTCTTGTGACATTTGTCCTCAAGACTATTAACTGCTGACCAAGTATTCAAATATTCAAACATCTAAGATTATGGACATCTCACTCATAAGATGATCCTATGATTTTAGACATTTGAAAATGTATATATATGTTGATTTGAATCAATATCATAGGCTTCAACAATTGTAAGATAAAAAAGCAATCAATTTATAACTATTATAGAAATAATTTCTAAAATGTTTGATTTATCCACCTCTAAAACTTTTTTTCAAACCTAATTTCAGTACCAAGACCAGGCTGCCTTTATACTTAAGATCTCAGCTTCTGCCTCCCAAGAGGTTGGATTTAAGCTGCACCACCACACTCTGCATTAAAGCAATGCATCCGAAAATAGCATTTTTGCAAGTGAACAAATTAGCCTCCTGGCCAGGGTGTGTGGGTGTCAGCTATGTGTGTTAGGCTTTCTGAATCACTCAGTGGAAACTCTGTTTTGCAGGAATTGTAGTCATTTTCAGAGATTGGCTGTTCTTCACCTACTTCCTGTCCTACCCACCAGGATTTGCAGATCATAGGCTACACTTTGGACAGAATCACAGCTTCAAATCCTTTCAGATCCCCTTTTCCTCATGTGTCTAATGACCCCATAAAAACATTTCAGGTGGATTTTGTTCCAATCTGATGATCTGGCAAGCAAGTTGCAAGTTAAGCCTGATAATTGCTAATAAGTTGTCATCACAGACACACAGACACACACACAGACACACACACACATACACACACACACACACACACACACACATTTTGAGATTTCCAAACAATATCTTTTGATAAGATTTTCCTCCTGACCTTTACAGACCTACACCCTTTTTAAAAAAATCTACTAAACATTGTGTCCTTGAATGAATCCTTGAATACCAATTAACAAAATATTCTTGGATGTGTCGCCTTCCACATATGGTCAACTTATCATGACCTTCACTCTTAGAGAACGCTGATCCTTCCTTTCCCAGTACCTAACATGCCATTCACTCCACAGCTAGTGGTGGGATTGTATGCCCAACTCCCCTCTCTGTGCTGGCATTTCTCTGGCTTGGGCTTGCACAGGTTTTGTGCACACTATTCCAATTAATGTGAATTCATATGTGTGGCTGTCTTGATGTGTCCAGAAACTCTTTCCTTGTAGTCATATTCTGTCTCCAACTGTTGTTGTTTTTCTGCATATTTTACCATAGTGGTCCCAGAGCCTTGGGAGGGGAAGTTACATATATGACTATATATATTGTGACAATGTATATATTGTTTCTTGAGCATTATTTCAGTTTCTCATTCTCTGCACCATGATCTGTTGTGAGTTTGTGCTAGTTACCATTTGCTATAAATAGAAACTTTTCAGACAACAGTTGAGAGATGCATTCATTGATCTGTGGGTATAGTGATAAATTATTAGGAATCATTTAATACTATGTTGCTTTGACAGTGTAATAGTAGAAGGTTCCCCTTAGGACCTGTCTAGGCATAGGTTCTTGGCCCAATTATGATACTAAGTATTATATCAGTTAGATAAATATTTGCCTGCTAAAAGGGTTGTTCTATAACTAAATTCTAGGAAGACCAAAATGAGGATGAGGCAAGTGAGATGCCTAGGAAGCAGAATTAACACTGAAATTTATGCTTTTCTAATTTTTTTTTTGTCTTAGAAATTTCCCTCACGCAAAAGCCAGATGGAGGAGCCATGAAACACTATGACCAACAAGAAGAGGCAGGCTTCTTATAGCCTCCAAATGTGGCAGTCCATAGGCATGTACTTGCTCTCAATATCAACTCTTGGACAACTCAGATAAGATGTTTATTTGCCAAGTCAAATATAAAACATCCCACAAGACCTGTCAATTTGTCACAAATGTTTCTCAGTTTTAAATGAGCTAAAAACAGATTCTTGGGAATAACAACAGAAGGAGCTTAGGAATGAAATGATCCTGACTGAACACCAACCTAGTTTTATTTTAGAAGAATAGACATTGTGAAATGACGTGGTATAAAGAACAACTTTGAAAGATAAAATTAGATGTAATTAGAAAAAAATGAAGAAGATAAGGAAAAAAATATTTCCAAACTTGATTAGCTACCTCCAAAGTTAAAGTTCAAGTCATGTGGTTTCCAAAAATAGCGATGTACTTGTGTGTTCCAAGACTGAGGTGAAATCTGTCCTTTTCAGGTACAAATGGATGAATGTTGTGTGCAGCCTTTCTTGAGCTAGTTTGGATTGGCTTGTGTATTTGCCCAACTCTCTCCTCTGTAATAAGCCTGTTGCTATGCTCTTAGTAACTATGGCTGTATCACAGAAACCTAATGCTGAGTGGTAAGTTTAATGTCACTGCAAGACACACCCTCTGGCAGAAGACTCTCTGATAGCCATTCTAAAGTAGCTTTACTATTCTTTCTCTATTTAGTCTTCCTTTCTGTCATGTTATCTGTTGTCTTAGAAACAATAAAATAGTGTTTTAGCTGGTACCAGCACCTTCTATTACTTACTGCACCTCCTAACACACATGAAGCTCCCAGTTGGTTTTTGTGTTTTTGTTCACTGTTCATGTCCTGGTTCATTGCAAACCATTCACTTAGCCTCAACTCTTCTTTACTGTTTAAGGCCAACACACCCATTAAGTCTATGTTTTAGAAGGTCATCCTTGAATCATGCTAAAGTACTGCAAAGATCAGGGGTTGAGGCCATTTCTAAACTTTTATAGCAATGTTTGTTGGCAGTTTTCTACCTATATCTCACTCTTTCCCCATTTCAAGCAGAAGTTAGACTCTGAGAAATTTTGCCATAGGAAAACAGAAGAGGGGCTTAAGATACACTGCTGTTTCACCATTTTGTAAACAGTTAATTTGTTCATCGTGATTGGCACAGTGGGAGAGAGAAGGAAGGTGCCCTGCATTGGGTAAGAGAAAAGGGGCTAGGAGGTTCACAAGGAAGAAGAGAGAGGATAACAGCTCCAAGGCAATGTCACATGGAATAGGCAAGAATGACCAGCATAGCTGGATGTCTTTCAAAGAGCACAGTAGTGGGCCACTAAGATTCAGTCTTTCAAAACACTGTCAATGTTCCAAGCAGGCCTTTGGAGTGACAGAGCTCTTGGATGAGCCTTATTAGATCATGTAACCTGAATAACAGTGGCATAGAGAATAACCAATATAGTCAGGACCCAGTGGCCTAGCTAGGTGTAAGTACTGGTTCAGTTAATGGAAGGAGCCTCTTGTGTGGCATTCAAGCTGGTTCAGAATTGGATTGGTCTGGAAAGGACCCATGTGTGCCATTTGTGGCCAACCCAGCCCACATACTAGTGCTTTATACTTGTTGCTCTGCTGCTTTATTTTGCTCATTAAATTTGTATGATATGCAATGTCCTAATTCATTTGTTTTATATTTGTATTATTTTACCACAGCTATATAAAAAGCTTTAATAAATCTGTGTGATTTGAGACAGAAGTTTGTCATGTGGTGAACAGCAACTAGGTTTCTGCAAAGAGAAAACCTAGGAGAGTCAAGCATAAAGACTTGAATTCATCTCATTGTTCTCACAGATGATCACTTGTTGGGAAATAGTTCAAATGCATTCCGAAACCGACCAGTAATTGCCTCTGCTTTCTCTGTTTCATAAAATTAGTTTATCTGTGTGTAGCTGCAGGCATCTAAGTTTGCAGTCTATGAAAGCATTCTGTCTCCAGGATGACAAGATTTGGGACTTGGCTTTAGCATAAATGTTAGGCAATCTTCCATTATCAAACCAGAGAAGATGTACACATAGGAAACATACTGTATCAGTAGTTAACATGTCTGCCTCATGGCTATTCTTTTTAATGCTAGTGACCATTTGTGTGCCATTACCAGAAAGGGTGGGCTGCACTCTCCTTGTGCTTTGATACAGTGTTGTATGCTAGTAAAATTAGAAATACCATTTTAAAATTTAGTATATCAAAAAGTTTATTAATAAAATATGGCAGGATCAAAATTGAATATAGAATGTGACTATAAGTTTTTCTTGAGTTAGATTCTCATTTATCTCTTAAGCTATCCCAGACTCACCATGTAGCCAGGGTTGACCTTAAAAATTTGATCCTCCCACCCTTACTCTTAAGTGCTAGGAGCATAAGCATCTGCCACCACATCTAATGTGGTGCTGGGGATAAAAAAGGACCTCCCACACACTGAGTAAGCTCTGTACCAGTTGAGGTAGCTACATCCTCAGTCTCATCTCCTGTGTGTGTGTGTGTGTGTGTGTGTGTGTGTGTGTGTGTGTGTGTGTGTGTGT
>OU015750.1:99376503-99403192 GCA_907169655.1 Acomys percivali | reverse complement strand
GAGAGAGAGAGAGAGAGAGAGAGAGAGAGAGAGAGAGAGAGAGAGAGCGCTAGCAAATAGTAGAGCTGAGATTTAAACACAGAGCTTCAGTTTCACCAGCAGATAGGTCGAAAGAGTGAAATGGAGGGAAAGAGTCATTAAAGAATAAGCATATGTCTTCATCTACAGGAGCACAGAAATTCATATTGATTGCCATTTATCTGGATACATGTGTGCAATTATATGTTATCTTACTTCCTTAATTCATCCTGTGTATATGTGTTCTGAATGTTGTGTAAAAACATTGGAGCTATGGAATAATATACTAAGTATAGATTTGTCTGACATAGTAAGACTCAGGTGACTTGTAAAGCATAATTTCTAGGTATGGATATAAAATGCTTTAAGGAAAGACTAATATTTGAAACAGTGATGTGAATGAGGCAGATCTTCCCAACTAACTGGTAGTCTGCAAATTCCTCTGCACGTTTCTCCTAGAAGACAGATGGTTCAATATGTTTTTGCACTCTTGTAACAGAATACTATGGCTTGGGTAAGTTAATAAACAGAACTATCTTTGCTAGACAGGGTGGGAGGAGGCCAGAAGGCTGGATTTCCCTTTTACTAGGAATTGGTTCCCATTCGATCTCACTCCCCAATAGTACACAGTGATGACTAGGTTTCTGACACATAAACTTGGGAGATGCATTAAAGGACCCTCCCCACTTTTTGGTCTTTCTTACAGAACTCTAGATATTTTGGCTTTTCATTTTGTTGACATCACACTGTGATTTGCCCTAAGTTACTCCATATTGTGTAAAACAGTGGTTTTAGTTTCTCTGTGCCCTGGGAGATAATTTTACAAGTAGTTTTTAACTCTGTTGTGAGGTTGGATAGATGAATCTATGCTTGGATAGATGAAATGGATGTCACCATCTGTTCATCTTCACCCCTGTGTCATAGGTTCATATATAATTTATTCCTTGGTGAACAAAATTTATCAGAGTGAACTTGAATATAAGGGTCATGAGGGAAGACAGTAATAATGTCTGAAAAATCTGGATCAAGAACCCATCAGAAACATCACACTGAGGAAATGGTGTGATGTTCATCTGGACCCCATAGTGAGGCCACAACCCAACAACTTCCTCCTGACCACCTATTATGTGTCTTAACTGACTGACAAAGAACTTGCCACCATTCCACGGCCTTCAGCTTGGCTAGGTCTCTACTGTTGCTGTCGCCAATTGGAATTCCTGCTGCCCTAACTCATGTTTGTCCACCTGGACCAGCTCTATGTCAATCTGTCTAGATCTAGTCCTCATCTTCCCTTTACCTGCTTCTCAGCTCTAACCCCGTAGCCATAGAGCTTGTCCAGCTTGCTCATTATCTTACTCTGTATACTCATAGTGGTTCTTAAATTTGCATCAATAGTCATTGCTGTATCCACCCTGCAACATCAGACTGAAAGTCATTCTATTGGCTTCCACAGTTTTGAGGCTTTTGGAACTGGACCAAGCTATGGTATTGGCTTCCCTCATTCTCTCATTTTTAAACAGAGCATCTTGGGAAGTGTTAGCCTTTGTGCTGAATAGTTTAATGTCAACTTGACACAAGCTAGAGTCATTTTGGAAGACGCACTCTCAGTAGAGAAAATGCCCCCTCCAGACTTGCCCATGGTGCATTTTCCTGATTGACGATTGATGTGGGAGGGCCCAATTCATGACGGAAGATTCCAAACCTGAGTTGGTGGCCATGGCTGCTATAAGAAGCAAACTGAGCAAGCCACAAGTAACAAGACAGCCAGCAAGCAATATTCTTCCATGGCTTCTACATTTATTCTTGTTTCCAAGTTCCTGCCTTTAGTTTCTGCCCTGACTTTCTATGATGATAGACTACATACAACCTGTAAGATAAAATAAACCTTTCTCTTAATCAGCGTTTTATCACAATAGAAACCCAAATAAAACAATTTTCATGATTATGCAAGCCAAACAAATCCTCTGCCCTGTATCTATGTCTTTTTAAATAGCTTTGGTTTCATTTCTTATGAGACCATAGGTTAATATACTGATAAGTGTGTAAAAGGAGTATTTTGTCTAATCTTGTTTATCAAGTGTATTTTTTTCTGGTGAAGAAATATCCTTAAGCTCTAAGTTTGAATAAAGGAAAAAGGAAGGAAAGTTATTCTAGGCAGTGGGAATATCATGATCAGATAGCTAATTTAGGAAAGAGCCTATTTGAAAAAAAAAAGTTGGATATGCCTAGGGTTTGGAAATTGTGGAAGAAGATGGTAAGAGATAAGGCTGGGATAGCAAGCAGATTCTGGCCCTGCAGAGAGAGCCCTATAGAGCACATTTATTAATAAAACCACTAAATAATAGTAGTAGGGAAGTAGTATTTTCACTTGAAAAGCTCTCTCTAGTTTGGGGTAGTAAGCTCTGAGCCTTGAATTTGCACTCTTGCACCCTCTCCAAGTAGATCTTTGGGGCAATATTGTGTTTTTGTGGGCTAGACATTAGGGTTGATATGTGACTAATTTGGCCAATGGCATGTGAATATGACCTGAGCAGGGAATTTAGAAGTGGATGCATGGTTTTTCTTGGCCTGTTATCTCTGCATCAGTCATGTGCAGAGCATGTTCAGGGAGCCATGAATCTCTAGTTGAGACTCAGAGCAGATCTCATATAAGCTGGCCACAGACAGCAAGTGAGACAAACAAAGGATGAATGTTCTCGACCACTGAGGGTTTAGAATAAATGCAAGGAGAAAAGTGAGTAGTCTATGGGAAAGCATGGTATACTGGAATAAAATAATAATAAAAGAATTAAAAATTGAATATACTTCAGACATGTTCAGAAATGGTCATAAAGAGGACACATTATAATGTGAAGATAAAAGAAAGAAAATACAAAGATAATATATAACCAAAGAAGCTTGCAAAATTGTTAATCCTTAGAATCCTAAAAAATGATGAATAACTCTGAAGTTTTCAAGTGATAATATTCTATGTATGAACAAAGGTAGTTATTTTTGTAAAAACAATTGCATATTCCTAGGAATCCACTGGAGTGGAAGCAGGCCAAAGCATTTGCTGATGCTCTGCAGGAACCAGTACCAATCTAAACTTCAAAGACTCTCTACTCTGATAGTCAATGCAATGCCTTTCCTATTGACAACGAGAGATCAAGCTATGTTAAGCCTCTGAGATTGCCAGGGGCATGATAGTTTCTATTGCTCAGAAGCACTAAGCCATCAGTCATCCAAGTAACAACAATAACAATAACAAGAGTGATGGAATGCCCTGATTTATTATAGTGAAGTGTGGATGCTTGCCTGCCTCTCTGCCTAAGGCATATTTGGTGCCTGAACTTTACAACCTACACTTTTCCCACACAATTTCCTGGCCGGGTTATTCTTCGAGTTGGTTATTACTATTTTTCCCAAGAAAGCAATGAAGCATATACTTTTTGATGTCAGTGAGCTGCCAGCAGCATGGTTCATTAACATAATGAGCAAATGAATATAAGGAACACAGTTGTTGAGAACGGGGCTTCTAGACACCAGAAAAGTCATGACTTCAGCTGAATTCTGACTTACAGTATTGCCCTGCCAATCAAGGGCTCAGTCATCTGTTGCACAGCTAGGTCCCTGTGGTCTTTCTGATAAAGGTTAGGGGTCCAGACTCATTTGTGACTTATCACCAGTCAAGTCAGCTTTGTGGGTTGATTTTTTCTGGGTTCTTCCTGCTGGATTTGCCTGTTCTTGATGCAACTCCAGCTTAACATTCACCTGTTGTCTCCTTTAAACTGAACTTAGTTACTGGAACTGGTGAAACTTCATTACTCTTTGACATAAGTCAGGATAGTTGGGCAGGGTATGTAACTCAGTTGGTGGAGTGCTTTACTAGAATGCATAAAACTGTGGCTTCTATGCCAAACATCACTTAATGCAGGAGTGTTTCTGCACATCTGTAATGGCATTCCAGGTAGATGGGGGGAGGAGGATGAGTGGTGAATCAGTTTGAGACCTGCTTGGGCAACATGAGACCTCATCTCAAAATCAGGACAACTAGGTACAGCCATTATTAAATGTCCTTATAAGTTAGTGAAGTCCAGAAAGACTTCACTAATATGCCATTTTGGCTTCCCACATTCAGTGTGTCTTTAAGATTTCCCTTATAATGATTAGTGCATAGCAGTGTGTACTGGTATTTGTTTCTATCTTTTTCTTTCTATACTTCTTGGAAGCCTACAGGAGACATGACCAAGTATGAGGGAAGAATAGGACAAGGATCAAAGTGATGTAGAAAGGTATAAACTGTGTTGACCATACAATTAACTTTATAGTAGCCAATGGATTCTTGAAATATCCTCTTAGCATTCTTATTTCTCACATGTTCTGAAAAAAACCTATTGCATACTTGAAATAAATACTTAGTTCTAAATTTCAGCTATTAAAAATATGATTTCAATATCAAGGAGCAGGGGTGTGGAACTAGTAAACAGATTTTAATTCTTGTTCTGCATGGCCAGCGTTCGGCCTTGGGCAAGCCATTTAGCTTTCTGAGCTATGGAGTCCTCATCCAGAAGGTGAACAGGTTTTCTTGGGTGACTTTTTGACAAGGGGCCCTCTCTGTGGGGCCTTCTATGGCTTGTCAGCTGACACCAGCCTGGTTCTATTATTTTGCTCATGCTATTTTTGTTTCTGAACGGCTCTCTCAGGATTCAGTCATCATTCTTTGACCTTTCTGTAATTTATCTTGGCTATATTGATTAGTGTGAGTGCCATTCATTTTTCATGATTAAGAAACAGCAGTGTCCTTTGTCTCCGTTCTCCCTGTATCCTTTTGAGGCTGCCCATCTCATTCTTTTAAGCTCTGGAATTCAGTCTAGCAGTAAGAATTGCTGAGAAATACAGACACAGCAAACAAAGGTAAAATGTGAAGACCAACAAGACAAACAAGTCATGAAGCCTGCAAAAACGAAAGCAAAATGCCAGAGACTAAAGAATCCAGAACAGGGGTTAATTGTCCACAGGGATGGAGAAAAGACACTTGCTTTAAATCACCTCCACACTGAAATAACACGAAGATTATCTGACTAGCTTTGTGAAAAGAATGTCATTTCCAGGCTGTTCTGAGCTTTCAGTAAAACATTTTGCTTCATCAGTGTACTTTATCTTCTTTTACTGCTTTCCTTTGCAAGTTTCTTCCACTGGCCTTTAAGTAGGCACCTTGAAGGGCATTCCAGATAGAAACGTAGATGACCCAGCAGCTCACAGTGCAGGATACATGTTCACTCAAGCCTGAAATATATTTATCTACTGGAAGGAGCATGCTGTAAGCCCTAGGATCTTTTTATGGACTGTAGAGCAATGCAGCTTTCAACTTGCATTGCCCTTGGGAATTCAGGAGGGAGGGATGCTGTTCACTTCTGTTATCCCTGATGGAATGGAACTACCTGAGGATGACTCAGTGGCTGCACTGTGCTTCTCAGTCTTAAATGCATCAGAGCCTTTACTAATCCTCATGGAGAGACAGAGCTGTGGCTTTTGAACTCAATGTTTTTCTTTCAATTATTTGTTTTATAATCACAAGCTCCTAACGCTTTTCACTCATTACTCACTGGTCTTCAACTCGTTTGAAAGAGCTTTTTGATTTATTTGTGGAACCTCAGATTTATTTACTATGATTTCATATAAAAAGCAGAAAGTGTAAAAGTACAATGTTTTGCCATATACTTTTCTATGACTTTCAAAGTATAGAACGTAACCCAACTTCTGTATAGTCCGGGTGGGTTCTGTGTACAAACAACACCTTCTGATATGTCACAATTAGTGATAGTTACACTATTTGGTGCAGTCCTGCCTCTGGAGGATCCTTGGCATCTAATTATAGCCATGGAACTTTTACTCTTAATTTTGCACTTCCTTCATTCAAAACAACACTAATACCAAGAAAACACAGAAAAAAAAACTGAGAGCTTCTTTCTTGACTCCTATTGTCAACTGTAACTTATAAATGTGTCTTGACTCCTGTTGCCAACTGACATATGTTGAAAACTAGGTTAAACACCCAAAGTCTTTAATATTTTTATTTCTTTATTTTTGTTTTCTGAGGCAAGGTCTTACTCTGTGACAAGTTGGACTGCAAATCACTGTGTAGCCTAAGTTGTCATAAAATCCCATGATCCCTCTGCTGTCACTTCCTGAATCCTGGTCACAGATATGTGACAGCTACATACCATGCACAGCCATTTTCTTCAGAATCTTTACTTTTGAAGAAAACTTGAATAACATGCATTATATGAAAATCTCATCCTAAAAAACTTTGGCTTGCTAAATGAAAATAAAACCACATATTTCCATCTGTCTGAATGGCTTACCATTAATAACTTATAAAAACAACAAATATATATATAGGTATATATTATTTTATTAGTTCTCTCTGAAGCAGTTTTCATATGTGTTTAATTCCTTTGTCAAAGGCATGTGTTAATACATTTAAAATTAGAAAATAGTAATTGTGTGTATATTTGTATTTGTATACATCTGTAAATAAAGTGTTACATGCCCAAATACAGTCAATGTGTTTTTCAGTTATATCATAAAGTTTATACTTAGTTGCCTGTTTTACATTATAATGGATCAAAATTAACAATAAATGTAGCATAATTGTGGTTATTCTAAATTTCAACTCATTTAAAATGGGAATTGGGGATAATTTCTATTATATACAAGTACTGTTAAAGTAACTTGCATTTTTTCAGTGACTTAGAGTTCTAGACTTAGCATACTCATAATATATATTTTAGAGCTCTGAGATATGTATTAAAAAGAATTTATAACAGCTTAAATGAGCTAGGATTTTCTAATTTTGAAAAGCTTTGAGGTAGGTATAAAGGGAATTTATAACAGCTAAAACATTTGCCTAGATGTTAAGAAATTTTATGAAATAATGGATGTTTTCATACCACCTTTTATAGTTATTCTTAAATATGAATCTTATTTTATTAAGTATGCCCTTATTATTAAAAGGCAAATTGTCCTTTGAGAAAAATGCTGTATTCTTTATCACCATTCAGTTCAAGTTAGAATGGAATAAAGACAGAGGACGAAAGATTTGTGCTGTATTTCAGAGATGCGATCCTGGACCTTTCAGATGGTCCTCCTCCTATGAGTGCTCTGTAACTTATGAAAGGCTACACATAGACCCATCCCATGTATGTTGAAAATATGATGCAGCAAATGCATTTAGTGCACATAACCAAACCACCGGAGCATCATACTTAACATGTAGTGCTCTGTGACATCAGTTCTTTCCTTCTGTGCAGTCAAGCTGTGACTCTCTACCCTTGCCCAGACTCTCAAGAGACCATATGATGTAACACTATCCTGGGAAAAGATAGACGAAAGCAAAATTCCTACCACATGTGTATTGTGAAGTCATCCAATCTTCAGCAGGACCCACATAAGTCGGGAGCCATCTGCACATCATCTCATGTATGTATGAGAATCTCTGGTGCTATGATAGGAAACACTAGGGATTGCTTTATTGGGTTAGTCATGCACTTCAGGGAAGAGAATGGAGATGAGTGATGTGATGGCTGAAGTGAAGGCACACCCTCACACTTCTGAAGCTGGTGTAGGTCTTCCTTCCCCATCAGAAGCCAAAGTAAATTTGGCCAGCCCCAGTTCCTGCTCTGAGAATTCAGCAGCGGCAGTAATGCTCAACATGTATTTCCATTTACTTTTTCTTTGGACTATTTCCACTAACACTTTCAGATTCTCTTAATCTAAAAATTTGAGCTACAGAAAGACCAACGTTTCAGAGAGTGACTGTCATGGGAGAGGTGCTATGCTATTCATAGAGTCTAAGACGGTGGCTAGCTCCCTGCAGCCATTTGGGAAAGCACTGGGGGCAGGCGCCTAGGGAAGTGAGAAAGTCGTACCAAAGATGTTGCTCTGGTTTCTATTTGGAGAAACAGACAGTGCTGGGTAAGTAGGCTCAGGAGGCTGTGGTTTGTCATTGGCTATGTAGATCTTTCTTAGTGCTGGGATGATTAGGTACAAGAGCCTGATGGTGGAGGGATTTGGAGTTTGCTTCTGAAAACCACACCAGTGGGCTAGTTGTTTACCATCTCTGGGAAGTGCTTGACTTTAGAGGAGAGTCCTCCTACCACCACCGAGACCTCAGAAAGCAGAGCATCAAAACAGACAATAAAATGACATAGGGTTGAACTTTTGTCTCTTTCTTTCCTTATAGACATGAACCCAAAATAGAACCTATTCATTGGATTCAACAGAAGTCCCAATAACAACAAGAATGTTTGTTTAGGCTGAAAAGTGTTTTAGAAAGCTGCAAGGCATTATAAGGCATTCTCTTGCTTTCTGTCCTTTGCTAGCATTTCCCCTACTCCTACTTTGCAACATAATAAAAAACAATTGCCTTGCTGCCTTTGGGGGAGTGTATACTTATTTAGTTAGGCCTGCAGAAGTCTCAGCTTCTATATTACAAGCAGGGGTTCGATTTTGTTTTTTGAGCTTCAGTTTATCATCTCTCTCTATGACAAATATTGCCGTCCGCTGGTAAGAAAATAAAATTCCCAATCATTATTACCTTTAAGCACATACTGATGAGATCCCTGGAGGAGAACCAGAGATAACGAAAGCAAGAATGTGATTTCAAATTAAGCACAGATTTAAAGCCAAGGCGGAGAATGTGATACTGTGGAGTCCTGAGTGACAGTTGAGCATGCAGTGTTGATAAAACTGCGCCTGGCCATTGTTCCCTGAGGCAGGGTATGAGCCATGAGTTTGTGCAGAAGAAATTTATTGTATTCCTTCATAATGTAACACCACAGCTCGTGTCACCATTTGGAAGGGGCAGGGTACCAGGCAGAATTTTCAAGGTAACATGGAAATGGCTCCTGTAAGCAGAAAATACTGCCAGGCCTGTGTGCTGAATTGTCCCTGCAACTCTGGGTTTCTCATGACCTTTATTAAGGACTCTTAGGTGAGGGACTAGAATTGTGCAAGGTATTTACTGTGTTCCCCCAGCCTCTCTGAGGCCTGGTCATCTCATTTAGGAAATATGATTGTATAAATTACAAAAGTGTCTCTAACAGTGTTCAGTCTTGAGCTGAACAGATTTTTTTCCCAGCTATAATGAAGTTATGTTGCTTATAAGAAGATGGCAATGATCATACTAAGCAAATTAAGCCAATCTTAAAAAGATAAATAGATTTTATATAGATGCATATAGTCATATAAATATGTACATGTACCTACATAAGATATATCTATATCTATCTATCTATCTATCTATCTATCTATCTATCTATCTATCTATCTATACATATAGATATAGATATAGATATATCTTATGAAAGTAGACATGAAAGTAGAAATGAAACTAACTAGGGGAAACAGGTACTAAAGTAGAGGAAGTGAAATAGCTAGGTAAATATGAGGAATATTCTCTGTGTTCAGTGTATACATCTATGAAATGTTTCTAAAGATAAATATTTAAAGGGTTATACTTAATGAAAAATATTATCAGGGTGTTTGTGAGCTATCTATGTGGTTGGTATGTGGAATATATTAAGAAATGGAAGATTAAATAACATCATACCCCACTTGTTAATGGCTTGAGAAACTAAATACACAAATGGATAATGACTAGATCACATACTAAAACTGAACTTTGACCAATATGCTACATCACTCTGCCCAGAAATCTACCCCTATCTATAATACCCAATCTGGAAAATCAACCTACCATAAATCAGACTTGCAGGAGGTCAGAGAGCCATCACTTGTAACATTTCTAGAAATCAAACTGTAGATCTGATAATGGGTGGCCACATATGACCAAGATTTCATTGAAAACTGATGGCATTCTTAATTTCTGTCCTTGTAGTCAGAGATTTGGCTCATTTGGTAGAGTGCCTACCTAGCATACATGGTGCCCTGGCTGGGTTCAGTTTTTAGCACCGCATATTAGGAGCCACATGCCATGTGCTTGCAAACCCAGAACTAGGGAGGTGGAGCCAGAGTGATTTAAGGTCAACTTGGGACACATGAATCCTTTACTCAAGAAAAACAAGAAAACAAAAACAATTAACAAACCCATAAACCCTATATTCTGTTCTTCTCTCCAATTTAGGACCAAACAGAGAAACCAGCTATGTACCTTTCATCAACCACTTCCAATCAATTCCTGGCTTCCACCTACCTTAGCCACTGCCTTCCTAGGTCAACATCTCCAGTCAGGGTACAACAGAAGCCTACATTCAATGTAAAGTTTTTCCACTCTTCTTCCAACCTTTGAATTCTCTGTTAAAACACAAATAATTCCATCCCACTGTTAATGCAGATCCAGAATAAACAGCCTCTCATGTCCACATGTGGTTAGTTTTTATTTCCACAGACACAAGAAAGACAAGGACTGAGTATGGTCATTGATGTCACTTTACAACCAAGGAAGAACCTGATGATTGCAAAGGTCGGATGATGGTTTTGTAGGTAGGCATTCTGACAGCTTGTATGTCAGTAGGGAAGCAATAAGGACTGGGTGGACAAGAGGGCAAGGAAACCTGTGTAAGTAAGATGCTGAGAAGCAGTTGTTGAAATGGTGAAGTCAACCAGAACTGCTCCTCCAAGATTCCGAGGGCACGACACAGGACAGTCAATGGCTTCAAAGGCCGCAAAACACAAGCTGAGTGATACTTGCTGCTGTTCATCATCCTGCTGAGAAATTTCCAAATACTACTGACTTCACCAGTTTTATGACAATATTTTTTTTTTTTTGCCTTCCAAACTGCTTCAAGTTAGCCTTGAGATGTATTTAGAAGGATTTCCTCCCCTACCTAAATACATCAGAGGTGGCCTTAAAGCAGAAGAATGACCCAGGGAGTTGCTTCCCGGTGGAAGAAGATACAGGAAAAGTAAACCACAAAAAGTGAGGTTATCAAAACCATCGCCAGAAGAATAAAAGGGAACAGAGCAGCAGTCACTGAGTGTAGTACAATTGCGAGTAAGGCCTTTTAACTGAACAGAGCATCTTCCGTACCTCACTGATTTACAGCTACGCATGCTGTGTTCCTTTATTTATGTTTATTCTCTTGTCTATTACTCTGTTTGTGTGTTATTAGTGATATAAGTCACTGCTTCAAAGTTAAGCTCTGCTCTCCTAGCTTGGCTCTATGGAAGCTACATGTTCCTGCTCATCCATCAAGAGTAGTGGTTTTCATGTCTCATCAGATCCTACCTCAAACCAATTAAATCATAACCTCTTGATGTAGTTTAAAAATAATTTCACAGGTGATTCTAATGTGAATAGAGTGTTAAAAAGTCCTCTCCTGGAAGCAAAAATTTTCTTGACAGAAAGTGTCACCTTGAATTGTATTCACTTTGTTTGGGAGTTGTCAAATTTTAATAAAACAACTTCCACCTTGCCTGTGTTATAGTGCCCTTAGCACAGAACTGAGTTATCTCAAAATGGTTCTGGGGCTTATCTTGGCTTGTTTGATGGTACTTATCCTAGGGTCTATATGTGTGTGTGTGTGTGTGTGTGTGTGTGTGTGTGTGTGTGTGTGTGTCTCCTGTGTGTGTGTGTGTGTCTGTGTGTGTCTCTATGTATCTGTGTGAATTCTGTGTGTCTTGTGTGTGTCTGTGTGTCTGTGTGCATCTGTGTGTGTCTTGTGTGTGTGTGTGTGTATGTGTTTCTGTGTGTGTCTTTGTGGTATTACCTAATTTGAAGCAGTGTAACACTGGAAGGAGACACAGAACCAAAGCTGTCCCTACTCTGCTGTTTGCATCTTGAATATGGAACTCATAAATTATCTAGAAAGCTGAAGAAAACAGGAAGAGTCAATGCAAGTCATGATTGTTGTATAAAAGGGCCCATAGTGACACAGCATCATATACTAGTGCTAACACAATGTCCTTTCAACAGTGCCAGTGACCATCTAATATTGAGTTAAAGACTCATAGTCTAGAGATGAGGTTGCTCTTGGCACTGGTGAGTTAGAGGAAGCTATAGATGATGATCTGATGGCATAGGTACTTCTCAAGCCTCATGGTCTCAGCGGTAGATGCAGATGTAGCACTGAGATGGGTTTTGTGAGGGATAGGGTTTTCTACCATTCACAAGAGCATATACATACATCCAGGTTCCTTCACAGAAGAAAGATAAAACCAGAGCTGCAGAGCTCCCTGTTAAAATCCCTCAATAACTGGAGAGTTATGGAGGACAGCTGGTATGCCAGTCTCTTCACCAAAGCATCAATCTGTGGCAGCAGAGGGCCTGGCTGCTGTGCTTGCTATGACCGGAACTTTCTTTGCACAAATGTCTCTGGCCATGGCAATTGAGGTCCCCATGGGAGGTGCACAATGCAGGGAGGGCATGCGTCACTTCTTGCTCCCATTGAATAAGGCTGTGTTTCACTCAGCCCCTTGCACTGATAGAACTACTTCCCTGTAAAATGGGCACATTTGTCTTTAACACTTGGAGACACACAAAACTTCTTCTTGGCTTTGATCTTCTCATCCATCTAGGAGAAAAAGGTCTGTTCCTATTCTCACTCAAGGTAAATGAATGCTTTCACATGCCACTCTGAGGCCAGGGCCCTCCAGTATGGGCGAAGTGCACTGGCAGCCTAAATTGCCTTTGTTACTTACTGTTACCTGGGAACTACTCTTGCAAGGGCCCACAGATTGCGAGTCACACATCAACCTCACCACCTATTTCTCCCAACATATTCTCAAATACATATGCCACTGAATTAAAAAATAACATACATTCTCCATGCTTCACCTAGTGTTTGACCACGAGTCTCAGCATTCTTTCCGGACCTCTGCTGGGTGGAGCCTCCCAGAGCACCATTCTGATAGGCTCTGTCTGTAAGCATAGCAGGGGTTGGCTCTTTTTCATGAGGTAGGTCCCAGGATGGACCAGGCATTGGTTGGACATTCTCTCAATCTGTGCTTTATCTGGTCTATTTTTATCCCTGCACATCTTGTAGGCAGGATAACAAAGTTTTTGTGTGCGGGTTGGTGTTCTCCTCCCTCCAGTAGGACTGTTGTCTAATTATAGGGTGGTGGAGGAGGAGTGGGGGAGGAATGAAGGGATCTGGAGGTGACAGGAGCTCTCCAAGAAGGCCAACAGAGCCAGCTGACCAAGGCCAGAGGGGTCTGTGGAGTATGAAGCACCAACCATGGACCATGCATGGACTGGTCCTAGGTCCTCTATATAAATGTGGCCCGTGGGCAGCTCAGGTGTCATGTGGATCCTCTAGTGACGGTAGTGAGGGCTCTCTGGCGTAGATTCTGTTGCCTGCTTTTTGATCACATGCCCCTAACAGGACTGCTTTGCCTGGCCATAGGGGAAGAGGATGAACTCAGTTGTGATGTGGCTGGATAAGCTGGAGTTTGGGTGCAGGAGGCTCTCTTTTTCTAAGGAGTAGGAGAGAGGAGATAGAGAGGGGAGAGTGGGTCTGAAAAACTAGGATGTAAATTGAATAAACAGAGAAACACATACATACATATAACAGATAAATAAAACCATAAAGGGCACTATGCTTTTTTTTTTTTTTTACAATTTAATATATGCAACAATACCACTTACCTAATGCTTCCAGAACTCCATTTGCATGTTTGTTCATTCACTGAACAAACAGTCTGTGAGTGTTTATCAAATGCCATTCTCACTGCTCTGAATGCCAGAAACACAGCAGTAAACAATACAGCACAGGAGGAAGGAGGCTAAAAACAAGCATACAAGTAGCAGGAATTTAAAAAGGATGTAGAGTGACGAGATAGAAAGTGAGCCTTGGTAGTGGCGGTGAGGGCCATGGAACTCAACTGCTAAAAACCAGGACATTGGATCAGACCTCTGAAACCTCAGAGGCATGGGTGAGACCCAGTCTGTAAGGGTTGAGGGCAAAGTTGCAATTCAGTGGTTAAAAATTCAAGTTGATGTGTATGATAACATATAGATTTCTAGTTGCTGGTAAAGCATTCATTTTGAAACTCAAGAGAGAAGACAGTGCAAGCTCTAAAAATAGAGAAGTTATCATGTAATCTGTATTTTATAAAAATTATATTTTCAAAATATTTATTTTTCTATTGGATGTTCATTTTATTTAATTTTTATGATCACTCTATGAATGGTATATTGTTTTTTGGTTGTGTTTTTTCTGTTCTGCCAAGCAGAGTGTTCTCTCTAATTTCCATTCTTTTAAAAAATTATTCTTGTTTTATATATTACATCCTAAATAAAACTTCCTCTCCCTCCCCTACTCCCAGCCCCTCCTCTCCATCTCCCTTTCCACCAGATCCATTCCTCTCCATTACCCTTCAGAAAAGAACAGGCCTCCCAGGGATATCAACCAAACAATGCACATCATGGTACAATAGGACTAGGCACATCCCATCATATTAAGACTGTGTGAGGCTACTCAGTAGGAGGAAAAGGATCCCATAAGCACTCCAAACAGTCAGAGACAGCCCTTGCTCCCACTCTTAGGAATCCTATAAGAAGACCAAGCTACATAACCATAACACATATGCAGAGGACCTAGATCAGACCCAT
The DNA here is from genome assembly GCA_907169655.1 of Acomys percivali. Lineage (NCBI taxonomy): Eukaryota > Metazoa > Chordata > Mammalia > Rodentia > Muridae > Acomys > Acomys percivali. Next base: position 99,388,617 of record OU015750.1, on the reverse strand, counting down.
ATAGGCTTTCTGGTTGTCAGTTTAGTTTCTGCAGGCCACTATGGGCTTGCTTAGTTGGTTCTGTGCGTTTTCTAGTGCTGCCTTGACCCCTCTGGCTCTGACAATCCTTCCTTCCACAGTATAAGGCTGTTTGGCTGTGGGTCTCTGTATCTCTTCCCACCAATTTCTGGTCATCTCTGATGACGATTATGGTAGGCTCCAGTCTACAAACATAGGAGATATGATATCATTAGGAATCATTTAGTTGATTCCCTGGCCACAGCCTCCGCTCCTGGATATGTTTGTTCCTATCCTAGGTCTCTGGGCTATGCAGCCTCTGGTTCCTGGCTCTCCAGGCAGTGTCAGGCATGGGTTTCAGGTTGGACTAGTTATTGGTTGGCCACTCCCACAAGTTCTGTTTACCTTTACCCAAGCACATCTTGCATGCAGGACAAACTGTAGGTCAAAGGTTTTGTGGGTTGCTGTCTCATTCCCTTCACTGGAAGACTTGCCTGGTTACAGAAGATGGCCAGTTCAGGCTCTGGAGCCCCCATTACTAGGAGTCTTAGCTGGGTCACCCAAGTAGATTCTTGGAAGTTTTCATTGCTTTAGATGCCCACCTTACTCCTGAAATGCCTCCCCAGTTTCAGTTGACTCTTCCAGTATGCTCTTCTTCCATCCTCCCACCTGTTCTCTCCTGTTCCATTCACATCTGGCCCCAGCATCCATACGCAAAGAAATCTATTCTATTTCTTTTCCCCAGGGAGATCCATGCATTCTCCCCTCCCTTAAGCCCTCCTTGTTACTTAGCCTCCTCAGGTCTATGAATTGTAGCATGATTATCCTTTACTTTACACCTAATATTTATTTTGAGTAAATACTATGTTTGTCTTTTTGGGTCTGGGTTACCTCCCTCAGGATGATATTTTTCTAGTTCATTTGCCTGTAAATGTCATGATGTTATGTTTTTTTTAAACAGCTGAGTAATACTCCATTGTATCAATGTACCACAGTGTCAAGGGACATTTAGGTTGTTTCCAGTTCTGGCTATTACTAATAAAGCTCCTATGAACATAGCTGAGCAAATGTCTTTGCATTAGGATGGAGTGTCTTTTGGGTATATGCCCAGCAGTGGAAAAGCTGGGTCTTGAGGTAGATCAATTCCCAATTTTCTGAGAAACTGTCAAATTGATTTCCAAAGTGTCTGTACAAGTTTGCACTCCTCCCAGCAATGGAGAAGTGTTCCCCTTGCTCCACATCCTTGCCAGGATGTTCTTCTGTCACTTTAAAAGCTCTAAAAAGCCTTAAAAAAAGAGATGTGTCACATGATCTGTCTTTTATGAAGATAACATTTTCAAAATATTTATTCAAATTTTTGATTTTTTATTAACTTTAATTGAAATAGGATTACATCACTTTGCTCCTCTTTTTCCTCATTTTAGCCTATCCCAGCTACCCTTTCTCATTCCCCCCACTGTCATGCTGATAGCCTATTATTATTATTATTATTATTATTATTATTATTATTATTATTATTATTATTTCTGTTACACACATGTATATATATATATATATATATGTACATGCAAGCTATGCACAAATATGTTCATTTAACAGAATAACACTAGTGTGCTTTTCCTTAAGGCCTATGAACTCTTGTCCTTGGTTATTTTAGCAGGGTCATATTCAGGTTCCAACTTATGGAATGGGTCTTAAGTCCAATCAAAGTGTTTTAAGCCCATTAGGAAAACTGCTTCAGTGGCTTTATGAAGACTAGAGAGTGGTGAGCCATAGATGGACAGTGTAAGTTGATTACCATCCATTGAATGAGAAACGTCCCTCACAGTTTCAGGCATTTGAACCTTTGGTTCGCAGTTCTCTTTTGGGAGGTTCAGACAGTGAATCCTTACTGGAGGAAGAATGGGCCTGGGCAGAGAGGGCTGTGAGATTAGAGAGCTTGCTCTTGCTGCTCCGTGCTTGCAGTTCAGTATATACGCTCTCAGTTTCTTCTTCCTGTCAGCACCTCTGCAACTTGTTCCTGCATGATAGACCTTTATCCCTTTGGAATCACAAACCAGAACAAACCCATTCTTCTATAAGGTGCATTGGTCATGGTGGGTTTTGTTTGTTTGTTTTTATCACAGTTACAGAAAGGTATCTAATATATTAAGCTCTTGCTGAGATCTAGATGATAACCAGAGTGAACCACAGCAGTTGCAGGGGAGGTGGAGGGAGAAGAAGAAGGTAGCAGAATTAATAGGACTTTGTGATGGGATCAGAAATAGCTGGTGTACAAATAAAGGAAATTAGAAAAAACCTGATATTATCATTTACAAACTCAGAAATAAAGAATAGACCATTTCCTTCTCTCTTCTTTCATTTCTCTTCCAAATTGGGGTTTGTATGTGCTGTGGGAGTTGTTTATAATTACTATGATCTGTTAAGTATCCTTTCTATTCCTTCCTTCCTCCTCAGTAATGAGGATGCCAGGCATGGTGACACATGCCTTTAATCCCAGCACTAAGGAAGCAGAGGCAGGCAGATCGCTGTGAGTTCAAGGCCAGCCTGGTCTACAAAGTGAGTCCAGGACAGCCAAGGATACACAGAGAAACCCTGTCTCGGAAAAAAAAAATCTTGCCTATACCAGCAAATGTTGTACCACTAAAGAGTTATAGTTTGTTGTACTTGTTCTGTTAAGGGAAGTTTGGAGAAATCACTAGACGGTAGACTTGTGTTCGGGAAGCCTGTTAGACATGCATATGGTCACGTGAAATCAGCAGTTGAGTATTCAATATGTTATGTACTCAAGGAGATAGAAATTGAAAATATAGACCTGAGAGTCATTGTGGGACATATAATATGCTTAAAGTTAAAGGGCTAGATGTTGGCTCTGTTTCTTAACAATTAAACTTTATTATACAACCCAACTAGCTTACACAAGAGGGAAAAAAGGTTAAAGGGAAACAAGAGTGAACCTTCTGGTATCCATTCCACGGGAAGGGTCCCTAGGTGTCTCTGGCCTGTGCGCTGGTCTGGCCTATTCGCTGATCCTCTTTCCGATCCACATGTGTTTGAGCTCAGCCTGAACCTACTGTCCCTCTTTTCCTCTCCTGTCTGTCTGGCATATGCAAGAGCCAGTCTCCTCCTCCCATCAAGGGTCAATTAAAAACACAATAATCCAGGTGGAGTCCCCAGGTCTGCTTCCTGAATTCCAGGCCCAGGATGGCTTCACCCAGTCTATCTCAAGGTTAATCTCAGGGAGTATCCATGGTGTGTTCAAGGGCAAAGCCCGTCAAGACTGCTTTCACCTGTGACAAAGCTTACAATCCTTCCCACAGCTAGATGCAATTTTAAAAGGAAGAATTTGGAGAAAGAAAAAAGAGAGTCTAAGCTAGTTGCTTGCCCAAGAAAAGAAACGCCATAAGATATCTGCAGAGTGGCCAAAAATATGAAAGATTTTGAAATAGAAAGGATACTTAACAGATCATAGTAATTATAAACAACTCCCACAGCACATACAAACCCCAAATTTTCCATGTTGTGCTTCAAGTAGAAGGGAATCATTAACTAGAAAAGGGTGTGGCACCAAGGGAAGGTTTCTTTTAATAGTGGGTTACCAGAGCATGACATTGTCTGATGGCTAAAGAGGCAAAGAGAAGAAAGTCAACAGCTAACAACAAACTCGGAGAATTCTCTGTAAAATCTCCTCTCTTCTCCCTATCTGCTTCCAGCAGAATTAATTATGTCCTTGTAGGTAGTCCCATAGGATTTGCCTAATTATATTTATAACATTTTGTTATGGTTAATTATGTAAATTTTTGTGTCCCAAGTGGATTGTTAAACTCCTTGGGAGAGTGGGTATTCTTTGTTGATTGGCAGCTCTGCTAAGGCCTTTATTAGGCACATTATACGTGTGATTCAGCTCCTATTCACAACAGCCCTTTACGGGGACATAATCTGTATTTTATAGGTGAGGGAGTTGCAGCTCAAGGGGGCTGAATGACTGGCCCTATAATATGGTTGGCAAGTTGGAGGCAGAGTGAAGACCCCTCCTCTAAAAGGCAAGCTTCCCTTTGGCACATTTGTCTGTCAATGGCTTCTGTTAGGTATCTCTGGTGCCCAGTAAGCACATTCCAATACCAGGTGTGCACAACTCCCAGCTCAAAGACAGTGAATGCAGTAAAACAGAGCTACAGATAATAAACCTTAAGAACCAGTGCTTATCTTTATCCCTCTGTTTCGGATCACAGCTTCCATTTGTTAAGCTAGGAGGAATATCCCAGATGGTCCTCCTCTACCTGGTTCCGCTCAATTATTGAGCAAGAGAAAGGCAGCTCAGAGATCTCATGCTGGAGGTCCATGTGCCCATGGCATCTGCTACAGCATCCCTGTTACCTACCCTGGCTGACCAGGTGAAAGAGCTACTTGGATTTGAAGAAGTTTGGGTGAGTGAATGAAGGCAGATTCCTGCAATTAGGCAACCAACAAAATCAGAGAATTTAATCTCTTAATGTTGTTAACTGTCCAGGTAATAGTTGTCTGATTTTTGTCTGGTGTTTTTCACTCTTAAAAATCTTTTTACCAACATGATATGTGAATATTTAACCTCATGGAACTAAAAGAAAAAGAGAAAATATCATGTGACAATGTTAGAACTTATCTCAGCCTTCATCAAATATACTTGCTCTTTTCTTCTATATAAATTTAATGCAAAAATATATTTTTCTACTAAGAAAGGAAAGCTATTGATCTCAGATACAAATATTCACTGTAGGCAAATAATATGAAATAAATCTCTCTGCACTGTCTCAGTCATCTTTCCTCAGCCACACTCTCTGATCTAGCCGACCCCAGCATGGCTGTGTTAATTGGGCCCTGACTCTTAATATGCACGGATCTCAATGTTGTTCACATGCCTTCATTGGGTTGCTAGCCTTCTGGGAACTATAAAAGCACTCCTATGTTCAGAATTTTCAAGGTTTGAAACCGCAGTGTACTCATAGCTGAGGCACAATATAGATGAGAATTGGTAAGTGCCAATCATTCATTTAGAAGATCTGTGTTAATTTCCCATCATGCACTCTAGAAGTGTGTTAAGGATGGGATACTCAGCTGAAAAAACAAAGTTCTTCAAAGACAAACTCATGGTTCAGAGGAGAGACAGACCATAAACACACAATCTCAACATGACAAATGCCTCAATATGGAAAGGAATAGGAAGCCTGGGGGCACAGGGGAGAAGGCTTTTGAAGAAGAACATGCTGGAGGTGAATGAAGTGTAAACTGTAGTAGCTACAGCAGGAAGTGTGTGTGATAGAAATGAAGAGGACATTCTAGAAAGGTAAAAGTCTTTGCAAAGGCTAAACTTTCAAAAAGCAGATCATGTAGCAGATGTCAGGGCACTAGGCGTGTGTGTGGCATGCTGGGAAGCAAAGAGCGATGAAGCCACGGATGAGACAGGCAGGCTCACAGTGGGAAATGGTGACTAAGTTTTGCCCAAAAGAATGCATTCCATGGGGAAGACGATACACAGCCATGGAAACACTTTAAGCAGATCAGCAATAAGAGCCAAGCAGAACAGATAAAGCCAGAAGAAAGGCTAAAAAAAAATGCTACACTCACTCATGCTTGTTATTTTTGAGCCTATGTGTGTGTGGGACTGAGGAGTGAAGATGATTGAAAATACAGATTGAAAAGATTAGATCAACAAATGCTATTATTATTTTCATATTTCTGGAGAGGCATGGGAGAGACTGGGCTTCCTTCCTTCCTTCCTTCCTTCCTTCCTTCCTTCCTTCCTTCCATCCTTCCTTCCTTCTTTCCTTCCTTAGGTAGACTAAATGGATAACACCACTTTCTTGGTTTGAAGTAAAAGAGGCAAATACTGAATTGGCCTCAAGGCACATGTCCTAGTCAGTCTTTCACTGCTGAGAAAAGTATCTGAGATAAACAACTTAGAAGAAGAAGGATTGCTTTTGGCTTCTGGTGCCAGAGGGTTTGGCTGGACCTGAGATTCCTAAGAGCATCATGGAGAGAGAGAGAGAGAGAGAGAGAGAGAGAGAGAGAGAGAGAGAGAGAGAGAGAAGGAGGAGGAGGAGGAGTCAGGATTTAGGGTGCTTTCTAGGACAAGGTCTTAGTGACCTAATTCTACAAACTAAGCTGTCTTAAAATTTCAACCTCTTCTCCAAGCAAGGTGAATACACAGGCCTTTCATAGATAGGCCATAGAGTGCATTTCACAACCAGCACTCTATATCTGTGTTACTTGTTTCCTCTTCATGCACAAGTGGCTGATTGCTGTCACTGCATGGATAGATAGGAAGTCCTTTCAAAACATGCAGTGCTTAGAACTAAAGTAGGTCATGGAATAAAGATTTTTGTTTTGTTTTGTTTTCTAGACAAGGTTTCTCTGTTTAGCCCTGGCTATCCTGGACTCCCCTTGTAGACCAGGCTGGCCTTGAACTCACAGAGATCTGCCTGCCTCTGCCTCCATGAACACTGGGATTAAAGGTGTGTGCCATTGTCCCCAGATAGAATAAAGATTTAAATGTTGCTTTTCATCAGTTTGTGGCTGCTAAATTGTTTGACAACTTGACTGTCCACACGGTCATATTCTGTACATCATTATCAATATGTTGAACCATTTCCAGATCTGAATTGGATCCATCCTAGACTGTTTTTCCTCCATTTCCTCTTCATTACCTTTCATGTATTAACTCCAACATACCTCTACCCCAGTGGACAGCCACCATCTGCTCTTCTTCTCTGCCATCTTTGCCTCCTCAAATTCACAGTCAGTTCATCTAATCTTGAGCTTTCTTCTCGCCTCACTGCACTTGACAAAGGTTACTTCACTCCCTCACCTGCTTCCTCTAGCTGCACCTGTTCCTCACTATGGCTAGAAAGAACACACGAAACCAAAGCTCACCGGTGTCATCTCTACCTTTTGACATTGAATTTCAAGGGTGTCTTTTAAGTGGTGCCTGGAAATAAGATTTATTATTTTTTATACTAGGTGACTATTTCTATCCTCTTTGATCTCTTTAAACTTCCAGTTGCTACCTATTTTTTCCTTCAGTTTTAAGAGATAAATTTATTTCCTCTTTAACCTCCCACCTCCTCAAAAAAAAAAAAAAAACCCTGGAAAATTTACATAGAAACTTCCATTATATTTACCTGCTATTACAAAAAGCTGTGCATGTTTGCTTTCTTGTCCATCATTTAGAAAAGATACAAGCAAATTTGAAAACAGGCAGGGAGAGAGGGATGAAAACATCTCCTTCTACTGGTGAAATGGTCATAGATGCTTTTCTAGCAGAATTACAGCAGCTGAAACACTGCCATGTGTATCACTTGAATGTTATGCCTACTTCTTTACAACTAATTCCCCAATTCCCAGTTAAAACAGATATTACAGACTGGTGTTTATAAGTTTCCTGATTGAACCTTGACCAGACTCCGCTAGCTTGTGGATGAATTCACTAACACACACCTTGCATCCAATTTGTTTATTTACTTCACAGTACCTATACCAGACCACTGGGGGCAAGCCTCATCAGGGCTTCTTCTATTTAGCAGGGAGTTTCTTTTTTCTTTCTTTCCCTTAATAACATACTCCCTACTTCATTCACACCTTTCTGTTCATGTGATTCATTCCTCTTACTCAGGATACAAGACTTGGAGAGGAGAAGGAGTATGAATGAATTGGTTAGACCGAGTCCAGCCCGGAAGCGGAGGCAGGAAATGCTAGCATGGAGCTCGCTCAGGTTCTTCTTTTTACCTCTGGGACTTCAGTTCATTATCTAGTGTTCTTCTCCTAAATGTCTTCAGGATACATCAGAGGTGTACATCCTAGCTGATGTTGAATCCAGTTAAGTTAGCAGTGGAGACTAACCACCACAGTCTCAAAATGTGATGGAACAGATTTTAGACAGTATGTGTTGAGATCATGATTTGAGGTTAAAAAGCTATTGTAAAATAACTCTACAACTTACTAAACAAATAGCGTCTGTTGTCCAGCAAATGACAAGACTTCATTCACCTTCATGGGTGAATAAACTCATTGTGCATGTCTGTCACATTTTCCTGATCCCCAGTCATCTTTCCTTCTACACTGCCCAGTCTCCTAGTTCAGGCATCCTCTATACCTGGTAGAGCTTTTCACCTTACTCAATTATCAAGCTACTGCCTTAAAGAAGGATAATTCTTCAAAAAGAATGCAGGAGATACTTGTTTAAATAATAAAGATGTGAATGTCACTTCATGACATTTCTAAGGAATTTGAGTAAGCAAATGTAGCTCTTACAACTGAAAGGAACGTAAGCATTCAAGTCTAAGGCAGGGCTAAGCTCTGGAGCTTTAGAATATTTCATAACTCCTTGAAAAGCAAACGTTGAGCATCAGCCCTTCCACTTCTTTCTGCACCATAGACATGCCTTCCCAGCTGTCAACTCAGTCTCTGCTGTTGGGTTTGTGGTTGGCAACTTTCTGTTACTTCTCATAGTTTGATAGAATGGGATGCTCACTGTCATTTCAGAATTCCGGGTTGTTATTTTGGAATCCCGATCTGGACTATACTTGTGATTGATGGCAGCAGGCAATATGAGAAGAGGAGTGGTTAATTACTTTTACCTTAGATTAACACATGGCTTTCTTAATTAGTCTTCCTCAAGGTAACTATTAGCCTATTCTGTTTTTTTTTAAAGGACAATTAGTACACTTAATATGTTGTAGCCTTTATTTGTGAGTTTCCCACAATCTGGAGCTGATCCCTGGGTAAATGGCATTCTGATTCCATTAAAGTTAAATTTCAAACAGACAGTAAAGGGCAAAGGAAGAGCTGAAAGTAATCACAGAGAAGACTGCACATCTGCTCCCTCAGAGTGGCCATCTTGCAGCTGCTGTTGAAATGGATTAATCCCTCCTCAGAAGCAGCCAGGCAGCTTGAATGGTAGGATGCTATTAAGCGACAAGATAAGTCCATATTTGGAAGTAAGGTCGAGAATTAAAGTGCCCCAACCAAATTACCCCAATAGCAAAGAGCAGCTCTGCACTTCTCTGGAATCAGCTAAATTTCTCCTGTTGTTGAAAAAACAAAACAGTGACCTCTGTCTTAGCCAAGACCTTTAAATGTAAGTATCTGGGCTATGGAAAAGTGATGTGTGATTCATTATAGGAGCAACTATATTCACTTTTGTGCTTAGGTTACATTCCAGAAGCAAGTCATAGATTTTTAAAGCAATTTGCAAAGCCCTTCAAGTCATGAAGAAACACTGACTTGGTGCCATGGGCTATAAGCCCATGATGGCGACACATGATGATGACAAAAAAATGTTAAAGATTCATAAATTAAAGAGGGCTTTGGGATTTTTCTACTGACAGTTATAATGCTAGTGTTGTTGCTGTTTTCTAAGTTAAGAATTGAGTTTGATTTTTCTGTATTTAGATCCATGGCAGCATACACCTTCAGTCTCAGTTCTTGGGGAGTGGAGGCAGGAAGATCAGAGTTCAAGGTCATGCTCAGCTACACAGTGAGTTCAAAGCCAGCTTAAGCCACACAAAACTCTGTTTCAAACTCATTCTTTCTAAAAAGAGTGCCAAGTGTATTATTGTGCACTGTAATACATAGATTACATACGTTATTAGAGAAAACACTGGAGTTCATGATAAGTCACTATCCTTGCAGAAAACCTACCTTTCTCCCTTCCCAGACACTGCTGAACTTCACATTCATTGTCAACTATTCATCTAAATCAGACAGTTTTTTGCAGTGACAGAGATAAGATAACATCTGCTTCTACTTAAATATTTCTCACATTATGCATTTTGAAGTGCCTCTGCCTGTAAAAAATAGTCATGAAACTAATGATGTCTTTAGAAAGCTACTTAGAACAATTCTGTGTGCATATGAAATGCAACTGTTCTTTACCACAGCAATCTTTTGTTTGTTACTATTTGATTTTCTTTTCTCCATTTTCATTGTGTCATGAACATATAACATGATAACACCATCTAACAATTTTTCTGTGTTATGAGCAATAATACCAATGAGAAAATAGATATCTAGAGCTTTCTTGCATGCTGAACATTACCACTTCTTCCCTCTAGCCTCTGGTAAGAACCAGCGTACTTGCTGTTTCTAATAATTTGATTACTTAAGATACTTTAAAGAAATGTCATCCTGCATGCTTTGTCTGTCTTGGACTCTCTCTCTCTCTGTCTTTTTGTCTCTCTCTGTCTCTCTGTCTCTATCTCTCCCCTCCTCTCTCTCTCTGTGTCTCTGTCTCTGTCTCTCTTCCTCTGTCTCTCTCCCTCTGTCTCTCTCTCTCCTCACTCCTGTGTGTGTATCACATTTTCTTACACATACATCTATTGTTTCTCTATTTTAGCCTTTGTAAATAATGCTGCAGTGACCAGGAGAATACAGGCAACTCCTCAAATTTCCAATTAAGATTTTTGGAATGAATGTCTTAAAGCATGATCATTAGATTCCAATGAGAAGTTCTCACTCTGTTTTCCATGAAAGCAACTGTAATAAACCCCTGTCTGAGAGATTAAGTCCATCAGAAGTTTTAGCTCTTGGCATCCAGCTCTGTCATCTATTCTTTTTCTTTGGCCACATTATTCTTTTAGAGCCACACAGCAGTTTTTATCCTTAAAAAACATCTGGAAGACCTGGGTAAAGACAGTTCACTTAAGACAGCCCATAACTTTACAAGGCTGGCATGGGAATTTAAGTTTGAAATTTTATGAACCCTTGCTATGGTTTGGGTGTAGTTCATCTCTGCCAAATTGCATGATGAAATTTGATTTGCAATATAATGGTACCAAAAAAATGGTAGGAGCTTTTAGAGGTAATGATTTTCTTAAAAGGGATTAATTTTTTACATGTTTTATTTTCTAAAGATCAGCTGGTATGATCTAAAGATTGCTTGCTGTTGTATTTTATCTCTTGTGCATGCACCCACTTGCTTTTCTGCTTCCCACTTGAATTGGAGCTGCCCTGCCCTGACCCTAAAGAGTGGTTTGGATTTTCCAGACTCCAGAGCTAAAAGCCAAGATAAGCTGCCATTTTAATAAATTAACCAATCTCAACATTTTGTCACAATAGAAAACTGACTAGCCCAATCTCATAGGTGCTCTCTGTTTTCCCACTCTATGCTCATCTGATGAGTCCCTAAATTTTCTGTCTAGCCTGTAATTCTCCATCATTTCATCATCACTGGCTGAGCTGTTAGTTTCATTTAGCTTCTAGATGCCCAAGTTAGGTTTTAGTTGGCCCCTAAAGTTTCCCTGTAGTTACATGTTCAATTATTTCCCTAACCATTTGCTGTAAGCAAGACTCATCCTTGAGAATTGTAGCTCCAATTATGTTCACTGGCCAGGTGCGTTTGTTTTTCTTCACTACTAGTTTCAAAAACCCATGTTTGTTAAAAGTTGATGCAACTATGGCTAGAAAGTAGCACCCTATACTTTACAAGTCTTAGGAGGTGGTGGTAGCTCCTACATTTCTAGAGATACAGTTACTTTTAACTGATCATTCTGTCACTGAAGGGCAGTGCTTATCATTACTATAGGAAAATACCCAAGGCAGGTAATCTTTACAGAAAAGAGGTGTCTTTAGCTTATAGTTTTGGAAACTAAAAGGGAAACAGTACATCTCTGGTAATGACTTCATGGTGAAAGGCAGCAGAAGTACATGTGGGAAGAAGAGATGATATTGTCAAACAAGATGACAAGGAACTTTGATTCCATAACCATTTCCAATCAGTTGTAAGGACTTATTGTAAGTCCAACCTCCCAGCATTACCTCACTGAGGACCAACTTTTCAGTAAACAAACAAAGTATTCATCTGCTCTCCCTCACTCTTAAGTCTCTACTCAGCTGATGATTAGTAGCTTTGGATCCCAAGACATGTGTCAACTCCAAACCAATGCTTTCCAATCCTCAAAAAGTTGCAGGAATTTCCCATGCCTGAAAGGTGAGATTGCTGTGGTAAATGGATACAGGTCCCTTTGAGAAAAGCTAGTAGAAGAATCCAAATGTGTGGCCTGTCTTAGGGTCTTGAACATTGGGAGATGGGAGAAGAAAGAAGAAGAAGAAGAAGAAGAAGAAGAAGAAGAAGAAGAAGAAGAA
>OU015750.1:99364563-99376493 GCA_907169655.1 Acomys percivali | reverse complement strand
AGAAGAAGAAGAAGAAGAAGAAGAAGAAGAAGAAGAAGAAGAAGAAGGAAGAAGAAGAAGAAGAAGAAGAAGAAGAAGAAGAAGAAGAAGAAGAAGAAGAAGAAGAAGAAGAAACAGAGAGAAAGTTTCTCGCAGCTGATCATTACTATTCTTATTATTGAAGGAAATATGACGCTGTTAAGATGTCACATGAAGAAAGCTGTTACAGTCAATTGGTAGCACACATATAGATCCTCAGGCTGAGACAAGTTTAACATTTCTATTAAGTGTGCATATGGCAGTAACTTTGACCTAATGAGACATTGTTATTTTTTTGTTTTTGGTCTACTGCCTAGAATTTATTTTCAGAACACTTCCTGTGTTGTTTATTTTTTCTTATATAAGTTGGTAGACTCCTTCAATTACTTTACTTTTAATCTGACTCTCCATTTACTATCACACTCCTGGTGTTGTTGGTATCTGACTGAGCTATGTACCTTAGTGGCAATGTGGAGTCATGGAGTTAGAGTTTGGGTCCAACAGCGGCCTCTTGCAAGGCAATTGTATCTAGTGGTGTGGAAGATGTATTTTATGCTCATCAAATATGTGGTCTTATTAAAATGACAACAAAAATAACAATTGACATTTTTAGGCAGAGGTATGGTATTTAAGAACTGGCTGGGGACCTTTTCTTTCTCTCTTCCCCTTACAATCACCTTGTACTCCAGCAAGTTAGCAATAAGATGAAGGGAGGTTCCCTGTCAATCCATTGGACATAGCAAATGGCAGAGAAATATAGTTTTTGATTTTTAGGTTTGTGGTTCTTACTATGTCTTAGCCTATTCATTTTCTAAGTATCCCAGTAACAGGTAACTATAGAGTCTTCAGTTATGGACATATGGCAATATAACTAGGTAAGAGATAAGGTGAGCATTTGCTGACAGAGGGGGAGCTCATTCCTAGAAGTTATAGTTCATAATTCAAGCAAGCACCATCCTACATAGACAACCAAAATTCATCTTTCTTTTGATAATAAAGTCCATATTGCTTTCAACTTTAAACAGTTTAATAATCTTAGGCACTTAAATTTGAGGATTTGTTTCTTATATTGCCCATAATACAAAATAATTCTGATCAGAGAAGCAATATTCTCATTTATATAAATTTGTTTGTAAATAATTCTGGGAAAATGGTTCCCTGACTTCTGGAGTTTTCTATGCCATAAGTTAAGTGGTGTTAGTATTTCAACAAGTATTTTTCTGCAATATCTGTATAAAAGTGTTCTGAATTCCTGGTGTGTACATTTCTGCATCTAAAAATGTGGGAACCACAGGGAAAATATTGTTGTCTTTGAGTAACTTTTAAATATTAAATAATTATTGTGTACAGTGAAAATGATTGATGTGGAGAATATTTTGTACCTAGGATTATAACCACTATCTTCTTAACATTAACATTTCTCAACAATTGTTCAGCTCTGGGTTTACAGTGTAGTGAATAGTGCCTGGAATATGGCAGGTGTTTACTAAAATTTTTTTTGAGTAACTGCACATGTCATATATATAATGGTCAGCTCTTGGCTATAATTTAAGAAATAATTTAAGAGATAACTCATGAAAAATAAGGTTGAATGAAATTTTATATATTGAAATTCAGAAATCATTGTAAGCAGAGAGCAACCAGAACACAGAGGAAGTGAAAATGATGGCACCTGATCTGAGTCTTGAAATTCTGGTAGGGAAATTATTTTAATATTTTTTCTTGTATATATTACATCCAGACTGCATTTTCCTCTCCTTCCCCCCCCCCCGTCTCCCCATCTTTCTTTCCATTTCCCAGATCTACCTCCATTTAGCCTCAGAGGTAAATAAGACCAGACAATATCATCACATCAAGGCTGAACAAGGCAATGCAGTAGAAGGAAAAGTGTCCCACAGGTAGGCAAGAGTGTCAGGGATAGCACCTGCTACCATTGTTAAGATTCCCACAAGAACACTAATCTACTTAGCTATAACATATATAGAGAGGACGTAGGTCCGACCCCTACAGGCTCCCTGATTTCTGTGAGCCCCCCATGAGTCTCCATGAGCTCCATAAGTTGATTCTGTGGGTCTCATTCTCCTCCTCTCCATGACCCCTCTGTTTTCTCCTCATACACTTCCTTATCATCTTTTCCAGAACTCCCTGAACTCCACCTAATATTTGACTATGGTACGCTGCATCTGCTCCCATAAGTTGCTGTCCGAAGTACCTTTGATCTCTTTCATGACCATTCTAATAGGCTCAGGTCTCAGAACACACAGGACAAACTGTAGGTCTAAGGTTTTCTATATGGGTCAATGTCCCAAAAGCTCCACTTGAGGCCTTGCCTGGTTGCAGAGGATGGTCAGTTCAGGTTCCTTGTCCCTTGTTACTGGAAGTGTTTGCTACGGTTACTTTGTAGATTCCACAGAGTTTCCATTGCACTAGGTTTTCACCTTGCCCGCAAAACAATTGCAGTCATTTCTCCCAGTGTTTTCTCCCTCCTCCTATCTGATTTCTCCTGCTCCCACTATCACTCACTGCAGTCCACACTCAAAATCTATTTTATTTCCCCCTTCCAGGGAGATCCTTGCATTCCCTTGTAAGTCTTCCTTGTTACTTGACCTCTATGGGTGTGTGGACTGTAGCATGATTGTCTTTTACTTTAGAGGTAATATCTACTTATAAGTGAGTATATAGCAAGTTTGTCTTTCCGGTTGTGCGTTACCTCACTCAGCATGATTTCTTTCTCATTCTATCTATTTTCCTGGAAATTTCATGATGCCATTGTTATTACCTGAATAATTAAGAATACTCCATTGTGAAAATGTACCACATTTTCTTTATTCATTCTTCAAGCTAAATAATCCAGTTTAAAAATGGGGTATAGATCTAAACAGAGATTCTCAACAGAGGACTCTCAAATGCCCTAGAAATGCTTAAAGAAATGTTCAACATCTTTAGCATCAAGGAAATGCAAATAAAAGTGAAACGACTTTCAGATTCCATCTTACACCTGCTAGAATGGCTAAGATCAAAAACACAAGTGATACTTATACTGGCGAGGATATGGAGCAAGGGAGGCACTTCTCTACTGATGGTGGGGTATTAACTTGTACAACTACTTTGAAAGTCAATATGGCAGTTTTTCAGAAAGTTGGGAATCAATCTACCTCAAGACCCAGGTATGCTACTTCTGGGCATATACCCAAAAGATGTTCCACCATTCTACAAGGACATTTGCTCAACTATGTTCATAGTAGCTTTGTTTATAACAGTCAGAAACTGGGAACAACCTGGTAGAACATTTTAAAGGTAAAGTAGGATAGGGAAAGAAAGTATTGTTCTAGGAAGAAGTGGCACTGTGATTCACCCACTGTGGAATAATGTGTAAAGAAGCTAGGCTGAAATCAACTGAAGCCAGTCACTCAAAGCCATGGAGATGACTTGAGCCTGATTACAGCTCAGTCCACTGGTGTGTACTTGCTTTTTAAAAATTGTGTGGCTCCTGAGATGGATGGGATGTTCATGCCCTCCTCGCCAGTTGATACACTGAAACAGGACCCTAATCTGATGATACTAAAAGGTGCACCTTGGGAGGCAATTGCACGAGAAGTGTGATGTTCTCAGGGATGTCATTAGTGTGCACACAAAAGACTTCCCATTCATCTCTCAATCTCTGTCCTCACATATGGAAATGGGAGAACATGTGAAACATAGAAGATGACCCCATCATAAATCACCCACAACTTCACCCAAGTCTTGGGATTCCAGTGTTCAGAACAGTGATGGCTACATCTCTGTTGTCTGTAAATCCTCCTTTGTAGGACTTGGAATTTACTAGGATCCATTCTTTGTGCTCCATCATATAGTCCTGCTGTATATTTTTCTTGAATACAAACTTAGATATAGGATACAATACATCTCTGCACTATAGCTTAATATAAAAAATTGTTCAAAAGTGTTGCTACCTATGATAAAGAGCTATTTGAAAGCACATTTGAAATCCAGCAAAGACTTGCATACTCAGTTTGAGTCTTGATACCTAGAATAAGTACAGCAGATGGGACATTCGTGACAGTGCATCAGAGATTGTGACAAACAGTTCTCTGAAAGCCTATGAGATCTGAGTTACCCTGCATCTTCTTTATTTAGGTTAGTTCTTAACAATGGTGCATAAGAAACAAACTCCAAAGTCCTTAGAGGCTTTTCCTTGTAGCTGTGCTCCCATTTACATTAGGGTCGTACAACTGTGACTAATCTGGGTCACAGTTTGTCACTTCCTAACTGAATCACAGAAGGTGACCATAGTTTCTCCAGCTTCTTGACTTCCTTAGAAAGATGGCGGGTCTAACTTTGGATATTGTAGGCACCAGTTGGAAGCATCGTGTATTATTGACACACAATGTTGAGGACAGCCATGAAGGATGGCTACCGAGATTTCAGACTTAGTTTCTTATGTAGCATCGATAAGAAATAACCAATAGAACAAGGTCAAAAGACAAGGAGAGAAGAATACAAACAAGAGATGCAAGGGACAGGAAACTTGGGAAAGAAGTGGAATCAGTCGGAGCCGAGGAAATGACGACTACCAGCCGAGTACATCTTCTGTTGGTTCAACTCAAATAATTTCATGAGTTACATAAAATATTACTGGAAGGACTCATTTTTCCAAATATTTCGTAAAACTAATACTAAAAATGAACTATATGAAAATGAGAAAAACAAGAAAAAGTAATCAGAGAGGTCAGCAAAGTTGTTATCAAGTCATTGTCTGCATTAAGCTTAGGGAATTGACCCACCAGGCAGTTATTGATCACTTAGGAGAGTCCCACTTACCCTTGAGGTGTTCATCACTACGGTCTTGTACCCTGTTTGCTCATTTCCAACTTGCTCATTTCTGATCTTATTTCACAGAATGGAGAGTGAGGCAGCTTTAGACAAGATCAGAAACTAGATGATTCATTTGGTTTCCTTGGTCGAATCAATTCTTATCAGATTTGCAGAGTGCGACCGAAGCCTGGCCAGAGATCTCAAGGCTGCTTGCTGCCAGCACAGAATTTGTGTGACTTAGCAACCTAATAGCAGAGTGACTGATGTTTCCCATGTTTTTGTTTTCGACTGTGTGAGGTCATGTATTTTAAATTCCCAACTCGATGCTATACTATATTCTTCAAAATGTAGTCTGCATTGCTACTACATTTTAATGAATATATTTATTTGTAACTGTATATTATGCCATTTCATGGGTATGTGGTAGATAAAGGATTTTTAAATTTATTTTGTGTAACATAATATTTTTTATTGATTATTTGGAAATTTCACATAATGGATTCCGATCACATTCACTTCCCAGTCTTCCCATGTCCAATCCCTGCATTGTGACCTCCCCAAAAACAAAAGAAGAAAAAAATACCAAGTCCAATTTGTGTTGCCTGTATACTCACTGGAGCATGGTCAAATTCCTACTGGGCAGCTCCTTCAAGAAAAGTGACTTCTTCCCCAACCTACCCCCCAACCAGAAACCAGAAGACGTCAACTGTGAAGCGCTGCACTTCAGCATCCCCATCACAATTTTTAAGAGCTCTCTTCAATGGCTTCCTGCTTTAACTGTTTCTCTTTTGATGCTTTCTATGTCACTCATTCTTTGCTGTGAGTTAATTTTCTTTTTGAGGCAAGATCTCATGCAGTCCATATTAGTTTCAAACTTGCTATGCAGCCAAAGAGGGCTAATCTTTCTAAGTACTGGGAGTGCAAGAGTGTGCCACCCTGCTTGGTTTTGTACAGTGCCAAGGACTGAACCTAGAGCTGCATGTACACTTTATCCTGAATGAGCTGTAGCCCCAGTCCTATGATATACAATGGTTCACTTTATTTTTCCTGTACTTTTTCATTACATGATATTAAGTCTTGTTTTTGTTATCTTGATTTATGATGCAATGGTTACATCAGTGTCTAAAGGCTTTTGTTATAGTTACAATTTTGTCTTCAGTGACATGCTGGAAATAAAATAAATTTTTACATTATTGAATAAGGTTGTTGAATAATTATGGAAAATTTCATCCAACACTAACCTAATAATTCATGTGCTAAAAGTAGTGATAAAAACACATGTTTATACTATAAAGAATTCATTACAAAACAAATATCACACCACATTCTATTGTTACACAAATCAACGTATGCCTTCTGTACCACATCTCATACTGTCACAAGTCTATCTCATTTTCCATCA
Organism: Acomys percivali; assembly: GCA_907169655.1. Classification (NCBI taxonomy): domain Eukaryota; kingdom Metazoa; phylum Chordata; class Mammalia; order Rodentia; family Muridae; genus Acomys; species Acomys percivali. Next base: position 99,370,258 of record OU015750.1, on the reverse strand, counting down.
TTCGTTGGTAGTAGATTACACGCTATAGGTAATCATACACTCTGGGAGGAATCATATCATCGTGGAGATCAAAACCAGCTCATGCTTCTGTGAGGTTCTTCCCAGTTCCTTTTTGACAAAATATCTTCTTCTCAGTCATATTCAACCTACTATATATCTGTATATCTACCTTTAAGAGATAAACAACAACTTAAAGTGTTTAAAAATAAATGTCCCTATTACATTTCAGTTAGTTTTCCCTAATTCACTTATTCAAAGAACACATATTTGTAAACAAGAATCATGATATATTATGAATTTTATTAATTAAATAATTATGTTGATTAATCTTTGAGTTCTGTACATGGTCCTACAATGACAAGTGGCTGAGTGTTGTTTTATATCAAGCTATTTATTAACTTTAGGAAGGTGGAGCTATACATTTAAGACACAATGGTACAGGCAACATTTAAGAGGAAGGGGCATGGGAGGGAAGGTAGGTGCAGGAATATAAGGAGAAACAGTTAACACTACAAACATTTCATAGAGGTCATATGGAAGCCTACTATTTTAGAGGTTTCCTAAAAGAAGTACATGCACATATATAAAAAGAGCTAACATGGGCTTACACTACAGTGAGACAACAATGTCCCTATTATACAGCATAGAATAACAAAAACTCCACTGCGAAGGCTGAGCTGCCTCTTCTAGAGTTACTGGCAAGTGAAGTCCCATAGACACCCAAATATCATGAGCTACTGCCAGTGCTCTTCTTTATCCTCTAGAACTTGATGGTAAGACACCAATTGCTGAAGACACCAGGTATGAGTCAGAAAACATGAAGAACCCAAGCTCATATTTACCTGGAAGGGAAAAGGGGAATCACCGGTGTCACGCTGCTGTGGACCCAGCAAGCTACGTCAATGACTAGTCTAGCAAGACATGACCACTGCTGAAATAGTGTCAGGGAAGTAACCAACTACTTTTGATTGGATTTAATGTTTACATCACAAGTTGGAACCGACACATGAAACCATTATCAGGTGGTCCAGGAAAGTGTTGCTAAATGGGTCATAGGCCCTACTGAGAACCTATTATTATTACTCTACATATGGACAAAGTGCTAAGCCAAGTCTTAATGACATCATTATACCCAAAGATTTAGTCCGTTGGCGAATCCTCATCTTCTTTTGCAGTAGACAGTGATTAACTCCTAACTGGTCAAGGTGCAGAGGCTGGAAAAGCAACCCTAAGCCAGATATCTGTATGATACTCCTTCTTTCCAAGGCTCAGAAATCTTGGCGTACAAGAGGAAAGAAAGATTTTAAGGGCCATAGGTAACTGATGAGTAGAAGAAAAGCGTTTTTCTGGGTATTGCAGCTATACATATGAAGCCATACCAGTTGAGATGGCACACACAAGAACTGTGTAGGGTCTGGGCAGACAACATTCCAGCATCGAGTGTGGAAATAGGCTTGAGGCCCACAATTCACTAAAGAAGTGTTGACAGTTTGCTGCTGGGCGTGATGAGAGAACCAGTTTTCCTTAGGAGTACAGCTCCCAGAGGGAGGGTTGACCATTCGTTAGTAAAGGTCACTCATCCAAGAGTGTATGGACATCACAAACTGTACTGGATGGATCTTTAAAAAAAAAAAAAAAAAGGTCACAAAATTGGGTAAATAGGGAAGACAGCACAGGATCTGGAAGATGTTGGGGGCGGGGGATGGATATGATCAAAATGCATTAAAAGAAATTCTTAAAGAACTAATAAAATATACTTTAAGAATAAATATAAAATTTGATTATTTTCTGCTTCATAGGAAATTGGAACAACTGAAATAATAGAAATAATAACATTTCTATTAAAATCACAATATTGGTAATTATAGTTATCATAAATAAGGTATAGAGAAACATTATGGTTTCATGGCTTCAATTTTTCCTTAGGTAGGTAATAAAAGTGATTTGAGTATACAGATGCAAATAAATTCACTTATGTATGTGTGAGTACTATATACATGGAAAGAAAGAGAAAAGAAAGAGAAGAAAAATTGTAAAGTATCAATAGTTAGGAGAAAATTTCTAAATTGTTTGCACTATTCTTTTAATTCTTACATGAATCTCAAATATTTCAAAATTAAGAACTCACAGAAACAACAGTAAGTGAGCTAGAAAAAACTCTTTCCTTTTCTGTGCAATTTGAATACTACATTAATTTAATAATTTGGGGATAGAGGACAGCTAGAGTAGGGCCTTTATTTCTAAATTTGTGCTTCCTCAGTTATGGAAGCATCACCATAAATCATTTAACTGAGCTATAGTGAAGCTAAAAATGAAATTAATTGCTTGTGCACTTATAATCTGAGCTCTACAGACTAATTATATATTCAAAAGTAATGTAATACATATTCATAATGAGTATTACTTACCATGAAACTGAATTAGTCTTTGTTCTAGTCAATGTAATAATCATTTACCAAAATCTTGAAGATCCAAGATGCTAATTTCGTATTTATTTCCATATCAATTTGTATGAAACAATATATTTATAGTCATGGTTGATGTAGACTGCTCACTGGCTTTTATCAAGTAGTTCCAGTTTTCTAGGAATGACATATATGACAGGTAGAAGAGATTGTTTAGTTTCAAGGTGCTTTCCTAAGATAGAATAATAAAGTTGGAGCAAGGCTGGTGCTTGGCCAGGCTTTCAGTGGACTGTCACGCTTCTCATTCCAGATGGGCAGAAGAGCACAGCTGATCTGGAGGTGGAGTGAGTGCACGGGAACCTGTGGGCACCTCCCTGCCATCAGCCTCCCCAGCTGTCATCTCAGCTGCAGGACAGTCAGTTATTTGGGGGATGTGTTGTCATTTAGAGGATGAGGACACTTCTCCCAGGCTCATCTCAGGATGACGTTGCAAAAACAGTCAACTCTCGAAGCTGGGAAACATGAGCTGTGTGGCAGATGGCCTCCCTGAGAGGTGTGAGACTTGGCTGTGTTTGGTTTGGCATTCATGAGTGACACAGAGCTGTCTGATGTCAGTGGACTTCCCACTTCGTTCCCATCATCACCTTACTTTATTTCTACACTTAAGGATTTCAACCATCCTGAGTAACCTCATCCACAGCTGTGGTGTCTGTCCTAAAGGATCAGCCATGCACTTTCAACCATTATACTTAACTGCATTCATGCCTTCATCGCTGTGCTGAGGAATGAGTTCTTCCATGCTTAATTAAAGAATAAAAAACATCTGTCTCCTAGTGTTTCAAGTAAGTCTTTTAGATGCCAGTCACCACAGTTTAATTTCCAACTCTTCTTTCTGCTCCACGTTCAACACCTTGGCAAAGTGTTTAACAATAAAAACAGACACTATGATATAAGGTCTTGGACTGAATATTCTGGATGACTCAGAAGAAAACAAAGACTATACCAACATAAGAATTTTAACACCTATCTTATATCACAAAGAATTTGGATTATGACTAGAAAATGACTGGAATGGAATCAAACAGGAAAGAAGAATCCATTCTATTGGCACATTATACAGTAGTGTGCCTACTTAGCAAGACAAACACAGCTGCCATTTCTCCTTCCTTCCTTCTTCTTATCACATAATGATATGTACTAACGTGATGATCTCTGGCTGGTTGCAGCCACAGGGGAAAGTATTCTACCAAGCATAAAGCAGTGTTGTGCTTTGGGGCAGATGAGTCTACCCATTACATGAACTTTACATACATATACACCACTTGGAATGGAGACAACATCATCGAATTCCACCAGATGGCCACAAAATGCTACAGACAGGAAAGAATTCATAAACAGAGTAATGAATTGGGACAACAAAAAGGACAATATTTCAGAAAATGTGTAGCCATTTAAGGCCATTCCACATTGAATCATTCCAAGTCCATTGAAGCTGTGGATTATACCTCCTGAAGTATCCTTCGGAATATAATCTGTAATTTGGACATTAAGAAAATATTGAAAGTTTTTATGTTAGTTTGTTCCAAATTGATTTGACTGTGAGGACTTTGGTGGGTTTTGTGATGACTTCATAGTACCAGGAGTCTTAGTCTTTAAATCACTCAATAACTGTGTGTAAATGTTTACAGCTGATACTCAGTGTCTAGTATGTAGGAGTATTGGGAATGAGATAGTTGTTGTTATTACAAACCCCACATGGGTCATTCATTCAACATTGCCACACAAGAAATACACCTCTTTGAAATGCTTGATGGATCTGCTCCATTATTTCAACATCCTCCATAATACTTTCCCACTAAGCATAATTTACATATATAACTTATGTGACATTTTCCACAAACCAAACTGTTGCTCCATTAACCTTGCTTACAGAGAATTCCATTAGAATCTCATAGTAATTTTGCCGTGCGAATGTTTTCAGTGAAGGCAGTATGCTTTGCTTTTCTCTCCTCTTTCATGTCTGTTTGTGTTTGTGGAAAGAATGAAGCATAGGCATTTTCTGTGCTTCTCAGCCTAATTAGACTTTAGGGTATTTGATAGAAGACAGAAGGCTTGTCAACACAAACTGCAAGCAAGTAATTCTGAAGACAGATTTTTAGGTTATACTTGACTCAGCTATATTTGAAGGTTATTTTATCTCAAACCAGAGAGAAATTTACTATCGGTGTTAATCCTTGGACAATAGGGCCTGAGATTTAGGATTAAGAGGGAATGGCTCAGAAATATGTCTACATGTCTGCAAATTTCAAGAGACAGAGGTTCACACAAATACATTAAGGATAGGGCTCATAAGAACTACCAATAAGATGGCACATTCTTTTCCCTGTTCTGTGTTTCTTTCTCCTAGTGAGCCTGGTAATATTTCTGCATCCTTTGCTGGGAGGCCAAGAGGAAGACCAAGAGAGTTAGGTACTTTATGCCTCTGCTGGTGGGTAATTGCTTAATATGCATATTAGGTGTATGAATAACCAGCTATCCACACTGTCCAGATTGTGTGGCTGGAATTATAACTTTTAAGTTGTTTCTCTTGGCAGTTTTCCTCTCTCTTGGGGGTTATAACATCAAAACAGAAGTCATAGAAAATCAAACAGAGAACGATTTACATGTTCTGGAACTGAGACTGTCATTCTTATTTATTTACTTCACTCAAAAGGCTTTGATGAGGAATGTTTTGATGACTGTGCCTCCGAACAGTTGCAGCATCACGTAAATAATTGTTCTACAGCTTTCAAGAGAATCCTGTCACAGTGTCTCACAAGTTCTTTTTACTCAGCTCTAATTACATAGATTGTTATATAAACAGATGTCTGATACACCAAAGTCTACTTCACTTGGGAACTATAATTATTCTGAGTTCATATGCCAGTGGGCTGAAAGAAACCTCCTTTGATATCATCAAGAAACATTTTTATTCAGTCTTAATGTGTACAGAAAAGGCAGCCATAAATCAGTCCCCTTTGCTTCATGCTCCAAGGGACAGATAGAAAAGACTCAGAGAGAGAGAGAGAGAGAGAGAGAGAGAGAGAGAGAGAGAGAGGCAGACAGAGAGAGAGACAGAGACAGAGACAGAGAGACAGAGAGACAGACACAGAGAGAGACAGAGAGACACACACACACACACAGAGAGAGAGAGAGAGAGAGAGAGACAGACAGACAGACAGACAGACAGACAGAGACACAGACAGACACAGAGTCAGAGAGAGGGACAGAGACAGAGACAGAGACAGAGA
>OU015750.1:99352075-99364553 GCA_907169655.1 Acomys percivali | reverse complement strand
AGACACAGAGTCAGAGAGAGGGACAGAGACAGAGACAGAGACAGAGAGGTAGGAATATACAGTGGGCCTCAACTCCATCACTAATGGAACTCTTTATCTTGGTTAAATGAATTATCTCTCAAGGTACTCACTTCTGTCGACAGCTCCCCTCAAACCACAATAAAGCCAATAGTATATATAAAAAAGCTTACCTCTGTGGTGTTTTGTATGATCTGCTTAAAGCAGAGATGAACTTGATAGAGTTGAAGGTATAATCGTCCACAGGTGTGGAAGGTATGTCAAAGTCACAGAACTAACACTAATGAATGCACTCAACCATGCATGCAAGATGCTTTCTGGGTGTCTGCATTGTGTATTATGTTTCTGCTAATATAGAATGGTAAATAGGATTAGACTAGGTTAGATTAGACTGCTTCCTCAAGAACTTTATAGTCTAGTATGGAGACAGTTATTACTCAACAAGTGACAAATGTCAGTCATTATAAATCTTGATGGGTTTATGGATTGAAAGAATAAAAATGTGAGGGTTTGTATAAATGAATTCTAAACTTAATCTGAATTAATGCATAGGGCAGAACAGGTAAAGAGAAGATGAGCTAGGAAAACTACTTGTATACTTTGTGTCTTTGAAAAAGGCTAAACCAGTTGGAAATTAGACAAAAAGGAGATGTGAGTGAGATGTGAGATGAGAAAGGATAGGTGCAGAAATCCTTAGGATTTGTTTGTTTGTTTGTTTGCTTGATGAAGTCCCCCACTTCACTAGAACTTGCTAGTTAGACCAGGATACTTTGGCCTCTACAACCTCTGAGGTTTTACAGTATTGCCCCCCACTACAAGCTTTTCCATGTCAATTTTTATTTATTTTGAGTGCAGTTCAAGGATATGTAGTTTTTCAGAAAAGATAATCATATTTATGTTTTTAAAGATAAATGCAGCTACAGTGTAAAGTATCAGAGAAGGAGTCTAAGTGGATAGGAATTTGGGAGTGGAGATTCTGTAGTTTGTGGTTCCCAGAAAGAATGAGAAGAGTCTGAAGTATATTTAGTAATAGAAGCAGATAGAAATGGACATACTTTAGAGACATTAAGAAGGTAAGATTTAGATATGACTGCCCTTACAGTCTTTCTTGTAGACACCTGTCCAGAGCCCTATCTGAGGATGCCTTGTACCTCCAGCTGTTTTTAGCTTTATTTCGCGCGGGTTATGAGGTGGTTTGAATAAAAATTGCCCCTATAGGCTCATTCATTTGAATGCTTAGTCACCAGGGCATGGTAGGATTTGAAAGGATTAGAAGGATTAGGAAGTGTGGGCTTGTTGGAGGAATTGTGTCACTAAGGATGGGTTTTAACATTTCAAAAGCCCATGCTACGCTTTGTCTCTGTCTGTCTGTCTGTCTGTCGGTCTGTCTGCCTGCCTGCCTGCCTGTCCTCTCTCTCTCTCTCTCCTTATAGAATAGGAAGTAGGAGTCTCAGTTACTTTTCCAGAACTATGTCTATCTGCACACTGCCATGCTCCCTGCCATCATCATCATCATCATCATCATCATCATCATCATCATCATCATCATAATAATAATGAGCCTCTGAAACTGTAAGCCAGCACCCAATTAAATGCTCTCTTTTATAAGAGTTTTCTTGGTCATTCTGTCTCTTCCCAGCAATAGAACAGGCTATCTCTTGGGGATGCACCACTGAAACCTCAGGGATCAGCTAGAGTTGCTTCTCTGGTCTGCATATCTGTGAGATGCTTAGTAACCGGCCATATCTAAGACTCATAACATTTATTTCTCAGCTTTTTGGTCCCAAACTTTTGAGATTTTCCACAGGCATTTCATCTTATCATTCTCACTGTTCTCAATGAATAAACATCCAAGGAATTGTCCAGTGTTATCTCACATAGCTTAGGCTGTCCTCAGATTCACTATGTAACTAAGGAGGACCTTGAACCCCTGATGGTACTCTCTTTACACCTTAAGTGCTACACACACTTAACGTGTGGACACACACTACCATGCCCATGACCAGCACTCATAATCCGCTCCTTTCTCTATCAGATATGACCCTGGAGGCTGCCTTGTCCCACCTGTCTGCCAACAGCCTCTGAGCTCACGCTGTTCTCCTCTCCCTTGCCTCTCATTGACTCACTTCCACTAGGATTCCCCATAGTGCCTCATGCTGATCTCATGCCTGCTTCCTAATCACCAGAATGCATTCTAGAACAATCTGGTGTAGCAACCAGTGTTACAAACTATTTCCTTCTTGGCTTTCACTGACTCGCCTCTCTCTGCGCTGTTTCTTTTATCTCTCTAGTCACTTTCATTAGTCTTTATAAATTTTTCATTATCCTTTATTTACTGGCTCAAGTTTGGATCCTAAGCAATCTTCCTTTTCTTTATGTGCCCTGTTGGTTTTGACTGTTATTCACATGTTAGTATCCTAGCACCCTAGTATCCTATAGTGTAGGCCAAAGTTAAAAAGGGCTCCCATCCATTCTTTAAAGCTAGCATTTAGAAATGTGCTATGGCAGCAATTAACGGAGTTGTAACTATTAAGGTTTAGAGGACTGCCCAATTTTCTGAATTATCCAGAAAACTGTAACTTCCCCCTTTCTTCTTCCTATCTCATTTCTAGGCATGCTTTTTCTAACACTTTTGTTTACCCCAATGTTTTGGGCTTCCTTACCCTTTCTCTCATGTGTGCCCCTCCAACATATGACTTTCAACCTCTATGCTGGCTTAAATGGCATAGCCTTTTTCCTTCTTGTCTCCAGTCTCCTCTCCTGGGCCAGTGCTGAGTTTTATAGCTTGGCTGCCTTGGAGAGATTTTTTTTCCTCCTAAACTCTAATAAAATTGTTCTTGGACATAAAAGAAAACCCAGTTATGAACCAGATACTCATATTGAATTGCAAAACTAAATAAAAATAGTAAAAGTTAAAAGCCAGAAAGTTTCACTTTATATATTGAAATAATTAGTTATATGAAGTAGACTACTTATTATCACAAGATGCTGTCAATTGATTATAGACAACTATGGCTTAAGGGTATTATAGACAGAATCCAACCATTAAGTTAGCAGAGAGTTGGTGATTTCTCATGTGAACATGGCAAGTACAAGCATTTGCTTGACATATTAACCCCACGAACAATTCTATGATGGATTATGTCCACCTTTTTATACATCAGATAATTTATTTCCCTATAATCACACAGTTATTATAGAACATTAGTTTTTATTATATAACAACATCAGTAGTTATTATAAAAACATCAGATAATTTATTTCTCTATAATCACACAGTAGAGCTGGGGCTTGGAGTATTATTTTCTGATTCCAAACCACATAGCTTTCACATGAGAAAATTTGACTCTTCCATGTATAAAATGTGCTGTTTCATTAATAGGATGGTTATTTTTTGAAAATGATAACAGTAAATGATTTTTAAAAATATGCTAGAATCACTCTGCCAAGTACAAAGCTAGGCAGCCTCTAAGGGAGGATTGATTCTCATACAAAAGCTGGGTGAAAAGTCATTCTGATAATTGATACTATTTCAACAGTGACTAATGCATTTTGAGGTCCAAAACTTAAGTAACTTAAATAAGATTCAATAGCAATTTGAAGGACTAAACACTCATCATTCAAATATCAGATCACCCATAACCCAAGTCAAGTTGCCATTCAGAACTCTTATACGTATTTTTATCTGTTTCTGATAAGGGATACATTACTTTGATGACTTTGGAAAGAAGCGGGATATTAATCTGCAACAGTTACCGATTTGTTCCTACAACAAAATGTTTGCTAGAGAAACTTAAAGAAGGAATTATTTTTTCTACACTTTCCATCCATCATGAGGAAAAGCATGGTGGAGTTCATGCATGCAGGAGCCTGTGGTATAGCTTTTTCTACTTGTTGACAGGTCAGGAAGCAAAGGTCTTGGGCTGAACCCAGAGGCAGATAACACATTCAAGATCTGCCAGTCAGTGACCCCCTTCTGTAATCTAGACCCTAATTCCCAAAGGATCCACAATCTACTATAACAGCATGATCAACTTTAGAACAGGAATGTAAATGGATGAACTTGTGGTGAAACATTTCATATTCCAAGCTTAATAGTATCTAAAAAAATGCCCACTGGTAGACAGCAAAACATTTTTTTTGAAACAGGTTTTCTCTGTGTAGCCTTAGCTGTCCTGGACTCACTTTGTAGACCAGTCCGATCTTGAACTCACAAAGATTCACCTGTGTCTGCCTCCCAAGTGCTGGTATTAAAGGAGTATGTCACCACCACCTGGCACACAAAACTTGTTTTCAATGCATTAGTTTTTGTTTGTTTGTTTGTTTGTTTTCAATTTTTAATTTGTATGGGATTTAGTCTTCACATTATGAGTCCTTTTAGTGCATCTAGTTCATTCATTTAGACTTTGCAGACCGAATGTAGAAAATCACTGTTATCATAGTAGATCCTTTGGTATAGTCACCTGAGGAGCTGAAACCATTCTTAGATGTGTGTGCTAAGTTTACTGAAGATGACAGCTTGACAATGGCATCAGCCAGAAAGGACAGTTAAAGGAGATACAAAACAAAAAAAGCGAGGCACAACATTGTCAGGATTGCACAGAAACATGTGCTGCTTATCATGGTAATTTGTCTTTCGCTAATGTGTAACTTTTTGCTTTTCTCTGGAGTTCTGACCCAAGGTCACTTTGAAACATCACACACTGTAATCATGGATGACTCATTTTCTTACCAGGGAGCGATCCCCTTAGTCCTTGCTTTTAGGGAAAAATGAACTCATACCAATGGGAATGGTGTAGTCTTTAGAGGGAATGGCAGATTGGTCTTTTTTTTTCCCCCTTAACCTCCTTAAATTCCAACCTCAGAAAAGCAAATCAAATGGAACAACAAAATGAACAAACAGTGACAGTAGCTCGTGTCAATTTCTGAATTTGTTTAAATAGAGACATAAGCCAAATCAGTACATTTTGTTCAAGGAAGATGTTGAAACTTTCTTCTAATTACACTAACGACTAAGTGGGCCGTCAATATTCCTTGAGAGCCAAGCAGTAGAGGAGGCATTCAAACAGCCTAGATACCTGCCTTATTTATGTATAGTGCATGTAGTGTATGTTTAATGCATATGTGTGCACATGTGCATGTGAATGTAGAGGCCAGAGATTGACACTGGGTGCCTTCTACTATCAATCTTCATCTTGTCTTTTGAGACAGCATCTTTATTTGAACCTATAACTTGCCAATGCCTAGACTGGCTGGGCATTGAGCTCTGGGATGCTTCTGTCACCACCCACTCAGCTCTACGGTTAGGTTACAGATTCACCTACATCTGGCTTGCATATGGGTGGTAGGGATCCAAAATCTACCATTCGTGCTTGTGTGGTGGCTATGTTACAGACCTAGCTCATCTACAGCAAAGGTTCAAATACAAGCTACTATGTTTAACCTAATAATCTCCACAGCTGCTTTCTGCTTTAGAAGACAGGCTTAAAACAGGAGCCACTTATATTTAGTGACACCGCTTTGGTGTCTTTTTAAGGAGTTAGAAGAAATTGATGAGCTTATGGTCCCCATTTATTCTTCTAATTATCACTGGAATAGTCCTGGGCCGATGTGTAAGGTCCAGGTAAGGACTGCGTTAGTTAAGAGAATGGAAGCTCCGAAGGTGCGTATCCAAAATAGCAAACAGTTTCAAACCTCATGAAGCGCATTCCATGCACCAAGTAACCCATTCAGAAACTCTTTTTTTCCACTTGCCCTTGAAGCTGTTCTTAGGAAACCACAGCAAAAGCAAGAAAGAACAGCTATAATTCAAGACATAAATAATCAACACAGTGCAACAAAAACAGATGGATGAGTGACAAATGGAATGCTGTAATTTCTAATGCTGATATAAAAACTAAAAAAAAAAAAAAAAAAAAAGATTCACAAAGCAAATTGGGTTCTCCTCTTATTGTCTGTTATATAGCATCAGTATGTTTCTGCTTTAAATAGCTGAATGTCAGTGGTTTGTCCCTCACCTAGCCCTGAAATAATGCCTTTCCCCAAGAGCTTGCAAAGTTTTAGTGCACTGCATTTGTAAATGGGCCAGAGCTTCTCATTTTCCTCAAGTAAATACTTTATGGAGTACTGCTTTTTTTTTTTTTCATTTTACAGTGGCAATAATTACCTTTATTTAAATAAATAGAGGCTTTTTATTGGTATTCATGAGCCACAATCCATGACCAAGCAAACTGCCTTTTAATGGTTTTTATTGTCAATTGTACATTTCAATGAAAAATAGACAGGAGAGTTCCAAATTTAAAAAGTCATAGATTGTAGATTGCACCAGTGATTATTATATTTACCACGTAAAAGGCATTTTTAGCTTCATTAAAAACTATTATATTTTTCAGATTGATTTCTTTTAAACATTAATACTGAAACTGGGAAGATGACTGAATGACACTTGACTAAATAATGATATTATTTATTATTATTACTTCAGCTAATGGTACTACTTGAAGTCACAGTAAATCTAAAATTATTACTTGTAAATTTTGTGCTGCTCTGTTTTCCAGGAGAAAATGGAAATGTACACACATAAAACACAGGGACTCTGTTGGATGTTTACAGCTCCCCAGACTAAAGCAGATGAGAAACACCCCATCAGCTTCTTATAGTATCTTTCCACACACAGAATGTACATTCTCCTATTGAGTCAGGCATTGGATCAACTTCTGTGTGCTGTTTGATTGTCTCCATGATTGAACATGGTTGCTTCTTACTTATATACTCATTTGAACCTATGGTTCATGGCTGATTGTATTATCTTTGTAGTTAGAACCTAGAACATTGGACTTATTTCAGTGTGCAAAAAAAAAGTATACATACATCCTGCTAGAAAAGTAATGAACCTTAATCTTAGTGTTGATGCAGTGTATTACTTTTGTGATGAAGTTCATTATTCCAAAACGTGGTGTGTCAGGGGAGAGCTGTGAAAATTACTTCACAGATATAAGCACTTGCTGCCAAGGCTAAAGACAGACAGACAGACAGACACACACACACACAAAAGCATCCACATACACGTACGTAAACAAACAGAATGTGCATACTCTGAGGTAAGGGTGAGACTTTGAGTATCTTCTGTTGAGTATCACCTTATTCCTTTTTAAACAGTGTCTCTCACTGAGCCAGAATCTTGTTGTTTGGGCTTTGATGGGTGTCAGTTATCTCCAGGGATCGGTCATCACCTCAAAAATTGGGGTTATATGTACATGCAATTAGGCCTGAACATTTGCATGGGATTTGGGCATTTAAGAATCATGCTTACAGAGCAGTCCCTCTTATCCATTCAGTCACCTCTTCAACCCTTTGGAATACTTCTATATTATCTCATTGATTTGTGTGCATTGAATTGAATTTGGTAGGTCTTGGATCAGGGTCCTTCATATCATATCCTATCTTGGATTGGGAACATTTCATCCTAAAAAAAAGTGTGTTGGCTGGATGAATGATCTGTTACAATGGACTATATAGGCCATGCCACTGACTGTGCATTTTCAATGAGCAGGAGTTAGCATTTAATGAGATTTTCAGTGGCAACTACATGGCATGTTTTTTTTGAAACAGCAACAAGTCTTATCCTTTTATTACTATGATAATCAGAAGTAAGTGATTTTGGACTTCTTTATGAAAGAATACATTCTTTTTCTGACAATCTTCCAACTTTTAAAGAATGCAGATAAATGAAAGATGAGATTTTACCTGGATTAAATATCTCTTAAAATTAATTTCTGATCTTAAACTAAGATGTAAATCATTGAAGATATATTTTAGTACTACCTAGACCATATAAGGGACTAAGAACCAAGAAGCAAGTGCAGGGAGCCCTCATGGTCCTTCAGGTAAATCTTTTTATTAGCATTGCTCTGGATTGGAAAAAAAATCAGTTGTGACAGTTGGAAGTAGAAAACATGTTGGGGGAAAGTCTTCATCAGTCCATGCAATGGGAAAGTTCTGGCTTGTTCTCAAGACACAGTTACTCAATCTCCCAAATAAGAAAAGTGAAATATTCTATGGTCTTCTCATCTCCAGTTTGGACTCTTAGTTTTTTTCAGATAACAAATATATCCAAATATAACTTTATAACCAAAACTCAATAAATAAATGCTGAAATAATAAAATGAGCAAGAATTAATAGAAATATATTTTAAATGAAGTTACTCTATAACAGGGCACCAATACTTTATTAGTTGCCTCAGAATAAGAAATAAAAACTCTTATGTCATGAATGCATTGCCTCTATTGTAGCTGTTGGCCAGAAAGGTCTTGTAGACTCTCAAGCATTATAAAATGTTCTTTTTTGCTTTCCAAAGCATAGGTAAGATCCTATTGCTAAAGACACAGAAATTGAGTCACAGAAATAGAAAAAAAAAAAAAAAACCCAAGCTGGTATTCGGCTGTACTCTTTATCCTTAGTGGCTAGATTTCAAAGGGGTTATGCAGAAAATGGTAACAATCAATCATCCCTAGCCATGAACCCATGAACCATGCACACCATAATAATGACCTGTTTGGCAGGATATACCCAGCAGTGTAAAAGTGGCATGAATATCATGGACGTTCTGATTGGATATAAGGCCAAATAGGTTGAACCCATACCTGACACCATTATGAACACCAAGAATTATGTCTAGAGAGGTCCTAGGTCCTAGGGGAGTGCCTACTACTGTTACTATGCTAAATGTACACGGTATTAAACTGAATCCTAAAGGTCTTTCACTGTTCCCATAGAACAGTGCATCTCTTCAACTTTCCCTCATCAAAAGGGCTTCGTTATGCTGTAGATAGCGATTAACAACACATAGACCTAGCTACAACTGATCAACGTACAGAGAATATGTGAAGGCAAAGTGTTCATCCCTATATCTATAACCACCTTGTGGTATTTCAAATGAGAAACGTTCCCCATAGGTACAGGTATTTCAACATTTGGTTCCCAGTTGGTGGTACTGCTCAGGGACATTTAGGAGGTACAGCCTTGCTAGAGGAAGTACACCACTCTGGATGAGATTGTATATCCTCACCCTACTTGCAATTCACTCTCTAGTTGTGCTTACAGTTAAATATGTGCTCTCTGCCTTCTGCTCCAGGTGCCATGGCTGACTAATGGGTCATTCCTCCCCACCAGGATAGTCTCATATACCTCTGGAACCATAAACCTAAATAAACCCTTGCTTCTATAACTGTCCTTAGTCAAAACAACAGAAAAATTACTAACACACACCCTCATTAAAGGACTTGAGGGTCATTTTGGAAAAGGGATTGGAAGAGACCTAGAAATGATGAATGACAAGAAAACTGTTTCAGAACCATAATTGTTCTGAATATCATTTTAAGACCACTGATATGTCTGTAAGTGTTTTCTTAAAATACAGGAAAGTAGAACAGATTGTTAAAGAGATGAATGAATTGAAGCCACTGTACACTGACAGAGTCAATGCTCTAAAAGACACTCAGAATTGTCATATGACTCAGTAATGCCACCATTAGATAATTGCCCCCCAAACTGAAAGCAAGGACTCCAACATATACTTGTGTGCTGATATTCATTGCACCACTTTCCATTGTAACTAAAAGATGGAAGCAATTCAAGTGGTTATAAAAGTGAAATGTTAAAAAATGTGTTGCATATAAAAATTTAAACCACATAAATACTAACATTCTGGTACATGTTACAACATGGATGAACTAAAACTTAAAAACACAAAAATGACATGCATGTACACAGAATAGAAAGATCTGTAGAAATAAGATGTAGTTTACAGGAACTGAGTCAGAGAGGAAAATACATCATTGATTAATAGTTATACGAGTTTGTTTTGAGCATGAAGTGGCTCCACAAAGGTGTTCATGATCACTGCACGATACTGTGAATGTCATTAATACCACATAATCACGTACATGAGCATGGTTAGTGGTTAATTTTATGCTATATATTTTATCACAGTGAAAATATTAAGAGGAAACAACAATAGAAAAATGATTGTCATTATTCATAGAATTCAATCTATCTCTCTTAACTATTGATAGACACACTTTTTTTTATAATGCATGACTCTGGACAGTGGTATATCATAAACGAATGTAAATATCTAAACAGTAAAATTAAAAAGCTTATTTGGGTAAATATTTAAAAGTCATAAAACTCATACTAATCTATAAGAGGCCACAGTCTTTCCAAACCCCCAGATATCTAAAGCTTCCTTAGGGCCCACTCAGCTACTCCAACATCTGGGCCTGCAATTCTGACAGAAGTCCCCTGCTCTACCAGAAGGCACACCTATTATCCAGAACCCTATTGGCTTCAACATAAAACCAGATATATTGAACCTGATAGAAGAGAAAGAATGGAGTAGGCTTGAAAGCGTTGGCACAGGAGACAACTCCCTGAACAGAACACCAACAGCTCAGGTTCTAAGAACAACAACTAACAAATGGGACCTCAAGAAACTGAAAAGCTTCTGTAAGGCAAAGGAAACTGTCAACAGAACAAAACAACAGCCTACAGACTGGGATAAGATCTTCACCAACCCTATATCTGACAAAGGGCTAATATCCGAAATATATAAAGAACTCAAGAAAGTAAATACTACCAAGCCAAATATACCAATTAAAAATATGGTACAGAGCTAAACAGAGAATTCTCAACAGAGGAATATGGAGTGACTGAGAAACACTGAAAGAAATGCTCAACACCCTTAGTCATCGGGTGAAATTCCATCTTATACCTATCACAATGGCTAAGATAAAAAAATCAAGTGACAGCATATGCTGGCAAGGATGTGGAGGAAGAGGAACACTCCTCCATTGCTGGTGGGAGTGTAAACTTGTACAACCATTTTGGAAATCTGGTTCTTTTTAGAAAGTTGGGAATAGTGCTACCTCAAGACTCAGCTGTACCACTCTTGGCCATATACCCAAAAGACACTCGACCCATACAACAAGGACATTTGCTCATCTATGTTCATAGCAGCTTTATTCATAATATCCAGAATCTGGAAACAATGTAGATGTCCCTCAACTGAAGAATGGATAAAGGAACTGTGGTACATTTACACAATGGAATACTACTCAGCTATCAAAAACAAGGAAATCTTGAAATTTGCAGGCAAATGGATAGAACTAGAGACAACCATCCCAGGTGAGGTAACCTAGACCCAGAAATACATGTATGGTATATACTCATTTATAAGTGGATTTAGCCCAACATAGATGTCCTCTGAGAGACTCCACCCAGTGGGGCATAGGGACAAATACTGAATGAAACTCAAAGCCAGACTCTTGGTTAAGAGCTGCAAGTTGTATGGAAGAGATGGGGGATGGAAGGACTTGGAGGGTGTCAGAAGCTCCACAAGGAGACTTTTTTCTTTTTATTAATTTATTCTTGTTACATCTCTATGGTTATCCCATCCCTTGTATCCTCCCATTCTCCCCTCCCTCCCATTTTCCCCTTATTCCCCTCCCCTATGACTGTTCCTGAGAGGGATTACCTCCCTCTGTATATGCTCATAGGGTATCAAGTCTCTTCTCAGTGACCTGCTGTCCTTCCTCTGAGTGCCACTAGGTCTCCCCCTCCAGGGGACATAGTCAAATGTGAGGCACCAGAGTACTTGAGAAAGTCAAATCCCTCTCTCCACTCAAGTGTGGAGACTGTCCTGTCCATGGGCTAGATCAGGGTAGGGGTTTAAATTTTACCGCCTGTATTGTCCTTGGCTAGTGCCTTAATTTGAGCGGGACCCCTTGACCCAATTCTGCCTATCATAATGTTCTACTTGTAGATTTCTAGGACCCACTGGATCCTTCTACATTGCTTTTCTCCCATGGTTCTCTCATCTAGAGTCCCAATAGGATGTCCTCCCCTCTGTCCCAGTTTCCTGGTAAGGGAAGGCTTTCGTGGGACATGCCCATGGGTGGGGAGAGAGAGCACTCCTTCATTGCTGGTGGGAATGCAAACTAGTACAACCACTTTGGAAATCTATCTGGTGCTATCTCAGAAAATTGGGAATAGGGCTTCCTCAAGACCCAGCTATTCCACTCCTTGGAATATACCCAGAAGATGCACCAGCACACAACAAGAAAATTTGCTCAACCATGTTCATAGCAGCCTTATTATGGCTATTATGAAATAGCCAGATCATGGAAACAGCCTAAATGCCCCTCAGTAGAAGAATGGATAAAGAAACTGTGGTACATATACACTATGGAATACTACTCAGCTATTAAAAACAAGGAATTCCCGAAATTTGTGGACAAATGGATTGAGCTAGAGATGATCATAATGAGTGAGTTAACCCAGAAGCAGAAAGACTCAAATGGTATATACTCACAAGGAGACTATTAAGGCTGGTGGATCTGGACCTGTGGAAGGGGGGCCTGCACAAACTGATGCATCAACCATGGACATCGCAAGTAGAAA
>OU015750.1:99337179-99352065 GCA_907169655.1 Acomys percivali | reverse complement strand
TAAGGGGAAAATGGGAGGGAGGGAGGAATGGGAGGATACAAGGGATGGGATAACCATAGAGATGTAACAAGAATAAATTAATAAAAAATTAAAAAAATATGTCTTATTCGTATGTGGCTATGATGTGGTGATAGAGTCGGACATAATACATATATTCTCAACAGTGCTATTCGAATTTTCATATAAATTTGCATATAATTAACAAACATCTCTGTGTTTTGATTAGGCAAGCGTAAAACTTTCATTCATGTGCAAAAAGATAATTGGAAAACCTAACATACTTAGTAGAAAAAAATCAATTAAAATCTGTAAGATGCATACATAGAAAAGTCAACCTAAAATAAATTTTAAAATAGGGCAGTTACTAGTTAGAACATATTAATAGAATAATATCCAAAGTACACCTGGAACAGAAAGTATGGCAGAGAGAATTAAATCCAACAAAAGATCTGGGGCCTGGAGAGATGGCTCAGTGGTTAAGAGCTCCGCCTGCTCTTCCAAAGGTCTTGAGTTCAATTCCCAGCAACCACATGCTGGCTCAAAACCATCTTTATTTTATTTTTTTTTACTTCAATTAGTATGTTTAATTATGAACATTCTTTTCAGTTTTTTTCCTTTCTTTTATATATATATATATATATATATTTTATTAATTTATTCTTGTTACATCTCTATGGTTATCCCATCCCTTGTATCCTCCCATTCTCCCCTCCCTCCCATTTTCCCCTTATTCCCATCCCCTATGACTGTTCCTGAGAGGGATTACCTCCCCCTATGCTCATAGGGTATCCAGTCTCTTCTCGGTGACCTGCTGTCCTTCCTCTGAGTGCCACTAGGTCTCCCTCTCAGGGGGACATAGTCAAATGTGAGGCACCAGAGTACATGAGAAAGTCATATCTCACTCTCCACTCAAGTGTGGAGACTGTCCTGTCCATTGGCTAGATCTGGGTAGGGGTTTAAATTTTACCGCCTGTATAGTCCTTGGCTAGTGCCTTACTTTGAGCGGGATCCCTTGGCCCAAATCTGCCTATCATAATGTTCTACTTGTAGGTTTCTAGGACCCACTGGATCCTTCTACATTGCTATTCTCCCATGGTTCTCTCATCTAGAGTCCCAATAGGATGTCCTCCCCTCTGTCCCAGTTCCTGGTAAGGGAAGGCTTTCGTGGGACATGCCCATTGGGCTAGTATGCAGATAAAAGTGAGTATATACCATTTGACTCTTTCTGCTTCTGGCTTAACTCACTCATGATCATTTCTAGCTCAATCCATTTATCCACAAATTTCAGGAATTCCTTGTTTTTAATAGCTGAGTAGTATTCCATAGTGTATATGTACCACAGTTTCTTTATCCATTCTTCTACTGAGGGGCATTTAGGCTGTTTCTATGATCTGGCTATTTCATAATAGCCATAATAAGGCGACTATGAACATGATTGAGCAAATTTTCTTGTTGTGTGCTGGTGCATCTTCTGGGTATATTCCAAGGAGTGGAATAGCTGGGTCTTGAGGAAGCCCTATTCCCAATTTTCTGAGATAGCACCAGATAGATTTCCAAAGTGGTTGTACTAGTTTGCATTCCCACCAGCAATGAAGGAGTGTTCATCTCTCCCCATATCCTCTCTAGCATGTGGTGTGGCTTGAGTGTTTGATCTTAGCCATTCTGATGGGTGTAAGATGGAATCTCAGAGTTGTTTTGATTTGCATTTCCCTGATGACTAAGGAGGTTGAGCATTTCTTTACGTGTTTGTCAGCCATTTGATATTCTTCTGTTGAGAATTCTCTGTTTAGTTCCAAGCCCCATTTCTCAATTGGGTTATTTGGTTTGGTGGTGTTTAATTTCTTGAGTTCTTTATATAGTTTGGATCTTAGCCCTTTGTCAGATGTAGGGTTGGTGAAGATCTTTTCCCAGTCTGTAGGCTGTCGCTTTGTTCTCTTGACAGTGTCTCCAGCCTTCCAGAAGCTTCTCAGCCTCATGAGGTCCCATTTATTACTTGTTGACATTAAGGTCTGGGCTGTTGGTGTTCTGTTCAGGAAGTTGTCTCCTGTGCCAATATGCTCCAGGCTCTTCCCCACTTTTTCTTCTAAGTGACTTAGTGTCTCTGGTTTTATGTTGATGTCTTTAATCCACTTTGATTTGAGTTTTGTGCAAGGTGACAAATATGGGTCCAGTTGCATTTTTTTGCACATAGACATCCAGTTAGACCAGCACCATTTGTTGAAGATGCTATCCTTTTTCCACTGAATGGATTTGGCTTCTTTGTCAAAAATCAAGTGACCATATGTGTGTGGATTCATATCTGGGTCTTCAATTCGATTCCACTGGTCAACCAGCCTGTTGCTGTGTCAATACCATGCTGTTTTAATTACTATTGCTTTATAGTACAATTTGAGATCACGTATGGAGATTCCTCCGGAGCACCTTTTATTGTACAAGATTGTTTTAGCTATTCTGGGTTTTTTGTTTTTCCATATGAAGTTCAGAATTGAACTTTCAATGTCTTTAAAAAATTGTGTAGGTATTTTGATAGGGATTGCATTGATTCTGTAGATTGCTTTTGGTAGGATGGCCATTTTTACTATGTTAATTCTCCCTATCCATGAGCAAGGAAGATCCTTTCATCTTCTCATGTCCTCTTCAATCTCCTTCTTCAGAGTTTTGAAATTTTTTTCAAACAAGTCCTTCACTTGCTTAGTTAGAGTAACTCCTAGATATTTTATATTGCTTGTGGCTAATGTGAAGGGTATGGCTTTCCTAATTTCTTCCTCTGCAAGTTTGTCATTTGTGTATAGGAAGCCTACAGACTTTTTGAGTTAATTTTGCATCCAGCCAAATTGCTGAAAGTGTTTATCAGCTGTAGGAGTTCTCTGGTGGAATTTTGAAGGTCACTTATGTACACTATCATATCATCTGCAAATAGGGATAGTTTGACTTCCTCCTTTCCCATTTGGATACCCTTGATCTTCTTTTGTTGTCTTATTGCTCTGGCTAGAACTTTGAGTACTATATTGAAGAGATATGGAGAGAGTGGGCAGCCTTGCCTTGTTCCCGATTTTAGAGGACTTTCCTTGAGTGTCTCACCATTTACTTTGATTTTGGCTATTGGCTTGCTGTATATAGCCTTTATTACGTTGAGGAAAGTGCTTTGTATCCCCGATCTCTCTAAAACTTTAAAGATGAATGGGTGTTGGATTTGATCAAATGCTTTCTCTGCATCTAAAGAGATGATCATGTTGTTTTTTATTTTCAGTTTCTTTATATGGTGGATTACATTGATGGATTTCCATATATTAAACCATTCCTGCATGCCTGGAATGAAGCCTACTTGGTCATGATGAATGATATCCTTTATGTGTTCTTGTATTCATTTTGCAAGAATTTTATTTAGTATTTTTGCATCAATGTTCATAAGAGAAATTGGTCTGAAATTCTCTTTCTTTGTTGAGTCTTTGTGAGGTTTAGGTATCAACGTGACTATGGCCTCATAGAATGAATTTGGTAATGTTCCATCCAATTCTATGTTTTGGAGTAGCTTGAAGAGTATCGTTATTAGCTTGCCTTTGAAGGTCTGGTAGAATTCTGCACTGAAACCATCTGGCCCTGAGCTTTTTTTGTTTGGGAGACTATCAATGATTGCTTCTATTTCTGTAGGGGAAATGGGACTATTTAGCTTGTTTATCTGTTCTTCACTCAACTTTGGCAAGTGAAATTGATCAAGAAAATCATCCATTTCCCTTAGATTTTCAAATTTTGTGGCATATATGCCTTCAAAGTAGGATTTTATGATTCTTAGTATTTCTTCAGTATCTGTTGTTTTATTTTCCTTTTCATTTCTGCTTTTGTTGATTTCAATACTGTCTCTCTGTCTTTTAGTTAGTTTGGCTAACGGTCTGTCTATCTTGTTGATTTTCTCAAAGAACCAGCTCTTGGTTTTGTTGATTCTTTGGACTGTTTTCTTAGTTTCTAATTCGTTAATTTCAGCTCTGAGTTTGATTATTTCCAGACGTCTACTCCTTTTGGGTGTTTCTACTTCTTTTTTTTTTTTTCCTATGACTTCCAGCAATTTTGTTAAGTTGCTTATGTGCGATGTTTCAAATTTCTTTTTAAAGGCCCTTAGTGCTATGAATTTTCCTCTTAACACTGCTTTCAATGTATCCCACAAATTTGGATATGTTGTTCCCTCATTTTCATTGAATTTCAGAAACTCCTTGATTTCTTTCTTTATTTCTTCCCTGACCCATGTGTCATTTAGCAGAGAGCTGTTTAGTTTCCACGTACGTGTAGGCTTTTAGTTGTTTCTGTTGTTGTTCAATTGCAGCCTAAGAGCATGGTGATCTGATAGGATACAAGGTATTATTTCAATTCTCTTGTATCTGTTGAGGCCTGCTTTGTGACCTACGATGTGATCAATTTTGGAGAAGATTCTATGGGGTGCAGAGAAGTAGGTATATTCTTTCTTGTTTGGGTGAAAGGTTCTATAGATATCTGTTAGATCCATTTGACCCATGGCATTGGTTAATGATGTTATTTCTTGGCTTAGTTTCTGTTTCAATGACTTATCCTTCAGTGAGAGTGGGGTGTTGAAGTCTCCCACTATTATTATGTGGTGATCAATGTGTGGTTTACGTTTTTTTTTTTAATCAGATCTTTTACAAATGTGGGTGCCCTTGTATTGGGAGCATAGATGTTCAGAATTATGATGTCATCTTGGTTGACTTTACCTTTGATGAGTATGAAGTGTCCTTCTGCATCCCCTTTGATTAATTTTGGTTGAAAGTCTATCTTGTTTGATGTTAAAATGGCTATGCCTGCTTGCTTCTTGTGACCATTTGCTTGGAATATTTTTTTTCCAACCTTTTACTCTGAGGTAATGCCTATCGTTGTGGGTGAGATGTGTTTCTTGAATGCAGAAGAATGTTGGCTCTTGTTTTTGCACCCATCAGTTAGTCTGTGTCTTTTTATAGGAGAATTGAGACCATTGATGTTGAGAGATATTAACATCCAGTGTCTCTTAAGAGTTTTAATTTTGATGTTGTTTCCAATCGAGTGTTTGTGTAGCTGTGTTTTTACCATGGTACAGTTACCTATTTCCTGAGTAGTTTTGGTTGTATCTTGACCCTTTGGGATGGAGTTTTCCTTCTAGTACCTTTCGTAAAGCTGGCTTTGTGGATAGGTACTGTCTGAATTTGTTTTTTCATGGAATGTTTTATTTTCTCCATCAATGGTTATTGATAGTTTTGTTGGGTAAAGTAGTCTGGCCTGGCATCTGTAGTCTCTTAGGGTTTGCAGGATCTCTGTCCAGGCTCTTCTGGCTTTTATGGTCTCTGCTGAGAAGTCGGATGTAATTCTGATAGGTTTGCATTGAATGTTATTTGGCCCTTTTCGCTTACAGCTTTTAATATTTTTTCTTTGTTCTGTATGTTTTGTGTTTTGATTATTATGTGACGGGCAGTTTTCCTTTTCGAGTCAATTCTATTTGGTGTTCTATAGGCTGCTAGTATGTTTATAGGCATCTCTTTCTTTAGATTGGGGAAATTTTCTTCTATGATTTTGTTGAGAATAGTTTCTGGGCCTTGGAGTCTGATATCTTCTCTTTCTTCAATGCCTATTATCCTCAGATTTCTTCTTTTCATGGTGTCCTTAATTTCTTGGATGTTTTGTGTCAGGAGTTTTCCAGATTTGGCATTTTCTTTAATGGTTGCTTCAAGATCTGTGATTGTATCTTCTAGACCTGAGATTCGTTCTTCTGTCTCTTGGATTCTGTTAGAAGAGCTCACCTCTGTGTTGCTTGCCTTCTTCTCTGAGGTCTCATGTTCTCGTTTTTCTTCTGTCTGTGTGTTTATCATTGAATCCATTTTCGTCTTCAGATCTTGAACTGAATTTTTTATTTCTTTCATCTGATTGTTTGTATATTCCTGAGTTTCTTCCATTACCTCTTTATAGGTCTTCAGAGCTTGAACCGTTTTATTTATTTATTTCATCTGGTTGTTCGCATTTTCCTGAAATTTTTCCAGTTCCACTCTATGTGCTTCTTTTATGTCTCTCACCTGTTTGGCTGCGTCTTCCTGTATTTGATTATGAATTTTATTTGTTTCCTCCATTAATATGTTCCTTATTAAGGATTTGAAGTCATTTTCTTGTATTTCCATTGTATTTGAGCTCTCTGGGTTGTTTTCTTTGGGATAGCTGGAAACTGGAGACGCCAAGTTGTTTTGGGTTTTTTTGCATATGCTTTTACGCTGTCCTTTAGACATCTTGCTGGCTTTGTTTTGGTTGGGTAGCTTCCCGAGTTGGATGGAGGGAGTCTGATGATAGATTCACTTGTTTTCTCACGATTTCCATAGGCTGGAAGCTCTGATGCTTCACTGGTGTGGATCGCAGGAGGTTAGCCCTGTTGTTTTGGGCTCCCACAGCCAGTGATCCTCAGCTCCACTGTGCTGTGGGTCCTGCAATCGTTCTGGGTCTCTGGATGGGCGTTGGGTCAGGCCAGGTATCCACAGCCTTCTGGGTTCCCTGCCAAGTCCAGCCAGGGACACTGGGCCTTAACCACCTGCTGAGCTCAGCTAGAATCTCAGGGCCTGAACTGTCTGCCAAGCTCAGCTAGGAATTATGGGCTCAAAATGCAAACAGGGTCCAGCCAGAATTTTCAGGCTGGGACTGTGCACCAAGCTCAGCTCGGGGCTTTTGGCCAAACTGCCTGCCGTGGTCAGTTATCGACTCAGGCCCGAACCATCCGCCCAGCTCAGCCAGGAATTCTGGATTCAAACTGCACACTGTGTCCAACCAGAGTCTTAGAGCAGAGACTGTGCCAAAAGCTCTACTAGAGTCTCTGGGCCCAATCTGTCTGCCAAGCATGGTTAGGGACTCTGGCCCTAAACTGCACACCGAGCTCCACCTGAGTCTCTGGGGTGGAATTGTGCACGGAGCTCAGCCAGGGACTATGGACCCACACTGCACGCTGAATTCAGCCCGGGACTCCGGGCCTATACTGCGTGGATAGTCCAGCCAGAGTCTTGGGGGCGCCGAGCCTGTGTGGACAGCTCAGGAAGAATCTCTTGGTCTAATCTGCCCGGCAAGTCCAGCTAGGGCCCCTGGGCTGAATCTGCGTGCTGACCTCAGCCTGCGTCAGCGCCCCAAAACTGCCCTCTGAGGAGAGCTAGCGCCTTTGGTGGGACTGAGCGCTCCACCCAGCCTGTGTCACAGCAGGGGAGCTGTGGCTGCGCTAAGCTGTTGCCTTGGGCAGAATTTCTTGCTTCCCTGAGCCAGCGTCTCCACAGCACTGCGCACTGAGCTGTACCCGGGACTCTGGGGCTGAACTGTCCGCCTAGTCCATTTTGAGTCACAAGGCACCACGCGACCCAAATCCTGTCCAGTGTCCCCTCTCCCACAGTAACTCCCACCAGCCACCACACTAACCGCCTCCACTGGAAGGCTCTGAGCTGCAAACCTCAGTCGCTGCCGCTGATGCCGCTTGTGCCGCCGCTGCTCTGATCCGAGAAAATCCGCATTCCTCCCATGTGCAGGGGCACGCAGGTCCTCTGCACCCTGGTCCTTCCAAACCGTGGAGCACTCCTGCTGCTGTGGTGTCGGGACTTTGGTGTTCCTGGCTCAGAAATCTGAGCAATTCCCTGAATTGTTCACTGGAGCTTCCAAACACGGTCCACACTGCTTGCTGCCATCTTAGATTCCTCCTCAAAACTATCTTTAATGTGATCTGGCCTACAGGTGTACATACAGGAAGAATACTCAATACATAAAAATAATAAATAAATATTTTAAAAATCTTAAAGACCATAAAGAAAACACTTCTTGAAGGATTTGAATCAGTCTAAATAAATGTCCCTCGAAGATAATATTTAACACTACAGTAGGCTCATTTCTCTCCAAGTAATCTATAAATTTAATATCATCTTATAAAATTCTTTTAGAAAGTATTCATAGAATATGACAGGTTTGGTTTACACTCAAGGTTGAAAAGAAAAAAGTATAAAAATAGAGAAGAATTTTGTGAGAGGGATCAACAAGTAGTGTTGTTTTGCTCATTCTTAAAATAGTCAGTACTCTTCTGTAGTACCTAAAGCCACATGATTAAACACTCAGCGACCCACAGCTTGGCTGGACAGAAAAGAGACTGGAAGATCAGATCTGTTATGGGGGGAAGTTTATGTAGAAATGATAATATTGTATGTTACCCTCTGTGAATTCAACAGGGAAAAGAGATTCTATCCTGAAACGGTCACAGAAACATTGAATGAGAAATTGGAATATGATTAACTTGTGCTCCACTTAAAACACACACACACACACACACACACACACACACACATACACACACACAAGCACACACACACACACACACACACACACACACACACACGGTGAGCTGGCCCCTCTTCTAACAACCATTTTCTTCATGACTTTTGAATTTAGACCTTTTCTTTTAAAAAAAAATCTTTCAAAACCTTACATTATAGATGAATATTCTTTTTATTTTCTCTCTATATATCATTCTGTTGAGAAAGTAAGGATAATATGCATTCATTATTTAGGACTTTGAAAGTTATTTTTAAAGAAAAAGCCTAAATTTAAAAGTCATAAAGAAAGAAGTTCTTTTATTTAGCTACATAAAAATTGAAGACTGTGAAATGAAAAATTGACACAACAGTTATAAGAGAAGTGACAAATTGGGAGACGTGTATTGTATATGTAACATAACACTATTAGTCATTCTGATTTGTAAAAGGGCCATGTGTTATGAAACAGGAAAAGCACGGAATAGTTAACATAATAAACATTGTGCAAAAATTACTTTAGAAGATGTTTAAGAAACAGAGACATACAAAAGAATAGAAAATGGTATTTTTTTCTTAGTAGGGCAGCAACTTTGGTAAGCAAAAAACTTTGATATTCATAGTCGGTAAAAAAATGTTTTTAAAAAGCGGTGTATGTATGCATGTGTGTGTGTGTGCGTGTGTGCGTGTGTGTGCTCAATATATGTAGAAGTTGTCCCAACCCTTGAAGAATATTTTATTAAATTTCCTATGCCTAGTCTTTACCCAGGAACTCTGTCTTCAAGTATCTTATCTAAAAGATAGTTTCTATTTCTTAAAGAAGCAATGAAAATCTGGAATCTACTTTCATGTACCAGAGCAGCCACTTGAACTCTAGTGTATTTTACTGTAGAATAGCCATGTACAGTGTTCACATAGTCATTATACACCAGTGTATAAAGATTCCTAATACTTATTGTGACATGAAAGAAACCTAGATTGCTTATGCTAAGTATATAATTACATCATTTAGGCAAATAATGAAATGAACATTTATATGTACACATGTGTCTATGTATATTCATGCACATAAAGTGAGATAGAAACTTTCACAACTGCCCATTAACCCTGATCACTTAGGAAGACATGCCTGAGATTCAGGTGTCTTTTTTTTTTTTTTTACCAGAAATTAAATTCAGGGATTTTTTTTACTTGACTTGTTAAAGATTTATTTTATCTCAAATTATGCATCTATGTGTGTGTCTACATGAGAATATGAGCATGTGAGCATAGCGCGGGTGAGTGGGGACGGCAGGAGAGGGTTTTGGATTCCCAAGTGCTTGAGTCATGGGTAGTAGTGAGGATGCTGAGGACCAAACTAGATTCCTGTAAAAAATGGTATATGCTTTCAGCCTCTGAGACATATCTTAAGTCTCTGAGGTTAAATTTTTAAATACAAGTTTAAAAATAATGTAAAATAAACAAAACAAAGAGCAAATGTGTAAGCCAAACATACATCTGAATGCCTGAATAGAAATCTTGGTACTAAAACAACCACACCATGGCTTACCTGGTCATTTCTTGTATTTACCTACTGGAGATGCATTTGAAGTAAAAGCAAATACCTCAAGCTATTGATGAGAATAAAGTAAAGAACTAAACAAATTGTTGTGTTTGTCTTAGGAAGATAGGCTGCCATAGTTCCCGTATATGTAGATGATCAAGAGAGAACAAGATTTGGGATGTAAAGGCTTACTGAGTGCTGGTCTGCACTCTTATTCTCACCAAATCCAGAATTCCAACGAGCATCTGTTGGGCTCATAGCTAAGGCAAATACCAGATAATGTTTTAATTCATGAGTAAGAAGCACACAGCTTTTATTTATTTATTTATTTTTTAATATATTTTATTAATTTATTCATATTACATCTAAATTGTTATCCCATCCCTTGTATCCTCCCATTCCTCCCTCCCTCCCATTTTCCCCTTACTCCCACACTGCTTTTAATTAGTCACCAAAGGTATGTGTGATAAAATATTTTGTATCAAATGCTTATGCATGAGAAAGCGGGAAATTGTTAAGCTTTGGGGAGCATTGATCAAAGTTAGTGTCTGTTCTCTGAAAAAATATACTTAGAGCTGAAATTTATATTACAGTGTCTCCAGTAGATCTCACAAAAGGGAAAACATATTTGCTGAAAATGTTTAATGTTACCATTTTTCATAATCTCAGCCCTATCTAAATACACACATAAATCTCTTTATATATTTTCCAAGAACCACACCCAGCTCAAAATAGTCTCTTTTCTCTTGTTCAATGTTGTCTGAGATAGCTGAAATATAAGACAAGAATTCTTGCAATGTAGTTACACTTTGTTAACAAATATATATTAAACAATACATATTTGTTCATTGGTAGTTTGTGTGTGTGTGTGTGTGTGTGTGTGTGTGTATGTGCCTGTGCATGCTTGTAGGTGTCAGAGGTCAATGTTATATGTTTTCTTCAAAAACTTCTTCTTTAGTTCTTAGCGAGGATACCTCACAGACCCTGGAGATCAGTGATTTTTGAGGCTGTCCAGCCAATGAACTCCAGGGTTTCATGGGGTCTGCCTTCCCAGCCCTAGGGTTACAGGCACACACAGCTTCAACTGGCTTTTTATGAGCATTCTGGATATATGAACTCAAACACTCACGTTTGCATGGCAAGTACTTTACCTAATGAGAAACCACCCTGCCCACTTAACTGAGTATGTTAACCACAACCAATACATTTTTCCGGTACATTCTTTTTTTTTTAATTTTATTTTATTAATTTATTCATTTAACATCTCAATGGTTATCCCCTCCCTTGTATCCTCCCATTCCTCCCTCCCTCCCATTTTCCCCTTACTCCCTCTCCTATGACTGTGACTGAGGGGAACTTCCTCCCCCTGTATGTGCTCATAGGGTATCAAGTCTCTTCTTGGTAGCCTGCTATCCTTCCTCTGAGTGCCACCAGGTCTCCCCATCCAGGGTTCTGATACATTCTTAGTATATAATAATGCCAAGCACTTTTCTAACTGCAAAGAAACTGAGCAGAGAGGAAACTAACAGACTTGTCCATGTCCCCAAAGCTGGTAGAATTCAAATCAAGCAGTTTGGGCTCCTGAGTCTTCCTTAGGTGGGGATGTCCTGTCCCACGTCCTTCTGGACACATATCCCAGTTCATGGTGATGAAGAGCTTTCCAGGAAGATTTGTTGTGGCTGAGCGGCTCCTTTGTCCTTGAATGCTCTCCTGGGACTGCACATGCTCACTCTAGATGGATGCTGATCACAGTGCTTTCAGAACACAATGCCTGTGCTGGAAGTGAGGGAAACCAATTTTTTTTCTTGTGCACACCGTCTTTTCTGCTTGCTCTACTTTGGAGACTATCTGTCCTTTCTCTCCTCCTAAAGGTCCTTTTCAAACTCTTCAGGAGGCTTTCTCTCTTCTGACAATTAACAGCCTTTTCCCTGTGAAACTGCGCACAACATATGGCACTGGGTTTCAGGTTGTTCCTTAATCATTGAACTTACTGTGATGTTACCAAGGAATGAAACATGATCCAGTGGGAGAAGGAATGGAGCTGCATTTCCCTCCATCCCATTACCTCTCTTTTGCTCACTGCTTTACCTTTAAGACACTGCTGCACAAACTAAGCTGGTGCTTTTTCAAGTTGTTTCCCAAATGTACCAGTGTCTCAGCTGGATACTGCTTAGGAACATTCTCCAATCCCATCTGTACAGACAGGGGTGTGTTCACATCGCACTCACGGCCACCCATCCCCTGCCTCAATCAAGCCCAAATGCTGAAGCTTCTGCAGAGCTGACTTAATGCCTGTAATTTCTGTTCAAATGCTTGAATCAGGCAGAGGTATTTCTTTAGGCTAGAAACACTTCCCAGTTTCTTAAATAGGCCCATCTCCCACTTCAAAAGAAAGAGCATAGTTGATAAGCTTTGGGAACAGGAGAGTGAGTTAAATATATCCCCTCTCTGGTTGGTGATGGAGAGGGCTGGTAAAGAGGCCATATCTCAATCAGAGTATTTGATCACTAGTTAGAAAGGCCACAGAATTGAGAATCAAACCCACTAATTACCTGTTTTATGTTAGTATTTTATGTTTATATGTGCCTATTGGACATCTGGTATGCTGAATCTACAGAAAATTCAGTGCTATTTTTTTGAGATAACGAGGTCTGGATTTGACTTATGAAACTTCAGCCAATAAAATTGGTTATATTAGTGACCTGTGAGAGAAAATAGGAGTTCTATTAGATTATGAAATACTTCCTCCTCTTTTTTATTTTTTTATTTTTTTGTAGTTTATTCACATCACATCCCCCTCCCTTGTCTCCTCCCATTCTCAGCCTCCTTCCCTCTTCCCCGCTCCATCCTCCCCTACTCCTCTGAATGAAGGAGCCCTCGATCTGACCGCTCATAAGGACTGCTTGCATCCTCTTCCTCTGTGGCCCAGCAAGACCACACTGGAGTCTTTCAGAGCCCATCTATGTTAGGCTCTTGTCCTTTTCCTTCTCTTCAACCACTTCCTCCATCTTCACCAGGAACCCAAAGAGCTTAATCCAGAATTCCAGCTTGTCAGTGATACCGAGACTCCGCCTGCCTCCTGCCCACCTCGCCGCCTCTTTGTCTTCTCCATCCTTCATGTTCCTCACCTTCCCTCACACACCTGGATGCTGGAAAGAAAAAAGGAAAAGAAGGAAGGAGAAAGGAAAGATGAACGAAATTTAGGAAGGAAGGTAGATTAAACGGTTAAGGGGAAGGACATACTGCTACACAGATTTTTAAATTTTTAATTTTATTAATTTATTCAGATTACAACTCATAGATTTTTGAAGATTTATTTTTGTTGCTTTTATATGTTTGTGGGAGAGTATGTGCACCCATGGAGGCCAGAAGTACTGGATTCCTCCTCAAGCTGGAGGTACAGGCAGTTGTGAGCTGCCCAGTGTCCATGATGGAAATTGAACTCAGGACTTCTGAAAGAGCAATACCAGTAGATACTCTTAACCACTGAGCCATCTCACAGCCCTAATACACAAAATCTGTTTATACACACACACACACACACACACACACACACACACACACAGAGAGAGAGAGAGAGAGAGAGAGAGCTTGCAGAGCCCATTTAGTGCTTCTTCTATGTGTATGCCTTTAGAGAAGACCACTTGTTGCAAGTAATTGATCAATAGGTTTGTTCCTGTGGAAGAATGAGTCTCTCTCATTCAGTAGCCATTAATTGCCTATAAATCTTCATCTAGGGGAGATGCACTGGGAGATTCCCCTCATCCTTGTTGCCAAGTCAACAGGTATTGTCACTGTCATAAGTCTTGCTTAAGCAACTGTATTATTGAGATTTCATGTGTGTGGCTTCCTTGTCATATATAGAAGACACTATTTTCAGCATATGCTCTGTTTTCCTGCTTTAAAAATCTTTCAGACTCCATTCCCTTGATGCTCCTGACCCTTAGGTGTAGGAGTTATGTTGGAAATGCGTTAGTTAGTTGGTCACTGAATTTTGACCAGTTGTGGCTTTTTGGAATAGTCTCCATGTGCTATAAAAAGAAACTTTTTTATGAGTGTGGGATATACACTTAAGTGTGGATATGAAGATAAATATTTAGATTGCAGTTAGAAATTAATCCAGTATAGGAAAATATAACAGGCTTTTCTATAGAGTTCATGGTCCAACTAGCCATGAGGAGTTGACTAGGTTTACAGCATGGAGCATGAATTTCTCCCTATTTAGTGTACCTTAAGACCAATTAGACAGCCTGGTTACTCCCAAGATATACATAACATTATTGCTCATTCTTGGTCATATTTTGCCCATCTAGTCATTGTTGTAGTTTTTAGTCTTTACACTTCATTTTGTAATACACTACAAAAGTAATTTATTAATTACTTTTCTTTCTTTGCAGTTGGCATAGCATCTTCAGATGGTATGAGGGAGTCCTCAGTTACTCTAAGTCCTGTGCCTGAATTGTGTGGTATCTTCAGCAACAGGGTCTGACCATCAAGCTCTGGAAGGCAACCAGGCACAATGTGAATATCCCATTCTGTTTGACAGTCTCTTGGATTCGCCTGACCAACAACTCAAGGAAGGTTTCCATGCCTGGTGCTAGGGCTTTCTTAGCTATTCTAAGGCTTTTGGAAGGAACATTATCATTCTAAATATATTAATATTATCTATGTACTATATATGTATGTATTATATGTACATATGTATCAAAGCTAAGATCCACACATAATAAGAAACATGTGGCACTTTGATCTCTCTGTGTGCAAAGTACATCATTCAATATATTTTGTTTCCATTTACTGAAAAAGTCATGATTTCATGTTAAGGGCATTTAGTCTGTTTCCATTTCCTAGCTATTATAAATAGAGCAGCAATGAACATAGCTGAGCAAGTATTTGTGGAATAGGATTTTAGGACCCTGCCAAAATCAGTTAAATACACAACAACAAAAATAAAAATATAGGCAATTATCTTAGATGAACATAGGTGTAATAATCATCAATAAAATACTTGAAAACTGAGTACACACACACACACACACACACACACACACA
>OU015750.1:99312421-99337169 GCA_907169655.1 Acomys percivali | reverse complement strand
CTTCCTTGTAGTTTATGAATGGAAAAGACTGTCATCAGGGAGGTTTAGAAAGGTGGCCATGATCATAGAGTGGCCTAGTGACAAAGTCAGAAAAGGTTTGAGGCTTTTCCTTAAGTTCCCTATTTGTCTTTCAACAAGACTCTTGACAAACTTAGTATTTGCAGTACAGATCTCAGGATGCACAAAGATTTAGAAACTCTTTAGCCAATACTATTTCAACTGCTCAGCTAAAGATGGTGTGGATGAGCCTACTCATTCTCTGAGAGTAGTTGGAACCAGTGTCTTCTCTTATGCTTAGTCTAAGTCTTAGGAATTCTTTACTGTGACTACTTTTAAATACTTATATGATTATTAGGTGCAACATACAGAAGCCTGTGTTTAATCTTAGTTCATTATTAATGACCTAAACTTAATTAGATCTCTAAGTAGATAGAGCTCTCTTTTGAGAATTACTAAATGACAGGGTTGGGAAAAATGACAAAGTGGCAAATGCAGCTCTGTTTTATAAATTATGAAAACTACTTTCTATGTAAGTGAAATACAGAGAATGAATCCAATTATTTTACTATATTCCTTTTCTAAATGGATATCCATGTGAGACGTTGATGCTGCTGCAAATGAAGATTGGAGAAAGGACGATACAGCTGAAGAAAGAAAGTGAGAAGATGCTAGCAGTAGGCATGGCCCTGACTGCTTTGAAATAATTCAGTGATATTGTATCAATTATTTGAAAATCATTGTGTGCATACTTCCTGATTTCAGAAAATTTATGATACTTAGATATAGTTAAAAAAATAACAAACTACTTTTTGTAACAAGAAATTACCACTTGAGCAATGAAGAAATAAATCTCAAATTACTAAAGGCAAGAGTCTCTCCATATACTTCAAATCCTTTATAGCATGGCACTGACACTGAAATGCAAGTGTACATGTTTGAATTCATGTAGGTGACATCATGTAAAGCTCTAAGCAGAACATGCAGTGCTTAAAAATGGATCTCTTCTTGTCTATATTTTAGCCAGTGATCTCTGAGCCTTCTCCTGTTTTTGTCTGCCTTTACTAAGAATCTCCCTTATAACTCCCCTTATTAACAGCGCACCACTGTGCCTATTGGCTATAGAATGTTCTGCCTGAATGGCTTGTCTCCAGAGTTGTATGCTAGCTCTCTCCACCCTGCATTTCATTGAATAAGTCCTTTCTTATTGTTTTATTATTCTATTTTAACAGGCAGTTAACACTTTACCTAAGATATGATTTCATAAGTGAGACTTGGAACAAAGCTTCTCCCCACTGCAGAAGGG
Organism: Acomys percivali; assembly: GCA_907169655.1. NCBI lineage: Eukaryota > Metazoa > Chordata > Mammalia > Rodentia > Muridae > Acomys > Acomys percivali. Next base: position 99,335,866 of record OU015750.1, on the reverse strand, counting down.
CTTACTTGAATAGCTGCAGAGCACAAGATCTCTTTCTCCAAGACAATGAAGCATGTTTCTTTGGGAACAGTGAAATAGTGGTTTGTGGAAAAAAAAAGAAGCCTCTTGATTGCTTTAAAATTTATCTTTGAAAGGAAGGATGTGTATGCCAGAAGCTAAAGACATCTTAGTGAAGAAACCATCTGGTCACAGTTGTGGTACCAGGAAGGGAGATGGCCTATTCCCCGAGGAAATTTCAGTTCCAGACACATGGGAACAGGTGCTCTGGCTAGGCTAGACTGGCAATAGATAAATTCATCTAGTGAAATTAGATGCTTCCAATTTCCTGTCTCTCCCTTTCCATTTCCCCATAATGAATCTGTCCCTCACTGTGATAAACAAGAGCCTCAGCTATGGGGAGACATTTCTTACTGTCATAGTGATTCATGGCAACAAGACTGAATCTAAGGAGAAATATACTAATGACTAGAGACAAACATTTATCTTAAGGGAGTGGGGGCAACATCCTTCCTTGAAAATCTGGCATAGGAATAGAGAAGTTATGAGTCCTGGGTCTGGGAGCACCTGTGGGCCAGAAAGAGTGTATATTAAGATAAATAGTGTTTTTCTCTAAATTCAGCGTAGCTGAGAGACAGAATGCCTTTGGGGATCTACAACTTGGGACATGAGGAGGGGAGGAACATTCATCCCTATTCCTTTATGGCATTCACTGCTGCAGTAGGTGAGTTAGCCAGTACTACAGTGAGCAATGGCAGTTGGATACCAGTAACATATGACCAAGGATGGACAGCAACATGTATAGATGTAAGTAGAACATTGGAGACTCCTGGATGTTTAGTAATGTCTAGAAAGTGTGACTTCCCACACAGCTTAGTGAAGCCCTGGGTCTCTCAGAATTTTACTGATAATAGATATGGCCATAATTGGATTCATAGGCATGGGGATAGTTGGGAGATTTCTAGGCAAGGCACCACAGATGCACATAGCATTGCACCTAATGAAGTCTTTGCTTTGTTTATCTACTCAGTATTATATTTGTGAGTAAATATGTCATAAGCATTCAGCTGTTTCCTGATGATAGGTTTCATCTTGTGAATTACATATTTCCATGACACATTTCAGATTCTGGCTGCCCAAACGGGAAATGAGTTCACACCTGGAAACTAGGAGATGGTTTCATTTCCTGCATCTTCTAAGTCACCTACTTTTCTGAACTCAAATGCTACTGGACTTCCTCCAGTGATCATGGCTCGCCTATGTATGCAAGGAAATAGCTATGAGGAAAAGAGGTGATGTGAATGCTTATACCTTAGTGGAAGAACTAACTTGCTAAATATAGCAGCAAAATTGGGCAAATTAACATTTTCCTTCTATTACTTTTCAAATAGGAATAGTTACTCATTGAACTCTACTTGTTCTTGAGGACAGTGTGTGGATTTATGTTAAGTTCTCACAAATTTAATAACCAAATGTTTGCATTTTATTTTTAAAGTTTTATTTTGTTGTAAAATCTATTAGAATATTTTAGCTTTTACAATGTTGTCTGACTATTTTTTGATATAGTCTATAAAAATGGCTCAAGATAGGAATGTGTGAAAGTTTGGTGCTGAAAGATGCCTAAGCAGTTAAGAGTAATTGCTGCCCTTGGGTTTGGTTTTGAGTAGCCAAATGGCAGCTCACAAGCACCAGTAATTCTATTTCCAGGAGATCCGAAGCTATATTCTAGCCTATTTGGGCACTATACACTAGTAGTGCACACATCCACAGGCAGGCACACATGTGCACACAAATAAATGTAAACAAAAGAGAAAAAAAGAAATATTTAAAATAACTTATCAAGATAATCTTTATTTGGTTCAAACATGAAAGAAATTTTGAAGCTTTCAGATATAACTAGTGTTTGTATTATGTTCTTTGTTTTTAACTTCCAACTTAATTTCATTGAAGTTGAAGAGATGAATTATTTATATCACATTCTGAAGTAATTAGTGTATAACTTTGGGTTGATTTTTATAAGGGCTCAAAGCCTTTCCCGGTCTAACTTTTGTCAAATTGGCACAAGTTAGAGTTATTTTGGAAGAAAACTTTAATTGAGAAAATGTCTCTATCAGATTGACCTGTGGGCAAACCTATAGGGCATTTTCTTGATTAGTGATTGATGTGTAAGGGTCCAGCCCACTGTGGTTGGGTCATCACTATACAGGTAGTTTTGCATGGTATGAGAAAGCTAGATGAACAAGTCACGGGGAAAAGAAAAAAAAGTGAGCACAGTTTTGGTTTCTGTTTCAGTTCCTACCTCCAGGTTCCTACCCTGATTTCCTTTGATTAGGATGTGTTATGATGTAGAAGTTTAAGATAAATGAATGTTGTCCTCCACAAACTTCTTTTGCTTCTGTTGTTTTATTACAGCAATAGAAGCCCGACAGAGACAAAGTCTTATATAGGATTATTGGACTATATTGTTAGTTGCACTTGATTGACTACAGCCTCATCTAAAAACTTTCTAAATGTGCAAATTCTGATTCTCTGTAGTAATGAGGGAAAATTTTTGTGTCCATTTGATCTCCATTATTACTTCTGCACCTTTAATTTTTGTATTATTCTAGTCTACTTTATTAAATATAGATGGATTTATAATTATATTTTTTTCCTGTGAACTTAATCCTTCATCATTATACAGTTACCAATATTTCTTTTAAAAATATTTTTAGTTCCATTTTGCTTGTAACAGCATTAAAATCCATTTATTTTATGTCAGTGTTCATTTGGTGTTCAAGACTATCCTTGTCAACACAATGAAACCTATTTCAAAAAATCACTACACACACTGGTTTTTTAAACTATTTTCTATTTTTGGACATTGTTTCTGAATCTGATTATTACATGCATCTTTATGTATTTCTTGTTCTGTTTGGGTTTTCATTGTGAGTCTCACCCCCTCCTTCTCCTCTTTAAGACTTGAGTTAAGGTTGAATCCCTACAGATATTTCCATTTGATTGATCTGGCTATCTGGTACCACTTAGAATGAAGTTCTTTCTCATGGGAATGCGTGAATCACCCAAGCGGTGCAAATTCAGATATCAACTGCGCTGCAAAGACCAGGTTGGGATTATGAAAATTCTAAGAAGGATTTTCTCCTCCACTTGGCACTGGCCTGGAGATAGGAAAGGTCTCTGAGTATCTCTTTTGAACAGCAAGGCTTATTTCTAATTTTCACTTGCCCTTCAAGTCCGAGTTTGGTAGCATTGCCTGTCATTAAATTTTTAGTTTGGGAACATCTTGCCTTCTGTCTCCTCTCTCAATGCCCCACACTTCTGTGGAAGCTCCAGATAACTGTTCACCCCCAACACACAAACTAGCTCTGATACTTTCTAATTTTCTAAGGCATCCTGGACTCACTCATTTGGGGACTTTTAGTATTTATTAATATCTCAAAGGTTCAGGAGTACATTTATAAAAACATCATATACATTTTGAAATTTTTTAAAAAGTTAGTTTCTTCCACTGCCTCCAGCACTTTGACAGATTATTCTGTGTGAACAATCAGTCATATTATTGGAAACTGGAGCACCTGATTATATTCTTAAGAAGGAAGTGACATGCTGAATTTTGAAATCTGTTGGAGAAGACAAATTGAACTTAGCAGGATAGGCACGTCTTTATATATTCATGGAAACCAACAGTATGGCAGATGTGTCAGGAACAATGGCAGGCTTTCTCTTCAAATGAGAACAATAGGAAATACCCATAAGAGTACTACGGTTATCTCTTTCTTGTATTAAATTGTGACAGCATTAGATCAAAAGTGAAATATATTATGGAACAGGACAACAGCACAAATGGTTAAAAATAATCACTAAGAAATTACGATTACATATGGTATTATAATCAATCTGAAAGTTATGAGTGCATATATAAAGGGCTGTATGATTGTAAAAAAAGAAAGAAAGAAAGAAATTATGATTACTACCTCACAGCAGTAATTCTGAGAGCTTGTTTCTAGAAGTGCCAGCCACAGCAACACTGTGAACTCGGACTATCAGAGCGTGACCTCATTTGTTAGCTCATCACCACACAGCCACATGTCCGATGTTAAGTACTGACATACTGAGCACTTTGCTTGTGTTATGTTGACACTGTCAGTCTGGAATGAAGAAGAAACAGTGACGGAGTGAAAAAAGATGGATTTCCTCAGACATTGACACTCTTCTTCACCTAGTATTCACTGTCACACAAGTAGTGAGCACAGAGGCCACTACAGAAAATGGGTTTTGATTTTGATTTTGTTTCTGACTTCATGACATTATATTTTTTTTAGGAAAAAATGTAAATAGCTTTTTAAAACAACAACAATCCTTAGTTATCCTTTTATTTCTGTTTTCAAATTTCTGAACAGAGAACAGGTCAGTATAGGGATAGAAAACTTAGTGGTGAGATTTATTACTCTCCATCTCCATACCCCCCAAAACAAACAAGCAAGCAAACAAAAATCCCAAGGGCTAGCCTGATGTAATAATGTTTTCACACAACATGATAAGAGAAACCTCCTAGAAACCATTGTATTGGAGGATTGAATTTCGTGGTCATGTAAAAATAGTGGAGAGGAATTGTGAAGTAAGCATGGAATATTTTGGGGAAAAAAGCACTGTAAAAACATGAAACTTTGGAAGACAATTTGGATATTAGCCTTCTACCTACAGTGTCCTTTGCCTTACAGAAGCTTTTCAGTTTCATGAGGTCCCATTTATTAATTCTTGATCTTAGAGTCTGAGCAGTTGGTGTTCTCTTCAGGAAGTTGTCTGCCGTGTCAGTGGGTTGAAGGTTATTTCCCCATTTTCTCTTCTATTAAATTTAATATGCAGATACAAGTGAGTATATACCATTTAACTCTTTCTGCTTCTAGGTTAATTCACTCATTATGATAATTTCTAGTTTAATCCATTTGTCCACAAATTTTGGGAATTCCTTGTTTTTAATAGCTGAGTAGTATTCCATACTAGCCTAAGGGGCATGTCCCATGAAAGTCTTCACTAACCAGGAAATTGGGACAGAGGGGAGGACATCCTACTGGGACTCTAGATGAGAGAAGCATGGGAGAATGGCAAAGTTGAAGGATCCAGAGGATCCTAGAAACCTACAAGAAGAACATTATGATAGGCAGGTTTGGGCCCAGGAGTCCTGCTCAAACTATGGCACGAGCCAAGGACAATACAGGCCATAAACTTCAAACCCCTACCCAGATCTAGCCAATGGACAGGACATTCTCCACAGTTGAGTGGGTATGACTTTCACATGTACTCTGGTGCCACGTATTTGACCACGTCCCCTGAATGGGGAGGCCTGGTGGCACTCAGAGGAAGGATAGCAGGCTACCAAGAAGAGACTTGATACTCTATGAGCATATAAAGGGGGAGGAAAGTCATAGGGGAGGGGAGTAAGGGGAAAATGGGAGGGAAGGAGGAATGAGAGTATACAAGGGAGGGGATAACCATTGATATAATATGAATAAATTAATAAAATAAAATTTAAAAAAAAGAAAAAATAAATTTAGTGTAGTCGGGTTTATAGGTTTAAAAAAATACATTTGGGCTTGAATTTTTTGCAGGGTGATAAATACAGATCTATTTGTATTTTTATACATGCAGACATCCAGTCAGCCCAGCACTGGTTGAAGATGCTTTCTTTTTTCCCAGGACATGATTTTGGCTTCTTTGTCAAAGTCAAGCATCTGTAGGAGGGTGGGTTTGTCTTTCATTTGATTCCATTAATCAGCCAGTATGTTTCTATGCCAATACCATGCAGTTTTTACTACTATTATACAAATTGAAATCAGGGACAGTCATATCTTCAGAAGTTCTTCTATTGTACAGGACTGTCAAAGCCACTATAAGATTTGAAAATTTTCAAACCTGCTTTATTTGAGGTTCTATAATGTTTATACCTCCATTGCAACCCACCTACCCTAGATAGGAAAGAAAAGGGGTTAATGAGTAGGGAAGAAGTAGATCCTTTTTAGACTCAGTTCCTTAGGGTGATTCCACTGGTGTAGTCAGCAGGATTCCAGCAGATCTGTTAAGCAGCAAACCATCATCTCAGCAAAGGTGACTGTAACTGCAGCAAGCAGAACCCAGAGCAGCAGCCAGAACTTCAAGATGTTTGCTAGGATAATTCTCTCTAGGAGCATCTTGAAATGGAGTGATGAGCAGCTGTTTTAGACTCATATATTTATTTATATATGTATATACATATACACATACATACACACACATAAAAATATATATGTATATGTATGTGTATATGTATATGTATATCCTCTCTGAGTTCATACTAGGATGTTTATCAGTTGGCAAAGACCATGCCCCTGAAAAAGGTTTCTTTCTAGTGGACAAACATCATCTGTTCTCTCACAAGTCTCTTTTCCATGGAAAACACCACACATCCTTACACAAGTTTGTTTCACATCCCACACTTGGGATCAAAACAAAAACATATTTACATCCACTACAAGCTACTATTTTTGCTGCTGTTATTGTTTCACATGAAGTTGAGACTTATTCTTTCAAGATCTGTAAAGACTTGTAGGGATTGCATTGAATCTGTAGATTGCTTTTGGCAAGATGGCCATTATTTTTACTATGTTAATCCCACTGATCAATGAGCATAGGAAACCTTTCCATCTTTTGATATCTTCAGTTTTTTCTTGAGAGACATAAAGTTCTTGCCATACAGGTCTTTCACTTTCTTGGCTAGGGTTACACCAAGATACTTTATTATTTGTGGCTATTGTGAAGGGTATTGTTTCCCTAATTTCTTTATCAGCTTGTTTGTCATTTGTATACAAGAGGGATACTGATTTTTTTTAAAGTTAATTTTGTATCCAGCCACTTTGATGAAGGTGTTTATCAGCTGTAGGAGTTCCATGGTAAAATTTTCATGGTCAATTATGAATACCATCTTATCATCTGCAAATAGCAATATGTTGACTTCTTTCTTTGCAGTGTGTATATCCCCTTGATCTCCTTTAGTTGTCTTATTGCGCTAAATAACAATATAATACTCTTCAAGTACTATATTGAAGAGATATGAAGAGAATGAGAAGCCTTGTCTAGTCCCTGATTTTAGTGGAACTACTCTAAGTTTTTCTCCATTTAATTTGATGTTGGCTATAGGATTGCTGTATATTTCCTTTATTGTGTTTAGGTATGTGCCTCGCATGCCTGATTTATTCAAGACTTTCAACATGAAGGGGTGTGGATGTTGCCAAGGGCTTTTTCAACATCTTAAAAATTAGCATATTTTTCTCCTTCAGTTTTTTTGTATGGTGGACTGTGTTGATGAATTTTCATATATTGAACCACCCCTACATCCCTGGGATGAAACCTACTTGATCATGGGGGATTATGTATTTGATGTTATTGGATTTGGTTTGTGAGTATTTTGTAAATATTAATAAAAATAAAAATAATTTTATTTTTGCATCAATGTTCCTAGGGGAAATTGGTCTGAAATTCTCTTTCTTTGTTGAATATTTACGTAGTTTAGGTATCCAGGTGACTGTGGCCTCATAGAATGAGTTTGCCAATGTTCCTACTGTTTCTATTTTATGAAATAGTTTGAGGAGTATTGGTTTTTATCTCTTCTTTGTTAATCTGGTAAAATTCTGGACTAATACCATCTGGGTCTGGGTTTTGTGTTTGTGTTTGTGTTTGTTTTGTATGGGAGATTGTTAACAGCTACTTCTATTTCCTTGGGGGTTATAAGACTATTTAAATGGTTTACCTAATCTTGATTTAACTTTGCTAAGTAGAATCTATCAAGAAAATCATACATTTCATTTAGATTTTCCAATTTTGTATAATAAATTTCTTTGAAGTAAGACCTAGAGATTCATTAGATTTTCTCAGTGTCTGTTGCAATGACCCCCTTTTAACTTTTAATTTTGTTAATTTGGGTTTTGTCTCTCTGCCTTTTAACTAGTTTGGCTAAGGGTTTGTCTATCTTGTTGGTTTTCTCAAAGAACCAGCTCTTGGTTTCATTGATTCCTTGTATTGTTCTTTTTGTTTCTGATTTATTGATTTTGGCCCTGAGTTTGATTATATCCTGTTTTGTTTTGTTTTGAAGTATAAGTTTGTGGTTTCTTTGATGACTCAGTTGTGTCATGTGAATGTATTTTTTTTTTTGTCCCAAATATGAGATGTGGGAATGTTTTCTTTCACTGAAGAAAAGTGGGTTAGTAGAAAACACACCCATGAGAGGGGACATTATATTTTGCTGGAAGTTGTTCTTGTGAGAGGGCACATGTTGTCTGGTGCAAGGAACATCCTTTTTGCAAAAACCATCTTCTGTAGACTCTGAGAGAAGAAATATAGAAACCCACAGTGAGACATCACTTTTGCATTGCTACATTTTGTCATGGTTTACATTGCTTCACTAGTCTTTGTTCTTTGTTCTTCAACACTTCTTTGCAGAGAGAAATGCTCCAGAGAACTTCTTGTGGCACCGTGGCTGCGTCTGCGGCTGATTTGGTGGAATATTGCCAATTCTGTTGGATTGTGCAACTGCTACTGATTCATGTTGCTGTTTGGTGTTTGACTGGACTGCTGGTATCCTGACAATGGTGAGTGAAATCACCCTAAGGAAATACATTTTAAAAGGTACAAATCCTTCATCCCTATTAACTTCATTATCTCCTTACCTCTCATCAGTAGGTTAGAAGGGAGATTGAAGCATTTAAGAACCTAAATAAAGTAGGTTTCTGAAAAATCTAGGACTACATATTTTCCTTTTTGGTGTGTTTCCTTCATTTTTTTCCCTCTAGAGCTTCCAGGTATGCTGTTAAGTTGATAGTTTGAGATATCTCCATTTTGAAAAAATAAGGACACTTAGTGCAATTAACTTTCCTCTTAGCACTGCTTTCATGGTGACCAGTAAGTTTGGGAGGTAGTTTGTGCCTTCATTTTTATTGAATTTTAGGAAGTCTTTAATTTCTTTATTTCTCCCTTGAAGAATGATGCAGTAGACATTAATTAGAGAGTTATTCAGTTTCCACAGGTGTGTAGGCTTTCTGTTGGTTCTGTTGCTGTTGAAATTCAGCTTTAATCCATGGTGATTTGATAAAATACAAGGCACTATTTCAATTTTCTTATATCTCTTGTGGTTTGCTTTGTGAATTACTGTGGTCAATTTTGGAGATGGTTTCATGAGGACTTGAGAAGAAGATATATTCTTTTGTATTTGGGTGAGAAGTTCTGTAGATAGCCATTAGGTCCTTTGATTCATGACATCTGTTAGTTTCATTATTTCTGTTTACTTTCTATCTTGATAACCTGTCTATTGATGTGAATGGGGTGTTGAAGTCTCCCACTATTAATGTGTAGGTTTCAATACGTGATTTAAGGTTTAGTTGTGTTTCCTTTACAAATGTGGGTGCCATTGTATTTGGGGGCATAGAAGTTCTGAACTGAGATGTCATCTTTTCAGTTACCTTTGATGAGTATGAAGTGTCTTTCTCCATCTCTTTGATTAATTTTGGTTGAAAGTCTACTCCAGCTTTGCTTCTTAGGTCTTTTTGCTTGGAAAACTTTTTTCAGGCCTTTTAGATAATGTCTATTTTTGTTTCTAAAGTGTGTTTCTTGAATGCAGTACAGTATGCATGGGTCTTGTTTAAACATCTATTCTGTTACCCTGTGTCCTTTCATTGGGGGAATTGAGTCTATCGATGTTGAGAGATATTAATGACCAATGAGCATTAGTTTCTATTATTTTGATGTTAAGAGTGGTAGTATGTACATGTGCTACTCTTATTTTGGTTTTGCTGCACTGGAGTTATTTATTGCTTGTGTTTTCTTGGATGGAGTTAACCTTATTGGGTTGGCATTTTTCTTCTAGTATCTTCTGCAGGTCTGGATTTCTACAAAGATATTGTTTAAATTTGGCTTTGTTATGGAATATCTTGTTTTCTCCATCTATAGTGATTGAAAGTTGTGCTGACTATAGTAGTCTGGACTGACATCTGTGGTCTCCTAAGGTCTTCAAAATGTCTGCCCAAGACTTTCTGGCTTTTACAGTCTCTGGTGAAAAGTCAGGGGTAATTCTGATAGGTCTGCCTTTATGTGTTACTTGGCCTTCTTCCTTTGAGGCTTTTACTGTTCTCTTTGTTCTATACATTTTAGTATTTTGACTATTATGTAGTTGGAGGATTTTCTTTTCAGGTCTAATATATTTAGTGTTCTGTAAGCCTCTTGTATGATTATAGGCATCTCTTTCTTAGTTTGAGAAAATTTTCTTCTTTGATTTTGTTGAAAATATTTTCTGTTCCTTGGAGTTGGGAATCTTCTTTTTTTTCCTTTCCTACTATTTCTGGGTTTCATCTTTTCATAGTGTTTCTGTATTCTTGAATGTTTTGTGTCAGAATTTTTTTTAATTTAACATTTTATTTGACAGAAATATCAGTTTCTTCAATTGCATCTTCCATACCTGAGATTCTCTCTTCCATCTCTTGCAGTCTGTTGGTGATGCTTACCTCTGTAGTTTCTGTTCTCTTCCCTAAGTTTTCTCTCTCCAGGATTCCCTTAGGTTGTGTTTTCTTTATTGTTCCTATTTATATTTTCAGGTCTTAAACTATTTTATTTATTTCCTTCAGATGTTTGATTGTATTTTCCTGTATTTCTTTAAGGGAATTATTTGTTTCCTCTTTAAAGGCTTCTGTCATCTTTATAAGAATAGATTTCAGGTCATTTTCTTATGTTTCAGTTGTGTTATATCTAGGGCTTGCTGTAGTAGGATAACTGTGCCATATTGTCCTAGCTCTTGTTAATTTCGTTCTTATGCTGGCCTTTAGTCATGTGATTGTCCCTAGTGCTGGCTGGTTACTCTGGTGCCTGCTGGACCTCTCAGGAAGGTGAGAAGAATCCTGGGCCACACGCCCCAGTTCCTGCTGAGGTCTGGCTGCATTCCTTGGGATGGTAATGTGGGGCCATGGGCCAAAGGCTAGATCTCAGGGCATAGCCTGCAGTGCTCCTCTATTGGATACATCCCAGTTGTACCTACAACCAGGGGACTGGTGGTGGTGGTGGTGGTGGTGGTGGTGGTGGTGGTGGTGGTGGTGTGTGTGTGTGTATGTGTGTGTGAAGATCTATCTGGCATGATCCTGAGGTCCAGCTGGTCTGATCAGGAAGTCAGGTAGGTCACTGTGGAAGTTAGAACCAGGAAGTTAGGTAGAGCTGTGAACCACAGGCAGAGCTATGAGTCCCTTGGGCCCAGGAGCCATACTCTGGAAGGTGGGTAGTTCTAGGGGGCTGGCAGATCTAGGGCTACATGTTCATTTCACAGTGACAGAAGTTAACCTCCCTCTACCCAGACACCATGAGAGCTGGATCCTGCCATCTTGGAAAACCCTAGAACTAGATTCTTAATTGCATGGAATATCTAGATAGGATCCTACACTTGTTGGTTTTGTGTGTATTATCAAAGAATCTTTAAAATGACAAAAACATGTTTAAGTGCCATATTCTGTAGGTCTCTGAGGCTTTGGAAGACCTTATGTAACTATTTTACCTTATATATCTGTAGAATAATATCTATCTGATAAACCTAGGATATATAGTCTTGTAATAAAAATAGACTAGTAATTGACATGACCATAATTTGATCATCTAACTACAATCTTGCATTATTTAGTTATCCTCCACAGCTTGCAATACAACTTTCAAGGTATCAGAAGTAAATCTTGTATTATAATTGAGTTGTATGGGTGCAATACCTAATATTAGAGTAGAAATATATAATGTTGTGAGGAATAGTTTTAAATTTGAATTATATACCAACGTATGAAAATTAAGATTATTTTGCATCAATACACAAAATTCTATACAAATGAATTAAAAATAACCTTATTTGTGAGTAACAACACCTTAAATTGAGGAGTAGATTCAATAATCTACTTTTCTTCTATCATCATTATATATTTGTATATCCCCCTTCTTTCTTTTCAACCATTATCTTCATACCTATGGAAAAAAAAGATAAAGGAAAAGAGAGATGTCCCTGTTTCCCACTTTGTTTTCTCTCTGTAAAAGACCAATAATAACTTATAACCAACTGCCAATGAGAATAAGTGTAGTCCAAGAGAGCAAACAAAAACCTACCCAACTAGCCTTAAGGGAAATGGGGCATTGTCCACTTACGATTTCTTCCATCTGATTTGGGGTGAATAATATCTTTGTAGGTGCCCAAATATAATTGGGAAAAATGGCTAATCATGGCAGGAATTTGTGATCTCATTTCTAAATGTTGAAAAATCACAGGCTTAATGGGAGTCCTGTGTGGGACAATCTGAAATGCTGGACAAATTGGGATCAAAGGCTTTCTTCACAGCTGTCCTGGGAGTTGTCCTGTTCTGATGAGTAACAGCACCTGAAGCACCTGGGGCTAGAACATGAAGGATGCAGGATGTCAGTGTCTAGCATGATAAAAGGAATCAATCCTGCCAGGTCTGATCCAGTGTCAATATCTGGTTCTTTTGTTCTGAAAATGTGTAATTTCTCACAAGCATTATATAATCCTAAAATTATAAATGTATGAGGTGCGCATGATGCATGGAACAATTAAGGCTGGTTGTCTGAATAGAAGCAAGACATCTTCAGATCTTCATTCGTGCCATATGAAGAGTGGCATCTAATAAGTCACAGGTATTCTATGACCAACAAGAAGCCTTGTCTATGCATAGACATTCATGTCTCAGCCAATCTGAGGTATTCTGACATAGTCAGATTAGCAATATAAGTTACTTGCTTGTTCTACAGTTTGAATTCTTTACATCCTGATTGTAGCTCCCTCCCTCATCACTTCTCTCCCTCATCCCTCTCTCTCCTTCCCCTAGTTCTCAGAAAGATGATCCTTCCTCCCCTAACATCAAACTTCAGCTTATCAAGTGTATCTGTATTACCAGTGTCCTATTCCTCTGTGGTCTGTCAAGGCCACCATGCCAAGGAGGCATGCAGGGGTGGTTCATTGTGTGAAAATCCATCAATGTAACTCATTATATAAGTAAATTGAAAGAAAAAAACACGATCATCTCCTTAGATGCCAAGAAAAGCATTTGACAAAATCCAATACCCATTCAAGTTTAATGTCTTAGAGAAAGTAGGGATACAAGACACATACCTCAACATAATAAAGACAATATACATCAAGCCTATAGGCAACATCAAACTAAATGGAGAGAAACTTAAATCAATTCCACTGAAATTAAGGGCAAAACAAGGCTGTCCACTCTCTCCATATCTCTTCGGTATAGTATCTGAAGTCCTAGCTAGAGCAGTAAGACAACCAAAGGAGATCAAGGGGACACAAATAGGAAAGGAAGAAGTCAAGCTATCACTATTTGCAGATGACATGATAGTATACATAAGTGACCCTCAAAATTCTACCAAGGAACTCCTGCAACTGATAAACAACTTCAGCAAAGTGGCTGGATACAAAATCAACTGAAAAATATCAGTAACCCTGCTCTATACAAATGACAAAGAGGCTAAGAAAGAAATTAGGGTAACTACACCTTTCACAATAGTCACAAATAATATAAAGTATCTTGCTCTAAACAAGCAAGTGAAAGACTTATAGGAAAAACACTTCAATTCTCTAAAGAAACAAATTGAAGAAAATATCAGAAGATGGAAATATATCCCATATTCATGGATCAGGAGAATCAACATAGTAAAAATGTCCATCTTACCAAAGGCAATTTACATATTCAATGCAATTCTCATCAAAATTCCAAGACAATTCTTTACAGACCTTGAAAGGTCAATTCTCAACTTCATATAGAAAATAAAAAACCCAGAATAGCTAAAATAATCCTGTAAAATAAAAGATCTTCTGGAGGAATCTCCATCCTGGATCTCAAGCTGTACAATAGAGCAACTGTAATAAAAACAGCATGGTACTGGCATGGAAATAAGCTGGATGATCAGTGGAAATAAATAGAAGACTCAGAAAGAAAGCACATACCTATGAGCATTTGATTTTTGACAAAGAAGCCAAATCCATATAATGGAAAAAAGATAGCATCGCCAACAAATGGTGCTAGTCTACCTGGATGGATACATGTAGAAAAATGCAAATAGACCCATATTTATCACCATGCACAAAACTAAAGTCCAAGTGGATTAAAGATCTCAACTTAAAACCAGACACCTTAAATATGTTAGAAGAAATGATGGGGAAGAGCCTTGAGCTCATTGGCACAGGAGACAACTTCCTGAACAGAACACCAACAGCCTATGCTCTAAGGTCGACAATTAATAAATGGGACATCGTGAAACTGAAAAGCTTCTGTAAGGCAAAGGATATAGTCATCAGAACAAAACGACATGATACTGACTGGGAGAAGATCTTCACTAACCCTACATCTAACAAAAGGCTAATATCCAAAGTATATAAAGAATTAAAGAAATTAAACACTATGAAATCAAATATCCCAATTAAAAATGAGGTACAGAGGTAAACAGGGAATTCTCAACAGAGGAATATCGAATGGCTGAGAAGCACTTAAAGAAATGCCCAACATTCCTAATCATCAGGGAAAAGTTAATCACAATGACTCTGAGATTCCATCTTACACTTATCCGAATGGCTGAGATAAAAAATTGAAGTAACAGCACATGCTGCCAAGGATGCAGAGAAAGGGAAACACTCCTTCTTTGCTGGTAGGAATGCAAACTTGTACAACCACCTTGGAAATCACCTCTGATAGTATCTTCAGGGCTTTTTGTGGTGGTGGGAATGTTGGTTTCTAGTCATATCAAACGGTCCTGGGGAGTGTTGCTTGTGTTCTTATGCCGGCCTCTTCCTATTGTGATGTCTCTGGTTGGAGTGTGTGCACAGTGCCTACTTGAACCTCAGAAGTTTCTGTGGATTTGCTGGATGACCTGAGGTCAGATCCACTAGTGTTCCTGATTGCGGTGTCTGGTATGTGCCAGAACCCAAGACTCTGGTGTTTCTGCAGGGCCTGGATTTGCACTTGCATGGGCATGCAGTGGTTGCTTGGACCCCCCAGATGATTTCTGTGTCTTTTCTGGGTGACCCGAAGTCAAATCCACTGTGTTCATGACTGTCATGTCTGCTCGGTGCTAAAACCCACAATCACAGGCTAGTTCTGTCTCCCAGGGGGTTCAAGAGTTGCCCAGCCAGGAGTGTGGCACTAGCCTTCAGATGTGCCCCCATTTCTGTGTGGAGCCAGACTTTGTGGTTTTGCCAGGTGGCTGGAGGCCAGACCCAACTATGCTCAGTACAATTTGGACCCTTCTCACCTGTGGGTCATGAGAACTGGTGTTTTGTTGTTCTTCGATTAGTCCTTGGGTTGCTGAATAGTCACTGCTATCCTGACACGGGTCAGGAGACATCTGAAAGGATTTTCCCCAGAGAAAAACTTTCCACATCTCGGTGGTGTCTACATGTCTTGCAGGCAGAAGCAGGCCTGGGAGCTGGCAGAGGGAGGAACCAGCAGAGGGAGTTATCAGTTTGCTTTTAAAGCAATAATCTCTGTTTTGTTGATTTGAATGAGACTGTCTGTCAAATACCTAATTTGGAAGGACCACCGGTTCTCAGATGCTATTTCTGGTAGAAAATGTTACATCAAAGGAGTTTAGTTTCTGGTAAGATGTAGAACAATAAGTGGATTTATACAACTGGTTGTAAAGGAAAAATAGAAAACCGTATATTCAAACTTTTTTCCCTCGGTAATTAAAAAGCATGCACTATTCATGCAGAGGACTGAGTTCAGTTTTTCCATGTAGACTGGTTGGCTCACAACTACCTGTAACTCTAGCTTAGGGATATCTGAAACCTCTGGTCCTCACAAATACCTGCACCCATATGCACATGCATGTGCGCACACTCTTACACATGCAATTCACACTTAAAAATAAAACAAGTATATATTCTGACATCACTAGCAGACAAAATCTTACAAAAAACTCTCTGACCCTCTCTCTGTCTTTTTTCACCTTTTCTCTTCCTCTTCTGGAATAATCCCTGTGCAGAAGTTGTTTTGTGGCTATTTTCACAGGAAGTGGGCTCCATATCTCTTCATTTGATTGGTTGTGGTAGTCTCCATCTATAAACAGGGAAATCCTACAAGCCCTCAAACCTACAAAAAGAATTATAGGCAACTAAAGAGTTCTGAGAGAGAAAGAAATAATCTTCCTCAGGGACTATCACATCAATTGCTTATCCAATACCAAAAGGTTAGTCTTGAAAATATACATACAAGTAACATTATACAGACTGGACAGTTATATTTATTTATTTATTTATTTATTTAGGAATGTATATGGACATATCTATACATATATGTATGTAACAAAATTACTAAAAGCAAACAAACAAAAAAGAGGCCATGAAGTTGAAAGAGAACAGGGAAAAGTATATGGGAGGATTTTGGCTGGAGGAAAGGGTAAAACAATTTAACAATATTACTTCTTTAAAAATTAAAAATACAAATATTATTTTTTTAAATTGCAAAATGAAGAGTAGGGGAAATGCTTCTGAGGGCAATAGTAAGTTCTGAATTTGAATCCCCAGGCTACATAAAAGCAGGCATGCCCACATGCAACCCTAGTATTCAGGTAGGTGGAGACAGACAGATCCCAGGAGCTCACTGGCTATCCAGCACAACCGAAAGAACAAGCTTCAGGTTCAGCGAGACTCTGTCTCAAAAAGTAATGGGGAGAGAGAAATAGAGGAAGACACCCAAATGCCGTCTTATAACCTCTATTTGTATTCACATGGGCATGTCCACTTATACATACATGCACGTAAATGCCCATATTTGCGCACGCACTCAGAACAAATCAGAAAAAAAATCAACAAAAGAATCAAAAACCTAGTGGGAGAGTAATCTTCGGGAAATGGAAAACAAATGATGTGAATATATAACCACTGTGATTCAAAACATTAGCAAAGTACCAGCTTATGGTGTAGAGAGTGGAAACTCAATTTGTCATATTAGTGAATTTGAGAAGTCAATGTGGAGAGCACAAAGCTGGAGATATATATGTGTGTGTGTGTGTGTGTGTGTGTGTGTGTGTGTGTGTGTGTGTGTATGAAGTATATATGAATAATAATATATAGAAATACATATGAAAAGAATTACCCCAAACAATGAAAAGTGGCAGGGCTGTGCTCATTTTTGCTCGTGCCTTTTGGTATCCATGTACACTTCCACTGAGTGTGTGCCTATAGGAGAAATTACTGAGTGGGTATGCACATCTTTTTTTTTTTTTAATTTTCTTTAAAACTCAGCATCAATTTGTGGTATTCTGTCTGCCTTCTTTTTTTTTAAATAATTTATTCATATTACATCTCAATTGTTAGCCCATCCCTTGTATCCTCCCTTTCTTTCCTCCCTCCCGCTTCCCCCTCTACTCCCTTCCCCTATGTCTGTGACTGAGGGGGACCTCCTCCCCCTGTATATGCTCCTAGGGTATCAAGTCTCTTCTTGGTGACTTATTATCTTTCCTCTGAGTGCCACCAGGCCTCCCCATCCAAGGGACATGGTCCAATATGGGGCACCAGAGTTAACTACTGTGTTGGTGCTAGTTTATGGTCCCACCAATGACTCCATTTTTCTGCATCCTCTTTAGTGCTTATGTATTCCACTGCTTCTAGTTTGTTCCTTCTAGTGGGTGTATAATGTTATCTCACCTGCTTTCCTTATTACTATGGAATTGAATTCCTTTTATATATTTATGTAACCATTATGATATTAACTACTAAAGTAACTAATAAAAAACAGTTCCTTATTATACTGGATTAAAAGGCTTTTCTATGATGCTTTACAACATATGTAAATACCTCCTGCTTAGAGGGAAGTCTTTATCAGAGTTATTTGACTATTTGGGGAACCTGAAAATCTAAAAATCTGGGGGAAAAATCTCTATTTCGTAAATATCTACATAAAAGCCTTACCAGTTGTTCTTACTAGTGATAACCTGCTAATTTGAAGAAGTCTGCTGAGGTATTAATAGCTGGTGGTGAGAGAATCCTGAGAGGAGGTTCTCAACCTTCCTAACGTTTAAACCTTTTAATACAGTTCCTCATGTGTGGTGGTCTCCCATCCATAAAATTATTTTCATTGCTACTTCATAATTGTAATTTTGCTACTGTTATGAATTTTAATGCAAATATATGATATACAACCCCTACACACACAAGGAGTTGTAACCCATAGGTTAAGAACCACTGCCTTAAAAGAGTCCAGTTGCAAAGTAATCCCTGAAGCAGCCCATGTTGCTTCTGAACTTGTTGTTTCTGAACAGAAACTTGCTGTTTCTAACTTTCATGTGTGACCAACACCCCTCACCAACGGAGACCCTAGATAAACAAAGCAGAGTTACATGATTCTGGAAAGTTTAGTTTTGCAAAATTAGAATAAATAACACAGTTCTCCATCAACTTTAAATAACACTTCTATGTAAATAGAAATAAGACGACATTGAGGGGGCATCTGGTCGAACAAAAATAGTCTGCACATGGCCCAGTGAAAATTAGTTCTCATGAAGAGTTGGCTAATTATTTTTTATTTGGTGCTGACATTCCTGAAATACCTCCACCACCTGAGGCCTTACGCTTGACTTTTCTCAAACTGCATGATTTAAGTATTTAGAAAATTAGAGTGGGTGTCTAAATATGTCATGAGCAGAATTCTGATGAATGTAGTCTGTAAGACACAGGAGGCCTAAAAAGTGTGAATGGCTGCCATTACATGTCATGACCATATGGAACACAAAGTCTGTGAGATACCCCACAGAAAAGAAATCATCTCCAGCCAAACATGCACAAATTTTCATGAGGCCCATAGCTTTTTATGGCAATTCTGATGCCACTCTCTTGGGTAGAACTCATGGTGACTCATGAGCTGGATGTCCCAGGCAGTGTTTTAAGACAGCACAAGGAGCTTTGCCTACACATTGTCTACTAAAAACACAGGGGAAAAATTCTGTTGACTTTCCAATTTTGAGTCTTTGTGTTATGGCTATGAGCCTGATTTTCTATGTAAGTAAGATAGCCAATGATTTGAAGAACAGGTAACCAGGACCTGTGACAGAAAGGCTGCTTTTGCCCAAGCTGTACATGCGGTATACTGAGCACCAGTGCTTGTTTTCAGTTCAAAGAAGTCAGTGATGCTATGAGCACTTAGTGAAGCACCTGGCACATTATTAGCACTTCCATTTGTGTTAACCTTTCATTTGCCACAATGGCTAAGCAAGTTAGACACTATTAACTCACTGTTTGGGTACAGAAATTGAGAAGTAAAGCAGATAAATCCCTCTCTGCTTTCTTCTGCATGGCTGGGCAAGACACTCATTTCCTTAAATCTCTGGACACTCTCCATTGTAGGCATCATTAAAAAATTAGTTATATGGTAGGTTTCTAAAGTTCGGGTGATCAGAAAGTACCAGTAGTTAAGGGTACAAAACACATGAAGGACTGATGAAGGAATAATTCATTATAGAAGAGATTTTTTCCCAATGTTTTAAAACAAAAACTCTTAAGTTAAAACCAAGGAATGGAAAGTGATTTCTACACTGTACTTACTTCAACTAATTAATATTGTGGAGTGGTCATTTTGTGCCTTCTATGTATAAAAAAAACATAAGCTATATAACCATAATATGTATTTATACATACAGTGCATATATGTGCTGTCTATATTACACATACACACTTCTTGTTATAAGGGCTTGTAGAAAATTAAACAGAGCAGGAAGACTTTTCTGTAAGAGTGTGGGTTGGAATATAAATTAGTATAAGCTTTATGGAAACAATGTAAAGGCTCCCGTAAAAAACCAAGAACAGAATTACCATATGATGCAGCTACCCAGCCTGTGAATCTATAGCCACAGGAACCAAAATCACTGTTTAAGGCATTCCAATGTTAGCTGCAGCATTAGTCATGACAGCCACGTTTTGGAATCAGGTCATGTCCATCAGTGAATTAGTGGGTAAAGAAAAAGTGGTAGCAGCCTTAGAAACAGGGAAGTCAGTCTGGTCACGTGCGTCAAGGTGTATGAAGGATGGAGGAAACCCAGAAAGACAAGTACGAAAGCATATCAGGTCATATGAAGTCTAAAAATGGAATTTAACTTCTACTAGTAGTAGGCAGAATGAAGGCTACTAAAGGCTGAGGAGAGAGTGTGGAGGGGAGGAGTTGTTGCTCTTACTCAGTGTGCTGTTTCAGGTTGACATGAGGGATAGGTTTAGAGATGTGGTGTACAGCAAGGTGACTATAATCAATAACCATGTACGGCGTAGCCCACAATGACTGAGAGTAATTTTCAATGCCTAACAAATAAAAAATGGCAGGTAATGGAAACAATGCATATTTAATTTACCCAGATTACTCATTCAACATTGAAAATGTGTATCAAAACATGATGCAACTCATATTTCTATACAGTAATGACTTGTCAGTCATTAAAATGAAAAAGTGGCTCAGTGTGAGACAAGTCCTTAAGGAATTTTGATGTGTGTACTCTTGTGGTGAGTATTGCATCTATCTTTCACGTCCTTCAGTCTAACCCTTTGTTATATTTACTCTGGCATTTGTTCCTCAGAGTCAGTTTTTGTCCTTGCTCTTGGCCTTGGAATTTTGTATATTTACAATGGACCTTATGATGGCTGCCACAGTTGCTGTTTATCATCATAAGGTTTATTTAAAGTTTCATGTATTCTGCCCCTCCCCGTAAGTATTTTACTTGTACACAGCGTTATTAACATTTTAAACATTGAAACTGATTGAAACAACGAAATTTGCATTTGAGAAAACAGAATGCTAGGGAAAGCTATAAAAAGTGAACTAGGGATAAGCTATCCACTAGCTTACTCAGGTAGTAAACTGATGAGATATAATGGCTGCCTGAACTCAGAAATGACTAACAGGGCGTAGTAGGAAAGCAGCAGGGATAGTGAAAAAACAGAACTTAGTGGCTAGCTAGATGTATAGAGCAGGAGATGCAAGATGCTTTTAAAATAAACTTAGACCTGGTGGCACTCAGAGGAAGGACAGCAGGTTACCAAGAAGAGACTTGATATCCTATGAGCATATACAGGGGGAGGTAATCCCCCTCAGGAACAGTCATAGGGGAGGGGAATAAGGGGAAAATGGGAGGGAGGGGAGAATGGGAGGATACAAGGAATGGGATAACCATTGAGATATAGCAAGAATAAATTAATTAAAAAAAGAACAATTGAGATGTAATATGAATAAATTAATTAAATAAAAAAGTAATCATCAAAAAAAAGTTCATAGGTCAACTTTCCAGTTTGTTTGTTTATTTATTTTTGAAGACAGGATCTTCTCGCCATGGAGCTCAATCTGGCCTCCACCTTGTATACTCTGCCTCAGTGTCCAGAGTATTTGGATTATACTCATCTGTCACTATGCCCAGTCAAGTTTCCCAGCTATGTACCTAGTTGAATGGTTATCATAAGGGCCAATAGCTTCTGATATTGGTTTCCTCCCTTCAAAATGTTATTTGCAGTGCAACAGAGACTTCAGAACGAAGACTCCAGAGGAAGAAGATTACAGACATAGAACCTGACTCAGCACAGACTCTTTTGAACATCCCTCTGAGACACTGCTGAATACTTGAGGCGATTTTCCGAGCATATAATCAGAAACAGTGAGATAGGCTGAAAATCCACAAAGAGCTTTAGTATGCAAAGCACTAAAGATAAAAAGGCAACAACTGGAAAGATCTAACAAAGAAGTAACATCTTGAATGTGTCAAGAGTACATCACATGAAGAAGAGTGCAAAAATAGATACTATTAACTGGGTAAAGATGGTTCATCAACGTTGAATAATGTATGTTTGAAGCCAGCATCACACAGATCTCAAATGTGTTCATATGTGACATCTGCCTTCTACAAAGGAAATAATTCCATAATATATACTAACATGGCCAAGTTACAAAAGATGGCAATAGGAACTTATCATAACATCCCAGTCACATTTGATATATAATACATAATACATATTTGCAAATTTGAAAGTCAAGAATTTGGATGTAGCTGGGTGTGCTGGCTTTTATTTTTGGATGTTTCATGCTGAGAGTTTCTATAACTTCTATCTATAGAAATTACTATGCTGGGCTTCCAAGGTGGTCCATGTGCATGCCTGGCAACTGGTTCTGACTATTGGCTGTGAGGTCAGCTTGCACTATTAACTGGAGGTATTAAAGAAGCTTCCATAGAAGGGTAATCTCAGTGTAGTTGGGCTTTTTTCACCTGTTATCACCCTAATACATGCAGGCCAAAGCTGCAATGCCTTTATTGCCTGCTGTAGAAATTACCCAGTATCACTTGCAGGTGTTTTATGGCCCAAATAAAATATGTTTAGCCAGAAGCCATAAGGCCTTTGATTATAGGCATGGGGGTTACTCAGTATTGCTTACCTGTGCTATTTGGCTGAAGTATAGTTAAGACAGCGCTCTTTTAAAGGTAGAATACCCACAGTGCGTCTCAGTGAGAGGAGAGCTGTAGAATGTCTATTTTTGAGAATTTCTTACATGAGTATTTTCGTACACGAGTAACATACTATTTTCACCTTTTCCGCTTCATTCTCTGACTCTTCCCTCCTTCCTCTTGTTTGTATGCATATATAAGCAATATAAAAATATACAAATACTTTTATAATTATCACTAAATGCAAATCACGCATGTGCATATATCCACGCATTGCACGTGTTCATATGAACACACACACACACACACACACACACACACATGATCTTACTAGTCAGCTTAGTGTTTCCTGTGTGATATACATGTGTTTAGGGTTGCCCACTTCAGATTGGTGCCCCTTTCTCTAGAGACAATTGATCTACCTACCTCAGCCTTCATTGAATGCCGAGAGTTCTTCATCTGCAGGTGTGACCTTGTGTTTTTTAAGTTAGCATACAAAGTAATGTGTTTCAATGCTGTATTTTAAATTTTTTCACACTTATTTTATTTGCCTTTATGTGTGTATTTGCACCACTTATGAGTCTAGTGTACTTAGAGGACAGAAAAGGCAATCATATTCCCTGGGACAAGGGTTATTAATGTTTGTGATCTGCGAATGGGTGTTGGAAACAAACCCAGGTCCTTTCCAAGTGACAGCACATGCTCTTAAGCGCTGAGCCCTGTTATCTTCCTTCCTCATCCCTCATGTCTTCCTCTTTCTGGTTTCCCAGTGCCCACAGACTACCCCCTTCTCCTCTTACATAGCCACTGCTCTCTTTTCTGCCCTATCCACTCCCTTAAGATGTCTTCCATCTCACTAACTGTACCCTTCTTAATTTCATGAAACACACACACACGCACAATCACACACAAACACACACACACAGAAAGAGAGAGAGAGAGAGAGAGAGAGAGAGAGAGAGAGAGAGAGAGAGA
>OU015750.1:99278461-99312411 GCA_907169655.1 Acomys percivali | reverse complement strand
GAGAGAGAGAGAGAGAGAGAGAGAGAGAGAGAGAGAGAGAGAGAGAGTGAGAGATTTAAATCTGTATTCTACATACAAGGTCAACCATGTGGTCCCTGTCTTTCTGAATCCAGTCAAGCCTTTGTAGAATTACTCCATGGGACTATTAGATACAGATTTTTGATTATCTTTTATTGGAATGCTGTCAGGGAAACGACAAGAGTAGGGAATTTTAAAAGTTTACTTTTTCCTAAAAGGAAATAAAAAATGGCTCACACTACCTGAATCAAAAATATAAGAGCCCTGAAAATGACCTCACAGCTTTGAGAGGAGTCTATTCAAGAGAACGAGTTCTGTTTTAGTAGGCACAGGAGTTCTGTGGCAGTTTAGCTTATCCTAATTCTGTACCTACCTCTTCCAAGATCATCTGGCTGCAAATTATAGCCTGGATTATGCATTCTCGAGAGAGTAGAGCAGATCTTATTCACAAAGAATTATAATCAGTTGTCTTGAGTTCTTTCATGTCTCTCCAGAATATCTGCTTAAACATCTTTATTTTTCCTGGTTGTATCAGGTCAAGTTCTGAACTTGTTATTTGAGGTTCATTTCCAAAAGTGAAGAAAAAAATAAAGACAAATGTTTTGTCATTCCTACCTGGGACATTAGATACAAGTTGAGAACTAACCAGAAGAAAAGAAAGTGAGTCTGAGGTCGACAGGCTTTTGAAAGCTCTTGTCAGTTTTTGACACTCTAAACTTCAGAGTCTAAAAGGATTAGGGCTGTGTGCTTTCCAAGAATGCCACAGGCTTTCCACTCTGCCTATGGTAGTGAGGACCAAGGCAGGTTGTACATAGACAGTTTCCAAAACGTGTAAACACACACACACACACACACACACACACACACACACACAATCAGAACTTCTTCAGAGAATGAGAAATGTTGCTTCTGACATTTATGGAAATTTAGTCTAATACTTTCCTGACTACTAACCACATGGAAGAGAAGTTTTTTTAGTGGACACACTTGAGAAAGTGAGATACCTTAGAAAATTAGTTCAGAAAACTTATAAACAATGGAAAGAACAAAAATCATGTGTGTGTATACATATATGAACATATGTGTATATGAATGTATATGTTTATGTGTGTATGTACATGTATATATGGTTTAGGTATGTGTATCTTTGTGTGAATGTGAATATATATGTAAATGTATGTGAGTATATGAGCGTATCTCATTTGTGAAATCCAATTTTAATATTCAGGGGAGTCTTCCTCTAGCTCTTCCCTCATTAAATTCTTGTCTAATGGATAGAGAACAGCCCTCTGAATAATTTTATATAACTGATTTGAAGACCTTTTGCCATCTTAAAGATAATTAGAAAAAATGGAAATTCTAAATTCTATTAAGTAAAATTAAAACATTATAGAATCTAGGGCATTTGATCTGATTATGATATACCTTATAATTAAATTAAAGTCTATTCATCATTTCAAAATGTTATATTATTCAAAAGATAAATATAAATTGTATTTTAAGCATTATAATATTCATTATATTTAGAGAAGAATATATTAACCATCTACTATGTGTGCTAACCTATTTAATGTTCACAGTTTAAAGAGGAAAATAAATAGATTTTAATAGATGAAATGAATTATTTAAATATATGGGAAATTTGTGTTTAAGAAAACAAATTGTGTTAAGGATATTGTGATGACTGTCAGCCAATTGGATGGTTAAGGTGAAGAATATTCCAGAATATATGGACTCAATTAATTAAAAACATAAATATACCCCAATATAGTCAGAAGATGGCTGGGAGATAAGAGACTCCATCTCTTTTTTCTTAAAATGGGACCATCAATTTAGAGGAAATTAATATTTATGTAAATAATATGTGAGAATGCATAATAATCATGCAATTCCCCACCTCAACAACTAGATTGCTTCTCATGTAACACTCCTGCTGATCTGTTGGTTCCCAGTCTCTCATACTAAAGGGATATTAGTAATGTGCTACCAAGGGAACACAACTCCCCCAAACAGTACTCCTTCCATAAGGGCATCTCTTTGGTGTGAGCAGCTCAGTAGCTAGTTTAATGGTGAGTTGTGATGAAGACAAGAGAATGCATTACCTGCCTCTGCAGCCTTCCCAACAAACTGTGAGATCTGACCACACAGGCAACAAGATAACGCAGTAGTTTGCCTTGGAATGTTAGGTCCTCTGGAGTACTTTCTCTTCCTCATTATTTTACAAAACAGCATCTACTGCAGCAAAAAATAAACAAACACAAATAAACAAATAATAAAAACTACTTTCCTTCAAAGAAAGTCTAAACAAGTATAATAAGATCTTAACTAAGAATATACATATATTGTAAACTGCATTTAAAAATATTTATTTATTCACTTTACATCCTGATTTCAGCCCCTCTCCTCTTCTCTCAGTTCAGATGTGTGGTTAGTGAAGATCATTTTCTATTCTGTAGGCTGCCGTTTTGTCCTATTAACAATGCTTTTGCCTTATAAAAGATTTTTGGTTTCATGAGGCTCCATTTATTAATTGTTGATCTTAGAGCCTGAGCTATTGGTGTTCTGTACAGGAAATAAACCGCATATTTTTAAATAAGGAAAATAAGTTCACCTGACAAGGGTAACTGCATCATGTTCTAACAATTATTATGATGATGCTCTTATCAAGAAGTTAATGTTTGTTAATGTGAGAGCTCTAAATGCATGAGTGATTCCATTCAAAATAACAGATACTCACGGGGAAAGTAGAAAAGAAAAAGAGGGGAAGTCTTAGCTATTACAATAAGAAGGAAGATACGGAAAAATGTATAGTGCAGGGAGCTTGATAGAAAAAAAATACAAGGAAACCGCTGTGTAGATGCAGGAAATGTAGATAGATGAGAAATCCTGAGGACATACCTTGAAAAACTAAAGGGATTATAATGCCCAGTGAAAAGGAAAAATATAGCAGGAAATATTAATTTGAATAATAGCTAATTTTACATGTTTAAAATATCATAAGATTAAACATGAGATGTATAACTTTAGGAACTGAGAAGACATAGAACAACAATGACAGCAAAATTGAAGTGTTCAAATGTTATCATTAAAAAGAAAACAAATTTGAGCGGGACCCCATGACCCAAATCTGCCTATCATAATGTTCTACTTGTAGGAAGGACAATACAGGCGGTAAAATTTAAACCCCTACCCTGATCTAGCCCATGGACAGGACAGTCTCCACACTTGAGTGGAGAGAGGGATTTGACTTTCTCAAGTACTCTGGTGCCTCACATTTGACTATGTCCCCTGGCGGGGGAGACCTAGTGGCACTCAGAGGAAGGACAGCAGGTCACTGAGAAGAGACTTGATACCCTATGAGCATATACAGGGGGAGGTAATCTTTCTGAGGAACAGTCATAGGGGAGGGGAATAAGGGGAAAATGGGAGGGAGGGGAGAATGGGAGGTTACAAGGGATGGGATAACCATAGAGATGTAACAAGAATAAATTAATTAAAAATAAAAAAAAAATTTAAAAAAAAAAGGAAAAAAAAAAGAAAACAAATTAATGAGACATCATGAGCAGAAAATACACAATACAATGGCAACGAAGGGTTACTTCCATGGAAAATGCTGGCCCAGAAGCCGCTTCTCCATAACACGCATACTAGTTATTTTCTATTGATGTGGTGCAAGACCATGGCGAAAAGCAACGTATGGTTCCAGGCTAGATGTCCATAATGGCAGGGAGTGCATCTCAATAGAAGCAGGAAACTGAGAGGTCACTTCTCAACTGCGCACAGGAAGCAGAAAGAAAGAACAGGAAGTGAGATGAAGCTGTAAGCCTCCAAATCCTATCCCCGGTCTCTTTTTTACATATTTCCTTGAACACACTTTGGTATGATAATTATGTTACTTTTTTTTTTTATTTTAGCACTCATCAATTCTTTATCTAATTGTCTTTTTAAAATGTCCATTTGCTTTAGATATGCCATCTATAAATAATAGGGTGTAAGAAATAAGTATACCTTTTATTCTTAATTTAAATCTGATATTGTCTTCCTTTGTAACCAAATCTGTTTAGATTTAGCATCAATGGAATATTTAAAGTTAGTTCTTCCCCTTCATTTTGATTTTCTTTTTATCTTTTTCTTTTCTCTTGATTAAAACAAAAGTCTTATTACACTTTCCTAAAACATAAATACTTTGTAATAATTTATCTTGACTATTTTTCCAAGGCAAGGTCTCATATGTATCCAGCTCTATATTGTGTAGGCTGGCCTCAAATTCACACAAATCTGCCTTCTTCTGCCTCCCAGGCATTGGGATTAAGGACCTGACAAACCACACTCAACTTTAACTTAGAAATTTTACAAGCATTTCTGTGTTCTTCCCCATAATCTAAAGTAAACAAAATTTTTTTTTTATCTCAGTGTCTTTTTCTGGTACATGCAAGAGTTGGCCAACGTGATGGTAAGAAGATACCTCACACACACACACACACACACACACACACACACACACACACGCACACACACACACATATACATATCTATCTATATATCTTTCCACACATTACAAGATAACATGGAAAGAATGGACATAACGTGTTATTCAAGGATAAGCCAAAACCATGATTTAAAATCTGACTGTGCCATATATATGCACATATATGCAATATATGCAATATAATGATTTCTTGAGTCACCACTCTTCTTATTTGATGCTTCTCTGTCCATGTATGAGGCGCTGTTTTCTATATCTCGTGCTTCTTAGCAAATTAATGTCAGCAGCACTGTGAGGCCAGCTAGAGGATGACCAAAGCATCAGCTCTCAAAACAAACTGCTTAGGTAAACCACTTTCCACAAGAGTACAATTGTTACCGTCAATTACGTAGCTGCCATTCTCACACCTATGTAATTATTGTTAAAATCATTGGAAGTTTCCTGAGTAAATGTGCACTGCCAGGATGAGTGATGACTTAGATTCATGATTGACTTGAAACATGAAATTACTTCATTTCTTTGAGAAAATGTGCTCCATCTGTTATAGAAAAAGAACTTTTACAAGGTACACAATAAAAAAAAAAACCAAAAAAACAAAAACAAAAAAAAAAAACAACAACAACAACAAAAAAAACGAAGTTACACCCATCATCAAAAGCGCTCACGAAAAGCTGAGATTGTTAGTGCAGCCAGGGTCCAACGTAGTTTTAAATGTTCTCATAACACCATATGGTGAACAATTTGGAGAAATTGCAGACCATCATAAGCATATGGGTTTATCCCACATGAGCTGAAGCAATTTGAGGGTCTGAGAACATCAAATCAAAAAGCATGCTCATTTAAGTGTCGACATATATCGATATTAAATATTGTCAGACTAAGCACTCTTATGTTCCTGGTGTGGGTGAGTGTGTGCTTGAATGTGTAAAATATAAAGAGAACAGAAAAACAACATTTTATCTTATGTAAAAAATTGTCATTATAAATATTTAATTGGGTTGTGTCAAAGCTTGCTGGTCATTTAAAACTGTGGCTTTGTGCTTTGTTGTTTGTTTGTTTTTAAGATTTAAAACATTTATTTATGTATTTATTTTACACCCTGATTGCAACCCCCTCTTCTCCTCCAAGACTCCCTTTGAAAACCCCTCCTCTTTTCCCCTCTCCTTCTCCTCAGAGAAGGGGGAGAACCCCCATGAGTACCAACCAGGCCTGGTACATTAAGTTGCTGCAGGAACAGGAGCATCCTCTCCCACTGAGGGTTTTGTGGTTTTTATGTCAGCACTCTCAACATTTCTCCTGGGAACAGAGCCAGTAGCACTGAACAGAAATTATGGCAATTAGCATGGTACATTTTAAATTTAATTTTTAATGTTTTTTTCAAAATCATAATGATTTAATGTTTAATTCATGTTTCATTTTAGCTCATTAGTGTACATTTGATCTATCTGATCTATTTTTCTTTTTTTGTATCACATTTGTAATATATTTCATTAAATATATTCAGTAAAATAAATTATTCAAGAACATTTGATATCAAGCTCTTTGGGGTATTAGTTTTATGTGAAAATCCTCTGATATGTTTTTAATTTTATATATATATATAATTACACATATATATGTATGTATGTATATACACATATATGTGGTCATGTGGGTGCATGTGGGAATGAGTGTGTGCGCATACGTGTATGTGCTAGGGAGGCCAGAGGATAATAACATTGAGTGTTATTCCACGGGGCAGTTTGCCTTTTTGTTTTGAGATAAGGTCTCTCACTGACCTTAAACTTAGCAAGGAGGCTATGATGAATGGTCAGAAACCCTAAGGGTCCACCTTTCTTTAACTCTTCAACATGGCCACTATGTGGACAACACTGCTGGTTGTGGAGACACATTCCTTTAAGCCCAGAATTTGGGAGGAAGAAGTAGCTAGATATCTGAGTTACAGCCTATTGTACATAGCAAGTTCTAAGCCAGCTACACAGGGAGACAGTGTATGTGCCACCACACACAGCTTTTTATGTGGACTGTGAAGATGAGACACAGGTCCTTAAACTTGCAGGGCAAACATTTTATTAACTGAGCCGTTTCTATAGCCCCTGTATCAGATACTTCATATCAGTTATGGTAATGGCTATTTTCATTGTCAACTTGACTACATGTGGAATTAACTAAAACCCCAGACTATCTGGGCATGCCTGTGAGAAATTTTTACTTAAGTAAATCATTTTAAGTGAAAATATGTACTCTTAATCTGGATCTTTGAGGTGGAAAGACGTATCTTTAATCTGGGCCACACCTTCGACTGGAAGTCTATATAAAGGCATGGAAGAAAGAAATTATTTCTTTTCCTGCTTGCTCTCATCTCACTAGCAAGTCCATTCTTTCCCTCATATTAGAGCCCACTTCTTCAGGACTCTAGCATCTACTAAGGACCAGCTGAGACATCTACTGTCATGTGCTAAACACATACTGCATTCTTAAATCTCCCACTCATAGGCACCCATTGTTGGATTAGCTGGACAACAGCCTATAAACCATTGTAATAAATCCCCGTACATATACAGAGAAACTCATTCTGTAAGCTCTGTTACTCTAGAGAGCTCTAACCAATGCATTTATTCTATGACAACAATAATAACCTTAATATTTAGCTCAGTAAAAATTTTCTAAACACATGATGTGGCAATTATATCTTAAGGTTTTTTTTTTTTTCATTCCAATTTCCAGAACCCCCATGCTACAGCTCAAAAATGCAACGGATCTGTCTCCTGATCTCTAGTTGTATCTCCACTATAATTTACGGTCACATTTGAAGGAACTCACACCGAAATTTTTTGTGCTCCTGCTTCAATTTTTGAGATTTGATTTCTGCTTCTATTCCTGGGTTTCCATCTGCCTGGCTTTAAATTTATTTTATAACCTGTCTAAAGCAGTTATACTTTCACAAAAGCATCTCTTCAGCTCCAAAGATAGACGACCTAGAAGGACCTTTGAGATGAGCCAGTCCTATAGAATATCTTTCCCACCAACACCTCTGGAGGACAGAACGCATTTCTGTCAGGCACAGCAGTGGACAGCCATAAGGGGGCTAAGGAGCAGAATTTGCCAGAAGGAGTATGTGGGGTTAAGGAGATATCAGGGAGATTCAGACGGGATGAATGAAGAGATCCCACCAATCCAGAGTCCTCACTCTTAAGGCAGAGTCACAGGGCTGGAAATCTGTTATTATAGTTTGTCTCAGAACTGCAGCTGGGACCAACCTTTTTGATCACTCACCTAAAAACTTCGTCTTCAATACTGCATCACATTCCCACATTCATGTCCCAAAACATTCCAGTCTCTTTGTTTGCTAACAATATCAACTGATTCTGAGTCATTTAATTTTAAAAAGACACTTTTAGGACTGCACTGAAAAATTCATGACATTGGGGAAGCAGGCTCTGACCAGATGTCCTGATCCCCACTCCCAGGACTGAAGACACATCTTTTCTTAGGATGAGTCAGCAGCAATGGTATGCCCTCTGCTCGGGTGCTGTGAAGCCATGTTGGGGTCATGTACCCACACTCTGGCAGGTCTGGAATCGAATGTGCCAACCAAAGGACTCATCAGACACCATCCCAGAAAGAGGAACCATGTCCCCAAAGAATAATTAGATTTTGTGGATCCAGGAGCGCAGCCCCTGGAGTTGGCATCTAAAACAATAGCTGCTCACTCAAAATCCATCTCGTGTAAGCCTCCTTCCAGTAGTATCTGCAAAGACCACTTTCATCATGGTCAGTCCTGGCAGGATTTCTGAATGCCTTGGCAGGGGGGGCGGTCACAATAGGTTTGCTCCCCACTTCCCCACTACCACACAAGGATAATACATGCAGAGAGGGAGGTGCTCCTCACAGAAGAACGAGAGCAGACAAATCTCAGACAGTTATCACTGGAAGGGAGGGATATGTAGGGAACTCATGTCAGCTCTTTTTTCCCTCTGGTGAGTTTTTGAGGAGGAGGCACAAAAAAGCAGGATCCAGAGTGTGTGAGATCAGGGGCTGTTGAGAAGCACAGGCTTAGAAACATAAACATGTAACCCTCAGACAAACTATTCCTCCCCACTCCAATCTCCATTCTTCTTTTCATGAGACTGAAAGAAAAAACAAGTATGTGAAATTATGAGTGTGGAAAAAAGTAAGAGTGGAGCTGACCACATGTTGGAGGCCAGGCCCTTCTGTAAGGAGAACATAATTTCCGTTTGGTTCTGGGGTCCAGGAGAGAATAGGAAAAAGAGAAGCTCACCAACTTGGTCTTGACATTACTTCAGTCTGATCTAGGCTTACTCAGGTTTGAGAAAGATCCATGACCCAGAATAAACATGTCAGATAGCCCCTCTCATGGTCTGTGGAGAAATAGTCAGTGTGTCCCAGGAGAGCCTGACCACAGGGGTATGGCATGGCATCTGTGATGTGAGGCAAAGTGAGTAGAAGTGATGTGTAACTCTGATAGAAAAAATCACCTCCATACTTTAAAAAAAGTAGCTGAAAAATGGGAATATAAAATTGAGTGATGAGAATTAATAAGGTATTGCCTTGAGTTGTACTTGGAGTCAAATTATATAGGAGATCTGGCTGGAAAAAATTTTATCCTAAAGCACCTTTCTGAAAAGGTTATTTTTTTTACCTGCATATATTAATATACGCTGTGCCATGAAAATGCACTTTTTGAAGAGAATTTTTAGCCCCTGAGCCTCACTACCTCCGTAGTCCATTTTTTAAAAAGCTATAAAATGTAAGGAAAGCGACAGCCCAAGTGCCTGAGATGCTAAAGGGTCAGGACACTTGTGAGCCTGCCAATATTTACAGCCAGATTCCCCAGCAGGAGATGCAAAAATGTGGGGTTTTTTCTGTGTGAAGCAGAGCGATACAGTTTTATAGACTGCTTGAGGATTTGGTACTATTGAAAACCAGAATAGTAACACAAGCTTGAAAAGCTAAGTAGGAGGCAACTAAGGAGAAATCCAAATTGGAATAAGTGAGGCGCCACTTATGCCTCTGGGAAATCTCATCTTCACTCTGAGCTGCATACCCCCTCTAGCAAGCTGTGGAAGCATCCTCGGAAACATGACAGTGGCTTGGTGCTGGGTTTGCTCAGGTCTCAGAGAGAGGTTTCAGCTACTGGGGGAGGAGATTAAATTCCAGATTAAATTACTTTCCTTTAAAATTTTTGTAGGAACTCATAGTTTTGCATGTTTACCTGTGTGCTGTGCATGTATCTGTGTATGCTTACATGTTTGTGTGTGTGTGGGGGAACATGCATGTGTACACATGCCCAAGCAGATACATGTGTGTGCACATGCATGTAGAAACCCTAGGATGATGTCTGAAGTCCTCATGGATTGCTCTCTATCTTTTATATGGAGAGAAGATCTCTCAGTTAAACCCAGAACTCATAGTCTAAGTAGTCTGGCTTTAGCCAGGATGCTCAGAGTCTCTGACCTATGTAATTATAGGCAGGTGGCCCTGGGTATGCTCATACTTTCAGAGAGCTATCTCCCTAGCTAGGAATTCTCTCTGTCTCTCTCTCTGTCTCTCTCTGTCTCTCTCTGTCTCTGTCTCTCTCCCTCTGTGTGTCATACACACACACACACACACACACACACACACACACACATATATATATAATTTTTCTCCTTTTCACAAGATGAACCTACTCTGGGAATGTGGCAATAAAAAAGAAATCAATTTATATTTGTTACAAAACCATAAAATAAGTCACATTCAAATTTTACTGATTTGCCTGTTTTATAACATATCACCTATATAGTAATAATTTAAAATTATATCTTGGAATGCTTCAAACTTGTAAGTACAAACAATCTGAAGGCTTTCCCTCAGGAAATATGAGATGACTTGCTCAGAATATAAGTGCTCCTTTCTAACTAAATGTGCCATGTGGAAATGTTTGCTACTGAGGCAGCCCAGGGTGATCTGTGATCTCCTTTTGTTATTCTTTAGGCTCTTCTGCCCTAGTGTTTTTCTGCTTGGGTTTTAATTCTTGCAGGTCAAAGTACTCTCTTCTTGCTGAGCATGTTCTTCTTCTGACTAAGAGGAAGAATTTGTTTTTTAAAACCCTGGAAATTATATATGTAATGTTACAGAAAACAGATCCATAGTAGCAGAGGTAAACTAGACACAGTGAAGAACACTGTGGCCTGGGGAGATAAATTATTTCCCAAGTACTTGAAACACAAGCATAAAGACCCAAATAGACCCCCAGAGCCCACATAAAGCAGCCTGGCCCAATGGTGTGTCCTGTAGTGTTAGAGATGGCCAAGTGGAGACAGGTGGATCCCTAGGGATTAGTGAGCAGGCAGTCCAGGAGAATTAATGGTTTCCTAAGTTCAGCAAGAGTTATTTTGTCTCAGAAAATAAGGTGGGAAGCAACTGAAGAAGCCATAGCACTGAACTCCAGCCTCTACATGTACACAAATGCACGCACCCAGCACATACACATAAGAACACGTCCACATGTCCAGCATTGAGGAAACTTCAGTCTGTGAGATCAAGCCTCGTTTAACACTGCTCCACAGTTCCAAGTTAAAAATTATCACAGATGTTAGAAAGATCTCTTCATTCTGTAGAGACACCAAGTGCACATGAAAACAAAGGAACCAACAATAAGAAACAACAAGCTGGCAGCCTTCGCAGAGAGGTGCAGACCTCATTGAAGCACTTGTGTTCAAGTACTATGTTTCCTCATGGGACAAAGACTATGATCCATTTAGGGTTTCTAAACTGTGTGGCTAAGATTTCTCCCCTTCCTCTCCATTGTCCTTTTTTTCTTGACAAAGACAGACTTCAGAAGCTAGCAACCTTGTCAGTCCCTCAGTAGCTAGAAGAAGAGGAGAAACCAAAGCAGGTAACGTGACTCATATCTATAATCCCAGCACTTTGGAGGCTGAGGCAAGTGGTTGCCATCAGCACATTTGAGGCTATCCAGGGCTATAGCATGAATTATAGGCAATAATTAAGACCATGTCTCAACATAACAACAGACACTGAAGAAATACAAAGAATCATAGGATCCTACTTTGAAGGCATATATGCCACAAAATTTGAAAATCTAAGGGAAATGGACGATTTTCTTGATCAATTTCACTTGCCAAAGTTAAGTGAAGAACAGATAAACAAGCTAAACAGTCCCATTTCACCTACAGAAATAGAAGCAATCATTGATAGTCTTCCAACCAAAAGAAGCCCAGGGCCAGATGGTTTCAGTGCAGAATTCTACCAGACCTTCAAGGGCGAGCTAATATCGATACTCTTCAAGCTACTCCAAAAGATACAAATGGATAGAACATTACTGAATTCATTCTATGAGGCCATAGTCACATTGATACTTAAACCTCACAAAGACTCAACAAAGAAAGAGAATTTCAGACCAATTTCTCTAATGAGCATTGATGCAAAAATACTAAATAAAATACTTGCAAAATGAATACAAGAACACATCAAAGATATCATTCATCATGACCAAGTAGGCTGAATCCCAAGCATGCAGGGATGGTTTAATATACGGAAATCCATCAATGTAATCCACCATATAAACAAACTGAAAATAAAAAACAACATGATCATCTCTTTAGATGCAGAGAAAGCATTTGATCAAATCCAACACCCATTCATGTTTAAAGTTTTAGAGAGATCAGGGATACAAGGCACTTTCCTCAACATAATAAAGGCTATATACAGCAAGCCAATAGCCAAAATCAAAGTAAATGGTGAGATAATCAAGGAAATTCCTCTAAATTCGGGAACAAGGCAAGGCTGCCCACTCTCTCCATATCTCTTCAATATAGTACTCGAAGTTCTAGCCAGAGCAATAAGACAACAAAAGGAGATCAAGGGTATCCAAATGGGAAAGGAGGAAGTCAAATTATCCCTATTTGCAGATGATATGATAGTGTACATAAGTGACCCTCAAAATTTCATCAGAGAACTCCTACAGCTGATAAACACTTTCAGCAATTTGGTTGGATACAAAATTAACTCAAAAAAGTCTGTAGCCTTCCTATACACAAATGACAAGCTTGCAGAGGAAGAAATTAGGAAAGCCATACCCTTCACATTAGCTGCAAGCAATATAAAATATTTAGGAGTTACTCCAACTAAGCAAATGAAGGACTTGTTTGAAAAAAATTTCAAAACTCTGAAGAAAGATATTGAAGATGACATGAGAAGATGGAATGATCTTCCTTGCTCAGGGATCGGGAGAATTAGCATAGTAAAAATGGCCATCCTACCAAAAGCAATCTACAGATTCAATGCAATCCCTATCAAAATACCTACACAAGTTTTTTTAAAGACATTGGAAGTTCAATTCTGAACTTCATATGTAAAAAAAAAAAAAAAAAAAAAAAAAAAACCCAGAATAGCTAAAACAATCTTGTACAATAAAAGGTGCTCCAGAGGAATCTGCATACCGGATCTCAAACTGTACTATAAAGCAATAGTAATTAAAACAGCATGGTACTGACACAGCAACAAGCCGGTTGATCAGTGGAATCGAATCGAAGACCCAGATATGAATCCATACACATATGGTCACTTGATTTTTGACAAAGAAGTCAAATCCATTCAATGGAAAAAGGATAGCATCTTCAACAAATGGTGCTGGTCTAACTGGAAGTCTATGTGTAAAAAAATGCAACTGGACCTACATTTGTCACCTTGCACAAAACTCAAATCAAAGTGGATTAAAGACTTCAACATAAAACCAGAGACACTAAGTCACTTAGAAGAAAAAGTCGGGAAGAGCCTGGAGCATATTGGCACAGGAGACAACTTCCTGAACAGAACACCAACAGCCCAGGCTTTAATGTCAACAAGTAATAAATGGGACCTCATGAGGCTGAGAAGCTTCTGTAAGGCTGGAGACACTGTCAACAGAACAAAGCGACAGCCTACAGACTGGGAAAAGATCTTCACCAACCCTACATCTGACAAAGGTCTAATATCCAAAATATATAAAGAACTCAAGAAATTAAACACCACCAAACCAAATAACCCAATTGAGAAATGGGGCTTGGAACTAAACAGAGAATTCTCAACAGAAGAATATCAAATGGCTGAGAAACACTTAAAGAAATGCTCAACCTCCTTAGTCATCAGGGAAATGCAAATCAAAACAACTCTGAGATTCCATCTTACACCCATCAGAACGGCTAAGATCAAAAATTCAAGCAATACCACATGCTGGCGAAGATGTGGGGAAAGAGGAACACTCCTTCATTGCTGGTGGGAATGCAAACTAGTACAGCCACTTTGGAAATCTATCTGGTGCTATCTCAGAAAACTGGGAATAGGGCTTCCTCAAGACCCAGCTATTCTACTCCTTGGAATATACCCAGAAGATGCTCCAGCACACAACAAGAAAATTTGCTCAACCATGTTCATAGCAGCCTTATTCATAATAGCCAGAACATGGAAACAGCCTAAGTGTCCCTCAGTAGAAGAATGGATAAAGAAACTGTGGTACATATACACTATGGAATACTACTCAGCTATTAAAAACAAGGAATTCCCGAAATTTGTGGACAAATGGATTGAGCTAGAAATGATCATAATGAGTGAGTTAACCCTGAAGCAGAAAGACTCAAATGGTATATACTCACTTATATCTGCATACTAGCCCAAGGGGCATGTCCCATTAAAGCGTTCACTTACCAGGAAACTGGGACAGAGGGGCGGATATCCTATTGGGACTCTAGATGAGAGAACCATGTGAGAATAGCAATGTAGAAGGATCCAGTGGGTCCTAGAAACCTACAAGTAGAACATTATGATAGGCAGATTTGGGCCAAGGTGTCTCCCTCAAACTAAGGCATCAGCCAAGGACAATACAGGTGGTAAACTTTAAAGCCCTACCCAGATCTAGCCAATGGTCAGAACAGTCTTCACACTTGAGTGGAGAGTGGGATATGACTTTCTCACGTACTCTGGTGCCTCACATTTGACCACGTCCCCTGAATTGGGAGATCTGGTGGCACTCAGAGGAAGGACAGCAGGTCACCAAGAAGAGACTTGATACCCTATGATCATATACATGGGGAGGTAATCCTCCTCAGGAACAGTCATAGGGGAGGGGAATAAGGAGAAAATGGGAGGGAGCGAAGAATGGGAGGATACCCGGGATGGGATAACCATTGAGATGTAACAAGAATAAATTAATTTTAAAAAATTAAAAAAAAAAGACCATGTCTCAAAATAAGTTAATAAGAAAGGAGAGAAGAATAGAAGTGAAAAAGAAAGGAATTAAAGAAGAAAGGAAGGAGGAAGAAAGGTAGAGAGAGTCAGGTCACTAGCTTGGTACGTAGGTCATGTAACACAAACAAAATTGTATAGAAGCCTAGGCAGTTAGGGATGCTTGGAGTGATAGAGCATCAGGGAGGTGGGTTGATTTCCATGCAGTTTCTGCTGGTACAGTTCCTGGGAAGCAGAGAGACCATTATGACTTCAGAGACTCAGTCAGAAACAAAGTCATCACAAGACTCACAAGTGCATCTTTAGAAGCAACACAATTATTAACAGCTCTTTGTCAAGTGAACCACAAATGGCAGGTGTCACTGTCATTAACCTCATTGTCACTACACAGCTCTGAAGGTTTGATAAGTCTATATGCTGAAAAAATGAAAACAAACAAAAATTTGATTTATTTATTTTCTTTCTTTCTTAAACAGGGTCTTAATCTGTATCCCTGGCTAGCCTGGGATTTCCTATGTAGGTCAGGGTGGCCTTGAACTCTCAGAGATCTACCTACCTCTTCCGCTCAAGGGCTGGGATTAAATGTGTGTACCATCACACTGTGAAAGAAATTCTCTACTCAACAACTTGAAGTTATAAATCAGTCTTAGGTACCAGCAGAGGTGAAATATTTTAACGGATATGTGTAAACCTAAAATTTACAATGTCTCAAGCACATACGTGGGAACCGTTTATGAATTCAGGTTTGAGGTGGTACATAGATCAACACCATACAAAACAGTTATTTCTGGGAGTAGGGTAGAAAGATATTACAGGTCAACAGGATTTCAGAATCCCTCAAA
Source organism: Acomys percivali (assembly GCA_907169655.1). Classification (NCBI taxonomy): domain Eukaryota; kingdom Metazoa; phylum Chordata; class Mammalia; order Rodentia; family Muridae; genus Acomys; species Acomys percivali. Next base: position 99,296,820 of record OU015750.1, on the reverse strand, counting down.
ATTTTATGGAAAACAACTTAGGTGAAAAGCAGCACATTGGCAGACCACACACAGAAAGCTCCATCTTCTTCGCTGCCTTTCATGTGCTGAGTCTTAAATTTAAAATACTGATTTTTATGAGGTTAGTTCTTAAATCTGTCTGATGCTGATATATTCCCTATCTCCCACAAAATGTGCTGAACCGTCTATCAGGGATTCAGAAAGCACTTGGTGGTTATGAAGCACAAGGTGCCCAGAGTACCAGTCAGTGTTGCCAAAGGAAACAGACAATGGAAGGGGCACGTGATCCCGATCTAACAGGTAGCAAAAGACTCTACAAGATACAGGGGTTAGAGGGAGATCAAAGTAGGGTTTTGTTTTGTTTTGCTGAAATGAGTAAGCCTCTTGAGGTTGCACAAAGCCATCATAGGACTCTCTAGAATGAGTTGCAAAGCAACAGTAGGTTGAGAAGAGCTTGGTGTGGCAGCTCGGTGAGAAAGGTTATTCTCGAAAGGAGGAAGACCAGCAAGGAACACAATGAGAAAGAGAAGCAGTGTCTTGAATGCAGCAAATGGTCACATTGTGACTTCTGCCAGGAAGCACATGCAGATAAGTGCATGTGTTCAGCTTGCTTTCTCCTTTGTATTTTGTCTTTTCAGGCCAGGATTCACATGGATGGACAGCACCACCTCTGTGGGCAGGTCAGCTGACAAACTCATCAATTCTGAGATGGTTTTAGGTGAGTAAAACACTGAAATGGAGGGAAACCTGAATTCATCAAAGTGTCTTTTTTTAATTTTATTTTTTAATTTTTAATTTTTGTTTTTTTTCCTTTTCTTTTTTTTTTAATTAATTTATTCTTGTTACATCTCAATGGTTATCCCATCCCTTGTATCCTCCCATTCTTCCCTCCCTCCCATTTTCCCCTTATTCCCCTCCCCTATGACTGTTCCTGAGGGGGATTACCTCCCCCTGTATATGCTCATAGGGTATCAAGTCTCTTCTCGGTGACCTGCTGTCCTTCCTCTAAGTGCCACCAGGTCTCCCCCTCCAGGGAACATAGTCAAATGTGAGGCACCAGAGTACGTGAGAAAGTCATATCCCACTCTCCACTCAAGTGTGGAGACTGTTCTGACCATTGGCTAGATCTGGGTAGGGGTTTAAAGTTTACCACCTGTATTGTCCTTGGCTGGTGCCTTAGTTTGAGCGGGACCACACAACAAGAAAATTTGCTCAACCATGTTCATAGCAGCCTTATTCATAATAGCCAGATCATGGAAACAGCCTAAATGTCCCTCAGTAGAAGAATGGATAAAGAAACTGTGGTACATATACACTCTGGAATACTACTCAGCTATTAAAAACAAGGAATCCCTGAAATTTGTGGATAAATGGATTGAGCTAGAAATGATCATAATGAGTGAGTTAACCCAGAAGCAGAAAGACTCAAATGGTATATACTCACTTATATCTGCATACTAGCCCAAGGGGCATGTCCCACGAAAGCCTTCACTTTTTTTAATTTTAATTTTATTAATTTATTCAGATTACAACTCAATTGTTATCCCATCACTTGTATCCCCCCATTCCTTCCTCCCTTCCGCTTTCACCCTATTCCTCTCCCGTAGGTCTAAGACCCAGGGAGACTTCCTCCCCCACTATATGGTCATAGGCTATCAAGTGTCATGCATCAAAGTGTCTTAAATGCCCCTTGCCGCTTATGTTTTGTATATATGTATATAGCGATGTGTGTGTGTTCATGTGTGTGCTTAGAGATGGGAAAACAGAGAAACCACTAAGAAAGATGAATCTTCCCAATTTAGCTAAACCCCAATGGGGAACTTTTTCACAGATACATATAAGGAGTATGTTTCTCTAGTGACTCTAAAGATTTTCAGTCTCATAATTTATCACACATACAAATTTGTCCTATAGAGCAAAGGATTGGGAAAAACAAGAGAATGCACAGTAACAAGCATATAAGATGTTAGTATGAGATTCTCTAGCCTTATTGTTAGCTGAAGCTTCACTGAAGGAGAGCAAAACAGCAGAGATGACTCTTATTCTTAACATCTTAAAATATGGTCCTCTTTCCAGGAATTGAAAGAGAAATAGTGATCAAAGAGAACAAACCAAAAAAAAAAAAAATCCAAAACCTATAGATATTTTGAAGACTGAAATAACATCACAGCAGACTGGTTTTGTAGATAATTTTTAAAGAATAAAACAAGTGCTATGAAATCCTTTCCCACCATATACGCACTTTAGGAAGAAGAGAAAATTTATGTGTGGAGTCTCCACAACAGCAGAGATAGATAGGCATCAAGAGAGTCAAGGAGGAAGTGTAGAGAAGTTGAGTTCATGAGGTCTCGAGGCAAAAGATTCTGAGTGGCCCGCCCTCTGGGGCATTATCTGTACTTACCTTCAAGCGCTAGAATTCACTTTATGGGGTTTGGATGATCTCGAACAGCATAGTAAAACTTAAGTGTTCATTAAGTGATATTGTCATAAACCCTTAATGGTTCCCATGAATGCTTTTGAAAATAATTTGGCTTGCTCTTTGTTCTTAATTGTGATTCATGCTGTGAAATACAGTTTTTAAGAAAAATTTCTCCTTGACATCCAAGGTCTCACTCTAGACTAGACATATTCCTTATTTAGCCACAGGGTTTTATAACAACCAATCCAGTACAGTGACCTTCAAACTGTGAGTTGTTTTCCCCCAGTGAACCACATTATGCTTATGCATGCAGTTCCTTCTCCATTGCCACTATTGATCTCACCAAATTTAGTAAAATAGAAAATATATAGTATATAAAGATGTTAGTATGGATAACATATAAAGATTTAAACTCTGGTTACTCCTTAGTATATTTAAATCACCATAGAATCTTTCTTGGCTTCCATGATGGAAACAAATGTTAGAGCATGAAGAAAGGACTCAACAAAACAAAGCGAAAACATACTGAGATGGTGGCCAGCTAGCTGAGATGTTTCTCTTTCTTCTGTTGCCTTGGCAACAGTTACGGGCAATACCTATCATTTCAGGCCTATTTGGAAAACACATTCCCTGAACCCTGTAAGTGTGACTAGCACAACAGGCTGCTCATTTGCTTAGCATGACAGTTCTGACAGGAGTTATACATTTCTCCTTGATGATGGAAGCCATGGAGTGGATGGAAAATGAGAACCATCTGAATCTTAGTCAGTGTGGTGACCCTCTCACCAAATATATCCCAAGTTCTGATGATGTCCTAAGTGCAGTTCCAGGGTCTGTGAGATGGTCAAACAGATATCAGATGACTCTTGTCCTTCAAATCTGTAACATTATCCACAAGTGAAACGTAAGGAGCCAATGAGCAAGCAATGTCGTGCTAATGCACAGACTCAGTTGACACACTCTATAGACTTCCCTGCTCTTTCTTCCCACATATGCCTATGTGTGTCTGATATGAGAAGCTTCTATATGATATTCACAACATATCAGACCTGTGTGCCCCAAATATTTGTTATAAATGCATGTTACATGTGTCTGACATCTAACCATGAATTCATTTTCTATTACTATCTCTTCTGTGTAGAATCTAATTAGTGTATGTGTGCCAGAATATCTGAGGAGAGAATAAAATCTATTATATTAAATCAGCTTTTATTTAAAGGTTGTAATATCCTGGGATTGAATAAAGAGCCAACACCGTGAAATGCACATAGATAAACACGAGTTTTCTCTTGGGTAGGTTTATAAACCTCTTTGCATACTAAAATACAATGCCTGGAATGCATGGGTCAGTGATGTCTCTAGCTGGTTCTATGCACTGGCTTTGTTGTGTGGTTGTCTATAGTGGAACTTTTTGTAATAAAATGATTTTTATAATGTCTAGTTACTGTAATATTCCACCTTCCTAAACATGTTGAGCATCCTTTTATCCTATTGCTCTACACTTTCAGGCTTAATTATGTCTTCTGATGGTCTACATCACATTTACCACCTGCACTGATATTGCAAAACTGATGCTGTTTTGCCTATGTGTGCATCTGAACTGTTCCAAGTAATTATGACTCAGCTCTTTGTGTAATGAGATATTTAGCAAATATGTCTTGATGATGATTGTTTCCTTCTTTAAATCATTCAAGTCATTATGCTTGGAGCAATACTATGGAAAGCATGTGGGACCTGCATTTTTTTTTTGAAAATGAACATATTGAGAAATACCTATTATCATCATAAGAAGACCTGAAATTTTCAACACTTATGAGTCAAGGTCACTATGTGGTAAAGAAAACTTGGCCCAGACTACTGGCCAAGTTCCAGCTGCAATTTTGTTTAGCCTCAATGTTAAAAGTGAGGATTACTGAAGGCATTTTTGTTACTTTATCACACATTTTCATAAAGACCCGCACTAGGTCATGTCACAGATTAAGGGTTGTACACCACGCCCCCTCCAATTAAACAAGATTCCCTTACCTCATATTTCTTGCTTTCTAGATTCTATTCTTAGATGTTGACTGAGTTTGAATCATGGCATCTTTACACAGAAGCAGCCAAGTGTATGAAATGTGCTATTTGCAAAAATAATTACTTTTAATGTCTCTACATCATTTTCTGAAGTGAACAGTGTGACAAGAAAGACACAGATGGGAACTGGTGCTGTAAATAAAAAACACAATTTCAACAAATTCCCCTCTTTTCCACTTCTGCATCCAACTCAACTTATTTAATCACAACTTCTTGTATTCCCTCTGGTACTGAGCACAAAGACATGAAAAGCAGCTCTCCTATAGCCGTTAGCAACCTCATTGTCTGGGTAACACATGGCCAGTGTGACCTCTTCTCAAGCACTGTCTACTGCTTATCCTTCTTCCAAAACATCTTAGCTACTGTTACTTTCTTCACTAATACTTACAACTTACATAGTTGAAATGACTTGAGCCATGCTCATAAATGACTCCTTATCCACATCTATTTTACAGTAGGCATTTCATCAAATTAGCCATGTGCCTTGCTGTTGTCTCATATGAGATTTAAACTCCCACTCTGGCCTTGTTTAACCTCAAATCTGCTACTGCAATGGTTAGAGTTGTTCTTCCCAGCAGTCAAGCACAGCCAATCCAGACACACAGTTCTTTGCTCTGTATTCTAGGAAGCTCTTGTTCTCTGTCGTGACCTCTCTCGACAGTCACAAACTTTTGATTCCTCAGATCCTTGACTCAGCCGTTCATTATCATCTTAGTCGGCTGTCCCATACCTGGCCTCCTTGAATATCCTCTTTGGTACCAGAAGAGCATTTCTTATCAGGATCCTTTATAACTATGGTTTTGTTGGCTTCTAATATTCACACCTCTGTGGACTGAACTTCCATATTGCATCAGGGCTAGGTCCACTGACCAGTAGAGTATCAGAGTGACTCTTTGTGCATCTTTGGCTAGGCAACTTATGAAATGCATTGCAGTTTTAGCATTGTGGTCTTCGGACATGCTGGTAGATACAGCATGAAGGCACTCATGTAGCATAGTAGCAGGACCAACATGGATAGTTAGTCATTGGGTGTAGGAACCAGGCCTGATTAGGCTGCCTGCCTGTCTTGCTGTTTCATGTCCTGTTTCTAGCAGCTTCTATGTCTGTGTTTATCTTGGTTAGCTAGTCATGTTTACTGCTCTGAGAACGCACCCCTCCCATCCTCGAGACTTTTCCTCCTGTGTGCAATCACCTCTTGAGGGATTTCACCTGGGAGGAGGATTCCTGTTTTGCTGCCTTTAAGAAGGCTCTTTGGAACTCTGGGGGGCTGAACGAGAATAATAAACCTCTGCCTCAGCTGCTGCTCTCTTAGCACGAAGGACCTGCTGTGTTATTGTGTGTGTGTGTGTGTGTGTGCGCGCGCGCGCGCGCGTGTGTGTGCATGAGTTAAATCCGCAGTCCCTCGCCCTCGACTCGGTACCGCGGTGGTGCGAGTTGGGCAACACCAACATTAATGGTTCTTCCAACTAATCAAGCCAAGATGAACACTCAGCTGAGAGATTCTGAGCCACACCTGTCTGTCCACGCCGTGTCCAAAATCCTGACTTACAAAACCAAAACAAAACAAAAAACCCAGTAGTACTGTTTTAAGCCACAAGCTTTGGGCGGGAGGGGATGAGTTTTAAAAAGTAATAAATGGGGACATGATGGTATTCAATTTGCCTCTCCAACTATATTGTAATTCCATAGGTATGGGATATATTTTTTAGAAATTTTAGAATCCAGGAAACAATGCAACTATCCTTCAATATCATAGAATTCTTAGATTATGCCTTTGAAATTTAGAGAAGGGAACATTATTTCCTGAATTCCCACTTAGGTGCTTTACACTTGCATTAGCTTTATATGCAGTTATAGACAGAGATGCCTACCAATATAGTTTTGAAGCCATAAAACATTCTACTTAAGCTGCAAAGAGAAAAGTCAATAATTTTTCTTTTTCATTATTTTCTACCCTTAGATTTTAAGTGAGTCAATGTCTCTGAGAGGATTTAACAAGCTGTAAAATACTCTGTGGACTCAGGGTATAATGGCTTGTACCAGTTTATTTCTTACTGAATGTTTTAAAAGAGTTAGTACCTCTACTACTGTCCTTCATTGGATTTGCGTGAGTGAGAAGTGAAACAGACGTGGCATTGTGACATAAACATTCTTTGAAACTCAAGAACCAGGCAAATAAAAGAAATGTGTGGCATCAAAACATGCGGTGGTTTGAATGCTTTGTCTATTTAATTCTCGCCCCAAATTGATGGCATTAAGAAATATGGCCTTAAGCTCTGCCAAGACAGGGTAAGCAAGTCCTCAGTAGTTCCTGCCTCACAAATATGTCTGTCAGATATATTGGGCCAGAAGGCTGAAGAAGATGCTCCAAGGTTATAAAGAATTTTTGGTGATTATTCAGATAGAAAACTGTCACTGTTATCTTTTCATTTATAAAGCTACTAACCTGCACTCCTGGCATACTCAGATAATCAAGTTTACTCCTTCTCAAGTCTCTGAGGGAGTTGAAAACCAGGAAGCTTAGTTTTACAATGAAGCTTAATTGTTTAGGGGTTAAGATGTTTTTAGGTCTAGATAATTGTTCTAAATTGATAATGACAATATGTTATGGAGATTGATTTTCATTCAGAAATTTAGATGCACCAAGATAGGAAAAATGTCTTCTTCAAAGCTGTCAAATACAAATAGTCAAAACACTAAGAATGTAACTCTTATATAATTCATGATCGTGTCACAGTTCTTCTTGCCATAGATAATCTATTGTATATATGTGTAATAATATAAATGTATATGTACAAAAACAAAATAATTAAAAAAAAAAGAAATATGGCCTTTGGTGTGACAATACCATGAGGGCTCTCCCTTCATCAAGGGATTTAATGCCCTATGTTCCTGACCAGGTGTGTTAGTTTTTTCTTACCTACTATAGTCAGCCAGAAGACATGGCTAGAGGTATCATATATGAAGCAGACATTGTGAGTGCTAGCATTTTAACCTTTGATTCTTCAGAACTATGAGAAATAATTTTCTATTTTTATACATTTTCATGTTACCATTAGGCTTTTTGCCTATTTCCCTTTAAAGTTGTATGAACAAGGTCTCTCAAGGGAAAATATGTCCCACTCAAGTGGGACATCAAGTAATTTAAGAGAATTTAGAAGGCTGAAGGATACAAAAGAGAATAAAACAAGCATTAAGACTCAGCAAAAGTAAATAGTTGGAGGCGACAGAATAGCAAATGTAGTCTTCGGTACAGAATTCAGCGAAGTGGTTTCAGCCTACCTGGGAGAAACAGCAAAAATCAGTTGATGAGTGTATGTTGTTTCTAACAAACTCTCAATCATTCGAGTTTCCCAGTAAAGACTTGGGAGCCAGATGCTGGAGTGAAAGTCTCCTAGTTCAGAGAGGCAGAGAAGGCACCAGCTGACATTTCTCTTCAGCTGTTCCCAAAAGAAACCTTTCCTTCTCCACACTATCTCAAAAACTCCTCAAACTCCGAGTCCCTCCCTTCTAATTCCTGTGCATCTCTCTAGCTGTCCATCTGACTTCCTCTTACTCTCTATGATTTCTTTTGTTACATTCACTCCATGTCAACTGGTTGCTTGCTTTGCCTCTTGACTTATGTTTACTTTATTTAATCCTGTTCAAACAGAAAGTTCTTTGGTCAAGGGTGTGTGCTAGGACTGAGCCACATTACAGCTAGAACCTCCCCCACCCCCCAGTAAACAACACTATCTTGGGATTCACAGTGTGATCAAATATCCTGCAAAATATTTTTGTGTAAATAAAAAGGAAAGATTTTATCTAGAAGAGTAAAATTGTTTACAATAGTGAAGCTATTTCTGCCGTGCTTTCCACTATGTCTAACTTGGTTCTATTTGGCAGTCTTAGGATTAAATACTTTTGAGCTCAAAGTTCTATAAAATGCTTCCATTCTGAGATCAACACATCTTTAAAATGTATAGTTTAATTTAACTCAGTACTTTATTCTAATGTCTCTTCACAGCTGTTTCTCCTTTCTCATTAGCATTTAAAAAATTTAAAGCTAATGAAGCAATGTGTGATCAGTCTCTGGGGGTCTTTATTACCCCTTTCTGTTTATTAAGCATTCCCTTTGAAAATGTGCTTAGATATTTTTATAACTGCTTGTCCTGCAGGATTATGTGGTATATCTATAATATGCTTTATGTTGTAATATGCAAAAAATTGTTTCCTTTTACCAGAGACACAAGGAAGAGTATTGGCAGTCTTAATTTGTACAGATATCACACAATAGTCATAACTATCCTAACAAACTGTTCATCACAGAATCAGTCTTTTTAGAACAGTTGCCATTCAATGCAGTTGTCCATTGAATATGCATCTGAATATGCATCTATGGTACTGTGAACATACTTTAATTTTCCAAACTCTGCAAAATGAAAGACATCCATTTGCCAAATTTCATTTTTGGGGGTACATTTTGGGTAACTTCTTGCAGGTAATTGGTTATACAAAGAACAAGTAGGAAATTTCTTTATAGTTCCTTGGCTTGTTGTGAAGTGATAGAAATCTTCAAAACGTTGCTGTTAACTTGGTGTTTCCTATGAAATTCTGAGGCTTCTAGCCATTTCTATTAGTAGTTGATCAATTTCATCATTACTTTGTGCTAGAGGGCCTGGTAGTCTCATATGGGATCTGATACTTATTATATACAATGAATAATTTCTACTTCTGATTTCATGTTGTACTTGAATAAGTGGTGAAGTTAATACTGAATCATCCAGAATAAATTCAGTGGTTCCACTGTGTAAAACAAGGTATACTTTCTGAATATTGAGAGCCAGTAGCTATAATAAGAGATTCAAGAAAATCTAATAATACCATAAGAATGGCACACAGCTCTGATGGTTTTAATCATAAAGGCTCAGAGCCACTTTACTTATTTTTTCCTGACTTAAAGCATGTCTGTCCTGATTTATTTGAATTAATAAAATGCAGTGGCTCCAGAAATTGGTGTTCCTTTTACTATATGAGACAGAATCCAATTAATTCTTTTTATAAACTGAAATCTTTTGTTTTGGGATATTTGTTGTTAATCTCTCCCCCAACATTGTTGCAAGCTCTTTGCCAAAGTTCATTTTCTGCCCATAATAAGGCAATTTCAGCATTAGTAAAAGGTACCAGAATTTCTACTGGGTCTATTCCTGCTATTTGATGAGGTCTCATTTTTTTTTTTCTTTCAGAATCAATTTAGAAACCCTTTCTACATAGGTCTTTACGTTTTTATTCTGTTTGTGCTAAAAATATTCATTGTAAGAATATTCATTTATTCTCTTTGCATAAGAATTTCTGTGGGAGAATAAGCAGAGGGCAAAATAATCAGAATATAATCCAGCTTTGGATTCAAGCGAGCCACGTATGCACCCTGTAATTTCTTTTCTACCAGTGCAAATTCTCTCTCTTAGCCTTAGCTAAAATTTTCTTGTACTGTTTAAATCCTAATCACCTTGTAAGATTTGAAATAAATAACTTAAATTACTTAGTTCTCGAGTAGTTAATCCCATTATGGACCTTAGCTACTTAATATCTCCCAACAAAATTTGAAAATAATTAAGAGTTTGTAGTTGATGTTTCATGATTTGTACTTTCTGTGGTCAAACTTTCTATAAACCTATCTTATCTTCTGGACAACTGACAGAGTTTCCTCTTTATATTTTTTCAGATATAAATTGTAATCCACAGCAAGGCAAAATTCTCTTTACATCAAACATTTCCCCTCTAAATTTTCTGCATCTGAATCAGCCAATAGGATATCATCCATGTAATGGTAACTTATAGGTTGAGTAAACTGTTTATGAATTATTTCTAATGGCTGTTGTATAAAATATTGGCACAAGGTGGGACTGTTTAATGTTCCTTGTGGTAAGACTTTCCAATGATACCTCTTTATTGAACAGCTATTATTACAAGTAGGTGCTGAGAAATCAAATGTTTCTCTATCATTCCTATGCAAAGGAATTGTGAAAAAGCAATATTTTAATTCAATTACTGTCAAAGACTATGACTTGGGTAACAAATAAGGGAATGGGATTCCAGGCTGTAAAGAGCTCATTGGCTGAATCATATCATTTATGGCTCTTAAATATGTTAACATTCTCCATTTTCCTGAGTTCTTTGTTTATAGCAAACACATGGGAATGCCACAGGATGGTAGATTATTCGATGTGTCGAATATTAAGGGCTTCTGTGCCAGATGTTCTAGTGCCTGTAGTTTTAATTTTGTCATAGGTCATTTTCCCACCCACACTGGTTTGTCAGTTATCCATTTTGAAGTTAAGGCAGTTTTTACCTTTGATAGACCAACAGCTGTTGTGTCTTGTTAATGTACAACCTGAAGGTTTGTATATGATTTTAATAATATCTTTAATATTTTTCTCAGACGCATACTTTATTATATGGTTTGTTTCTGAAATTGGCAGAATGTTAATCTGTCTTTAATTGCTGCAACAAATCACACGCTCATAACTTCATGGCTATGTTAACCCCATATGGCTTTAACTGTCCTATTTGGTTTTCTGGCCTTATGCACTCAAATTACCTTGCACTTTGTTTTGCCTGAAATAAAGTTCCAATCCATAGAAGCTGAATATTTATCTCCTGAATAGGCCAATCTGGATGCCAATATGTTGGTGAAATTATTGTTACATCTGCTCTATGTCTCTTAAACCTTCAATTTCAAAGCCATTTATTTGTAATTTTAGCTTTTGTCTCTGATCATTTATAGCAGTTTACGAAAATGCTTGTTTTCTGGTCTCTCCTGAATTTTTTTGTTTTATCTACTGAAGCTGTTCTGTCTTTGATTACATCCAGAACAGTGTTGTTTTAAACAATTGGCATTAAATCTTCTAATTGCTCTGTGGATTGATTTCTCCAATGCTGACAGGGAATTATTGAAATAAATCTGATATCAGGGCCTATATGAGGCCCCTCAGATGTTTCCCAATGGGGAAAGGTTACTTCTCTTCCTGTCGCTTGTTGATTGGCATTTGTAAGTCCAATGCATTTGGACTTTGCCACACCTGCACATTCCAGAAGGCTGAGGCTTTTTAAAATGGATTATCTCTTTAAAAAAAAAATGAATGTTTCTAAGAACACCTTGCCTACAATCAAATTTCAAATAATGTGACTTATCACAAATACAACATCTGATTTTTGGTTTTTTAAAATAAAACTTAGAAATTAGTTTGCCCATCAGAGTAGCATCATAAACGTGAGATCCAATATCAGCCATATTTCTAATCCATTCCTCTATTGGTGCTGATCTTGCCTTTAAAGGCCTGATCACCATTTTGCACGCTGAATTAGCATTTTCTTTTTTTTAATTTAATTAATTTATTCTTGCTACATCTCAATGGTTATCCCATCCCTTGTATCCCCCCATTCTTCCCTCTCTCCCATTTTCCCCTTATTCCCCTCCCCTATGACTGTTCCTGAGGGGGATTATCTCCCCCTGTATATGCTCATAGGGTATCAAGTCTCTTCTCGGTGACCTGCTGTCCTTCCTCTAAGTACCACCAGGTCTCCCCCTCCAGGGGACATGGTCAAATGTGAGGCACCAGAGTACGTGAGAAAGTCATATCCCACTCTCCACTCAAGTGTGGAGACTGTTCTGATCATTGGCTAGATCTGGGTAGGGGTTTAAAGTTTACCGCCTGTATTGTCCTTGGCGGGTGCCTTAGTTTGAGCGGGACCCCTTGGTCTAAATCTGTCTATCATAATGTTCTACTTGTAGGTTTCTAGGACCCACTGGATCCTTCTACATTGCTATTCTCACATGGTTCTCTCGTCTAGAGTCCCAATAGGGTGTCCTCCCCTCTGTCCCAGTTTCCTGGTAAGGGAAGGCTTTCGTGGGACATGCCCCTTGGGCTAGTATGCAGATATAAGTGAGTATATACCATTTGAGTCTTTCTGCTTCTGGGTTAACTCACTCATTATGATCATTTCTAGCTCAATCCATTTATCCACAAATTTCGGGAATTCCTTGTTTTTAATAGCTGAGTAGTATTCCATAGTGTAAATGTACCACAGTTTCTTTATCCATTCTTCTACTGAGGGACATTTAGGCTGTTTCCATGATCTGGCTATTATGAATAAGGCTGCTATGAACATGGTTGAGCAAATTTTCTTGCTGTGTGCTGGAGCATCTTCTGGGTATATTCCAAGGAGTGGAATAGCTGGGTCTTGAGGAAGCCTTATTCCCAATTTTCTGAGATAGCACCAGATAGATTTCCAAAGTGGTTGTACTAGTTTGCATTCCCACCAGCAATGAAGGAGTGTTCCTCTCTCCCCACCCATGCGCATGTCCCACGAAAACCTTCCCTTACCAGGAAACTGGGACAGAGGGGAGGACATCCTATTGGGACTCTAGATGAGAGAACCATGGGAGAATAGCAATGTAGAAAACATAGCTGATCAACAAAGTATTAGTAAAAAATTCTGGTTGAAATTAATTTTCACTTGCTTCTCTTTTTCTTGTCTCTGAGGTTTGAGTGGGTAGTATTCCATTTTCACAAGCTAAGAATCTATTTTTTCAAAGTTCTAAATTTAATTCACAGTAGGAGCTGGCAGGAAATAGGTATTTCTTTTTTTTTAAATTTTTTATTAATTTATTCTTGTTACATCTCTATGGTTATCCCATCCCTTGTATCCTCCCATTCTCTCCTCCCTCCCATTTTCCCCTTATTCCCCTCCCCTATGACTGTTCCTCAGAGGGATTACCTCCCTCTGTATATGCTCATAGGGTATCAAGTCTCTTCTCAGTGACCTGCTGTCCTTCCTCTGAGTGCCACTAGGTCTCCCCCGCCAGGGGACATAGTCAAATGTGAGGCACCAGAGTACATGAGAAAGTCAAATCCCTCTCTCCACTCAAGTGTGGAGACTGTCCTGTCCATGGGCTAGATCAGGGTAGGGGTTTAAATTTTACTGCCTGTATTGTCCTTGGCTAGGGCCTTAGTTTGAGCGGGACCCCATGACCCAAATCTGCCTATCATAATGTTCTACTTGTAGGTTTCTAGGACCCACTGGATCCTTCTACATTGCTATTCTCCCATTGTTCTCTCATCTAGAGTCCCCATAGGATGTCCTCCCCTCGGTCCCAGTTTCCTGGTAAGGGAAGGCTTTCATGGGACATGCCCATTGGGCTAGTATGCAGATATAAGTGAGTATATACCATTTGAGTCTTTCTGCTTCTGGGTTAACTCACTCATTATGATCATCTCTAGCTCAATCCATTTGTCCACAAATTTCGGGAATTCCTTGTTTTTAATAGCTGAGTAGTATTCCATAGTGTATATGTACCACAGTTTCTTTATCCATTCTTCTACTGATGGACATTTAGGCTGTTTCCATGATCTGGCTATTATGAATAAGGCTGCTATGAACATGGTGGAGCAAATTTTCTTGTTGTGTGCTGGAGCATCTTCTGGGTATATTCCAAGGAGTGGAATAGCTGGGTCTTGAGGGAGCCCTAGCATTTTCAAAATCCAAAAGTTTTATTAATATTTTCCAGACTTCTTAATCTGATCCTATTTTATTTACAGCTGAAGGTAATCTTGGCAAAAAAAAAATTCAGTGAAGATTTTTTGGACCTTTATATGTTCTTTTAAATTAATTAATTAATTAATTAATTAACTTTGCATCCCTGTTGTAGCCACCTCCCTCCCCTCCTTCTAGTCCTGCCCTCCCTTCCCCTCACCCCTCCCTTATTTCCCAGAAAAGAGGAGCATCCTACCCACCTACCACATCTCATCAAGTCACATCAGGAATGAGTAAGTCCTCTTTCCCCAAGGCCTGGTAAGGCAGTCCTGTTAGGAGGAGGTGATCAAAAAGCAGGCAACTTTTTGAATCCATATCAGAGACATCCCTGATACTCTTACTAGTGGACCCACATGAAGCCTGAACTGCCCATTGGCTACATCTATATAGAGGACCTTAGTCCAGACTATGCATGGTCCTTGGTTGGTGCTTCCAACTCCACAAGCTCTTTTGGACCCAGGTTGGCTCTGTTGGTCTTGTGGAGCTCTTGTAGCCTCTTGGTCCTTTTAGCCCCCCCCCCCCACAATCAACACTACTTTTCCACTAGACACCCTATGCTTCACCCAATGTTTGTCTGTGAGTCTCTGATTCTGTTTCCAACTGCTGCTTGGTGGAGACACCCAAAGAGCAGTACAGGATAAACATACTACAATTCACAGACTCAAAGAAGATAAGTAACAAGGAGGACCAAAGGGAGGATGCTGAAAATCTCCATCAGAAGAAAATAGAATAGACAGAGGTCATGATTGAAGAGAAGGAACATGACATGAGAGGGAATGAAGAGAAATAAGGGTGGAGAGCAGACCTGGGAGAGTGGGTGCAGGAGGACAGAAGGCCTGCTGAGAAAAGAGAAACTGTTGGCTTGGCCATTTCCATGACAAGCTAGATACCTATAGGCCTCTTGGAGGGTATGGGGGGTACTATAGCTTAAATTCCTCGTATTGGGGGCCATGGAGACTGAAGAGGACACCTTCTGACTAGACAAGACCCCTATAGAGGGAGGAGAACACCAAACTATCCATGAAAAATTTGATCCAAAACTTACCTTACCAACAAGATGTGCAGGAATAAAGATAGAGCAGGTAGAACAGAGATTGAGGGAATGTCCACCCAATATCTGGCCCAACCCAAGACCCACCCTATAGAAGAAAGCCAAGCCTTGATCCTATTAATGATGCTCTGTTATGCTTGCAGATAGAGGCCTTTACATTTTTAGTAAATGATTCAGACTTCTTTCCTAGTTCTTCAACCTTATCCTAATCATTTAAAACTGATAAAGTATGTAGCACCAAGGTGTGATTATCAAATTCAAGCTGCCTTTGTAAATCAGCATATTGACCTTCACCTAGCAACTGATCCCAGGATATATCAATATCAATCTTATGTCATCCTTCTAGGTCCCTAGTTTCCTCTTTCCACCATGTTTGCCACTGTAACTGGGGACCAGATTCCAATACTGTTGCAAAATCCTTTCAGTCTTGAGGGACAATTCTCTTCTATGTTGCCCCTGAACTTAATATCTGCTTCATATAGGCTGATCATTTATATACCACATAAAATGATCACTTCTTTAAATCTCCTTAATCTCCATTTAACCTCTCCATAACCTTGGGGGTACCTATCATCTTCTAGTAGGTCTTGAATAGCAATTGGATAAACTAAAGTTGGTTGTCTAACAACCTTGGGCTGCCCCTCTTCTGTTTCATAGTTCAGTGGCACGGTAGGTTCTTGTCTAAATTCCTTGGTCTGTGATTGCGTATTCTTTCTTATTTTTAGTTATAAATCTTTCTAAGGCTTGTATTTTACCAATCCACTTTTCTTATTTGGCACAAAAATTGCCATGGCTATTAAGAATAAATTATGAATTACCAGACTAATAGTAATTATAATCAACAGTATGTCAATCTCAATTAAGTCATTTATCTTTCATTTTCTGCTTCTATTTTCCAAGCTTTCTAATGTAGCATTATACTTAATCCTAATGCTTTGCATTATGTTATTTCTTATCCTTAACTCTCTTCTTGAGGACTACCCACGTGACTTACCAAATCTGATGGCTTCTCAGTTTGTCTGGAGCTGGCACGACTTCTCTGTGTATGTGGTAGTGCCATGCATTGGAGTGGCAAATGTTGTTTCTAAAAAAATCTCAATCATTTGGCTTTTTTCCCCCACAAAGACTCAGTAATTAGATGCTGGAATGAAATCATGCTAGTTCAGAGAGGCAGAGAGAACACCCAGCTGAACTTGCTTCTTGGCTGATGTCCCCAAAAAGAAGCTCTCCTTCTCCACAACATCTCAAAAACCCCTCAAGCTCCATGTCCCTCCCTTTTACTTCCTGTGAGTCTCTCTATCTGCCCCTCTGACTTCCTCTTACTCTCTATATTTTTTCCTATGTTCACTTTGTTGTCAATTGGCTTCTTGCTCTGCCTCTTGACTTATGGTTTACTTTATTTAATCCTGCTTAAGAAGAAAGCTCTTTGATAAAGGGTGTGTGCTAGGACTAAGCAACACCACAACTAGAAACAGTTTTTTTTTTCTAGTAAACAACAGAATCTCAGGGTGGCTCACAGTGTAATAAAATACTCTGCAACTTGTGTGTGTGTGTGTGTGTGTGTGTGTGTGTGTGTGTGTGTGCGCATGTGTGTGTAGGCCAGAAGCCAATTTTAAGTGTCTTCCTCTGTCACTCTCTGCTTTAGTTTTTGAGACAGCATCTTTCATTGAACATGGAGCTCCTTGAGTTCCTGATTGGTTATTATGAAATCAAAGCAGGAACAACAACCTTGCAGGATAAGGGTTCTATTTGCATTTAAGAAGGTTAGGAATAACTTCCTGTTTGTCCTACACTAAGTCCTTGCTAGTGAAAGTTTCTATTTGTAATTAAGAATAAGTTCCTGTTTCTAAGATCTAATGTAAACTACTTATAAACCCATTTATAACAGCCAACTATCTGGCCCCTGTGAATACCTTATCTTTCCTATAAAAGGGATCTCAAGAGGTCAACACAGACTGCTTTCTCAAATTCCAACTTAGAGTGAGACAGCTAGCTGACCAATTATCGTTGTACCCCAAAATACAATTTGGTTTAATTGGACAATCATGAAGTTGGTCTCTTTTTATCATGACTCTCAGCTTTAACACTAGATTCATCAGCCATAAGCCCAGGGGTAATCATGTCTCCATTATGGTACCCAGCACTAGGACTAAACGTGTACCCCAGTGCTTTCTACACAGAGATGTGAACTCAGGTCCTTATGTGTGCAAATCAAGCCCTTGCTCGTGGAACGATCTTCTCAGTCCTCAGGAAATATGTTGTTGGACTTCATTCTCTTTTTGTATTTCAGTCTTCTGCTTTATGCCCCACACTAGCTAGGTAAAGTCTGAGGCAGAGAGTCAGGAACTCAAGATGAAACAATTACCTGTATTCATCTTCCTGGGACACAGATCAGGATTGTAGAGAATAGAGAAATAAGCAGGCAGCAGAAAATGCATAATGCAAAATGCGGTCTCATTTATACAATGGAAAAACAATGATAGTGGTGTTATGTAGGATTAGAAACTAGAGATACAGTCTACAGAAATGCAAGTTACAGGATCCCATGTGAGAAACAGCATCACACTCAATACAAAGGGGCAGAGGATAATACACTTGAATAAATGAATGTCTAAAAGTAAGCTTTATTTGTTTTTACTCATATAAGGGTAATTCTAAAGAAACTATTAAATACATAACTACCTGTATGGATGAAGTGAAGTCCTAAGTGTTTTGTTGATATGGCCTCAAATTCATTGTCTCAGCCCCATGGGAGTGATAAAGTCTTCTCCAGGTGAAGTTCAGAGAATAGCACAGTCTTCCTGTGACCAAGTGTGACTCTTTGTGCAGAAAATGTCCATGGTAGCTTTGTCCTTTCAAATAAATGCTTACAGCCTGAAGATTGTTCTCCTACAGAGGCTCCTCCTACCTAGATTAGTTGAAGCTGCCTCTATGCCATCTCTATGTAATAACCCTGCCTCTTCATTCATAACTATGTAATGACCCTGCTCCTTCATTCATGTCTATGTAATAACCCTGCCTCTTCCTTCACGACTATGTAATAACCATGCCTCTTCCTTCATGTCTATATAATGACCTGTCTCCTCATTCATGTCTACGTAATGACCCCGCCTCTTCCTTCATGACTATGTAATGATCCTGACTCCTTATTCATGTCTTTGTAATAACACTATCTCTTTATTTATTTCTATGTAATAACCCTGCCTCCTCATTCATGTCTGTGTAATAACCCTGCCT
>OU015750.1:99244219-99270182 GCA_907169655.1 Acomys percivali | reverse complement strand
ACACACACACACACACACACACACACACACACACACACACACACACACACACACACACACATATCCTCTCAAAGTCCATATTAGGAGGTAAAAAACCAGGCCCTCAAGAGGAGGTTCCTCTTCTAATGGACAAACGTCACCTGTTCTCTCACAAGTCTGTTTCCCATCACACTCTTGGGATCAAAACAAAAGCATGTTTACATCCACTATAACTCGCCCTCTCATAAGAATTCTTTTCAACTGTGGGCAAACTGGAGGCAGTTTCACCTCCCACACTTAGGATCAAAACATCCTGTTTACATCCTGTTTACATCCTGTTTACATCCACTACATGAGCCAATATCAGCAGAGGAAGCAGCGAAGACAGCAGCAAGGGCAGCAGCCACCACAGGCCCCCATGGGGCTTCCGAATGTCCAGCCCCTCAAGTGTCCCCAGAATACCAAACATAAACTATCTACAGCTGACAAAAATTGCTCGCCTCCTAGACCATGAGACAAATCATAGTCAGCTGCTATGGAACATATGAAACAATCCCATATCCCATACCTAGGATTAAAACAAAAACATATTCACGTAACGTAGCTGGGTTTTTAGAGGAACCAAAATTCTCACTACACCTCTCCATGTATTTTTAAACACCATGATTTGTGCCTTTCCTTATTTTGTTACTGTAAAGACTTCATGAAACTGTAACATGCTGAAACACAATATTTAAAGCAACTCAAATCTATATTCTCAGGTCATACTCACTCATACTTGGCTCCAAAATAAACTATCTCTTATTAAGGTGTGAGCTGTTTTTACATCAATGGATTTAACTAGTACAAAGCTAATGGGTAAACCAATGACATTAAACACCATTTGTTATTCCTCCTTGACCCAATGCTAACAAAACTTAAAGGTAAACTGACAGTATATACCAAATAGTTATTCATTCTTGACCACAAAACTAAAAGCTAAACTGATGACAATAAACATAGTCAGTTTTTATTCTATTCTGTCTAAGATCTGGGCTTTAACACATTGTATCCCATGCCTGACTACAAGTTAAACTAAGTAGTACTGAAGATAAACATTTTCTCTTTGGCCCCAAAGTGTAGAGTGCTGCTTTCACGCCCAGTAATCACGTCACTCTGCAGGAGGGCAGTTTTGTACCCTGTCAGTGGAGAGCACTGGTCCTGTGCGTCTGCATCCTTCTCTGTCCTTCATTTACTTTATTTAAAGTGTAACTTCCTCTCTCCCTCTCTTTTTCTTCTCCCTATTGAATACGGCAGCCATATTAAGCCTGCTTGTTTTGATGGTCAAGGAACTCCCTCTCTTCTTCTCTGAAGCTCCACCTCCATGCAGATAACCACAGATTTCCACCGGCCATTCTCCCAGATCTCCTGACTTGTTACTGAGAAACACAATCACCTCGTTCTTCCTCCTTGCTCCTCTCTCCTCCCAGCAACTACCGATGTATCCAGTTTGCCTACATTGTGTTCTCAAACTCTGAGAACATCATCCTAGACTTCCCTTCTGTGTCTGTTTTTAAACTTATCTGTAGGAACAAGAACCTGAAAAGCGGACTCTGTGCCCCCAATGACACAACCACCAAATCCATACATAAAGCACATCCTTGCTTCCTAAATTTTTCTTCATGCTTATGCTAGTCAAACACCACAGCCTGAAGCAAAGCCACCCTCCAGGTATCTCTTATCATCTGTAGTGATCCCTGCTTCTCTGCCTGCCTTTACCAGACTCAATGCTTGTCTCCAGAAACAAACTTCTGTGATTTTTAGCTCACCTGTGACAGATCAAAGTGCACTGTCTTTTTGTGTCTGCCAAAGCAGCTTCTAAGACAGACTCATAACAGTTGCCTACAGATGAGAAAAACAAAAGTGTATATATGTATGTGTGTGTGTATACATACATATATGTAATATATATATATATACATATACATATACATATATATATATATATATATATATATATATATATATATATATATATATGTTAGAGGAACCTACAGATGCCCTGGATCTTTGTTGGTGGGGTTGAGGCTATGTGGAGCAACACAGCTTCAGTCCCTGTGTGTGGGTGACCTCCAGAGAGAATTTTGGTGTCCTGTGCTCCATGTGTTTGAGGAGAGGGGAGAGAGAGGACTGCCCCAGACATGACCTTTGATGCCTCCGATTTGATCATCTCCCCTCCCCTTGGCAGGGTGGCCTTGGGGGCACACAGAGGAAGAGGTATGAAAGCTACCCTGATGAGACCTGATAGACTGTGATCAGATTGTGGGGGAGGAGCCCCACCTCCCATCAGAGGTTCAGGGGAGGAGAATAGGGCAGAAGAGGGAGAAAGCATGGGAACTGGGAGATAAGTAAGAAAGGATAGCAATTGGGATGTAATATGTATAAGCTGTAATAAAAATAAGTGAAAAAAAATCCAGTTATGTTATATAAACACGTTTTTTGCTTCAACCCCAGGTGCGAGATATGGGGCTGCTTCAGATTGTCTACAGCAGCAGACTATGTGCCTTATCTGTGTTCTGGCAGGGGTGTGATTCTGCTAGCTGAAGATAGTTTAATTCTGAGGCCTCTAGAGAAGGTGTAAA
The DNA here is from genome assembly GCA_907169655.1 of Acomys percivali. Taxonomy (NCBI): domain Eukaryota; kingdom Metazoa; phylum Chordata; class Mammalia; order Rodentia; family Muridae; genus Acomys; species Acomys percivali. The sequence goes on along the minus strand of OU015750.1, from coordinate 99,267,582 downwards.
ATGACCTGATCCCCAAGAGAGTGGGCATGGCTGTTCCTCCTGCTGGTTCCTGCTCCTCCTTCTGCTGTTGCTGCTGTGTCAAGTGGTTATGAGAAAAGAGACCATAAGAAGAAACTGGGGATATGCTTACTAGACAAAGATTAGACATGCCCCCAAGGAACTCAATGCCACTAATAAACAAAAAGTATTCTAAAAACTCTCCCTCTCCCCATTAGCCTTCTGTCTCTCTTGCCTGGTGTTGGGGTGTTAGAAGGGATTGGGGTGGAGAAAAAGTGGTAGATATAAATACTCAAATAAAGTAGCATAAACAAATATACCTACACTGACCCCTCTGACCCTTGTTGGACAACTCCGGGGCAGCTTAGTGATCCTTCTATGGTGCAGAACCTCTGGTTACAAGTGACTGAGGCAGAGCCCTTGCTCTCCACCTTGATCATGGAAGTTCCATATCGCAGTGAGTAGTGGTGAATGAAGAGACACATTTCTATTCAAAGTGTTGAGACTAAGCAGCTATGCCTGTTCGGCCTCAGATGAGACATCTTTATCCAGCCTGCTCCTTCAATAACCAAGTAACATAACAGAAGAGGGTGAAGGGGAGAATGTAAGAGCTGGCAGATAGAAAGAAGTGCTATGAAGTGCTATCTTCTGGACACAACATGGCTATTGTACAGGTGAACTCATAGTAGCTGTGGTTCCCTGCGTAAGACAAGATCAACCCAGTTAAACATTTTAGCATGGAGGGAAGGACTCCCAAAGCTAGATCCTTAGCCCAGGAACTCCTTACTGGTGAAAGAGCAAAAAGACGGAGTAAAGTTGATGGACAAGATTCATTGTACAATGTGTAGCAATAACACAAACAAAAAAGTAAATGAATCTATAGATATCAGTGGATTGTTAAATAATGAAAATACTTTCAGAGAGTATAAAATAGCAAAATTCAGGGTTTAGAAACTCTACCACTTTGGTATTTTTTTTTAAGTACAATTTCTTGACTGAAAAGTTTTAAATATGGAATTATTGCATGTAAGGTCACATAAGGAGTGTTTCTCTGTGAGTTTGAAAATATCTGCATTGTAATGCTCCAGAAAAAGCAATCACACTCAGATTTGGTAATTTTTCCTGAATATTTGTTTAAAACAGAAGCTCAATAAAAGACTGAGTCTACTTTATAATAAGTGGAATGCTCAGAAGCTTTTCTCATTTCTAAAGGAGCTTATCTTCGAAACTGAACCAAATTTTAAGGTTCCAAAACAAAATTATTGTTTTTAGTTTAATCTTATTAAGGCGTGTGCCATCAGCTTTAAATAGCTAAAACAGGAACTAATTCTTCTGAAGACACTCTCTAGCTCCCAGGGATCTCCATAGGATGTTCCAAATAGGAAGAGTGATTTTTCCATGTATTCTGGACCTTTCTTCAGAAGAAACCCTCTTTCCAGTCTACAGAATTCTAAATCTAGGCAAGAAGTCTTTGTGGGGACAGTGCTTTCTGGACAACTGTTAAGGACCTGTCACCCATGTAAAGGTCTTGAGAGATTGGAACCTGGCCTGTGACCTCAGCAATTGGTGGAATAAAGGCAGGACCTCCCCTCAGCAAACTGGCTAGCAAAACTTTCTGAGTTATGACACACACTGTTATTGTTTGCATTGTTTTGTGAGCTATATTGAAGTAAACAAGAGAAATTTGGAATCAGATTTCCTCATAGATAAGATTTTAGGGTCATTTTTGACTATTTACTTGACATTTTTGCAGCTATGACTAACAATCATCTTTACTCCTTTTCAAGATCAACAATAAGAGAAGGAAGAATGTGGACAGGTGTATTCATATAGAGAAGGAATTCAGTGCCTGTGATGAACTCCAACCTCAATTTCTATATGGCTACAGGTATACACATTGATGATGGAGTTAAGGGCTGAAAGAGAAACTTAAAACTATTGCAGGGAATAAAATGGAAAATTTCCTCTATGTATAAAGTCATATTAGAACAATCCCATTTCCAGAAAAATAATCTGTAATAAAATATTAGTATATTGAATCTAGTGAACTAAAAGAAAAATACATGGAAGCATGAGACTTCTCTCAGGAATGTGAAAGACATCTCAAAGTTAAGATTCTATCAGCGTGATTTATTAGATTAATATGTTAGAAAAGAAAAATGTGCAGCTAAATTACATACAGAAATCTAGCATTCCCAGCAGAAATTGTGATGTATAAATCAAGTACTTAGATATAATCAAGACAAGTTGAAAACATAGATATTATGACATCATTGATGACATTTATATTAAGTTGAGAAGTAAAACAGTATTATTCTCTTTTCAGACATTTTCAATAAGCTAAGAAAAAAATTTAATGTCCAGTAGAAGTGAGAAAAAGCAGAAACTTTGTTTTAATGGCTGGTGATAATTTTTGTGCTACAATCAAGAATTTGGTCAATATTCTACTGCAAATAGAAATTTAAAGTTTTTTATTTATAATTACAACAGACTTTGAATAACTTTTAGATAGATTTAGGAACAACTATCCTAAATCTGTCAAAAAATATAAAACATAAACAACTTATATCTAAAAAAGTAAACATTACTAATGAGAAAATAATACTTAAATATAAGTTAATTGCAAATTGATATTTAGATAATAAAATGTCAATAAATACTGAAAATTTTACAATTTTAAGCTATGGTTAAAAACCAAATGTTTGAATTTTATAGAAACTTTATAAAGAATATCAAAATAAGTAATGACAATAACTCACACCAGTAAATACAATGACTTTTATTATTGAATTTAATTGATTGACAGATAGGTAAAGAATCAAATGTAGACTATGAGAAGGATCATAAATCTTTATGAGTGCCTGAATCTTTAATGAACAATGAGGTTATATTTTATTTCATTGAAAAATGTTTGACATTTTTGTGCTAGGACACTTTATCATTTTGCTAGTAGAAAATAAATCTGTTTGAAAATAAATCTTTTGCAAAAATGATACTCCTAGAGATTTTAACTATATAGTATATAACTATAATATTTTATATACAAATATAATATTTTACGGCATTTGGGTTTGGAGAAACTCCAGAAGTAAATAAATAATTTTGACTAAAAAAAACAACAAACCACTGAGACCTTGTGTTATTCATTCAAATGATAGGAATAAATATTATCCAGTTATATGAAAGAGAAGGACTCTTGCATTACACTATTTTTCTTTCTATAATACACTTAATATTTTCTTTGTTTCTTTTTTTAAAAAATAATTTTTCTTATTAATTTATTCTAGTTACATCTCAATGGTTATCCCATCCCTTGTATCCTCCCATTCTTCCCTCCCTCCCATTTTCCCCTTACTCACCTCCCCTATGACTGTGACTGAGGGGGACTTCCTCCCCGTTTATATGCTCACAGGGTATCAAGTCTCTTCTTGGTAGCCTGCTATCCTTCCTCTGAATGCCACCAGGTCTCCCCCTCCAGGGGACATGGTCCAGCACACAACAAGAAAATTTGCTCAACTATGTTCATAGCAGCCTTATTCATAATAGCCAGATCATGGATATACTTAAGTTTTTTGAAGAAAAAAGTTTATTTTAGATCATGATTTAAGTTGTACAAGGTTAAGGGCTAGCAGAATTCCAAGAGGGCCGTGGGTATCACAATGCAAGAAAAAGTGTGTGTGTGTGTGTGTGTGTGTGTGTGTGTGTGTGTGTGTGTGTGTTTCCTCTTCCTATAAAGCCACTAGGAGTCTTGCCTGGACACCCTATCCCAGTGGATACATCTAATCCTAATGACTTCTCAGTGCCCCATCCTTTAGCACCAATTAATTTTCCAGTCTTACTACTCATGATGGGGATTACATTTCAGCACATGAAGCCTCAAGTTCACTGAAAACATAAACAAAGCATAAACCCCTCCATGTCTGTAATTTACAAAAATCTCCCACTTATCTGTTAGAATATCATTTCCCATTGGAAAGTAAGTCAAATATCTGAATAAGCAATTTAAAGAAAAAAGTCCACAGGACCCATAAATGTTAAAACAAAGCAAAACGAAACAGTGCTTAACCTCTGTAGCAGGCTGAGGTGAAAGTCATATCACCATTGGACTGCCGTTCTAATTCATAACGGAAGCAAGAGTCTAAGAGTGTGGCATGCTGCTGCAGCTGACTTGGGAAAGCAACCATTCTCACTACTGCTATGTTGAAGAATGTGTTAGCTATTTGTCAAAACCCCTGGCATCATGTCTGAAGATTATAGAGTGCACGTACCTTTGTCTTAAGTATGCCATTATTAAAATATGTGTGTGTGTATGTGTGTGTGTGTGTGTGAGAGAGAGAGAGAGAGACAGAGACAGAGACAGAGAGACAGAGACAGAGAGACAGAGACAGAGAGACAGAGAGACAGAGAGAGACACACAGAGAGAAAGAGAGAGACAGAGAGACAGAGAGAGAGAGAGAAAGAGAGAGAGAAGGAGAGAGGAAGAGAGGAGGGAAGGTGGGAAGGAGGGAAGAAGAGAGGGAGAGAGAGGAGAGACTTTTAAACATGACAATTCTTTGTTACCTTGTTGTGATTTGGGATCACCATGGAAACACAGTCTAAGAGTGCCTGTGAAGATGTTTCTATGTTAGAACAGTAGAGGTGAGAGGACCTGCTTTAAATGTGGATGGTACCACTCCATGGCTTGGGATTCTAGGCTCAGTAAACAGGAGAAAGTGAACTGAGCCCAGGCCTTCACCAGTGTCTGCCTCCTGAATGGGTGTAAGGCGCCACCTCCTGCTCCAGCTGCTGGATCTTCCCAGCCATGATAGACTCTGCTCTAGTTTATTTGCTGTTGCTAGACAACACCACAACCAACAGTAACTTGGGGAGGAAAGAGTCTCTGTCATCTTAAACTTCCACGTCATAATCTACTACTGAGGGAAGTCAGGGCAGGAACTAAATCAGAGACCACGGAGGAATACTGCTTACATGCTTGCTCTATGGTTGTAGCAACTTGACAACAAAAACAAATCAGGACAGACAGCATAAGCTGGATTTGCAAGCAACACAAGCCCTTCTTTCCTTAAGTTGTTTTGGTCAGATTTTATCTCGTGTGTAAAACAAGTACCTATCAATTGCCCAGGAGCTGGAAGACTGGTTAGATCAACAACCAGTTGCAAATTGTTGAAAATTATGTAGCTATAAAAGCAACCAGTTGATGCAATACATACTGAGGGGGGCACATATTTCTGTTTGTGATAAATTATCAGGTGAAAAGGGAGATGGATTGTTGAGTGAAAAGATGAATATCAGTGAGAAGCAATAATGTGAATAATACGTACTTTTATTCTTTCTTCAAGGAGCATGGGTACACACACACATCTACATACATAGATATAAACAATTTTTGAGCTTTAAATTATACACCAAGACTAAAGGAGGTGCATCTTGATGGCAAGCACCTCGGCATGCATGAAGCCTTGTGTTCAACTTCTAGAGTCATGATATTTAAAACCAAAGTATAATATATTCTGACACTGTTACAAAATCTTGTGCCCTCCCACTCCTACCTACCTGGGACATGTGGTGTCTCTCTGTGCAGTGTTTCCATGACGCGATCCTACCTGCCCATTTGTCACTTACCATCTTGTTTGTCATACACACAGTCTTGGGGTTGCAGTTGAAATAGACATTAGTCTTCATAATGTCCTAATTTAGAGAAGGTTATGGAAAGAAACCCCATGGGTAGCAGACAATGTCGTTTATCCACATAGATGCCCTGGACCCATTGGCAGCTTTGTGCATTCACTTTGGGTTTAGCAAGTTTTGGCTCCTGTGACCCTAAGAAGATTGCTCTTGATATTGTAGCTACTTCCTTATTAAGAGACCTATAAATAAAACAACAAAGTATTTTTATGGCCCCACAGGTTTTTAATATTGAGTTAAGTAGAAATCCATTGTGTCGAGGCAAATATACTCTCACTGTTTTTATTGGATGTGAGCTTTAAAGCCAGATCCTCCTGAACTCAGTCTCAGAGACTGACTCAAGGAGAATGTGCCCCAAGACAGCAGGGTAACTCTGTCTGTCTGTCTGTCTGTCTGCCTGCCTGTCTGTCTGTCTGTCTGTCTATCTGTCTATCTGTCTGTCTGTCTGGGCTAAGGAGTGCATTAAGGGCTGTTTTCATTGGCATATCAACCACAGTAAGAGGGCTTTACTTTTTCATTTAAACACCATCAAAAACGTTCTTAAAGTAAGAACAAATAGCGGTTGTCCTCATTTATTTTTGTTACCTTATCAGGGACAGCCAATGGAGAATTCCTGCCCTTGTGTCTTCTCATTGGTCACATCCAAGTTAACACATGTAACTGTGAAGTAATACCTGATGCTGTGTTAATCAGAGCCTTACTTAAGATTTAATGCTCAGGGGGCCTGGAGAGAGGGCAGTTAAAATGCCTGGCTTCCCAACACCCATGTGATGGCCCACATCTCTAAGGCCAGATCATTGAGGGGATCTAACACCCTCTTCTGGTTTCTCTTGATGCTACACACACATGGTACCCAGACATACACACAGCCCAAACACCCACACACACATAATAGAAAAGGTCAGAGTGCGCCAGAATAAACCACCATATTTTGTACTTAGCTTCACCTGTTTCTGTTTTTTAACTGCACAGAAGCATCAGCAACGAAACATCAAGCTTCACGTTACTTCACCTTTGTTTATTATTTTCAAGATGGAAAAAAAAAAAGAGAAACTGACATCTTGCATTTTATCATCTTACCCTTTACTCTGTTTTGCCCTGCTAGTTATAACAAATGCCTTATAGAAGTAGTTCATGAAGAGGAAAGTCTAGACACAGCTTTGTTTTTACCTAAAATGGGAAAATCTCAAACATGCACTTAACACTTCGCCACAAATTTCCTCTGAAAGGAGTTTGAAAAACACTTTCCTTGCCAAAGATACCAGGCCTCTTCATAGATGGCCTTGACGTTCAAGGGTTCCTTGAATATTTGTACTTGAAATGTCTGTCCTTCAGGTGAATTGCTGTCTAAAAAACTGACTCCTAAACTATATAAAAGAAAATCTGATAAGAAATTTATATCTTCTCTTATGTTCAAACCTCAACTACTTCTATTCTACAATATACAATCAGGAGGCAGGAACAAAACGAGAAACATTGCTGATTTTCTTTGCTACATACTTCGTGATAAATATGTGCTATTTAGTTCTGTCTATTATTATTACCATTTGATATTTTATATGTTGTAACACAATTATATGCAATGTTACAGTAGTGGGCTACTTTATAGATATCAGAGTTTTTCTTCTAGTAAATATTTCCTATTTGGGGAATTATACTTACTCAGGAAAATATTTTGTGTTTAAAAATAATCAGACTCAATGAACATATATAATATGAAAACCAATATAGGCCATTTACTGAAAAGAATATAAGCTATTTTGTAAATAAATGAAATTATCTATTAATATCTTGGAATGCTGAGCAATTCTTTGATCATTACTAGGCTATTCTACCAAGACAATATTCTGTCTAGGTGGGTTCATTTCTTTAGGGACAGTTCCAACTGCTTGATACAATAGGATGTAAAAATTTTATAAAAATTTCAGATGTAGAAGTTTATAACTCTATTTCAGTGTCACAAAAGAATTTCTTTGGATAATGGATTTCATATCTCTTAATTTTTATTGGGATATGATTTAAATAGAGTAAAATAAACAAATTTTCAATGTTCAGTTCAGTGAGTTTTGGTAATTATATGTCCCTGTGTAATCAGCAATCTGAATAAGAGAAAGACAGGTGAATTACCTAGGGAATGTGCCTCATTCCATCTTCCAGTCAACTCCATAGGGCCAACTAATTTCTGATTTCCATCCCCAAGGATAATCTCTGCTTCTTACTAGACTCTATGTAAATGGAGTCAACTTAAGAAGTATTCTTTTTCATCTTGCTTCCTTGTCTGAATTTTTCAATATTATCAATGTTACTACATATATCTGGTCCTTTTATTGTTAGATAGAATTGTGCTTTGTAAGTGCCTTATGTTTTGTTTTTTCTAATACCATCATTTATTGATGTACATCTTGACTGGTTCTGTCTTTTGTTTTATATTCATTCAAATGCAAGTCTTTATGTCAACACATGCTTTTGTTTCCCTGGGGTAAGCATTTGGTAATTCAATCATTGAGTTATAGGCAGATGTTCATATAAATTTTAAAGAAAGTTCCAGAGAATCTTCAAATAAGTTGCATTACTCTGCACTGCTACCAGCAAGGTGACAGACTTTCTGCTTGTCTTTGTCCTCACTTACATTGGTGCAGTCACTCTTCCTACTTTAATTCATGCCCAGGAATGGCTGCTAAGTGGTTTTGTGCTTTGCACTCAGGATTTTCAAATGTTCATAAGGACGGAGTAACTATGACATCCCTAAGGGAAAAGATTCAATGTTTCACTAACACATACTTCTCAAAGAAGCTCTTTTTATAAGTTTAGCAACATTTTTGTCAGTTTTTAATTATTTAAATTCTTTTCAGGAACTCAAAAGATTTGATTTATTAAGTCCTTTTAATTATTAATAAATATTAATTATAAAAATGAATGAGCTCCACTGTAAATTTCCATATAAGCATACATCATATCTGAAAACTTTTAATATGAAATGTATATTTAAAACACTGGGTTTTGTTCAGAGGAAATATTTTTGAATCTACAACATGTGAGTTTTCCCTTTATTTATGCTAAAAGGGCATAGGTTTATTTTGAAGTCTGAAACAATTTATGTAATTCTAGCTTGAACTCCCCTTGATATATGGATAATAGTCTATTATATTTAAGAAATTGCGGCATTTGATTAAGCAGTTCATGTCTGTTAAGCTTACCCTCATAAAGGATTGCTTTCATTTACAATTCCACTAAGGTTTTGATATCATTGTCTTGATACAAATTTGGTTGATTAACATTATTATACCTTTCTGACTTTAAAAGGATTTATGGGTATTGGTGTTACTTATTACTTATTCAATGAATTAGATTAAACAGACAGCTTCCTTGGAAAACACAGATATAATAAAATATAGAATTTTTAGATACATTGCTTTAAATTTTATCAAAATTCATCAAATTTATTATAAGATTTAAAATATTCTTTATGGGATTTCTAATAGACATAACATTTAATAGTGAAAACTTTTGTGATTGGTAATTCAGTTTTCTCTCATTTTGAATACTGTTGGTAGATGTTTGTCAGTTCCACTAATTGTTTCAAAGTATCTACATCTATTTTTTGGTATTTTTTATTTATTGTCTATTTTTTTATTTCATGTTTACATTGTTAGAAATATGTGGATGTTTCCCCAAGCCCTTTTTTCCAATTTAGCGATACATTAGAGAATGCACTCAATATAATTTTGATATTTTCTCCTTATTAGTGCTTTTTTGTGGTTCATCAAATACTTTCATAAGGTTTTATGTGCTCTTGAAAATAATATTCTGGGGACACTATGCACAGTGTTCTAATCATATAAATTAGGTCATCCTGGTTGATTGGACTATTCAGATCTTAATTTCCTTGACTCTATTTTATGAGTTGCTGAGCCAGGGACTTCAAAGTAATCTTCAAGAATAAATAGGAATTTCAACATACTATAAATGTACTAAAAATAAAATAAAAATAAAGAAGGAAATACAGAAAACTAGAATTTCATACAGGAACCAATTAAGAATAATTAAATGGGCACTCTATAACAGAAAACATATTCTCTGAGACAAATTCTCTAGGTGATTTTTTAAGAGTAGCAAGACCCAGGTTTAGTTAAGTTGACTGCGTTCAATGGGAAGCAAAGGTATAGCATCTGCATAGGATTGAAAACTGGGGCAAGTGACTGTTGGGGCAATACTGTGTACTGTGTCTGAAAACCTGCACGTGTGAGGTTCCCAAGGGTCCCTGGGTCTCCTGATCAGTGTTTAAAAAACTGTCACTCAGCTCCTTGTTTTCATCTTGTCAGACTCTCAGAAGTTCCCTGTGCCCTTCTCAATGCTTCTCTGACATCTCTTCTCTTGCCCTTGTCCACATCCACCTTAGAGATGTGGTCATGAATTTTGTCCATGCCCATTCTCCTTGTGGTCTTCAAGTTCTTGTGTAGTTATGCACTTCTGGAGGAAGTCTGTGCACTTCCGGAGGAAAATCTGGCAGGAGCCTTTGGAATGCAACTCATCCTCTGCAGTGACACCTTGGATCTGGAGGGCCAAGGTGGGATCTTGGCTTCCTTGTTGGGTATTCTCTGTCAAGAAAAAAAGAGTTGAATCCTAGGATCCAAAGGCATTGTAAAGCCAGGCTGCATGTTGGATTTAATATTTTTAACTTCTAAAATATTTTAAGATGTTCTAAGTTAAATAGTATCTGTGTATTTATACTAATCTATATAATATCTATGTCTATATAATATATGGCTCAATGTCTGAAACTATAAATTTGTCTTTAAAAACATATTTCAGATTAAGACAAGTCAATTTGAGGCTTTTGATAACATTATTTTTCTCAGTCAGTTTACTCCTAGAATTAGAAGTTTTCAAGAGGAAAGAAAATATGCTAAATTTAAAACACTAAAGGAAGAGTGTTTTTATTGCTGTAATTAAATGTAATCAAAAAGTAGGACATTATGCACAGAGGTTGAGTGCTGATGCTGATTTAGTACTCATGAAACAAAGCTTAGTCTATGATTTATGAATTAAGTAATTTCCTTTGATGAAAATGCTTTCTAGACAAATTGGAGAATTCTAGACAAATTGGAGAATATTTAAACATGAAGTTTAGAAGAATGTTATATAAAGAAAACATAGACAGAAACTGATCTCTTTTTTGCAGTGTAGCCAAATTACTCTTTGTCAAAACACACACACAGCACACACACACACACACACACACACACACACACACACATACACACACACATACACACACACATACACACACATACACACACACATACACACACACATACACACACAGCACACACACATACACACACATACACACACACACACACACACACACACACATATATGGACATGACCATCCCCCCTCCTGTTAACTAATTATTACTGGACCAGACTCAATATATATATATATATATATATATATATCATAAATGATTCAGTTCTTACTCTATTTTTCATTCATTTTAAATTTATTTTCAATCCACTAATAAAATTCCGTCACTGTCTGGGAAAACTGTTAAGCTTGTAGTCTCCCTTCTGCCTTTCCTCTTACCTCCTTTCCTTCCTTCTTTTAGCCACTCGCTTCCTTTTCTCTGACATGGAGTCTTACTGTATAGTTTAGGTCACCCTGAAGTCATCCATGTAGCCCAGGCATCCTTGACTAACGATCCTCCTGCTTCAACCTTCTTTTTTATTATTTATTTCATTTTTTGAAACATGTACATCATTTCCCCCTTTTTTTTCTTCACTCCAAATACTCTCACAAATTCATGAACTCTATTTTAATTAACTGCTGTTACACATGTATGTTTACGTGTATGTGCATATATATATATATATACATATATATATGCCTAAGTATAACTCACTCAATCTGTATATTGTTGCTTATATGTATGTTTTCAGGGCTGAATATTTGGTATTGGTTAACTAATTGTTTCTTCCTTAGGGAAGCTTTTTTTTTTTTTTTTTTTTTGGCAGCCTATAGTTCTTTGTGTAGGATTAAGGCCACAGGGGCTTTCCCTGGTCCATTTAGCATGTTTATTGTTGTTTTCCTTGTTCAGTTTATGTTTAGGCAGTATTGTTGGTGAGAGCTTATGGGCATAGTTCTGACATTACTAGAAAACACAACCTTACAGCAACCTCTCTGATCCTCCGACTTTTACAATCTTTTGACCTTCCCATCCCCATCTGTAACAATTCCTGGGTGGTAGGCACAGGAGGAGTTCTGTCGCAGATGTATCTGTTGGGACTGGGCTTTACCACTCTGCATTTGATTGAGGATTTCTGCAATTGTCTTCATATATTGCAAAGAGTCATTACCTTGATGAAAAATGAGGACTTGTCCGTGGGTGTAAGGACAAATATTTAGAATATAGATTGTTCTTATGCTGGTTTAGTGAAGGGGTGGTTGTAGGTTCTCTTCCAAGATCCATAACTTCAGTAGCCCTGGGTAGTTGGCTAGGTTTCCAGTGTAAAACATGGTTCACACACACACACACACACACACACACACACACACACATATGTATGTGTGTATATATACATATACACACATACATACATACATACATGTCATAGCTCCATCCCTCCTCTCTTCCCAGTCCCACCTTCCTGCTCTCTCCCCTCCCCCTCCTCTAGTTCTCAGAAAAAGGGATTTCCCCCCTTCCCATCCACCCCATCAAGTCACATCAAAACTGAGCACGGTCCTCTTCCCCTATGTCCTGTCAAGGCAGTCCCACCAGGGGGAACTGGTCAAAAAACTCAGCATAATTTCCCCCTTGGGGATCAGATCTTAAGTCCAGTTAGAGAGTCATTGGTTACTGCTAAGGTACACATGCCACTAGTGTACACTTAGAGTTATTGTGACATGCTGGTCACTGGTTCATAGATGTCGTAGCTAGGTAGGGCTATTTGTTGTTTTCCTTCTCTGAAAGCTTGCATGATACCTTCCGGTACAGTGAAAGCTAGCAGTCAGGTTCCTGAGGGCCAAGGACCACATCTGTGTCTGTGGCCCTGGAGCAGGGGTCTGTTACCACCCAAGGCCAGGCAGACATCCCTGGTCTAGGGTGCTGCTTGTGGCCATATTGATAACTGAGGGCTGTACAGACCTTCCCTCAACCCTCACTTGTGCATCATGGGAGAACTGACCCCAGGAGAGTTGCCCTCACCTCTTCACCAGCTTCATTCAGTACATGGAAAGGCAAGTCCCCTCACCTTGCTCAGGAAGACAGTAGAGCTTTCCTTGGTTGTGGAAGTTGTGGGTGAACCAGCCCAAGGGCATGAGTGTGGAAGAGCTGGCCATGCCATTCATCTGCCATGTGGTGTCACAGACAAAGGAGAGATGCCTTCCTACCCCCTCATCCCTCACCATGTGCAGCAAATAAGAGAGCTGGGCCTGGAGTCATGAGAGCAGAAGAGCTGGTCCTTCAGCATGCCTGCAGCAGCTTTCAGGAGAACAGGCTCTGCACCTCCCCTGGGCAGCACAATAGAACTGATGGGGATGGTCGGGACAGTGAGAATCTGGTCCCTAGGGCATGAGCATGGGACAGCTCGTCTGTCAAGCAGTGACATGGACAAGGGAGAGATACTCTCCCCCTTTTGGGCCTTGCCACCCATTCCAAGCTTGATAACTGGCCCCAGGATCACAAGAGTGGGAGAGCTGTCCCTGTCCCTCACCATCTGCAACATTCTAGAGAGTGGGCTCTACACCTCACCTGGACAGAACACTGGAGCTGGTCCCAGTTCTGAGACTGCAAGTGAGTCAACCCCAAGGATGTGAAAGCAGGAGATCTCGTCCTGCCCCTAACCAAGTGTGGCATTGAATGAGCCAGCTGGGGGCAGTAATGGAGAGCTCAGCCTCATGGTGTGGTGCAGGAGAGTGGTAGGCTAACAATCTCAGATATCTCCCAGGTCCAAATCTAGAGTTCTCAGTTGGTCAATCGAGCAGAACAGCTATCTCATCTATGAACTGCCAGAACACGTGAAGGGTCTTGCACTGTTGATCCAAAGATGCAGGCTCTTCATGATACAGGGCAACAGAAGGATTATCTGAGAGGAGTCCTAGTGAGGATCCACTTTTGATAATGTAGTAGAAACCAGAGGCCTCAAGCCAGATCAATATGTCGTTGCAATGAGCATTTGCAAATAAAGAAGTGTGGACAACGGGGTATACTGTGGGACACACTGTCATACACTACAGCCTCCACAACAAAATTTCTTTTTTTCTTTGGCGGGTAAGGTTGCAAGAGTAGAGGGTGGAAATGAGCTAATGATGGAGAGATAAGTGGGACCGGGATGCATGATGTGAAATTCACAAAGTACCAATGAAAATGTTTTTAAAAAGATGAAATAAACCCCTTCCTTCTCCTGCTAAAATGTAGCACAAATTTTCATATTTACCCTTATTTTTTAATTCTACATTTTGTTGTTCTCTATGTAAAACTCAAATGAAGTAAATACTTTTGGAGAAGGTAAATGTAATATAAAGAACATTTTCTTTATGATTATACTAAAACACGCGTTTTCCAGGTTTAGCACATTCCCTGGCTAATCTACTTCAATAAATCTAATTTTAAAAAGAACATATTTCCCAATTCCCATTACCCGAATATAAGTGTATAATAGATGTACTTGATATAAATTGGAGGATACTTACTCTGAGATAAAAGAGATCCTCTACTGACAGCTATAATTGTCATAGCTTGAAATACCTTGTCTTCAGCTGAAAGACAAGAGTTTCAATTATAGAGAAAAAAATTTTAAAATGTGACTCTTTCCTATAGTGACAATAAGATTTGACAAGTAGTACTTGCCCTTGGGCATTTCCTGATCTTGTTATATTTCTCTTTAGAAATGGCTCAAACAGCCTGTTGTACAGAGAAACCACTGGAGCAGACATCTGACTTCTGAGTTTGCCCTAAATGTCCATTACAGTGAATGCTTCTGAAGCTTGTTACAAAATAAAATAGAACTGCCTTAAAGTGTTTATGTTGGCCACACTGTAAGGCAGCTTTCATTAAGTAATGTTAGAGCCTTCTAGAGACTGTGCGGGCGACTAATTCAATGTCTTCAGTTGTTCCATTGATAAAAACATTGAGAGTTATTCTTGTTGACCTAATGAATCAAGAGGAAGAGCCTCAAAAGTAATGTTCACAGGGCCGGATTTGTGGGTGCTTTTTTAGGCTAAAGGGCATGGAATTTATGAGTTTAGTGTAACCTTTTAATCTGTTAAGAGTGTCAGTGTGAGTAGATTTCTAAAATACTTTTCTTTGACAGTGTCTTTGTAATTAATGTGATTATGTGGCTGTGCTTGTCTCCTTATAAAAATACCCAGTGACTTCCGTACAATGCCAAAAAGCAAAATAGAAAAATGACCTTCTAACTCTCAAAGGATTAACATATTAGTATTCTGTCTTTTAGAATATTTTCTCTACAAATTTACATTCAATGTGCATACCAGGCCTTCATTTTCTGCCTACGTAAATGGGATTATTTGAATAGTGTTCAAAAAGTTCACTGGTGTGTGTGTGTGTGTGTGTGTGTGTGTGTGTGTGTGTGTGTGTGTGTGTGTATGTGCAACTACACACATTAAGTTAAGAATATTTAATCTCTTATCGAACTGGAACTAAATGAAACTGAGGCATTTTTCGAAGGGTCGAGTGGGTGAAAAGACAGTTTCCGTCATAATGGCCTCTCTCTCAAGCCTCGGCAACACCTCTGTTTACTCTTAGCAATGAAGGGAAAGGCCTGTAACTCCACAGGAAGATGAAACGGCATGGGAATAGACTGGGAGGAGAGTGCTGTCCACTCTTCAAGGCAGTTGCTCTCTAAAGGCCAGTTGTGTGACAAAAACAATGTGCCTGTGAGGAAGCAGGACCAGACAGATCCCCAGTAGGCAGACAGGCATAAGAAAGTAGCTCTGGGGGACTGATGCACTTGGCACTGAAATGTTTAAGATGGCTGATGCCCTGTTATTCTCCTTCTGTGAAACAGAGACTTGGTTGGAGGTCTACTTCACACTCCTACTCCCTGCTTGATGGGAACTGTTTGGTGGGACTTTCAACTCTCCCCGAAGAGGGTTCCTGTGGTAGAAACAAACAGCTTCTCTGTCCTCCACTGCATTACCTAATCCCCTGCCATAGTCCAAACCAGGGAATCTCAGGACAAAAGGGAACTCATCCCATTTCCAGACATATCACTCCCCCAACAAACCCACAGGTCAGGTGCAGACTCCAATCTTGGGGCCCCTTCCTTAATAGGAAGTTTTTCTCTGTGTGTTTTATTGAGTATGGGCTCTCACATTTGACAAAATCTGGCTGAGTGCAAAGACCTAGCTTTTCCCACCTTTTTATTTTTTAAACTTGTATTGAGGGTGGGGCAGCAGCATTCCTGCAAGGCTGGACCGTATCATCCTGAAGCCATCACCTCCAGGATCCTTAACTTTGGTGGTGATATGGAATGCTGTCTTCGTAGCAGAACATGGCCATTTTCCTCTTAAGACAGACATGATTGCCTATAAGATGCCTGCTGACATTCTTGTGGAAGAAAGGAACCAAGAGAGTTGCTATCCTCTCACCCCAGAATTCCAGCTATCATCCTTTCTATGTATCTGAACCCCAACAGCTAGCTTGCATGTAATCCTCCCTAGCTGCACATGGTTTTGAGAGGTGCTGGAGTTTATATGAGGGGAAAAGTCAACTGAAGGGAATTCTAGCTACACAGTTTTCAGAGGCGCATCTCATACATGGGGTGGTGAGTTGGAGACAGGACTTTTTGTGACCCAGCTGATTGTGGTCATCCACACGGCCACAAATAAACCCTCATACCTGCTATTCTGCAAGTAAGCCTGAACAACTCACTGGCTCACCAACATATTAGATATTTTTCTATTGCTGTAATAAAGCACCATGACCAAGACCAACTTATAGAAGAAAGACTTAATCTGGGATGCGGTTCCAGCAGTTTGTAGCACATGAGAGTGGAGTAGGGGTAGCAGGTAGTAAGCAGGTGACTGAAACAGCAGCTGAGAGCTCACCTCTCCACCCACACCCATGAAGTGCACAGAGCACTGAGACTGGGTGAGATTGGTTTTTGAAACCACATAGGCTGGCTTTAAGGAGTGGGTATCTGCCATCCCCACAACCAAAACCAAGTTCTCAGAGTAGAGGAGATATATTTGCCCCAGAGGGACAGAGGGCTGGGAATAAAAGACAAAGACAGGAGATAGAGGATGTGGGAGAAGTGGGAGGAACCATGGCAAAGGGAAGAAGGATGTTCATCTCCAGGGACAAAAGACCACCTCTTGATAGGAAGGAGACAGAGTGGCACAAAGGAAAATGGTGGTTTATAAAGGTAAAAGGGGAAACCCCATGTTAGAATGAGATGTTTAATTTTAACCGCACATGCTAATTAGGCTCGCCAAAGGGGGCTTTGGGTTGCTGGGACTTCAACCCTTTAATGGCTGGACCTTGGTAGTCTGTCTCAGGAGGAGGAAGTGGCCAAATGAGGGGAACGACCTTGGTGGCTAGCTTTTGGAGTGTTAAGTTTTGTTTTGTTTTTGTTTTTGTTTTTGTTTTTGTTTGTTTGTTTGTTTTTGTTTTTTACCAAGGCAGAGGGAATAGGAGAAAAGAGTGAGGCTTACCAGAGCCATGCTCGCCTTGCTTGCCATGCTCAAGGTGGCCAGAGTCCTTTCACTGACCTCTGTAACACACTTCATCCAAGAAGGCTACATGTCCTAATCCTCCATGTTGAGTCTGGGGTCACACAGAGGAAATCCCAAGATTACCCTATAATGGAGCAAGTTTATTTTCTAGGCAGCCAGGGATGCAGCTCCGAACTTGGGAGTTGGAACCAGGATGCAGAACAAGATTGTTATGGTTTTGGGTTTGTTTATTGTTGTTTGTTTGTTTGTTTGTTTGTTTTGTCTTAAAGCAAAAACCATAAGCAGGAAGGCATGTGTAGCAAGGGACGGTAGTCTTATCTGGTCTGGTCAATACCAAAGACTCTTTTTTTTTTTTTAAACAAGGCTGAGGTCAACAGGATGTGATAAGGACCAGGAAGTCAGTGATGTGTAGAGTCAACAGGATGGGAAGCAACAGTTATCTCTCTTGGAACTGGGGATATTGGCCTGTCCTTGACTGATGGGTGGTCCGATTGTTCTGGTGGTTTTTATTGTTTTTCCGAGAGCTGAAGGCCTGTATGTTAAGATGGAGGACAGGCCTGAGATGGAGTCAGGCTATCTAGTCCTTTCACTCCACCAACAGTTACACAGAATAACCGAGCTTATGCGGGCCACTATCATTCAAACCACCACAACCAAACTGGACATAGATGAAATTGTTCCTTTAATTCACTCTTGGTGGCCAATATGGAGTTGAATAAATATTTATTCACAGAGGAAAAACTCAGACTGAGGCATGAGAGTAAGAGCAGGAGACTGAAGCATCAAGATTAACCTATGAGCGTCTTCTTCAGCCTTCTGGCCCTATATATCTGAGTTTTGGTGACTATTCAGGTAGCAAACTGTCTCTGTCATTTGGAAAGCTACACTCCCTACATGCTTAGGTAATCAAGTTTATTATTTCCCAAGTCTCTGATGGAGTTGAAGACCAGGTAGCTTAGTTTTACAATGAAGCTTAGTTGTTTAGTGGTTAAGATATTTTTAGGTCTAGATAGATGTTTTAAATTGATAATGGCAAGATGTGATGGAGATTGATCTACATTCCGAATTTTAGATGTACCAAGATAGGAAAGATGTCTTCTTCAAGGCTGTCAAATTACCAAAACATTAAGAATGTAACATATAATACCTGATTGTATCATGGTTCTTCTTGATATAGGTAGTTTATTATATATACATTTAATAATATAAATGTATATATAAAAAATTAAAAATGCTTACTTAATTTTTTAAAAGTTGGAAAAAAATTAACCTATGAATCAAAACAGGGACCAAAACCCTACAAGGATCCTGACACTGAGGGTCAAGCATTAGGAGTGTTGGCCTTTTCTTTTGTCTCTATCCCTAAGCTTGGGTCCCTGGTGTAGGGTTTTTTCCTGGGTCTTAAGAGCCTGGAATGGAGCACCATCTGAACCCAGACTCACTGCTGGGATACTAGGCACCTCCTCTTAATTTTATTTCCTTTTCTGGAGACAGACTCAAGCCTAAGCACGCCGTGGCTAACATTCTGGGATTTCTCATGTTTTTTTTTCTGACCTCCATGACTAGCTTAAAAGGCATGACTTTCTCTCTTTGCCTCTCTTATCTTGGCAGCCTGTGAGATTTTCAGCTAATTTCCCCTGTTGTTATTCTTTAAAATTCTAATAAAATTTCCCACAAGCTTCTCTGTTGAATCTGTTTTTAAATGTTTTATTAATGCGACTAAGAACTCCTAAAGAGAATCTTGATGCCCTTAGTAACAACACAGCAAGTACTGATAGTGTAAAGAACGGTGAGTTAAATTGAATTGAACTCAGCCCAAGGTTGCTTCCATATTTTGAATTCCTATGTAACAAACTACTACTTAACTTTGTATCTCACTAACTGAAAGACTTGTTTAGGAATACACTTTGTTCGGTTTGGTTAAGACAGGGCTTTTCTTTGTAACCTTGGCTGTACTGGAACTCACTTTATAGATCAGGCTGGCTTCAAATTGACAAAGATCTGTCTGCCTCTGCCTCTCAAGTGCTGGGACTAAAGGCGTGCACCACCTCAGTTTTATAGCAAATAGTGCCAAGTCTCCCATAGCTGCAGGATGCCGACTGATAAGAATTCATGCAGAAGAGGGGAAGGCAGAGCTCCAGCCTCTAAACTGTGTGCCTTACTCCAGTTTCTGTCCACAAACAGCCTGCGCACTGTACACCTCTTCTGACTTAAGAGTTGCACGTTTTGTAAATTGATCTTTGCTCAGAGTTTTAGGTTTAGGTAAGAATTAAAGAGAAAGCAAAACCATGAATGGCATTTTAGATAGGAAATATAGAGTCAACCAGCAGTTTGTGTAATAATAGAGTCAAATGTGACTCCCCACTCTTTTATAAAAAGATAATTATGACAAAACTATAGATTGAAATAAAACAAGGCTTTGTAAATTTCCATTTGAGGGGGAAATTTATTCACTTTGAACAATTTGAATTTAAGGTCTATTTAGGACTTCCGAGATGCAAAAGATAGTTTGTATTTACTGTGTAGCAATTCCTTCTGAGTTGAAACATTTCATAGTAGAGTGAAGCTAATTTAAACGGAAGAAGCAAACAGCTCACCAGCTTCCGGAACTTCCTGAAACCAACCAAAAGCACAAGCACCATCTCTCCCCAAGGTTGTTTATGCAGTAAGGACAGCTTGAGGAGGTTAAGACCAGCCTACCTGCCTGGAAGACTCTTGAACACCCAGAGCTACTTTCAAGTCGAGCAAAGTCTCAGCCTTCCAGCTAATTGATGGGGTTAAGTTCTTAGAGGAGAGAGGGAGTGTTCAAGTGAAAAGGTGAGGGAAGGGAGGTTTGGTTAATTTGGAAATGAAACTGCATTTTGAGAATTTGTTATGGAGAGGCACTTTAGTAATCTGTGTGTGTGTGTGTGTGTGTGTGTGTGTGTGTGTGTGTGTAAGTATGTAAGGTTCCTTGTGTTAGTCAGTTGAG
This sequence comes from Acomys percivali, assembly GCA_907169655.1. Taxonomy (NCBI): domain Eukaryota; kingdom Metazoa; phylum Chordata; class Mammalia; order Rodentia; family Muridae; genus Acomys; species Acomys percivali. The sequence continues at coordinate 99,247,231 of OU015750.1, read as the reverse complement.
AATACATGACAAACTCTCTAATTAAGCACATGAGTGAGCTAGGTCTAATCTTTAATTACAAGGTAAATGGGGAGAAAAATGAAAGGCACTGTCTTAGTTGTGGTTACTATTGCTGCGATGAAACATCATGACCAAAAAAAAAAAAAAAAAAGCAACTTGAGGAGGAAGGTTTATTTGGCTTGTATATCCCAAGACATTGACACTGAGGGAAGTTAAAACAGGAATTCAAATCATGAGCTCACACAGAGTCAGGCCCTTTTTGTTGAGGAAGAGGTCCCATGCCCCAATGTCATGTCTCCAAGTGAAATGAAAATAATAAATCTAACCTCTGAAGTCTGGACACACAAAAATATAGCATGCATACATAGCAAGTAATACCTTTAAGGGAAATATCAACTGCTTGTATGACTGACTTTCATGGAATGCCAATGCACTTCATTAAATGGAAAAGGACAATTAGGTACCATTTATTAGCTTTTTAAAATAAGCACAAGAAAAAATGCACAGTACTTTGATAATTGTTCAAAATTTATTTTCCAAGTCAAAGGTTTAATTTAAATAGTGGCCAGTTCTGTTCTGTGTTTCAGTGGTATAGAATATCTATTTTTAGAGACACAAATTAAGACTTACTTCTGACGGCATGGGTTTGTTTTTCACTGCTCTGACTAAGAAATAGAAGAAGTGAAAGTGCCATTTATTTGAACACATGAAACTGATTTAATAGATGAAGCCAATACTTGCTCATTGATTAGCCTAAAAACTAATTGATCTGTTGGTAAAAGATCTGATAAACAAATTGCTTTTATCGGTGAGACAGTCTGACAAAGACTGACTAAAAACAGTAGGGTCACACAGGTTATAGCTCGATTTCTTGCTACACAATATATTTTTGAAAAGGAAGAATGTCTGGCCAAAAAAATAAATCTAGCTTTTTAAAATTCTTTATAAATTACTTCCATATCTTAGAAGTGAATATAAACTGCCTTATTTGCATTATTAATTGCATGGTTTGTGTTAGCTTGAGCTTTTTTAATAGCAATATTTTATAATTATCAAAATAATTGCCATTTTAAATGTTTTTGCACTATGTCAAAACTAAAAGATTTTATTTTTTTCCCCCAGTCAATACTGTGGGTTCACCTGGATGTTTGTAAATTTTGGTTTTTTTGGGAAATGACACATTCTAGGCATGTGCCTTGGCTTCTTCATAATTGTCCTCTAGGGTACATCTGAGAGTATTCAGACTAAAAGCTGCTCTGACATGGGCTTAGCCAGCAGAATCTGAAAAAAAAAAAAAGTAAACATGAAGCCTAAAAAAAAAAAAAAAAAAAAAAAAAAACCAAGTAGAAGGAAAAAATAACCTAAACACATAGGAAAGATGCGAACCCTGGGGCTGCTTGGAGCCTGATTGAAGAGCTGAGATAATGAAAATGGCTCTTCTTTTATTGGTCTCTACAGGGCATGGTCATGTGGTAGGAAATCTGAACTAAGGGCTAATTGAATTGCCCCTGACAATAGCTCTAGAAAACCTCCATAGTTCTTCTACATATAGCCATTTTAAAATACAGGTCCTTTATTTTTTTGATGGTAATGAAGGGCACAATTTTAATTGTTCCTTATCTGGTCATTTCATTTATTAGTTCTTAATAATAATAATAATAATAAAAAAAAAACCAAAGGCCTAGCATTTAATTAAATTTGAATGAAGGACTTCCTACCGCACAATGAGGCCACTGATTTTTCTCTCTAAATAAAAAGTAAACTAGAGTGAGTACTGTGTTTTGGAGAAATGGGGTTTATGAAGACATCTTCACAGCGAAAGGCAGTTTCTTTGGCGAGGATTTCCCGTCCCTTCACTTCCAGGACTGTGATGGGATTCAGAACATTATAAACCAAGTAGCCTAAGCTGCATGACTTTGAGTCAACTTCAGAAGCAGCAATGTCTCCCCTTTCTGTTGAAACTAATTACAAAGTCTTCTTGAGAAAGCTGCTGTCATTCGCCCTCAGGAGAAAAAAATCATCTTTGCCCCTGAACTGAACCAACATGAGCAATCAGGCCTTGTTAAGTTTCCCCCCAGTTTATGACCATTGGGTCATCTTCTTCCATCCCATCCTGTGCCTCCAGAATTGCCCCCTCTTTATCAAGCCTGGCATAAAAATTCTCTTTTTTATTTGTATCTTGAGATTTTTACTTTTCTATGAAATCTCCTGTATCATACAAAACATATGTTAATAATTTTGTGTGGGCTTTTCCTTGCATGGCGCTGGAGTAGTAGCTGAGAACTTCCATCTTGATCCGCAAGGAGGAGATGGAAGGAAGGAAACGTTTGGAATGGAACGGGCTTTTGAAATCTCAATGCTCACCCCCAGCAGCAGACCTCCTCTAATAAGGCCACACCTCCCAATCCTTCTCAAATGGTTCTACCAGCTACCAACTGAGGACCAATGTCTCATATATATAGCTATTGTGGCTATTCTCATTCAAATCACTACCCTCTACTTCTTCATCCCCACAGACTTACAGAACTATCATAAAGCAAATTTTGCAGCCAGAAAAATAATAAAAGCAGCCCTAGTTCCAGAGAGAACTTCTGGGAAGATTGGACCTATCTCATCTTTTCTATGTAAATGCTATAGATAAAAATCTTTGGGGAAGCATTACAACCTATGTATACTTCCCAGTTTCCTAAAAAGACACATAAAACTTTTGAGCAACACCCTGAACTTAACACTTGCTAGCCTCTCTTTACCCTTAAAGTGCATGGCAGTCTTCTCAACCTTCTCTGTCCATCCACCCAAATGGAGCGCTATCAAACTTCCAAGTCCAAAGTCATGCCAATTTCAGGTTGATTTTAATGTGTGTGTGTGTGTGTGTGTGTGTGTGTGTGTGTGTGTGTGTTGGACAGAGATAGAGATTCCCATATAGATAATAGATGGAGAGAGAGAGAGAGAGAGAGAGAGAGAGAGAGAGAGAGAGAGAAACAGAGACAGAGAGAGAGAGACAGAGAGAGA
>OU015750.1:99186103-99203785 GCA_907169655.1 Acomys percivali | reverse complement strand
AAGTACACTCTGAAACCTGCCTTGCAGTCTCATTTCAGACAATATTTGATTTCCAGGAGGAAAAAAAAAAAAAAGATAATAATAAAACTTGTCAGTCTTCAGCAAGGTTCAGGGTTGAGAAAAACAATCTCCCTGTGGATCCATGACCATAATCCTGTTCACAGGGTTGGGACTCAAATTTATTCTACCTGCCCAGGGCAGTAAATGCCAGGCCAAGAATGAATAAAAGTGGTGTGGACTGTGGCAACCAGAGATGTTGGGATAGATGAAAGGAAATATCTTTCTGACACTATGGACACATTCTGAGCAACAACAGCATAAAGTTTTCAGCCACAAACACAAGAGGAAGCAGACATTATATAGTCAGGCCACAGAAGGGTGAAACCAAAGAAATCCCAGATTCCTCAGGCTTTCTGAGAGTGAAGGTTGATGCAACGTCTTACTGTCTCTAGTACTTGAACCATGGAGAAACAGTATTTAAAGGTTTTTTTCCCCTTCTTATAACAGGTTTAAAAAAATTTTTTTTTACTCAAAAAGACAAATGATGCATGTTTTCTCTTATATGTGTATGCTAGCTTTTAAGCTTTTGATATGTGTTATCCACAGAGATTAGGAATTTAAAGTTTTGAAGGAGCAAGAGCCAGACAAATATGTTAAAAAGGAATCTAATGCTAGTCAGAAAATCAGATAAACATAAAAAACACCAGACAGAAGTGGATATAATAATTAGGATATGTACTAAATAAATAAAAATGAGATTGAAAGATTAAATAGAATTAAAGAGCATATTTGACTCGGCACAAGTTTAAAAAAAAAAACAAATAACTGAAGAAACCTCTGCGTGATATTAGCCATACACTACAGGATAACTACACTACAGTCCACAGACGTAAGAAGTAACAAGAAGGCGTGTGGGGAGGATGCACAGGGCAAATAGAACAGACACTGGAAATGCTTGAAGAGAAAGATTAATACTGGAGCCTACCAAAGAGGTCCTCTGGAAGACTCCGCCCAGCAGGCTATCTAAGCAGATGCTGAGACTCACAGCCAAACTTTGGGGCAGAGCACCAGGAGTCTTATGGGAGAGGTGGGCCATAAAAGGACCTGTAGGGGACAGGAGCTCCACAAGAAGACCAATGGAGCCAACAAGTCTGGGCCCAGGGAGACTTGCAGAGACTGACGCACCAACCAAGGACAATGGACGGAAGGGGCCTGCTCAGATGTAGTCCATAGGTAGCACAGTCTCCATGTGAGTCCTATAATATAAGGAATAGAGGCTGGCTCTGACATGGACTCTGTTGTGCATTCATTCATCCCTTCCTTCTGGCAGGATAGTCTTGCCGGGCCACAGAGAAAGAGGATGCAGGCAGTCTAGATGAGACATGATGGCTGCTGTCAGATGGTAGGGGAGGAGGGCTCCCCCTTTCTAAGGACTAAACGAAGGGAGAGGGGAAATAGGGAGTGAAATGAGGGAGGGGGCCACAATTGGGATGTGAAGCGAATATATTAAAAAACAAACAAACAAACAAAAAACTGTGGCGGAATTAACAGAGAGAGTACAATAGAAAATATAAAAGAAAGGCTGAGAAACAAGAGATTAAACTTTGTATTACTGCCTAGCATCTATGATTTAGTGTATTTCTTTTAACAAATACTTTTACATTTGTTTGTTTATTTATTTATTCAGTGTGTGTGTGTGTGTGTGCGTGTGTGTGTTTGTACACTTGTGCTAAAATAAGCATCAAGAGGACAACTTACATGAGAAGTTATGTGGGTTCTAGGTATTGGACTCAAGTCCTCAGGTTTGGTGGCAACTGCCTTTCTCTGCTGAATTATCTTGCTAACTCCAATTTACAATCTCTTGTAACTGCACTTCAGTTGTTCTCAACTTGTGGGTTGCAATCCCATTGGGAGATGAACAACCCTGTCACAGGTGTTCACAGATATCCTCCATATTAGGTGTTTACATTCTGTTTTACAGGCATTTACATTATAATTCATAAAAGTAACAAAATTGCAGTTATGAAGTAGCAACCAAAAATGTTTATGGCTGGGGAGTCACCACGGTATGATGTGTTAAAGGATTGCAGCATTAGGAAGGTTGAGAACCACTGCTCTACTTTATTGGGCAGTTCTGTGGCTGGTTCCAGCTGGACACATATTCATCTATCAGTGTTTAGCTGGTGAGCAGGCGGAATGGCTGGACCACGCTTTACATGATCTTCATTCTCAAGGAGGCCAGTTTAGGGTCCCCATGTGGAACTGACTGTGTTGGAGAACACCACTCCTAGCAAGTGTGTTATCAGGAGCCTACAGCATCACATCTGCTCATGTACACTAGTCCCAAAGAACAGGTAAGAACAGAAGCAACACGGAAGGGGAAACCCTAGGATTTTAAGAAGCAATCAATGCCACAGGCATTAACATGAGGATTCTGGACACATATCTAACCGGAGCTCCAGAAGCTGAGGAAAGAGTTAAAAAAAAAAAAAAAGGTAAAGCAACATTCTAAGACTTGGTGACCTGTTCATAGTATTGATGATATATTTTCAGTCTGTCTATAGAATGTGTGTGTACATACATATGTGTATGAGGGCTAGGAATGGTCGGTTGGTCTAAAGCGGATTTTAAATTTATCATAAATAGAAAATATCAAGAGACGAAACAAAATATCTCAAAAGAAGCTGGAGAAAAACTGGCACATTATCCACTAGTTGAGTTCTCAACTGTAATGACAGAAATAAATAAAATCACACATTCAAAAGGTGGTTAAAAAGCTGTGTAGACTTCTAGATACTAGAAAAAAAAAAGCTAAAATAGAGACATTTTCTGAAAACTGAATTTGCAAACAAATAACTTATTTTTAATGAAAACTTTTAAGAATATATGTCAAAGTAATGGAATGACTCCAGAAAGAAATGTGTTATTCAGAAATAAATGGCGAGAAGTTAAGAAAAACAGGCATGCTTCTCAACTAAAAATTGATATAAAAGCATAGAAAGTATCAAATTTAAGGAGTTCAAGTGTGGAAAGAAATAACTTGAACATAATGAGTTGAGGTATAGAATATTAAGGAATATGGATGCTTTAATATTGAGTAGGAGGAGAGTAAAAGGGCCTTGCATTTGTAAGGTGTGATTGCTGGCATTTTAGAAATTACTTATAAAATAGAAATGGAATATAAAGAATTATAGGTGACATTTCAAAGAAGAAAGGAAAAGATTAGTCCAAAATATGACAAAATAAAAAAAAAATCAAGGCAAATATAATGCAAAAAATATAAGTGCCCCAGTAATTTAATGGAATGTAAGTGAATTAAACTATCATCTAACTGTGATTCAAGGAAAGGCAGAAAGAGGGAAGAAAAGGAGGGAGGGAAGGGCAGAGGACAGAGGACATAGGACTAGTTTTACCTGCTTGCTTTTTAACTTACGTAAGAACTTGTAATGATGATGATGAGGCTCTTAAAATTAAGACTATAGGAAGAGTAAAATCAGTTCATGAGGTACTATACACTGAATTACCAAGAAATTAAGAGTGCATTGACATTAATACCAGACCCATGTAGCACACTGCTAAAAACCTTTTCTTTAGCAAAAGAGAGGACAGTTTCATAACGACAAAGGAGCAATTTATTCTAAAATTTATCCTGATTTAAAATATATGACTACCATTTAACACAACTTCAAAAATATCTTATTGAAGGAGCGACTAGGAAAAACTAGTAGGTTCACTATAAGTCAGGAAATTTTATACTTTTCTGCTTAATGAATATAAAGAGCAGCTTAAAAACTTAGTGCGTTAATGAATATACACCACTAACACACTAAGTTTTTAACTGCTATGAGAAAGTAAAACAACAAATCTATGAGTTTTCAAAGTAATCAAAATCTTGAAATAAGTTTATACCAATTTGAAAACTAAAAGGAAGGTTTTCTTTAAGAAAAAATATAGCTTTAAAAAGCTAATTCCAAATTTTAAAAAGTAGAAAATATAGAGGTCTACAATAAATTAAATATCTAGCCTTAAAATACTCCATATTAAGATTTTTATTGACATTATTTATCAAAACTTAATTTATAACACCAACAGATACAAATTCTTTAAGGGAACAGAAAGAGAAACTAATGCTTAACCTACTCAGAATGCTTTCTCTGATTTTTCCACACAAATATGAGAAAGGGGCAGATATACGGGGAATGCAAGCCATCTGATGCTCACATATAAGCTAGGCTTAAATATTTTAGCATATTCATTTTTATTCATCTCTTATAAACTATTGTTATTGTCCAAATCTCTAAAGAGCAAAGAGAAGTTTAAAAGTGTCTAAAAGGGAATGAGTTGACTGCCATAGCTATGTGTGCCAGTGTTTGGAAGTGTCTTGGTGCATCAGTCTTAGAAAAAAGAAAGGGAAGACATAGAAGCACAGGGGCTAATACCTCACCCTGCGCTCCAGAAAGTCATACTTGAGGGCACTGAAGTCTGCAGTAGATACACAGTGTGTGTGTGTGTGTGTGTGTGTGTGTGTGTGAGAGAGAGAGAGAGAGAGAGAGAGAGAGAGAGAGAGAGAGAGAGAGAGAGAGAGACGGAAAGAAAGATCTTAGCTACTGAAGAGGCCACAAGACTACCAGGTAAGAATATTTGAAATTGTTCAGGATGAGAAGAGGCTTTGTAAAGGAGAGACAAATACATACATAAATAAGTGTTATATGAATGGACCTCTTACAGCTTTACTGATAGCAATGAGAAGGAGCAATATGGTGCTTGAATTAAAAATAGAAATATTATTTCTTTATGAGTGCTTGCATGTATGTGTTGTTCATCTTGTGTTGATGCCTGTTGCTTACAGAGGCCAGAAGGGTCTGGAGTAACAGATGGTAACTATTCGGTTTTAAACCTGGGATACAATTAACATATCGAAGCACACTTGGCCTCCAGGTTCTCCCTGCATCCATCAGTCCCTATCTGTTACACGGTCCTCCTGGCTGACATACCTGTTCCCTACCCTGAATGCTCCAGTGCAGGAGCTGGGCTGCCTTTCCGTGTATAATCCAAGCGTTTTGATTACCTCGCCATTTTGTTTACTATGTTTTGGGCCCCCTGACTGCCACAGATGGCTCCTCTGTCTCTTCCCGGTTCCTCCCCCTCCTCTTTCTCCTCATGTGGCTCGGGATCCTGTCTACTCTGGACTCTCAGATGTCCATGCTTCTGGCTATGCTCTCTCACATATCTATAGTGAACTTTATTGCCCACCATTCCTAGGAGTTACCAGATCCTTTCTTTTTTATTTTATTTTATTTTATTTTTTCAAGATTAACAAGGCATTTTCTTATATATATATATATATATATTATTAATTTATTCATATTACATCTCAATTGTTATCCCATCCCTTGTATCCTCCCATTCCTCCCTCCCTCCCATTTTCCCCTTACTCCCCTCCCCTATGACTACTGTTATTTTTTTATTTTTATTCGGTTATGATCTGCCATGTGGATGCTGGGAATTGAACCCAGCTTGCCCTGGGTTCAGTGCTCTTAACCACTAGCCATCTCTCCAGTCAGGTTAGAGGTTTTTTAATGCCCCAGATTTTTTTTCTTATATAAGTTATTTTTTCTAATTAAAAAGGATGGAGTTGATTTTATTTTTAAAATCCTCAGAGATTATTAAACAATCAATGGACGTGGCAGAACGGGAAGGAAGTAGACTTCCCAGTATCAATTCTCATGATGGCTCTGCGAAGCCCAGAGGCTTGTTGACTGTTGTTTTGAATCAGTGCTCCATCATATCCTCCAGTGGTGTGATGCTGGTGACTACTACTGCTCCAGGGTCTCCACTGTTGACATGGGAAATGAGTGGGCCAGGGACGTATCCATGAGTCAAGAGAACATAGACTAGGGCAGGTCCACCTGGGAAGAGTGAGATTGTGCCACAGTGTTAGGTATATCATCCCTGAAGACAGCCACCTGCTCCTTCAGCTCTCCTACCCGCACCCCTCAGTCTACTTCAAGGACCTTCCATTTCTTGTGAAGCACAGCAAGTTTCATTTAACTGGTCCGAGGTTAGGATTTCTCTTGGCTCCAACGTCTGGCAACTCAGACAATGCTTATTGGTTACATTCAGAGATATTTTGCCTTATCTACTTCAGGACAAGTACATGAAAAATGTCCGTTAGAATATCAAAACATCCCTGAATGTGGGAAGGACATAGAAGTGTGGTGGTAACTTGATTTCTCCCTACTATAGAGAACATATTTGCAGCAAGATTGGCTGGGATTGGAGCCTTTCTCCTACCCTCCTTGTCCTATCTGGCTGTTGTCTGGGATAACCCTGCTGAGAACTGTTACTGAAGATATTCATGGTCCACATCTTGGAAGACTCTGCTCCTTGCTTGGTACTCCTTGCTCAGTGCTGCTGAGGAGCCAGGAATAAAAGTCAGCCCAGAGCCATAAACTCACAGCTTCACACTGCTGCTCTGCCATCTTGTTTGTTTAAAATAACAAGGGCGGGGGGAAAGATTTTTAAAAAGTAAATGAAGAGCTCTGCCATAAATCTTTGTTGTGATTTGAGGTAGACATAGTTTTCGGGTGAAAGGAAATGGAGACACCTTTACCTGAAGGTACATCAAGCTCAACAATGCATTCAGGCATTAGGTGAATTCAATAAGAGCTATAGAGTGAAGGCCATATCCCTAAATGACACAGCTTTGTGAGAGACAGATGTCCCCGACTTACTCTGCTCTACAATGAGTTCGAGCCAAAGTGGGGTAGAAAGAAATCTGAGTCATTCGGAAATGTCCTAGCTTAATGGGATGAGAGTGCTCAGGTACCAGAAAGCATGGAGGGAATGTCCCTGGATAGACCCTATGTAAAGGGAACTGATTATGTTCAGAGCGTCAGTGGCACACTAAATGTTTCTAGTGTCTTCAGTTTACCTGTCACTGCTGATCAACACATACCTCTGTTCACATCAGTCCACTCTGATTTTCAGGCTTGGGTTCAGCTTTCTTTTCAGCAAACCCTGTTTCCTTATGGAATTTTGTCTTCAGGAACTTAGTTCTTATTCCATATCATTGGCAGCAGCCAGCAAAGTACCTGCTGCATAGTGAGTGTTCAGTAAAGATATGGTCAAGCTATACGTCTACTGTGTATAGGTAGTAAACCAGTGCACACAGGTGCAGGAACGGCTATACATTAGAAAGAAAGGGATCTGAGTTTTTTATTAGAACTTTTTATTATGCTTAAAAGAAAATCTTGGCTTGTAAAATTTCACCTATACTCTTACTTCATCCCTACCTCCTTGCAACCTGAGACTTATAAAAACATAAGTCAGTTGCTGTGGAGACAGTTGCTGGGCACTAGAGGAACCATCTGAGAACACCAGTAGGAGCTGTTGTATTAGACAACAGGCCATTTTGAATTAATAATTTATACTTTCAATAAAATAAAATTATATATATATATATATGTATACACACACACACACACACACATATTTGTGGATTTACTCTCTTTGCTTCAGGGCTGGTAGTTATCTTATTTATACTAAGCCCCACAGCGTGCTAGGACTTTGATATAAATGCTCACTGGTTGGGAGATAGTGACTGGCCCCAGGACTCCTCCAGAGTCCTAGTCTGTTGCCTCCGCTACCTCATCTCAGGCCCTGGACCTTCCAGAACCTCTCCTAACACAGGCATTTTGGTTTGAATAGAAATGTCCTCACAGGCTCATGCGACACACATTTGATTCCCAGATACTGGTAGTATCTCAGAAGGTTCTCCAAACTTTAGGAGAGGAGACCTAGCTGGATAAAGCAGACAATAGAGGTTTGAGTTCTTGGGGGGGGGGTTGTTCCTGGTCCTTTCCAGTGCCTCTGTCTTTTGTTGTTTCTCTCTCTCTCTCCCCCTTTCCTCCTCCTCCTTCTCTTCCTGTTTTCATTATGAGTGAGGTAGTTACCCCCCCACACACACACACACATACATATCACAGCTGCCATGGTGTTCTGCTTTAGCTTGCAATCAATAGACCCAAATTTGGACTAAATTCTTTGATACCATGAGTTAAAACAAATCTTCTTCACCTTAAGTTGTTATCACTGATGTTGTGGTCACAGAGCTGAAAAAACAAACAATACAGTAACTGACAAAAGTTCCTAGTCAAAGTACATGTCTGAAGTAGTCCCTACTCTTCACACTGTGGGACCTACAAGAAGACTGTGCTACTACATCTGGCCAGAGGGTCCAGGTACACAACATATATGGTCCTAAGTTTATATTTCTGTCTCTGTATTGTAGTGTAGTTGTCCTGTATTATGTGGCTAATATCTGCTATGAGTGAGTATATACCATGTGTGTCTTTCTGGGTCTGGGTTACCTCACTCAGGATGATCTTTTCTCCTTTCATCTATTTGTCTGCAAATTTCAAGATTTCCTTCTTTTTAATAGCAGAATAGTATTCCATTGTGTAAATGTATCACAGTTTTTTTATCCATTCTTCAGTTGAGGGACATCTAGGTTGTTTCCAGATTCTGGTTACTACAAATAAAGCTGCTATGAACATACCTGAGTAAATGTCCTTGTTGTTAGGATGGTAGTATCTTTTGGAGATATTCCCAGGAGTGGAATGGCTGGGTCTTGAGGTAGAATTATTCCCAATTTCCTGGGAAAGTTCACGATTGATTTCCAAAGTGGTTGTACAAGTTTGCATTCCCACCAGCAATGGAGGAGTGGTCCTTTTTCTCCACACCCTCACCAGAATGTGCTGTCACCTGCGTTTTTTATCTTAGCCATTTGGATAGGTGTAAGATGGAATCTCAGTCATTTTGAGTTGCATTTTCCTGATAACTAGGGATGTTGAACATTTTAAAAGTATTTCTCAGTCATTAGATATTCCTCTGTTTCAAATTCTCTGTTTAGGTCTGAACCCCAGTTTTAATTGGATTATTTGGTTTGGTGGTGTTTAATGTCTTGAGTTCTTTATCTATTTTGGATATTAACCCTTTGGCAGATGTAGGATTGGTGAAGATCTTTTCCCAGTCTGTAGGCAGTCATTTTGTTCTGTTCTGTTGACAGTTTCCTTCGCTTTTCAGTTTCATAAGGTTTCATTTATTAACGGTTGATCTTAAGGCCTGAGCTGTTGGTGTGCTGTTCAGGCAATTGTCTCCTGTGCCAATGAGCTCAAGGCTCTTCCCCACTTTTTCTTCTAATGGGTTTAGTGTGTCTGCTTTTATGTTGAGGTCTTCAATCCCTTTGGGTTTTAGTTTTATGCAGGATGACAGATATGGATCTGTTTTCTCTTTTCTACATGTAGCCATTCAGTTAGACCAGAACCATTTGTTGAAGATGCCATCTTTTTTCCATTGTATGGACTTGGCTTCTTTGTCAAAAATCAAGTGTCCATAGGTATGCGGGTTTATTTCTGGGTCTTTAATTCGATTCCATTGATCAACCAGCCTATTTCTATGCTAGCTCCATGATGTTTTTAATCCTGTTGCTCTATACCTACAGCTTGAGATGTGGGATGGAGATTCTTCTAGAAAACCTTTTATTTTACAGGATGGTTTAGGTGTTCTGGATTTTTTGTTTTTTCATGTGAAGTTAAGAATTGATCTTTCAAGGTTGGTAAAGAATTGTGTGGGTATTTTGATGGAAATTACTTTGAATCTGTAGATTGCTTTTGGTAAGATGTACATTTTTACTATGTTGATTCTCCAGATCTAGGAACATGGGAGATCTTCCCATCTTCAGAAATCTTCCTCAAATTCTTTCTTCAGAGATTTGAAGTTTTTTTCATACAAGTCTTTCACTTTCTTTGTTAGAGTTACACCAAGATACTTTATGTTATTTGTGGCTATTGTGAAGGGCGTAGTTTCCCTAACTTCTTTCTCAGCCTGTTTTTCATTTGTATACAGGAGGGCTACTGGACAGGGTAAGCAAGTCCTCAATAATTCCTGCCTCACAAGTGCGGCTGTCACAAATATTGGGCCAGAAAGCTGAAGAAGATGCTCCAATGTTATGGAGAGTTTTGGGTGACTATTCAGGTAGCAAAACTATCTCTGTTATCTTCTCATTTGTAAAGCTACTAACCTCCACTCCTGGTATACTCAGGTAATCAATTTTATTCTTTCTCAAATCTCTGATGGGGTTGAAGAGCAGATAGTTGAGTTTTACAATTAAGCGTAGTTGTTTAGGGGTTAAGATGTTTTTAGGGCTAGATAGATGTTTTAAGTTGATAATGATGAGATATGATAGATATTGATTACATTCAGAATTTTAGGTGCACCAAGATAGAAAAGGTATTTTCTTCAAGGCTGATAAATACAAATAGCCAAAACACTAAGAATGTAACATTTATATAATTCCTGATTGTGTCATGGTTCTTCTTGCTATAGGTAGTTTGTTGTATATATGTGTAATAATATAAATGTATGCGTAAAAAATAAAAAATGTTTAATAAAAAAACATAGATCCTGAAAAAAAAGTTTCTAGTCAAGCAAGGCCCCGCACCATGGCTGTAGCTGGCAAGTCGTGCAAGTCGTGCACATGGTGGCTCTACCAGCTGTCAATCCAGTGAGTCTCATTTTGACATTATTTCTCAGAGTCACAAACTAGTCTCCTCCAGACATGTGAAACATTCCAAAGACTTTATATTCTCCTTGAATTATCAAGTAGCATTTGCAACTCAATTACTTAGTGTAATAATAACATTTTCAGCATCACTTGAAAAATCAGGGGTCCTGGCAATACTAGTCTTTCATTCCCAAGAGCTAACAATGTGAGCAGAGCAGTGATTCCTCACTTCAGACAGTGTAAGTGCTCTCACCTCAGCAACACCACCTTTCTTACTATTCACTGAAAGGGCTGAAACATTTAACTTCATAGCTTTGCCTCTGTGCATCTTACTTTTCTCTGCCTGGCTCCGTATTAACCTCAAATCCCACTGCTGAGAACTGTTTGCTTCTAGACTTACAGGTCACTTCATCTGACATCACCCCCGCTGTGCCTCCAGACTCATTTGTAAGTCTGTTTACAGTAGACATCTCACTTCTCTTCTACCTCAAGATGGCATATTTGGACTTTGCAGACCTGAAATGTGGGCGATGTCATCTCCATGATACCCAAGTTCCACAGAAGAAAAATCAAGAATGGGGGTGGAATTTACATATTAATCTTGATATTAACAAAGAGGAATACAATTTGTACTGCTGCAAAATAGATTTTTTTCCATAAATGGAAAAAAAATCCTGTCTTCTACAGGAAAATTGCTGTTGCCAATTATGCTGCTATTTCTGGGGAGGAAGTGCTCCAGCAGAGGCAGGCCCAGGGGTTCTACCCACTCAGCTGCTATTTTCTCCCTTAATTGTGACTGCCACCTGCCCATTGGTGAATTCACAGCTATACCTAAGAGCAAAGGAAAGAAAATGTTCTAAAGTCACATGCAACCAGAGACCTTGCCTCAGTTTTCACTCGGGGCATTGACACACCACCTCAGACATAGTTGACTAAAATAGATGCTCATGGTTCCGTGACTCACTGTCTTCGAAGGAGCATCCAACCACCACCATCACTTGGCAGCTGAACAATAGCCCTTTCCATGTCTCTGTCAATTGGTGCCTCTCCAGGTAGGGGTAGATGGGCAGTGTGGCCTCTCTGGGCTTCTTGGGGTGATGGCTTCAGCCTCTGATTTCTTATGATGTTGGTCCTGTTGCATTCTATTGGCTCAAAACAAGTCACAAGGCTAGGCTAGATGCAAACCATGCAGAAGCAAGTGTTAGCACTTGATAAGAGAAGCAGGGGTCACAGGCTATGCACACAGATGTGAGGTGTCACCATCCTCTGTGCAAAGGATGATGATGGAACCTGAGGCTGGAACTGGATGAGGAATAGGAAGGGAAGAAAATGATTTCGATCCAAAACTGTGTGATAGTCTATCAGGAATCGTATCCATTAGAGGAAGGCTCTAATGAAATGGGAACTGGAAAGACAAGGTAGACTGTGGAGGGATTCTATTTTGGAACTCACTAGGAAATTATAAAGGTGAAAAGGGCGAGGGAAGGGGAAAATGAGGATTTGGGGAGGAATAGCTGCACGATCCAGGAGGCCAAAGGCAATACAGGGTGAACTTCCTGAGCTGCTCATCTACCATATGCTCCAACGTGGTCCAGTGGCATCTTGCCTTCTCTCAGCCCAAAGCTTGGCTTGCATTTCCCAATCTATCACTTCTGCCCTCTCTCCCATGCTCAGGATCTCCTGTAGCCTGACGGTCAGGAGATTATACAGACCACTCCTCTGAGCTTCCTCTTCTTATGCATTCTAGGTATTGCATTCTGGGTACAATGTTTATATAGCTTCAAAAAGCTTTATTCCTTTATGAATATGTACTGTACTCTCAATACAAAATTTTGAATTAAAGGGACACAGAAAAGAAAACAGGAACCTAGAAAGACAGAACCTGAACTGGGAAACCTGAGTAAAACTCAAGTCCTCCAGACCAACAGGGCTCTTGTGGCCTGCTCACAGGAACATCAGCTGCCACATGCCCTCCAAATCATCAAAAATTGCAATGCATCTCTGATTAGCAAGTGAGAAATATAGACCTATATGCAACTTGACTAAGATAATAAAGAAGCAGAGCAGGTCACACAGGCAGTCAGCACTGTCGTTGTCATAGAAACAAGAAGCAACAAGAAGCAGATGCCAGGTACTGCTTGTAGGACACTGAGTTACAACATATTGGTTTGGGCACCGACACCCCTTCTCATACCAACAAAGACATTGAACGTCAAAGCAGAAATTGAAAGTTGGATGTGATCTGCATCTCTTAGTGACCTGGGGTGAGTGAGGATAGAGGCTCTTGAAAGAAGAGCCCTCACCACTATGAAGGAGAGTGAATAGACTTTCTGACCGATCACTTGCCCCAAGCCTATCTTCTGTCCATGAAAGTCATGTGTACCCTATCTGTGCTTCAGCATTTCAGTTGAGAAAATGGAAGAAGCATAACTGATTTCTAAAATTTGAACCCACAGACCTAGGCACACTTCAGCTACCAATTCTATTTGTGCCGTGCATCTGTGAATTGTTTGTAACATCTGCAAGGGCTGCGCCCTCATTAGCCAAAAACATTCACCATCACTTTCTACACTCTAGACATCAGTGGTTCTACTGTGTTCAGCTGTCTGGTAAAGTTAGGTGAGGGTCCCCTTCCCACTTGACTGTGTATAAACCTCTCCCAAAACAGGCAAACTGTCATTTTAAAATCTGAAGTATGCCCCATGAGCTTATATTCTGAATGCTCTATGCCCAGTTTGTGGCTCTATTTTGAGAGCTGTGGCATCCTAAGGAGGTTAGGCCTGCATGCCAGATGGAGACCGCTAAGGAAGGCCTGTAGGGGTTGTAATCATTCCTCATTCTTGTATTTTCTGCTTCCAGGTCTACTAAGATGTAAATCTTCTCTGCTGCATGTCCCCACTGAAATCTCTCAGGAACAGTGAGCTAAAATAACTCCCCCTTTCCCCTAAGTACTTCCATCACATAGTTTCCTCACGGCATGACAAAAGTAACTGACACAGAGGCTTGCCTAAATCTAGGTTGTCCAGCCTTTCCTTTGACCGTTAAACCCCTAGTAACTCAAGTAATCATAGACCATCTTGAGTACAAGATAATTTGCACATGTCTGATCATTCAAGGGTGTTCTGCATTAAGAGATAAAGGTGACACATTACCCAGCTCCTAGCAGATTTTTGATGTAGGTCTATTACCTACGCTGCCCAGACTGATGGGGTGGGGGAGGGGTGCGTGTGTGTGTGGGGGGGAGGAGAGTAGTCCTTCCTAATCACTGCCAAATAAAGGACTTTCCTTTTAGACCTGGCACCCATGCTAGGCTGGAGTTTGAGGGACTTTTTTCTTTTCATAAGAAACATTTCCAGCAATATACAATTATTTCTGGTTTGAGTTCATTTGGGTCATCAGAAGAAAACCCTTTCTTTTATCTCTCCTCGTCAACTTGTATGTAGGTTACTCTGAATAGAAACCCGTTAGAACAAGTAAGGTCAATGGGTCAGGGAAAGAAAAATGGGATTTTTCTCCTATTTATTATGCATAAATGTTATCATTTCACCACAAATTTTCTCCCAACACTTGAGTTCTTTCTCATTAATGTCAAGAAAGGAAAGACACAAAGACACATATGAAAGGCACCTTAGATATTCTTCAAATATGGATTTGGAAACTTCCAGACTCTGTGTCTTCATAAATCATCATTCTTTTTCATCTAACCCAGAACTCTAGAGAAGACATGTACACAGAAAATTGGTAAAAATGTAATTAAAACGTATGGATTTCAGATGCTATACACATTGTTCTCTTATATTAAAGACACTTCTTACCTGTTGCTCTAGGCACTGCATGGCCCGCTGCCTTCCTCATCTGTGAAATGGGAAAGGGAAGAGCTTCTTTCTTTGCTCAGCAAAGACTGGCAGGTATCTTCTGCCTGTCCAAACCTGACTTTGGACTTCAAAAACATGTTTTTCGGGGTTCTTTTAGAAGCTTTAGTCATAAGAGGATTGCCAAGAAAAGCAGGAGGTCCTAAAGCCAGGTACCTTATAATCATGGTTTCAAATAAAGTTCTGTCTACTCGATGGTTAATGTGTGATAAATTATACCTTTCTCTATCCCATGCTTAAATCTCACAGAGGCAGTGCATCAGGACACATTTTTTATTAGTTCATAGTTAGCAAACACTATGTAACATTCTCCAACAAAATATCCTTGGGATGTGGGTGATATTGAGAAAGCCAGCCCCTTCTGTCTCACAAACTCCTTATGGACAAGTGTGCATTTGAATCAGGGGACAGAGATAAACACTTTCCTGCTGAGTAACCCCACTCCTAGTTTGGAGTAGCACAGAGAGACCAGTTTATAACAGAATTACTGAAGTGGCTGAACCTTGGATCAATAATGAGATAGCTACAGTAAGCCTTCTCTGCCCATTCCCTCCCAGAGAGACAGCTAAGATGACTTTAAAGAAAGTCCAGTGTCTGTCAGGGAAGAGATAGGAGTACAGGCAGGGAGCAGCTCCAAACAGCTCATTAATCAATACTAGTATCTGCCACTCAATCCACCCATGAGTTTTACCCTGCATACCAGAAGAGGATGTTATTTTCTCTGTTACTTTTAAGTCATGCATTAGGCCTATAAACAATTAATTCTTCATAAATAATAGAAAATAAAGCATTGCTGGGACCCAGGAAGAATAAGTACTTGTGTTTGTCTCAAAGAAGACTTCAGAATTCAAAATTGCCTCCCACTTCAGGGGTCTGTGTTCTGCTCTCAACAGAATACATTTCCGTCTGAAACAATAGCTTGGATTCAGCATCAAAAGCGAATCCCCATGTGACTTGAAGGATATATTTAAAGACTTGGGATGTGGGGGGAGGGTGGTGTCAGTACACATTTAGAACAAGGCTTGCTATTTGCAGAGCATCTATTCCAACACAGGACTTCTGATCATTTGTAAGAATCCCGGACTCAACCCATGTATGGGTCAGTTCTTTGCTTTGGCTCATTATGGGGGAAACCGGTGACTGTTGGCCATCAGCCACATTGTGACACTAGTGAGGAGAAGCTTATGGGTTGCCTACTGTAGTAAGAAAAGAGAAAGGCTAAATTCATCTCCAAGCTTCACCTTGGCTCATGCAGAACAGAGAATTGGAAATGGAAGTGTCTTGAATTATCTGGAAGGTATGATCTTTGCATATATGCCAGGGGCCACTCTTAAATTGTTTTCCTAAGTAAAGGGACAACAACATTTAAAAAAAATAAGTGTGTAGTCTGTGCACCATTGTTGTTGTCACTGTGGTTCTATGCTGAAGTCCCAATGGGAGTAAGAAATACTCTAAAGAGAACCTTCCCCTGACTTACGGAGTCCAAACTAAAACTTGCTCGGGAATCCTATGCTGGGGAGAAGGAAACACTGAAAAATCCTTGCTTCAGAGCTCCAAAGGACAGACCAGCCTCCAGTAAAGAGAACCCATACTTCCGCCATCTAACCTTCGAGGTAAATGAAGTCATTCATGGTCCTTGGCTTCCGTTTGTACTTTTCTGTACAATCGGATCACTGTTATAGGGAAGGCAGAGAAAAACAAAGTAAATCCATTTTCCTTTACTGTCTTTTGTTTCCTAATTTCTTCTAAATACATCAAAAGTGAGGCTTGAGGAGCTATGTGTCCCATAACTCTGTGAACAGAGAATTTGCTTTAATTGCCCTATAATATGAAATAAACAGGAGCCTAAAGGTCAGGATTGGCTCTTCTCTCAACATGTTCATCAGTACATCTGGAGATATACAGAAATGATTGAGTTCTAGGTTCTCTATGTGCAAAGCCAGGTAGTGGGATTAGATTATCCAATTAGAAAATCTAATAATAAATTATATTTATGCCAGGACTTAAATTGTTTCTATGATTATATGGCAATTATATTTCCATCCACACTAAATTTTTCTTGACATAAAATGGAAATTAAATATCATATAGAAAGATAGACATTTTCCTTTCACATTAATTCTTATGTTTAAACTAAAACATCTACTGTGTGCCAAATTATATTATATAGTTGCCACGAAACATCGATTGTCGAATCCATAAGTATGGTGTTTTATCAGAAGTCACTGTCTAGAGTTAATTGGAAAGTCTGGATATTGGATTTCCTATAACATGCATGCACTAACCTCTATTTATTATTCATCTTTGTTTTGCTGTGATTAACCCACCTCATGTCTTATTATCATAATTGGTTCTAATTCTCTCATTACTTCCTAGCTGAATAATCTTAATAAACATTTGGGGAGAAGATTAGAGGAACTGATATTCTCATAAGAAAATGATAAGTATGATACAATCAATCATCATTTTTCTGAAATGCAAAGCACAGATAACTGATTTTTTTCACTTCCACAAAGGCGGGGAGGGAAACTCAAACGAAAAGAAATGTTATAGTTATCAAAAGAAAGTTGTGCTTCCTTTTTTTCTCTCTCTAGAATTTGATGCTGAAGGAAATTCCCAAAACTTTTGTTCTGGGTTTAATTTGAAAAGACGAGAATAACATGTAAGGTAGTTTAGTTGAAGAGCCACTTGAAAATGAGATAGGAAACTGGTTTCTCTCGAGTCTGTAGTGGGTCATTTTGATTGTCAGTTTAGATTAAAAGACATCTGGATTAGTAAGGCATGCTTCTGTGTGTGACTGGGAGGATCCTTTCAGAGAACATGTGCTACAGAGACAGAGAGACCTGGCCCTTGGTGAGAACATCAGGTCAATGGTCTGGGAACAAGACTTAGCAGAAGTAGAGGGGGCGGGGGGAGGAAGCCTGCCAGTACATGCAAGTTCTACAGGCCAGTATACCTACTACAGCCACCACCACCCATGGGTATTAAATTCCAGCTCCTTCCATCTTTCAGCCTGTACTCACACCAGTGGCTCTGCAAGGCATTTCCAGGCCTTCAGGCCTGGACCAGTAGTGGACCATTTATTCCTCTTGTTCTGACATTTACAGTTTGTTGAACTTATCTATTTCCACGTTCTCAGGCTTCCCAGTGTACCAGTGGCCATTTTTTCATGATCCAGCATCCACAGAGGCAAGCTTATATATATATATATATATATATATATATATATATATATATATATAT
>OU015750.1:99147202-99177365 GCA_907169655.1 Acomys percivali | reverse complement strand
TCTCTCTCTCTCTCTCTCTCTCTCTCTCTCTCTCTCTCTCTCTCTCTGTGTGTGTGCGTGTGCGTGTGCGTGTGCGTGCGTGTGTGTGTGTGTGTGTGTGTGTGTGTGTGTGTGTGTGAGACTTCTTCTTGATTCCCTCCTCTAAGGCCTGGATGTACTAATAAGGTTATTTGCCTTTTTCCCTGTTAATTTATCTGAGGCTAGTTTATCACTAATTCGCATATTGATCCACTACAGGGATGTTCTCTGACCCCAAAGCAAGAGTTTGGGATAGCGATAATTACTCCAGGTTTTAGTTATTGAATGACTTACTTACCCTGCCTAACTATTTGAGTATTTGGGGGATGCTGATGAACATTATGCTGTAGGAGCTACTACTGTCCTCTCCATTGGCACCTTTGCAGTACATATTTCATATCTTCCATTTGGAGATAAAGGTCAGAAGAAACTCTCTCATTTCTGGGTCCTCTGGCTAGTGAAGTTGGGTATTCCAAGGTAAGGAAATGCTCACTGAGACTTTTCATCAGCTGGAGCAAACAAGGCTCGAATATGTACATTTTAATGAACAGAGGTGTAACAGCCTTGAGAAAGCAAGAGTGTTGATCGATAGGGGAACTGCTCTTTAGGATTCAGAAGGAGCTGTTTTTGGATAAGTGTAGGAATTGGGAGGCTGAGCGATGGAGCACGGGAGTATGAAGGCGGACATCCGTGGTGAGTAGAGGTTTCCCTGTACACCAGAAGTCGCACATGATCCAAGTTGTCTCGTAGCTCTCTACCCATACAGACACCTCTCCTAATGAAAATGTAAACTTCTCCTCACAAAAAGGGAGTTTTGTGCTTAATTTTAGAAGACTGAGTAGGAGGTAGAGAGGTTTTTTTTTTTTTTTCTTCCCCTGCATTGGCAGGTTTTCAATTTCCTTTCCTGCAAAATAATCAATATGTCAGGGTGTCATATTCTGAACCTCTCCAGTGTCGATACATGTTTAAGAAATAATGAATGAATGCACATATTCAGTCAGGAGAAGCCCAGCCTTGTTAACAAATGTCACCAGATTCCAAAAGCCAGAAACACGTTGTCAACTTAACACTTTCTCTTCGGAAGCATAACTGTCAAGTCACAGCACCTTCAGCAGCAAGGCGTGTGGAACTTAATCTGCGTGTGTCTCAGATGGTCTATGGTCATTGTTTGGTTTAAGCCTGGGACTTGATTTCCTAGCTGACTAGACACCTGCCTCCTCAGCCTGTTCTGCTTGAGAGCTAGTGCACACATCCAGTTAAATCCCTGGTGTTCCTCACAGTCCTGGCTCAGCTTGCCTACTAGAGAGCTTCCATCTCTCTCCTGATTTATTACATGCTGGTTCATAAAATTTAACTTCTGGGAAATCTCCAGAAACGAAGTGGGTTAAATTACTCATTGCCACCATATATAGTAGACATTATTCCTTTATCTTTTTTGTTTCTGTGGAATGGTCTCACTATGTAGCCCTGGTTGGCCTAGAAATAAATACGTAGACCAGGCCAGAATCTCACTTGCATAGGCTGCCACACCCGCCTAATTTTTTAGGGCTTCACACTGAATCTGGAGCTCACCAACTTACCTATGTGGGCTGATCATACAGAAATCCTTTGCCTATGTCTCTACAGTTTTCTAGGCACATGGTGTCTCCCTGTTTTTTTGTTTTTGTTTTTTAATGTGGTACGGATCCAAATGTAGGTCTTTGTGTTAGCACAAAATACTATTGATTGAGACATCTCCCTAGCCCTTACTCATGTAAAAAAATGTTGAAGTTTAAGATAGATATAGATGAGACATAAATATAGATAGATTATATTGCATAGATGTAGGTACATTAGCTATATGTATAAAGAGATTTATATAGCTAGATATAAATGATATAAATAGACACAGAGATAGATTAAGAGAATGAAGAGAGAAAACTGAATACATAAATAGGTTTTTACAAATGTATTTAGTCAGACAAACTCCAGTCACCCCATCAGCATTTCGCTTTTGACTATCATTCCTAGGACCCCAGTCGTTCTTTCTTCTAGTACTGTGTCACCTTGTCCAGAGGTTGCAGAGTTCCCAGACACTAGACACATAGACTGAGTTTTCTTTCTTTACACTTGTTAGTAAGAATATTTTGGCCATTATCATCTACTGTTCATTTGTGAACACTTTTGCTAGAGCATGCCATATACCAGGCATTGTGACGAGGATTGGAAATGCAGTTGATAGGTCATTAAACAGTCTCTAGCCTCATGAGGCTTATAGCTTAGTAGAAAACAAAGGTGGCACAAGCATAACCACCCAGACATTTAGTATAATAAAAGAAGAATATAGACTGTGAAGAAGCTGGCAAATAACTGGAGAATATGTAGTCTTGCTGGGAAGGAAGTTAAATTTAGAGACTAAGCTAAGAGAAACAAGGGATAGCGCACTTTCTTATTTGTTGCATCAGTGTGACATATTCAAACCGAAGTTTCTTGATTGGAAGTCTCACTAGTTGGCAAATGTGCTACAGCATTTTAACAGTCGTTTCTTTATAGTGTCCTTGTCTCCTAACTCTGACTGCATACATAAAGTAATAATAGAGACTGACACACAGATTCATGGCAGAGTAAATCAAGACATGTAATGTTCTGAATGTTGGAGTCCTTGAATCTATCCATTGAAACCCCCATCTCTTGGGGGTGGTGTCATGATGTAGAATTCTAGTCATAAGGGTGAAATTGTCACAAGTGGGATTAGCTACTTTATAAGGGAGATAAGAGAAAGCTCTCAAGAAGAGACTTGGTGCTCTATGATCATATAGAGGGGGACGAGGTCCTCCTCAGTCACAGATATAGTGGAGGGGAATAGAGTAAAAGCAAGCGGGAGGGAGGGAAGAATGGGAGGATACAAGGGATGGGATAACAATTGAGATGTAATATGAATAAATTAAGAAAACAAGTAAAAATTAAATTTAAAAAAGAGATAAAAAAGAGAAAGATCCAAAACTTGATAAGAGAAATGAAACCATGTCATGTTTCCAGAGAGATCGTCCTTCCTTAACTACACATCTTACCTCTGTACACGCTGTGTTTTCAAGGTTTAAAGAGTCCCAACCCCCGAAGCTTTGCCAGGAGTAGCTTACACAGTCACTTTCCTGGGTTAGAGGCTCAGGCCCACATCTCTCCCAGGCTGTCATAGTACGTAGGCATTACTCCAGTTCTGAGATCCTGTGGGTGCTGTGTTCCACAAGTTTACCAGCCTCAGCCATAGCAGCATATTTTTGCATTGACTCCTAGGCTGTCCTGGATATTCTTTGGAGCTAGGGGAAGGCTCTTCGTGCACTGTGCTCTTTTACAAGGTCGTTTACATATGGATGTTGCCAAGCATCACAGCATGTACCTTCCTGAGCAGGGCCTAGGCAGCACCTGGGACATGTGAGTCATAGTTGACTGGAAAGAAGTATTGGGCCATAATTTGGAATTTGAGATGGTAGAGGCAGGTCAGCATGACCTGTGAGAACCTGTGAGGTTTTACCCTCAAGGTTCTGATTTGAGCCTTTGATAAAAAAAAAAACAAAAAAACAAAAAAAACAAAAAAAACAAAAAACAAAAAACAAGCTTAGTATCTCTGAGTGTTTCTGAGTCAGGATCATTTTTCCAATATCTTGATAAACAGTCCCCCTCTTCCTTCACACATACTAATCTCCTTATTGTCTCTTGGCAGCACCCCTGGTTTTGTCTTGCAAACACTTGCTTATTTGTTACATGGCTAGGCTAAAAGGGTTCACATCTTTGTGTTCTGCTCATCTTTTAATGATGGATTCTATATTTAAATCGCTTCACTGTTCTTGCATTTTATTACACACAGTTAAAAGAAGCCATGCAGCACTTTGAACACTTTGCTGCTTAGATGTTTCTTCTCAAGAAATCCTAGTTCATCACTCTTAAGTTCTGTCTTCCATGAAGCCCTAGGACAGAGATTCAATGCAGCCTACATTTTTACCGCTTTAGAGCAAAGATGACCTTCTCCCTGATTTCTTATGTCCTTTTCCTCATTTTCAATACAGAACTCACCTAAATGATTTTATTGTCTATATTCTCTGAACATTCTGATTGTGGCTTGGCATGAAGCTCTTCTTTTTGAGCCTTGCCAGAACCTCCATCAACGCTCCAAATACGGCTATCCAGGTTGTTCCTACCCTGTCCTATCCTTTAAAATATTTTTTAGCATCTACTCACAGCCCAGTTAGACCTTATTCCACATCCTCATTTGCATTTGTTATTGCATTAGCTATGCTCCTTAGGATCAATTTGAGATCTTCCTCTAGCTCTTGTGACATAACAGAAATTTAATGGCATACAGTTTAGAAAACTTGGAAGAACAATACCAAGAGTTGGGCATCTACCAAAGACCTTCTGACTATATCATCTCATCACAGCAGGAGAAGGAAAGAAAGAGAAGAAGGAGAGGAGGAGATGAGAAAAGAAAGGAGGGAGAGTGGGACAGGAAGAGGGAGGGAGAGAGAGAGAGAGAGAGAGAGAGAGAGAGAGAGAGAGAAAGAAACAGACAGACAGACACACACACAGACAGACAGATAGACACAGAGTCACAGAGACACAGCTAAGGTCTAACCCATTTAGTAAAGTAATAAACCCATTCACGAAGATAGAATCCTACTGGCCTATTCACCTCTTAAAGGTTGCAGTTAATGTTCAAAGAGAAGCTTTGGAGGAAAGAAACACTGAAACTATGGCAATTCTGCTTACCTTTCTGCATATGAAACATAGTAAGATGGTAGCACTTTGCAATGAAAAGTAAGTCCTCCTTAATGCACTGATCTTGTACTCTCTAGATTTTAGAACTGTAAGAAACAATTCTTCTTTGTTTCTATGCCATCTGGATTATGATAGTCTGTTATAGTTGTTCATCTTGAGGAAAACATGATGCCAGCATCAAGACCAGGGCACCTACTTAACAATGCACAGGGCTGGGGATATAGCTCAGTGGATAAAGCGCTTGTCATGCAATGAGGACAAGTGTTTGGACCCCTGGTGGTGATATTCATGTCTAGTAGGCATAGTGACCCATGTGTGGGTCCCAGCACTTGGAAGGCAGAGACCAGTTTACTGGAAGAAGCTGGATGGCTAGACTCATTCAATCATGAACACTGGGTTGAAGTGAGCTGCTGCCACCTCAGTGTGTAAGGGAGCCAGTGATGAAGGAGACACACAATATCCAGACTCTCACACATGCAAAAACAAATGGATGGAAATGAACATGGGAGCACATATATATACACACATAATGCATGTACATTCATGTAATAAATGCATAAATATACAGGTTTTGGAGCCATAAAGTGTTTAGAAACTTAGAATTTAGGGAAGTGTTTCAGAAAAACCCTACGTTACAATAAGTAGTCTACTGTGACTTGTCCACCAAAACTCACATTAGGTTTAATTTCAAAATATAATAATTCTGAAGGGTTGTAAAACCATTAACAAATAGAGCTTATTATAAGGTCATGATCACCATCAGGAAGTGATTCATCCTAGTCCTGTAGAATGGCCTGCACCTTGCAGGGTCAATTAGCTCCAATGAGAGTAGATTGCTATGAGACTAAGGCTAGGCTTTTACCACTTTCTTGTTTCAATTCTCACAAGAGGTATTTCATTCTCAGATACTGTCCTAGTTTTTTTTTTTTTTAATGTTGCTGTGAGAAGCACCATGACTGAAAAGAATCTGGCTTATTTTACCTTTCAGGCTGTAGTCTACCATCAAGAGAAGCCAACAAACACACAAACTCAAGGCAGAAGCTTGAAGCAGAAACTAAAGACCAATACTTATGTGCTTTCTTGATTTGCTTCAGATAACTTTTTATATAGTCAAGGGCCACCTGCCCAGGGACAGCATCATTCACAGAGAGGTAGACCTTCAAACATCAACTAGCAATTAAGAAAATTCCTTATCGACAAGGCCATAGGCCAATCTAATCGCTATAATTCTTAGTTGAAATTCCTTATTCTGTGATGAGTAGTTTGTGTCAAATTGACACAATTCAACAGCATGTATACCGTTGTCATATGATGTTGTCTACATAATAAAGCTGTCCTTAGTCAGAGATAGGCTGACACTGTCTTCATGTTCTTAAGCAGCCAGAGAAGGAGGATATCTTTTATTTATACAGTACCCAGAATCAAGTATTTTATTATAGAAGCATAGGTTATTAAGTACAATTCTGGTAAGAGCTGAGAGGGAAGAAAAAAAGAGGTGTTGATAAAGGTTCAGCCTTCTCAGTGAAGGTCTAAGTGGTTCTGGACACAGTTTGGAATGAATACTGATGACAGTGGTCCTTCTGATGAGGCCTCAGATTGGAATGAAGAGCATACTATAAAAAGCTTAAGGAGACCTCACCTTGAGTATGAGGTGACACTCCTTGGTTCAGTTGTTCTAAGGCTCTAGTCTTTTGAAAAGTAGAAATTGTGAACAATGAAATTGGATATTTGACTGATGAAAATTTAAAGCCAAAATGTTGAGATTCTTACTTGATTTCTCCTGAGTATGTATAATAAGATTCAAGAATGAAAATTCAACTTAAGATTGAATTGTTAATCAAAAGGGAAACAGAACTTAAAAAGATGAAGAGGTCCCAGCTTACCTCCAGTGTATAAAATGAGGATGCCTAATAGAAAATAACACAACTATGACAAAGTAAGACTGAAATGGATGGACCAGCTTGGTGGAAGCCAGCTGTTATACATCATGATGATGGAAAATGGCACCAAAGGCATTTTGGAGGCCACTCTAGATGTCCTGTACATCCAGAGTACAGGAACCTGGACATGCTACAATTTCAAGATTTTAATTCCCATATTTTGTCACATGCTTCTTGCTGCAACATGTAGAAGTATAGTAGATACAAGTGTGACCTGATCCACGGAAACTAACTCTTTAGAGAGAGCCTTGGCAGCACCCATGCAATGCCATCTTTACCAACTCAGAGAGAACTCACACCAAAGAGGAGTATGGCTTCATCCATCTAGAAATTAAAGGTAAAGGTACCTCAAATCGGCAACATTACTGATACACAATTTTAGCCTGTGGGAGCCATGACCTTGTGACATAGGTACAAAGTTACCCTACAGGCAAGGCTGCTCAAAGATGGTAGGGCCATTGTCTCAAGGTATACAAAAGGCAGGACCTCCACTCCAGTGTATCTTAAGGAGAGGACCTCTGCCCTGGAGGACTTGTAAGACCACTGAGCCTAGTCTTTATGGTTGGGTAATACTTGCTTTACTGGTTTCAGATTTACTTGGAGCCTGCATCTATTTCTTCATCCCCCTTTCCACCACTTTTGGAATGGCAATATCTGAACTACACCCACCCATCTCACTGTGGTATATTAGAATTAGTTACTTTGATTTTTCGACCTTCCTAGCTAGAAAGCAATTTTCCTTGGGGTACACAGCACCTGGAGTCTCACACAGACCTGATTTAGATGGTATCTAGGTGAGATTTTGGACCTAGACTTTAAAGTCACTGTTGGGATAAATTAAGAATTTTTAAGACAGTCGGGATATAACAGATATCTCTCATGCAAACAAGACATAAAAGTTAGAGGGTTTGACCAAAACTTTACTTTTTAGTCTATTAAAATCAATGCTATAATCCTCCTCTCAGAGCAACCTCTTAGGAAGTGTGCTTTCAGGAGGGCCTTAGGTTACAAATAGGGTTATCATTCTTATAAAGGATTCCTGAACTTACCATTTTTTCCTTCTACTAATTGATGAGAGTGTCAGAAAGAATCCTATGTAGACCAAAAAGAGGCCATCACCAAATAGCAAACCTACTGTTTCCTTATTCTTGGACTCATTGCCCTCTGGAATGCCAAGACATATTTTTGGTTTATATGCCAATCCCTATTAAAGGATATATGTAGGAATCTCCCTTCTTGCCCTCCCCCTCCCTCTCCTTCTCCCTCCCTCTCCCTCCTCCCCCACCTCTTGTGCACATGTGTGCCTGCATTCTCTCTTTTGCTCTTGCTTTAGCTCTAACTCTCCACTTCTTACCCACTGTAGGATGAACAACTGTGCTGTATGAGATGTCACCACCATGACGTTCTATCTTGCCACAGGATCACACAGGAAAGGGACCGAATTGGAATGGTCTGAAACCTTGAGCCCAAATACATCTTATTCATTGATGTATTTTATCACAGAAGCTGCAAGCTAACCCTGTCCGCGTGACTCAGCTTCTTTACAGTGGTCCTTCCCTTGCTTCAAAGTTCCACCTCCTCCCAAAAGCCTCAAAGGCCAGTGAATTTGGGATGGGTCGGGGAGGGCATGACATTTTAGACACAAAATTACAGTGTCCTTTATTTTATAAATATTTGTTTCACCTCAGAATGCCCATGCTATCATAAAAATTAAAAAATGTGATTAACAACAAAGAAAGTATAAATAAGAAAAAAAAAGCATGCTATTCTAAAGTGTTTGAGGACTACTGTTTAATTTAGTGTAAATTTACAACAACCCTTTGCAAACTAGAAGCAAAATAAAATTTCTTGGTATGTTATGGGTCTGAATTAGAGGTTGGAGAGATGGCTTAATAGTTTAGAGCACAGACTGCTCCTATAGAGGACCCACGTTCAATTCCCATCACCCACATGTTGGCTAAGAGCCATCTATAACTCCAGTATCGAGCCAATACGCTCTGGCTTCTGTGAGCACTGCACACATGTACTACACAGACATCCATGCAGGAAAATACTCATACACATAAAACAAGAATAAATACATCTGAAAACAAAAGTCTAAAGTATACTGTTACAGAATCACAATGTTTTGAAATATGAAAAAAGCTTCCCTTTATAATCTAGAACGAGAAAAATAGACATTAGCTCTCACTATTGATGAAGCTACATGCTCAATTACACTGAATAGCACATGGGAAATGAAAGTTGCAAAAATGATGAAAAAAAAAAGCCCCATCATTTACACAAAATATAATAGAATAAGGAAAAATAAAAACCTTTGCACATTCTAGGTATATATAGGAATTTAGTAAATTTGTTGAACACAAAATACATTGTTAAATATCTATTGCTTACCAACATATGAGCCAAACTGAAGCTTACAATTTAAATTAAAGATAGGGTTTACATGTACTTTCGTTTTTTTTTTTAAAAATGAACTTCTTAAAAATTAGTTGAAGAAAATAATTCTGACGAATCAATGAAAGAGAAAAATGGCACTAAAATAATGACAGGAGCCCCAAGGACACATTTATTTCACAGAAGGAGCTTCTGCAGCATAGAACAGATCCTATGAAAACACGTCTCATTAGCAAGCTTCAGGAAAATGAACCGCAATCCCATTTTCATAACAGATTTGCAAAGTGTAAGTTGTTGAACATATGGAACAGCTCGTGTACCTATATGTGCCAGTTACTGCATAATCCTTCTCAGGAAACAGCATCGCATTCCTGGGAAAGTTGTCCTTGTGCTGTAAGTGCAGCTCAGTCCTTCCACCCTGGGTGCACATCCTGGAGACACATTTGGAATTGTACAAACATCCATCTACCAGAGACTGGCAAAGAACAAGAAATGATATGATTGATTACTGCATACCAAGACAGCACATCCTTTCATTTACTTATAGAAAAAAAGATAAATGCCAAGAGCATACAGCACGTTTCCATTTATGTGAAGTTTTAAAATGTAAGCAACAAAATACTATATTTATTTAAGCATACACAGTTTATGAAGTAAAGCAAGGAAATTATAGAGGGAACGATTCAGAATAGTAGTAGTGCCAGTTAAGGGGAAGGGTAGGGTGGGACTTAAGAGTGATGCTCAGGGAATTGGAAGGTAGCAGCAATGATTTTTCTTATTCTTCATGATGTATCCAGGCAGAGATTATTCAACTGGCATAAGAGTTGGATTCCAGCATCCTTAACTGGTCACACACAGCTACTTGAATAGTCCTTGGCTTATGATATTAATTCAACTACCTGTGTTTTAGTTCCTTCCGTCTGGAGTTATTCCAACTTTGCTGTCATTGTTTCTGCTTGTGGGCCCTGTCTTGTGTTCCTTTGATCCTTGCTAGCCCTTTTGGGGTTATTGTTTTTATCATCTACCTTTTATTCCATTTTATCTTTTAGATACATATTTTTCAAGTTTTTCTGCCAGTGGTACTTAGAGATAATGTACCTCATGATGGGGGAAGGATGGTCTCCTATTAATATTTTATCATCACCTTGAAGTGATGTCAACCTGTAAAACTTTAACTTTTATCCCATTTTCCTTCCAACTTTGCGCTGTTGCTTTCATAGATTTTCCTTTTCCATAGACAGTGATGCTGTTGTACTAAGTGTCTGGAACCACCCACACCATTACCCCAGTCCACTTTTCTGTTATCCTCTAGTTTTGTGCATCCGTCAGGGTTCCCCTTCCTTTAAGCCTGAAAAAACTTTAATATTTCTTGAAGTGCAAATGTTCTAGCAGTACATTATCTCTTTTGTAAATAACTTCCATTATTAAAGGGGATTTTAACTGTTGTGGAATTTTAAGTTGGAAGTGTTCTTTTAATTGATAATTTAAGAGCTGGATGCATTTATGTGGTGATCTGCTTTCATTCCTGTTGCTTTGGTGAAACACTAACCAACTGCAATTTGATCAAAGAAAGGACTTAGTTATAATTCCAGATTACAGTTTATCACTGAGAGAAGTCAAGGCAGGAACTTGTCTGCGTTGTTCCGGTGCTCTGCTCTGTGTATTCACGTGTTAAATTCTGGGCCCCGAGATCTGGTTGTAGTCCACATGAGTGCATTCTCAAGTACACCAATCTATGCTGTATAAACTCTGCTCCCCAACTATCTCTGATTGGCTAATTAAAAAAAGGCTAGATAACCTGAAACCGGGCAGACTAGAGGTAGGTGTGGCTTCCATTCCTGAGCTTAGAGTCTCAGGTTGGGACCATGAAGAGGGAGAGAGAAAGAGGAAGAAAAAAAGAGGATAGAGAGAAAGGACATGGCCTGATGATGCAGATGCAGCACAGACAGCACAATATTGGCAAGGAATTTGGAGCTTGAGGCTGGGAAGTACCCAGACTAGCTTAGTAAACTAGTATAAACAAGATCTGCCCAGTTATTGTGCTTAAATGTTCTTGAATAAATCAATAGGTCTCTATCTCAATTATTTGGGAGTTAGAACAGGTGAATAAAAGCATGCCTGAAATTAATAAATTTTCTACATTAGGAACATGAGCAGCTAGACATATCGCATGCAGTCAAAAGCAGAGAAAAACAAAGGCATTCATGTGACTTGTTTATTGGGCTCAGCTACCTTTCTATATTCAGACTGATTTAGACCCAGCCCACTAAATGATCCTAACCACATTCATGGTGGGTCTTCCAACTTCAGTCACCAATGAAGATCATGTCCCACAGACATGCTCAAGGACCAGAGTGATCTTAGTAACTCCCCAATTGAAGCTCTCTTCCTTGGTGAGTCTATATTGTGTCAATGTGACAATTACAACTAACCAGTATATGTATAGTACCCTGTGGCAATTTTAAATGTGTGTACAATGTGTAATGATCAAATCAAAATAATTAGCTTTTCTTCCTCCTTAGGCAGTTATCACTTTTTTCTGGAACCCTTTGAATTTCTATAATGTAGCTGTTTGTTTTATACATACATATGTGGTTGCAAACTATAGTCATCATAGTGCTCTGTAGAACACTGGAACTCACTACGTATATCTTCATATTTTATGGGTGTTAGCTTTTTCTTTCAACATTTAAATTTTTCATTCCTTACCAACCTCTACAGTATCTACTAAAAGTCAGCATTATGACTTTTGAACTCACTGCTTCCTTTTTTCTCTAGTTCTGTCTAATAGTTTATCAGTGATAATATTTTATGTGATTTTTATTATATCTTGGAGCTTTCTGGTAAAATTATCCCAACTTCAGTTATGTTCTTCCCTACCCTTCAAACTCTTTCAACAATACACTGTTTGCAGCTCATTTAATAAGCACATCAGTCACAATTTACAAAACTTTCTGATGAACTCAGACCTTTCAATTTATGGTTCTGAGAAGCTAACAATCTCTTGTAAAATATAAAGACAAAATTCCATGTGGCTTTTTTACCATTCACTCTAAATCTAACTTGTATTTCTCTTCCTCAACATTGCTTGCTGTGACTCAATTGGGGGATGTCCCTCTGTTTAAATGACCTGAGTGTGTCCTTTAATTGGGTGATGACACCATTGTACCACACATACATGGCAGCCACAACTTCTCTAACCCACTATCTACCATTTAAATCCATATTTCTGGCTTACTACCAAGCTCGCAACTGGAAGGCAAACCAGACTGTTTATTGCATTGGTATTCATAGCACATTAGTATTCACATTAGTAGTCATAACACATTAGCATTCTTAACAATCACAACAAAAGCAGTGACACATTGTGCTCCCACGAAACAGTGAATTAACTGCCAGTTAGATGTTCTACATGGGTGTCTTTCACAGGCCTGCAAAGCTCATAGATTCCTTTCAAGTCATAGCCAAGCTTTCGCTTTTCTTCACTTCTTTCTGTCTCATTGTTGGTAGTGTAAGGCAGATGCTCACTTGATTGATGTCTACTGCATGTGTCCAAAAGCATTTAGCAAAAGCAGACTTCTGTCCACCTTAGAACATTGACCAACAAAGCATCTGTACGATTCATTGTTCATTATTTAAAATGGCAGGAAAAACCCTAGTGATGAGATGCTGCTAATTGTGTGGTAAGAAGAGAGCTCTGCCTGTGCATGTCATAGTATCCTCTACAGCCTCACAAATACTCCACTTCTTTGGTTTTTCAATTATTAATAAAAGTACTTCACACATGTTTAAATGTGCTTTCAATTGCTTTATTTCATTTTTTTAAAAGTACAGATTACAGTCTAATGTCTCTACAGGCAAGATATACAGCTGTTAAATTGTCTGAAAAGACAAATGTAAAAAGGCATGTGATTGCTGTTTTACTGCAGAATAGAACTCTTGTAGAAAGTAAATCACCATCTTCTAAGTCAGCAATAGACACCATAATGCTGTTTGAGCCCCAGTGTTTTTTCCCCAGTTCACGGAAGGTGTTCTGTGAGATTTCTTCAAGTGCAGATTCTGTTTTTATTTTGTTTTTAATGTTTTCTTTAATTGCTTCCTCACTGCTCCCTGACTCTTCTCATAGGAAACTTCCTGCCTCTGTTGCTGCCAGGTATGATATTCCTACCTGTGCATTTAACAGGGCACATTTAGTCAACAGCATTTGCATAACTCTCCAGCCTCTCGCCTTCTAAAGGGTCGTCCACCTGGCTAGATGGGCTAGCGTGCACACAACGGTTAGCTTCCTTCGTCATGCCCATCTCAAGAGACACAAATGCAGGAGGTTGTAGAGCTCAGGAGAAGACATCTTTCCACAAAGAGGATGGCCAAGAGACAAACATCGAACTTTGTCTGATGGAGAGACCTGAGTAGATTTGAGTCATTTCATCATGTATGTGTTCCTATAACATGGGATGGGTGTCACTGAAGGGATACAGAGTGGATGGCCTTTGCAGACACCACCTCCCACTACTACACTCTACGCTAGCACCTCCCCAGACATAACGTCCTCTAAATGGAGGTCACATTGGTTATGCAGCAATGCATAAGGAAAAGTCATTGGAATTTGATCAGTTATATTTTTAAATGCAGTTGATCACGTGGGTCTTTCCTTTGTTTCATAATTGTGCTAAATTATGTCAACTGATTCTTTTTAATGTGAATCCAAACTCAACTTCTGGGAATGAACCCAATTTTTATGATAAATGATCTTTTTTTGCATATTTCTGAATTTGATTTGCTAATATTTTGTTTAGGACTTTTACATTTGTGGTTTTTCTTCCTTGTTATGTCTCTAAGTCTTGGTATATATTATGTTGTACTAAAATAGACTTGAAAAATAGTTCTGTATTTTATTCTCTAAAGAAGTTTTTGTATACAGGATGTTATTTCTTACTGAACTATCTGAGGAATTCATGACAAGTGCCATGAGTTGTGTTGTATTGTTTTAAATCACTACTTTATTAAACATTTATTTGTTGATA
The DNA here is from genome assembly GCA_907169655.1 of Acomys percivali. NCBI lineage: Eukaryota > Metazoa > Chordata > Mammalia > Rodentia > Muridae > Acomys > Acomys percivali. Next base: position 99,163,234 of record OU015750.1, on the reverse strand, counting down.
TTTATGATAGGCTCTGTTTCAGAAATGTTTCAATTTCACTTAAATTTTCAAATTTGTCATTATAGTATTGGCTATAATTTATTTTATTACTTTGGTATATAAATTATCTATATTTCTTATATCACTGTGTTTATAAGTGTCTTTCTTTTTTGATCAATTTCAGGTTGTTTTTCAATTTTTATTAAACTTTTCAAGGAATTGACACTTGGGTCTATTGATTTTTCTCTATTGCATACATTTCAAAATTACTATTTTAAATTTAAATTTCTGTCACCTCAGTTCCTCTAGGAACCTGACTAATATGCAGGAAGAGATCAAATGGAGGGAAGTGTGGGCAGACCTTATCCTTGGAAGGCAAAGCTCTGAGTGTCAAGCTGGCAGACTTGCACACTTCAGATGGTACAGTTGATACCTCCTACATTGAAGCAAGAATCAGACCATTGGTAGCTTGCTGGTTTTGAGGAATTAAGGCTTTCTATCTCCTTCAACTTGCTGACAGAATAGTGTCATTCAGTCTCTGTAGTCATGTGAACCTGTTCTCAGATTTGCCCCTCCCTGTCTCTCTAGATCTCTTGATGTCTTATTCCATAAAGCTCTGCCTACTCAGTGAACAGCCCATGCATGGGAGCTTGCTTATGCCTGGCTTCCCCTCCCCCACCTCTGATTCTCACCTCTGAGACCTTTTCTTTTCTGGCTGTTCTGCACTATTTTGCATTAGATCAGACCCTGAGTGGGTGATGTTAATGACTTTATCTCAGGATGCCCACTTTCTTCCATGGAGTTTCAGCCTCTTAGAATTTCACAAAAGTGGACTTAGGAGAATGTCATAAAACTTCAAATGGATCTCCAATCATCTTGAGTTGTGGTACCTCAAGTCCCAGCTGCCTGGGAAGGATGCTGGTGTGTTCAGACAGGTGCATCTGCATTTGTTGCCTTTGTTAGCTGCCCATTTATTAGTGGGCATCTTTGCTGGGGATAATCTGCATCAAACCACATAATCTAAAATGGGCAACTCAATATTTAACCTTTGAACCCAAGACTTTAGATCGTACCAGTTCAAGTTACAATATAAACTCATTTCCAATGATCAACAGCCTTTTTATCAGTAAAATCTGAATTTATATTGGTTAGTTTGAAAACTTTCTCTGCCTTGTTATGTTGAATTTATAGACAAAAACCAAGATATTTTTCATATGAACAGCTGTTAAATAGAACATTTATAGTATAGATTTAACTTAAACATAGAACTTTATATTAACTTTTATCTTGTTAATAATTTAAATCAATCTTTCCATAGAAGAGAGCTTCAGCAACTGTGTAACATGTTGAATTCATAATAGCACCCAGTTAATCAGCTCCTTTTGGTAGTTGTTTGAGTTATAGTAGATCACAAACTTTTAGCTAATGAAATAAACATAAGGAGAAAATGCCAAAATTGAAAATCAAGATAGAAGCAAATGAAATGAAAAACAATTTTATACACAAATGAGTAAGTGGAGAAAAAATAAACATATGTGAGTTCTAATTAGATGTTTTCTTCCCATATTGCAAATCTATGATTACGTTTTTTTTTTTTTTTCAGGAATCCAAAATACTTAATAGCAGGCATTTTTAATGAATACAGAATAAGATTTTTGAAGTTCCTTTCACCTTCCACACAGATTCTGCCAACTCTAGAGGGACAGAAAGAGGCCCACAAGCTCAACCACCAACCTGTATCAAAACACACACCCAAACCTGGAAGGGAACTGATCGTTTACATCCAGTGATACCTACTCGGTCAGCTCCACACAAAGGGGTTGCATGAGGCGCTTGCACCCAGCAGCTGGAGTCAAGATCTAATCAGATGAAACTTGAATGCTAGAGATATAGGCAGTTTGTATTGCATTTTCAAGTGTTGATTTCAATTTTAGTTTTTCTACAGTACCCCATCCTTTCTGGTGGCTGCAAGCTGTGTTGCCTTCCATTGCCCTGCTGTAACTCCACACTATTGTCACCGCCCGTTCCAATCAATGCTAGAAAACATGAGGAGATTCAACAACAAAATCAAACACCTTCTGAGTTAATATCTTTAAACATACAATTCCACAGGGAAGTGGTAGCCAGTGGATTCCCCAACAGTTAAGCCCCTCTTCCACAATATAGCTGTCTTTAGAAAAGAAGGATTTCACATTCCATTTCCCAGCATCACGGCAGTCATCTACGGGATGCAGCGGATTCAGTTCTCACCAGTGGATTCGAGGTGCCCAGTGTGAGTCAGCTCTAACACGAAGAGGTAAGGAAGTGGGTGGGCATAGTCTAGCCTCTCTATTACCTCTTTGCTGGCTGGAAAGTTCTTGTTCAAGAAGACCTCAGAGGCCACTTCTTGATGATGGCAGAGTCGCCTCATTCTAAGTTCCTACATAAGAAGTCTTCACATGCTTCCAGTCACACCCACTGACAACACTCTCATACATTGTCACTCAGTCACATTTACACATTCACACATTCACACACTAAAAACATTCTCAACTGCTGTCACACAGACATACATTTACACACACATTCATGCACATACTGACATTCTCACACAGTGTCACACACTCACACATTTATGCACATTGATATATTCTTACATAGTCACACAGGCATACATTTACACACTCACACACTTGTATATATTCAAGTACAGACACATACTCTCACATATTGATGCATTTTCTCATCTACATACCAAAACATGATGAAAATTAGAGCCTTACACACCCTCATATACACATGCACACTTGCATAATTGCACACATTCACACAATACTCTTTTGCATTAACACGTTCACATATTCACATTCTCACAGATTTGCACACTGAAGCACTCAGTCTAATGCTTACACACTCAAACACACTATAAGACTCACACATTCACTCACCTTTGTATGCATGTATTCACATACAGACATACTCACAAACTCACATATTAATATTCTCATACACACAAACACCCCCACACAGTCCCCAGCAATTCAAATACTCTCAATTTTATACTGACACATGGATTCATAATCACACACACACACACACTTGTATATTTACACACTATCAGTTTCCAAGTTATATAAAAAAAACTCAGTCAAACATTTGTAAATACACTTCCATACTCACAAAATGGAGATGACAGCACTGCTTGTAACCTCAACATTGGGAGACAGAGTTAGGCAGGAACTTGAGAGTTCAGTGAGTAGTCTATTCAAAAAGATGAGCTTCCAGGTAAGTGAGAGGCTCTGACTCAAGGCAATCTGTCAGAGAAGAATAGAGGACAATATAAATAATCCTGCTCTGGCTTCTAACCCATTCATGGTTGTGTACACCCACATACTCGTGTGCATGCACTACACACAGAAAAATAAAAATTATTAATTTTTATTCAATAAATGTGAGTTTAGTATCATTTACTGTTTAACACTTTGCAATTTACTGAAAATAAAATGGACACATACATTCTTGAATGTCAAACAGTCACTGTCTAATGGGAAGAATAATCTTACCAATATCAAGCTGTGATGGCATTGTCATGGCATTGCCGTTGGTGGGATGTCATAGAAACATGAACGGGTAAGGGAGTGGAGGACCAATGTCAGCAGATGCAGTAACCAGCTTTCCTACAAATATCCTGGAACACACCACACCTCCCTGATACCAGCAATTTACAGTCTTCTACCAGATAGTAAAAGCCTTGCCATCATATAAAACATTAGACGTGTGGCCATAACCGTAGAAAGAAACAGAAGTTCATCTTCAGAAGCTAATGCTGAAGTAAACCACTCTCCAGAACACTGTGGCAACTCTGCTTTATTTCTAGTTCAACATAGTATACAGCCGAAGCATAGGGAGACAGAAAAGATTCATAGACATTGTGAAAAGCTGTTGTCCCCATACTCTTCATGTCGACAGGCGAATAGGATGGCAATATAACAAGGATGCAGCTGACAAGAATTGGGAATTAATCTTGAAGATGACTGGTAAAGTTCTAAATAGGTTCACTATGGAGGCATGAGTCTTACATTTCTAGGCTGCATAAGGCATTTCGACAGCGTCCTTTAGTTAAATCACACATAGACAATAAGACCAGTTATCCCCAAAATGTCAAGGGGGCGAACTGAAGGCAGGTAAATCTTGGTTGAATGTCTGGAAAGGATTGATATGGAAAGGAATATGTCCACAACTCTGACTCTTTTTTCTAATTCTTTATTTTCTTTTTTAGATTCTAGACTGACAATCTCAATCAGCTTTCTGTAGTTAAGAACTGAGGATTGGAGTATTCCTGTCCTATTAGCCTCAGTGCTATTCCCTTCATGTTTCCCAATCCATGTAGTAATAGTTGCATTTATATCAATTACATTTCCTCATAAAACTGGCAGAAGAGGTGCAAATATATGGTATGGAGGTTAACTAAGCCTAAAGCTAATGAAGCCCCTGGAATCTCAAAGCTCTAATTCACTGCAGTCTTAGAGAGATGTTGAGTGTGATGGTATAGACTTTTATTCCAAACTTCTAAGCACCAGAATTCCTAATTTCCTATATATATATATTATATATAATAAAAGTTTTCATCCAACTTGGCATATTGTAGTGGTTAGTTTTAATGTAACTTCACACTACCTAAAATCACTTAAGAAGAGAGTTTTAATTGAGGAATTATCAAGATTGGGTTGGTCTGTCAGGCATGTCTATGAGGACTTGGCTTGATTGTTATTTGATGTAGAAAAATCCAGCCAACTATGAAAGACACCATTCCCTAGATGGGGAACTCTTACCTATGTGATGCAGGAGAAATATAGATGAAGCAACCGAGCAAGAACGCATGATTTTATTATCTCAGCTCTCGTTGATAGATGGGACTGGCTACATCAGGTTCTTGCCACTGTGACATCCCTGCTATGATAGGCTATCATCTGGAATATTGTAAGACAAATAAACCTAAGTTTCTTCCCTAAGTTACCTTTGGTTTGGGTATCTTATCACAACAATAGAAATGAAACTCGATTGGGTATTTTGAAAGCATAAAGGCTTCTTAGTTTTTATGCATCCAAATTATCAATCAGTCTTCCCTCACAGAATGGACAACCCTTGTCAACTTATACCTATATATGTATGCTATTCACTACAATACATCCTGTAGCTAATATGAGATTGAAACATCTACACTTGGGTCAAATAATCTGCATCACCCATTAGCAGCCTTTCATTGTATGTTCACTAGCCCATTGCTCTCCATTCTAAAATTTTTGATTTAAACTATAAATTAGTTTTCTAGGCTAAAATAAGAAATTAACACAAATCAGATAGCTTTAACCCATAAAATGCATTTATAGTTTTGGAGGCTGGAGGCATGATTTGAAGACATAAAGGCAGGCCATTCCCTCTGAAGGGTATAGGGGAGAATGTTCCATGCATTTCTCTTAGCCTCTGTGTTACTAGCAACTCTTGGTACCCCTTAGGTTGTAAAATATCATTCTAAGCCCAGCTTCATTCTTGTATGGTCATCTCCCTGTGCTGTGTGTGTCTCGTCTCTCCTTTAAAAGGCAGTGGCTGTATTGGATTTGCAGTCTCTTGTTCTTAACTTAAATACATCAGCTAAGACAATTTCCAAATAAGATCACATTCTTGGGTAGTTGGAATTAAGACTTCCACATGTCAGTTGAAGGTGCATAATGTAGCCCAAATGACACAGTCAGTGTACATTTCAGTTATTAGAATTAGAGTCACTTCCTGAACAAATAGACCACCAGAGGGACCATCAATAAATAGGCTTCTGAAAGGACAGTAAAGACTCATAGAACACAGAGGTAGTTCCAACAAGGCTCAGATCCACTATGGAGCAAACAGTCTTCAGGGACATGATACACCTTCTTTCTAGACGATCTTTTTATGGGAGGATTTGTCTCTCTTGAATAAAGCATTTGTAAATTCAGTTAACAAAGCCTTTCCTTTTTTTTTTTTTTTGTTTGTTTGTTTTTTTGTTTTTTGTTACCATGTTACAAAGAAAACATTGTCAGACTTCTTTGAAAATATTTCTTAGAAAAGCCAGTGCTCAAATGCTGGTGGTTGTGAGCTCCAGTGATACACAAGGATCAGGAGGTCCACATACTCCCCTTCATAGGGAACAGCTAGATATATTCTCTGATGCATCTGGTAAATTATTCATCTTGTTTCCTTCTGAAAAGCAACACTGCTGTTCTCTACTTATTGGACCCACTTTGTCCTTGCTTTTTTTTTTCTTTTGACAAACATCTGAAAGGCATCATTGCTGTGTCTCTCTGAGGCACCATTAGCAGCTCTGTACTGTCACTTCATGGCTACATCACCCCAAATAAGTTAATTATTAGCTAGGGTAGAACATATGGTATGAGATAAAATAACAGATGAATTGTATTGGAAAAGCAAAAGCAAATGAGGAATAAAATATCCATGCCTTCCAGCGACCAGTTTGTTTATAGAGTAGTCCACACTTTATTATCCCAAGCTTATCCCATTAAGATGCCTTAGGGCATATTCCTGTAACTATGGAATAATGTTCCTCAAGGTCATTTGTTTATTCACTAAGAGTGGCATACAGAACTGCTCCTAAGTGTCATTCTGAAAATATCCGAGTGTGAGATCTTTGTAGATACATCCATTGTATTGGGGGAAGTCAGTTATTACTGCAGTGTCTATGGAGTGTTAGCAATATTCTGTAGTGTTTGTAGAATTCCCCTTCCTTTTTCCAGAAGTTATGAACACCATTTTGAAAAAATATTCTTTCCTTAATGCTAATGAATACTGCATATATATGAGCTGTGTGCACCTTCAATAGTAGTGGTTACTCCAGTTTCTGTGAATTGGGGGGATTATACTACAGTTTGAATTTTTATGTGTCTGTATGCAGGTGTCCCCAAATGGAGTCAATATGTTGAATTAAGGGGTGCAGTGCTTCATACTTTGTTCTTCAACTTTATTCCACTAAGATACTTTAGGCATAATCCTATACTTAATGAGAGTTTGTTTTACGTAGTTCTGGGTGTGAAAAAGAAGCAGATTAGGGAAATTCATCAATGATATAAATGTTGATGTAGTTTCAGATACTGCTATGATAGAAAAAGAAATGATATGTTCATGCTGTAATGGAATGCCTAAACACTACAACCACCGCTGGTCTTTACATGCCACCAAACGGCATGCACTGTACCTGACTCCTGTTACAATTCCTTTACTCACAAATAGCTAGGTCATTGAGGTAAAATACATATTTTACATTTATAGACATTCTGGATCATTTTATTCCTTTTGTTTTAATACAGATGGATTATGTAATTTTGCTAATTAGTAAAAATGTTAGAGAGTACATCAGTATTGTTGGTAAAGCTTTTAAATTATACTTTAGTTACATATTTACTCTCTGCAAAGTCTCCTTAGGTGATAGAAAATTTTAAAGCAAATAAGATCACCTTAGATGACAGGTGACCTGGAGGACACCTTTGTTGTTCATTTATCATAGTACCAGTTAACAGTGACCTCACCAGTTCTTCACATAGACTCACTAAAGATCAACCATTTCACTTTGCTGTTTTCTTTAACACAGTCTCATGCTCTCGAGTAAAGACTTGATCTCTGAAATTATTACTGCACTAAGATTCACTAATGGTGGTCAGAAGAATTGGTGTGGATTCTACATCTGGAAGTGGTTTTCTTTGTGCATGCATGGTTCATAGCGTTTGTGGGTAACCTTGAGCTTTGTCATCTTTTTATTGTGGTAACATCTCTCCTTGCCTACATTATTGAATGATTGTTCAATAATCAATTAGTGAGTAAACAGATATCATATCTCAATACACTATGTATTTTGAGCTTAGGAAATTGTTAGATGTAGCTATATCATAAGATATCAACAGCCAATATTGAGTGTGCCAGACAATATCCTACGTATAATAAGGGCTGCATTGCAATGATTTCCTGAAGTAGGTACAATGGCTCCATATTAGAGAATTAGAGATGAAAATTGCAAAAGGATTTAAATCGAAGAAGTCTGGTCTTAAAGTACTTATTTCTTCTCTCTGTCTCTCTCTGTCTCTGTCTCTGTCTGTCTCTCTCTCTCTCTGTGTGTGTGTGTGTGTGTGTGTGTGTGTGTGTGTGTGTGTGTGTGTGTGTGTTTAACTCTTTATTCAGGTACATTTGCTATACATGTGAAGGCCAGATGTTGACCAGCTGTCTTCACTTATGTCTCTCTACCTTATATTTTGAGGCATGGCCTCTCATGAACTTTGGGCTGTCCATATTAGCTGAACTGGCTGGTGACTGAGCCCTCAAGAATCCATCTGTCTCTGTTCCCTTCCTTGGTCCCTTAGCATTGAGATTATAGGTATGTATTAATATGCCAGCTTCTTATATGAATGCTGGGAATCCAAACTCAGGTCTCCATGCTTAAACATGCTCCTATATAAGTACATCTTTCTGAAGGATGGTTTGAACAGGACAACAATAACAGAGAAGCAAAGAGAAGAAATCAGTGAATATAAAAGTATAGTTTCATTCAATAGTAAGAGTAAATGTGTAATAATTGAAGCCTTACAAGCATCAGAAGAATCCTGACGTCATTGTACATAGCCGATCCATGTGTTTTGACTCATGTTCAGGCAACAAGTATCACACAGCCTACATCACAGCCACTTACGTATCTAGTCTACTTCAGTCTAGACATAAAGCACACAAAGGCAGAGCAAGAGCTGTGGATAAGGAATTTTAAGAAATGTCACAGAGGACCAGGACAGGTCATGATCCTACTAACTCCATGATCAATTGCACAGCACACTACTGCCATCAGTGAAAGACTAGAGAACTAGAAACTTGAGTGAGAATGACAAGGATGTCACTTACACAACGGAAAAGACAAGAGGGACAAAACCTAAACTCCCTAAGGACCAAAACATGAGGCTCAAGAATAAAACAGATTCTTCTTTTCAACATGGCAAGTGTGAATGAAAATCAAGATGCTGACAAGTATAATGCCGATGGTTTATTTATTAGACACTTAATGAACTCACCATGACAGTAAACGCTGAAGTACATAGTCACAAACTATTATTGCTTTTTCTCTAGATGGAAAAAGCCAAGGGATTACAGAAGCAACGCCATTTGCACAAGGACTCGCAGACAGCCATTCTTTCAGTGGTAGGATTCAAACACAGCTCAGTGTTCCTTCTAACATGTTAATGCCTCATTGATAAACTATGATTCCTTGAGTAACAGTGGGGCCCTTTCCATCTTTGGGAAAGGGTGCTGTTAGTGAAGCTGCGCTCCCTGTATAGCACATATGGCTTCAGAATGAGCCGAGGAGCTCCCATAAATGTCCTCAGGGATAAATTTCGTGTGACTGCTGGACCAAGTCCAGTGGCCTCCCTCCCGTCCTCTGTGTACCACATTCCACAGAGATCTGGTTCTTTTGTATATTCCCAAATGTCCAGGTCAAAGGACTCAGAAAATATTCATTCAAGTCTACTGAAAAAAATTCACTTTGGTTTATTTTCTTTCAGGAATTAATCTAGTCCCTCCAAGATTCAAGGTAAATAATGAAGACAGAGAGACCACAGCATCTGACAAATTAGACACTCATTAGGACTGACAAAGCCAATGTAAGTAAGGGTAGAGATATTTTTACACAGGAAAAATAGAGGCAAGAAATCAGGTAGTTCTTCCAAAATTCCTTATAGGTTATGTGGGGAGCTCTATGTAAAATGCTGTTTGCTCCTGGGCTGTATCAGCAAAACCTCTGGAAACCTAATGAAAACACCGGGGCACTGATATGCATCCTAAATTACCTCCTATCCATGGTAATGCTTAGCTTTTATCTCTTCCTTTTTATTTGTGACTAACAAACCATAGCTTCTAGTTAGGAATCAACTAACCTCAGGTTATGCATGGCAGGCTTCCTAAATGCCTTGCTTATCCAAAGGTTTGATGTTAAGTGATATGATCTCACTGTGACGCCTGCCCCAGTTCATATCTTGAAATACTAATCTGTAAGATGACAATATTAATTATTAGGTGCTTAGGCCATGTGGGCAACACACACATGAATGAGATTAGCACCCTTATCAAAGAGGCCTCAGAGATCCCTCTGCCTCACTCTTTGCACCACATAAGACGGCACCATCCGTGAGACAGAAAGCTAGCCCTGGGGCTGAAGAGACAGCTCACAGGTTAAAAGCACTTTCTGCTCTTCCAGAGGTCCTGAGTTCAATCCCAAGCAACCACATGGTGACTCACAGCCATCCATAACGTGATCTAATGCTCTCTTCTGTTGTGCAGGCATATACAGCATACACACAGGCGGAACACTGTGTGTATAAAAAATAAATCTTTAAAAAAGAAAAAAAAAAAAAAAGAAAAAGAAAAAAGAAAGAAAGCTAGCCCTGAAATCTGCCAGAGCCTTAAGCCTGAATTTACAGCCAGAACTATGATAAATGTCTGAAGATGATAAGCTCTGCCACACAGAGCATTTTGAAAGGACTAACACAATAGGGAATCTTAGAAACCACATTATGTCTAAATGCAAACAATATGGGGAACAGTGACCTTATCGGGTTCATGTGCACCTTTTCCCTGACCATGAGAATGCATGTATGGGAAAGCTGAGGTATGTTTGGAAAAGTGCCAACCCTCTGCTCAGGACGCCTTTGTAGCAGGGCACATGGAATCATCAGCAAACACGCTCCAGTGTTCTGCCTTTTCAGACTGCTTTGCAGCGCTTCCATTCACAAGGCTTCCCTGGCCTATCATGACAAGATGAGGGTTTAAGGGCCCAGCCATTTCCTCTCCACACAGCATGACCCAAACAGAAAATATTCTCTCAATGACTCATCGTGTGTAGCATCTCTGCTGAGTTTCATACCTACTGTCTTTTTCTATGACCTTCATAGCTTTGGCCTTGACCTGACTGAAATAACCTGAACGAAGAAGAAGATTCACATCCAAAACACAGGGACACAGATGGGCATTTGGCTCTCACAGAGATGCACCTGCAGCCAGGAAATTCATGGACTTTATTACATACAGCTGAACAAGAAGGCAGGTTAGCTAATATCCTAGAGCATCTCTGTAGGGGAACAGTTCAGGCTGCAGTCATCCAGGTGGAGTGAGCCATGATGGGAGCTGTCTGCACACACTGTTAACATCTCTGCCTGGACCAGGGGAAGGTCATGCCATTCTCCACAGCCTAATGCAGGGAAGATCCTGCTGATGATCTGAGGCACTAGGGTCCTTGACACAGAAATGCTCCAACAATACACATCCACTTGGGACATCACCTACTCCCTATAGTCTTTCACAGGTAACAAACCCAAATAAATACTTTTGATCCAAATACCATTGGAATAGTTACAGTAACCATCTGTCGGGGCTGTGGATGCTTAGTTTGTGGCAGGCTTGCTTGTATTATCTATCTTATTTTGACAAATTATCATTCAAATGTGACTCCACTATTACTTTGCTCATTCTGTGATCCCCAGCATCTAAGAAAAGAAGGAAAGAGATTTAGGATGGGAGATCTACAGAGATTGAGAAAGGGGCAGGGGATGAAATAGGAACTGAATCCAGACTAATCCATATGCAATGAAGTAAGCCAGGGCAGAAGTTCTTCAATGTGACTACCATAGGAGTTACCCAGAGAGCCTTCAAATTAAAGTGTGGATACACAGACTCTACCTGCAAGGAAGATGTTTTAAAATATAACTATTTGCCATGAAGGTTGTGATATAATGAGTAAGAGCCATGAATCATTGAAAAGTAGCCAGATTCAATTTTGTACAACCACATTGGAAATTAATCTGGTGCTTTCTCAGGAAATTGGGAATAGTTTTACCTCAATAGACCAGCTATATCACTCCTGAACATATACCGAAAAGATGCTACACCACACCACAAGGACAGCGGTTCAACTATGTCCATAACAGCTTTATTCATAACAGCCAAAACTGAAAACAAACTAGACGTCCCTCAACCGAAGAATGGGTTAACGAAAATGTGGCACATTTACACAATGGAAAACTACTCAGTTGTTAAAAACAAGGAAATCATGCAATTTGCAGGCAAATAGGTTGAACTAGAAAATATTATCTTGAGCGAGGTAACCTAGACCCAGAAAGACACACATATGGTATGTATTTACTTATGAGTGGATATTAGCCCTATAGTACAGGATCACCATGCTACAATCCACAGTTGCAAACAGGCTAAGTGACAAGGAAGGACCAAGGGAGGATGCTTGCATCTCCCTCAGAAGAAGAAATAAAATACACATTGGAAATGTGTGAAGAGAGAGAATTGGGTGGAGGGATCGAGGGGAGCAAGGATAGGGATGAGGTGGGGTAAAGAGCAGGGGTGGGTTTGTTGGGGGAGGTTCCCATTTTCTGAGGAGAAGGGGGAAAGGGGGAAGAGGGTGGCAGGGTGGGACTGGGAGGAGATGCAGGAGGAGACTATGGTAGGGATGTAAAATAAATAAATAAATAAAATTTTAAAAGAAAAGTAACCACATTCACATTTAGGTTACAAAAGAGCTGTGTATAAAAGCAAACCCTAAGCTTTGTCTAATTAAGATAAACTCTCAGCTTTATTTGTTTTCTGTGAATCCCTCATTTGAGGTGCTTCACAACACAGAATGTGAAGAAGTAGAAACAATTCCTCATTGAAGGCCTAAAGCAGTTTGGGCATTACTACGTCAGGCCTCTTGTTAACAAGGCAGCTGGGCATCCTGAAGCAGAGTACAGGAATTTCACCACAGGTACCTTATCTTTATGTGTTCTGTGAACACCTGAGGCTGGATCACTAGTATCCAAAAGACCAGAAAAATATAGAAAACCAAGAATAATTCAGGAGAGTATTACTATACAAAAATATGTACAATAAGTTTCCATAGAAAATTTGGAATCAGTTTTGACCCCAAACCAGTGACTTTTACACATCTGGTTCCCATTACTCTCCTTTGCTTACACCCTTGTTGGCAGTGTTTGAATATCCTTCAATAGTCTTCCTTAAAACCCAAATAAATGGAAGTTGATGATGTGATTCTGATACCCAGTTTTCCCTCACATAGTAGGCATGAGAGCAGAGGATGCTGAGCCTCAGTCATGTTTCACAGTAAAATTGCTCAAGGAGCATGGTGAGGACATAGAGGCCAAGCCACCATTCACCAAGGAGCATGGGACCCTCTGCTCTATGATATCTGCCAGGTAACAGGCTGCACCCCACACTTTGAGAACTATGGCTTTTGACCTCCTGTGTCTACATACACTCAGACAAAATAAGATTTAGAGATCATTTCTGTAGTTGACCACCTTTAGACATGTTGCTATATTTTTAAAAATCCATATTGTGAATTTATAAGAGTTATTATGGCTGAAAGCATTCTCTGTTGATACACAGCCAAAGCCCCCCAAAGAAATCAAAGGCAATTACATGATTCCCAATACATCAGAATCAAAATATTTCCATTGTTTTAACAAAATTTAACTTTAGCCCTGGGACCAAAGAAAAATTACCCCCATAGGCTCACACAAAGTAGACACTGTCTGCTATTACTAAGAAATACGTTGAGTCATATTTCTCCAAGAAGTACAAGGGGCATTTTTTTGTGTAGTCTTCTGTGTATCTCCATCCAAAATACCAAAGAGAACTCAGCACAAGTGAGCTAATGAAAAGACAAAATTTAGACTACCAAAATAAAGATGTGCTGGCATAAACAAAGATGAAGCAAATCTAAATGTTGATTGACATATTAGCACAAGTGTCTCTGAATTTATTTGACTAGACTTTTTCAGCTTGTGATGTAAATTTGAGTGATAAACTTACTCAAATTTATCTAGTGTGTACCAGATAGTGCACAATAGCCTTACTTTCTTTAATTCCATCATTGAAATAGAAGTTGGTGTCACGTGTAGCTTGTTAGAGTTGTGCTTTGATATTGTTTTGCACACCCTGGTATGCTTTGCATATCAGGATGTATGAGTCCTTATCCAGACAACCTTTAAAAAGTGTTCCACAGATTGTCACCTTTTAAAGAACCATCATTCCTCAGAAGAGCTTGGTCAGAGGAGCTTCTCAAAGTCAGTGAGAGCAGCCATGAGAGCTGAAAGGCTGAGCCCCACGGTGGAGGGGTGGCAAAAGGAATATGGCCTCTGTGCTGACCTAGCCATGTTACATGACCCAGGCTTTCAACTGGTCCTTAGGGCTCACTGAGAAACAACACCACTGCCTTTAGTAATGGAGCTCTGGGCTGACATGGCCCAGGATACAATTTATACTGAACCCACACCACCTTGAATCTCTGGCCAATATCTTCTCTTGTGTCAGCTGACTGACAAGTATCCACACTTCCCACAGTGCATTCCTTTGAGTCATTGAAGCAGCTGCTTTAGTTATTCTTTTCCTCACCTCAAATTTTCACTGAATCAATACATATGCTTCCCTCTGTTAGTCTCATCTCAGAGGAATAATTACTTTTCTTTAAGTGAAATCGTTATTTACTTCTTATCTCCGTGCCTATGTCTGTCTGTCCTCTGAAACTTCCCCATCAATCATTCTTCCCCTTCATCCACAATCCATCACTCTTCACTGGTCTTCTCTTTGGATTACAAACAAGCTTATATATTCCCTATACTAAAACAAATCCATCTTTTGATCATGCCTTTGTATCAAGCTTCCATTTTGTCTCTTCCTATTAGTGTAAAATTTCTGAAAATAATAGACCAGACTCAAAGACTTTGCCTTATAACTGCCTCTGCTCTCCAGCTCACGTTACTTTGAAAATAGCCTCCACTTTATACTCTGTTGCATAGATGTAAAGGGTGATTTCAATTATCTCATTATCCTGGACAATCATGTCTTATATTGTCATCTTTCACTCTATACCTTCTGATGCTGCTGATCCCTCTCTGCTTCAGAAATTTCCTTTGCCTTTGGCCAATGACAACACTCTGGTTTTGAAGTTCAGGCTGCAAATTGTACTTTACCCAATTTTAAGAGCTTCCTCTAAGAGAAAACTCTTACAGCCACATGTGCACACCTGTGTGTGTGTGTGTGTGTGTGTGTGTGTGCGTGCGTGCGCGCGCGCGCGCCAATGCTGGTACTGTACTTACTAGCTAAAAATGATGGAACAACTAGCTGGTAGGCAAAGGCTGATTCAGTAGAGTAAAGAGGGTGAAGGTTATAAGGATTTAGCTCCCCTTAAAATAAACACAATTTCAGTACCTCAGTTCTATTCCCAGCCCCTGTTTGAGCACACTCTGGTGATTTCATTAATCTTAACTTCTACATGAACTACATCAATATGTATTCACTTTTGGCCTGACGTCTCATTACAATTCAGAACAGAATATGCCTAATTTCTATTATAATGATTATCCAGACAAAATTTCAAATGCTTTTTATTCAATGCCAAACCCATTTCTTCACCCACAATGCCCAGCACCCAACACAATGCCTTGTTAAACAGTCTTTCAATTTACATATGTCCAATGATGATATGCATATGTATGAAGAGTGACGTTTGAAAAACTATATATCATCCTAACAAAATAAACTTTGAAGCACATTTGTACATAAAAAATATAGCCAGTAGCTTGCTAGTTTTAAAACAGTGTGGAGGTTTTACCACTGAGTTATATTGAGTGGCAAGGACCTAAGGCAATTCTGGTTTATCCTATTATTTCCCAAACAAACAATTTTCGCACCCTTAACAGCACAGTTTTCTCTTACTGGTCAAGATCTATATTGTTAATATTCTTTTAAAAAAATATGGCTCCTAGATTGTCAAAAAGAATTCACAACTGCCACATATCTGTGTAGTTTTATAGGCATAGCTCAACCTAGCACCCTCTTCAAACTGCCTGGTGGGTGTTTGCTTCAGTTTCAAATAATAATTTGAGAGGCATGGACCTCCTAGTGTATGTGTGAGAGACAGAAGTGTGTTCTTGCTTCTCTCTCTCTCTCTCTCTCTCTCTCTCTCTCTCTCTCTCTCTCTCTCTCTCT
>OU015750.1:99075631-99147192 GCA_907169655.1 Acomys percivali | reverse complement strand
TCTCTCTCTCTCTCTCTCTCTCTCTCTCTCTCTCTCTCTCTCTCTCTAATACACACACACACACACACATGGCTGTGTCTGTGTGTGTCCACTGTATGTGTGACTGAATGTGAAAATTATGGAAAACAGGAAAAGTACTGTTCTGTTTATGCTACCTACCCCACAAACACAATCACTTATCATATACAACCTTAAAAGAGGATCTGATAGATTGGGTGAGCAGATATGAAAGTGGAAGTTGATCTTTTAGCTGCATGAAAGCCCTATTATCATTCAATGATCATACAGTAGAAAGACAAGCATATAAACACTAAATAAACTTGTGCTAATTTCATACCCAGGAGCCTACAAAAACTCAAAGGCCTTTGTGCAGATATGCCTACCTAGAAAGCTGATAAAAATGGCATATCCTCTTTCCTTAAGCTATGGGCCTCTCCATTTTATGTGTGCATCATTTTGTTAGCTGCATTTTTTCATCTTATACAATGGCTATATGAGAAAGGCCCTAGCATCATTTACATATATTCAGAGCTGAAAATGTTAAGATCACTGGTTTCCTGTGTTGTTATATGGCTCTCAGTTTTGTTGCTAGTCTTCTGGTCTTACTATCTGTGTCCCAGGGTGGCCAGGCAGATTGAGAGCAAGTAAGGAGAACTCCAAGCCAAAGGTTGTTTGCTAGGGCTCCCCAGAGGCCTCCTTAGGATGTTGGACAGTGGGTGTTAGAGCCTACACCCAGGTCAGCTCTCAGCTCAGCTGGGTTCCCTGATTTTTCTTCCAGTTGGATCAGGCAGGAAAGGATTGAGCTGATATATTTCTAAGCCCAGTGTTGCTCGGGAACCCTACAGTCCTTTTCGAGATGGCAGGGCTGTCTATCGGCTGTGTTACAGATGGTTCTCGGTCCTCCATTTGGATAAGGCCAAGGGAAAGAGATTAGAGCTCCAAGCTTCTCACGAAACAGCAGCAAATGTGGGATGTGGCCTGCACAAGCAGAATATGGTATATAAAAATGTTTTTATTACTTTAAAGATTCATTGACAAAGCGACAGGCTAACTCCTGGCAATACCCAGCCTACCTCAAAGAAGATGATAAGCATCAAAGAGCCTCCTTATGGAGATGGCTTCAGATGTGGCAAACTAGCCACTGGACAAAAGGTCCTCATTTGTACCACAGACAGAATTCTGCCTTAAAAAGGGGCAAGCTTGGATGCAGGCAGAGTCAGTGGCCAAACTCTGCCAAGACAGGGTAAGCAAGTCCTCAATAGAAGGCTGAAGATGGTGCTCCAGTGTTTAGAGAGTTTTGGGTGACTATTCAGGTAGAAAACTGTCTCTGTCATCTTTTCATTTGGAAAGCTACCAACCTGTACTCCAGGCATACTCAAATAATCAAGTTTACTCCTTCTCAAGTCCCTGAAGGAGTTGAAGACCAGGTAGTTTAATTTTACAATGAAGGTTAATTATTTAGGACTTAAGATGTTTTTAGGTCTAGATAGGTGTTCTAAGTTGATAATGACAATATGTGATGGAGATTGATTTTCATTCAGAAATTTAGATGCACCAAGATAGGAAAGATGTCTTCTTCAAGGCTGTCAAATACAAATAGCCAAAACACTAAGAATGTAACATCTATATAATTCCTGATTTTGTCACAGTTCTTCTTGTCATAGGTTATCTATTATATATATATGTGTGTGTGTGTGTGTGTGTGTGTGTGTGTGTGTGTAATAATATAAATGTATATATACAAAAATAAAATAATTTTAAAAAATGAATTCAAAAGCTAGATGTAGTGCTGTGTACCTATAATCTCTGCATTTGTGTGGCAGAGACAGGTGGATCTTTGTAAACCTGAGGTTAGTCTAGTCTAGATAGTGAGCTCTAGGCCAGCCAGGGCTACAGAGTAAGGCTATGACTTAATCAACAAACAAACAACTAGAATGGATTCAACTTAGTCTGATCATTGGAGGCTATTAAATTCTTTGCTGTCTGAGTTTGATAATATTGAGTAGTCTTCTAAGTCCACCAATAAACACTCAAAGCAGTGTTAGTGATCTAAAGAATGGATAATATAAAAGCCAAATGATAATTCAATGACTCAGGCTGAGCTAAGCATAAAACTGATTTCTCATACTTCCCACCCGAAAAGGAAAAAAAAGGGAGCAATTAATATTGTTTATTGTTTTTATGTATATGGCACCACCCAAAAGAATACATAAAATTAATTTATTTTAATCTCTGGACTCATCAATATGGATAATACTATTATACAAGTGGCACAGAGCAATCTCATGGCTGGTAATCAGAGCCAGATTTTAAATTGAGGGTAAAAAATAACTCAACATTTATATATTTTTTGTTTAAATGCATAATCTTTCTCAAATAAAACCAAGCAGCATTTTAATACCATACATATTTAATCTAACTATTAACTTACCTTTAAATATCATCATTTTATAACCCTGCTTAAAACCTCAGCAACTTAGCTCAAACTGCAATCCAGGAAGCTAATGTTTTAATTTTTGTCTCAAACTCCCTATTCCACAAAAAATATTTTATGGAAAATATGTCACATGTTCTCATAATTACCTAAACCATCTCAAGCCATTGATAAACTTGTGCAATGATTTTATCACTAATTTAGCCTGTACCACATTTTATTCCTGAGATGACTACATGGCGAACTGAACCAATTGACCTTGCCTTAGGAATTTGGAGACTAGTATTATCCTTGGGTTTCACAATTATGACATAAAATATGGACATATTTTCAAAGTCACACTCTACTATGAGGATTTAGGGAAGAAAATTAAAAAAATATTTACTGTGATGAGCCAAAACAAAAGATAGCAAACAAACAAACACACGAACAAAGAATGTACTATGGTTTGAATATGTGCTCCAACATTCATGCACTACAAGTTACATCTGCAGTACGACAATGTTGAGAGTGGATACCTTCAAAGGATGACTCCATAAGTCACATGAATGTCTTAGTGCAGGGTGATCGCTGATGAATAGCTGCCTTTCTTGTGCATGCGGAGATGGTCTCTAGCCGTATGATGTCATCTACCATGATATGACACAGGAAGAAGGCCCTCATCATGGGCAAGTCCTTGATCTCTGACTTTCTGTTCATTATACAACATCCACTTGAGGCAGCCTGTTACGGCCACATAAAATGGACTGTGGAAGATTACCCACATTTTCACAAGGGCTTCATTACAAAGTTCAGTATATTCTACACTGTCTGGTTCCCTTAAACATTTTGATGTCTGTATTCCCTTTGAGATATCTACCTCATATCATTTTCCATTTTCTTCATCAATTCCAAATTATTTTTCTAGTACTTAGAACCATAACAATCCTACCTAGCTTACAGAAAGACAAATCTGTATTTTTAGAAAACATATATATATATATGAGTGAATGAGTGTGTGTGTGTGTGTGTGTGTGTGTGTGTGTGTGTGTGTGTGTATTCTATACTCATTGTGTCTCTTAACTCTGTTAGGAAAATACTTTTAAATTTTTGCTGAAATATTGCCCAACTATACCAACTACTGAAAATCCACCCCCTGAAGGAAGATGAAAAAGAATAGCTTGATCACACCAGGACAGTAAAAGAGCTGGTTCTTCACAGTTCTGCTCCTATGAAGGCTAGAGGGATGAGATAAAGCTTCTGGAAGGTCAGAAGAACACTGACTGCAACATGGATTTTGGTTGATTTTCTGACATTTTCATGTGCAACTGCTAAGTTTAATTGCTTTCTGGCTTGTGAACATTTCCAAATAGATGTAGCTTCTTAGCATCCAGGGGCTCTGAGTCATGACTATAAGCCAGGATTAGCTATAGATAGTAAAGAATTTTGATGAATAAAAGGCTGCACTCACTGTGCACCTTTCTCCCAAATGCCTTTCTGAGAGGATTCATGATTGATAAAGAGGAAAACATTAAAAAAATCTACAAGCCATTCAGTGACTGGCCAACCATTCTGGTCAAATACTGTCAATGAGAAAAACATACAAGGGATAGGATAACCATAGAGATGTAACAAGAATAAATAAATAAATAAATAAATAAATAAATAAATAAATAAATAAATTTTAAAAAAAAGAAAAAGAAAAACAGTCATAGCATGCAATTGATGCCATTCTAGTGAACAGGGACTAATATAATCTACAGACTAAGTGATGACAATTTGAAGCAGAACTACCATCATGGAACTAGTGCAATCTGCATGTTGTTGAACTTACAGGTGGTCCTTCATCATTAGGAGTTAAGTGTCTATCAGGTAATGCTGGCTTTGCATTTAGTGTGAGTATTTATTCAATAACAGCAAATCACTGTTCAGTATTTGAGCAGGAAAGAAAATAGAAAAATTACCATGGCAATATAAGCTAGTGCTCAAAAAACTCATTGCATTTATAATTTGCCTAAATGGAAACAAATCTTCTTAAATATTTTAGAAAAATAATTTGTTACTTAATGGTATAGATTCTGCTGGTTTTTCTCAGGATACCTGTGGTCATTTTCATTGCTAGCGATTCAGATTCAATGTATTTTCATTGAGAATTGGACATGAATTTGTAGAAAAAATATAATGGAAAGGTCTATAGAGTCAGAGGATTTTTTTGTTGCAGAGCCAAATTTGGCCCTTATTTTTTGGACCATGAGCACGTAACAATTAAGATTAATTTTATCAAAAAAAAAAAAGATTAATTTTATCCATATTGTGATAAAAAATAACTTTATTTGTTACTGATAACAGAATTAATCAAGGTGCCAGAAGATTGCCCTGAGTTGGGAAGGCCTAAGATTCCATTGTACTGGGACAAGGGCCTTCCCAATGTTCATAGGAACCATAGGGAGAGGAAAACTTTCAAACATCAGAGGCACATCAGCCTATTTTGAAACTATTAAAGATGACTGAAGAACAGGCAGAGAAACAAATCGAGACTCTAGAAGCAAAGGCCATTTTTCTCAGGCTTTGAAAGCATCCTAGGTGCCTCTCAGGAACAATGATGTTATCCCCAACATCTGGGCTAGGAGTTGTAGGACAAAGGGGATTTCTGGTTGTTTGAAAAGCAAAGAAAGCATTGGAAGCAAAGGTGATCAGCTGTCTATTGGCTCCAGCGTAGTTTGCAACAATTACTTCAAGCAAGATTCTTTCCTCTACATGCAGCACTCATCCCTCTCTCCTCCCTCAGTGGGAGAATCCAGTCACAGAAAGAGGGTGCTGTGCCAATGAAAGAGAAGGACAAAAGAAAACCTGAAAGTCATCGGGGCTACATTTTCCACTGAAGTCTTCCTGAAAAGTCATAAGGCCTGTGAGAAAGTTCAGCTAGGAGCAGTTATGAATGAACTGTATGAAGTGACAAGGGGAGAACTTTCTGGCTCTCTTACCTGAAGTTTAATTACATCTTGACCTTCCTGTTGGCTTAGAAAAATCACTTCCTGGTTATTGCTTTCCAGGTACTGAGCTAAGGCTTTATATCATTAGCTAATTTTACCTTTAAATATCCCCCACAGGTCTCCAAATTAACTAGAATTGCAAGCATGAAAAATGAAGCTTGGAGTTTAATATTTTGCCCAAGGATGCATGAGTAATGAAGGTGAGAGCCCCACTCGTGATCAACTCCTGATTTAAGGTCCACAGTCTTAAACTGACCCGTGTACTATTGGTACAAAAGCATTATTCTTAATTAATAAGTTAAAGGGTTTAAGCGGAAGTTACTTCGTGAAACAACATGCAGGACATCCTGGGTTTGTTAGTAAAAATTGTTTCTCTTTATTTTTATGTCAATGCACATAACTAGCATGGACTCACTTTAGTATTTGTTTGAGAAAGATTCTTCTATTCACTTTGCTTTTAATGTTGTTATATACTATTCCTACCAGAAAAAAAAATCTTTTCTTTTTAATCAATTGAAGTTTTTCCCTTCTTTGTCTTATTTCCTTAGGTTTAAGAAGGTGGCTGGTATTTCTTATATTGATTCAATATTTTTTGTCACCCAATTTAGCTTTAATTGGCAATTTGTTCTCCTACAGATACATATAGCAATCAAAGGAAATTGCTATAAATGTTTTTAAATAACTGTAAGGTTCTATTCACATATAAAGATACTCAATTGTGTTAGAGATCATAAAAATTGATACATTAATTATATTTTTTTCAAAACATTAAATTAAAGCACAAGGGAAGTATGTGTTTTGGTTTTGGTTTGGAGTTGAAACCAGGGTTCAAAAGAGGAAACTAGAAGAACAGAAGTTGAATTACAATTAAATGAAAATTGAATTTAGATGATTGCAGTTTTGCAAGGTGGAATGGGTGAGCATGAAAAAGAATGCATGCTACACTGTGCCCATCACAGCTCACTTTCCATAGTAGGAAGAAGACTTGCAATGCAGCCACTGACATTCCATTGCCAATCTTTAATCATATATATGTATATGTATATATATATATATATACATATATATATATATATATATTCGTCTGACTGAATTCTTTTCTTCTTAAACGCACTACTGTGCTTCAATCTCTCTCCTCTTTTTGGTTAATTTCTCTTATAAAAGTGAAAAACACTGATTGCAGGAACATAGAGGGAGGAAAAGACATCAGACGCCCACACACATCATAGATCAAATTTCTCTTTATTTTATTTTCCTTGCCAGGCCTTGCAGGTTTTGGCAATCTCTCTACCATTCAGCTATATATTCAATCTTTATTTTATGTTTTAAATAATTAATTAAACTATTTTATTTTATTCTGCTTAGTGATATTACTATATCCACACTGACAAATATTTATGGTATATGTCTTTAACTATGGCTGCCCACTGGAATTACCCTGGGGGACTCTTAAGCCACATTGGATTAAAATCTCCTGTTCAGAGAGTCACACTGTTCTATATAAAAGTTCCTAATGAGGTCCACTCAGCAAATAAACAAGAGAACAGTCAGGTCCTGGATTAAAGTGCAAGCCACACTGTCATTTCCTGACCCTGATAGGTTCCATTAATGACTGGAGATAATTCAGTCTGCCTCCTTCCCAGATGACAGTTGTCCTTAAACAACTAAGATCCCCACACTTCAGTGTACAAGCTGGTCAGGCCAAGTTGGCAATGTGGCACAGTAGAAGTGGCTCACAGAGTTTTTCACGTTGTTCCTGTTGGTTGCCACCATTCCCCCAGCACTCAGAGTAGTCAGCCAGGCTCCCTGCACTTACATTCTCATGGAAGAATTCCTGCCACAAGCTGAATATTTTTTAAAGTGTTTTAAATAGGAAGTCCTAAGGCACTTAGCTTACCTTTTGGTGGGCTTGAGGATATTTCACTCAGATCAAATGACCATCACATTTAAGACCAATGAATGTACCTAAAGATTTTTGTGTTCTTATAGTTCATTCAATTTACTTGTTTAATATATACCGTGGAGTTCCTGTAGGACATTGAGAACTGTGTTGTAGCTGGACATTGAGAGAACCACAGGAGCTAATAAAGGAGCGAGATCCTGTGCTTCTCTTATTTCCATTCAGAAATCAAGTTAAAAATAGGAAAGTATATTTTTGCCCACAGCTTCAGAGGTTCAGCGCATGGTCCATTGGCTGTCTGCTTTGGGACCTGCGGTATTAAGACATGGAGCAAGATGATCACATCCTCATAGCTGAGAAGCAAAATCATAGGCAAAGGAAGGGCAAGGAGTCTCCAAATCTCTTTCAAGGTCATTCCCTCAATATTCTAACTTCTTTCAGCTAGGTCTCAGATCCTAAAGTTTCTGACATGCCCCAATAGTATCATATAGGCTGCGAACGAACAGTTTCCTGCACTTATCCAAAACACAGCACACAATAAAATGATTTTCTGTAATTAAGAGTGTCTATCAGACAGTGAACAAGATGCTCTAAGAGAGGCATTGGAGATTAGAAGCGTAGACCTTTACATGAGCTTTAGATGAGCTTAGATGAGGGGTGTAATGTCTCCCTCCAGAAGGAGACATTTACACTGAGATTAAAAAAAAAAAAAAAAGATGGGAAAGCTTTAATCATTCAGTGTGAACTGCTGGGCTGAGGGAAGATTATCCATGGAGAGCAAATGCAATAATGCCGTGGTAGCCAAGGCTTTGGTGGGTGAGTTTCCCATGCACAGAAGAGTCCTAAGGTCACCCCTGATCCATGGGGTGGCAATACGGCAGGAGATAAGGCTGGGAGGCAGGAAAGGCCAGATGTGTGTGGGGGCTAGGGGGAGGAGTTTAGATTTTATTTAAAGTGTGTTGCCAGTCTGTGCCTGTATCTGTGAAGGTTAATTTTCTGCACCAACATGACAAGGTCACAGGGTGCCTTCATGTTCAACAAACTATTATTTGGAGTGCTTCTCTGAGAGTGGCTTGAGATGAGACCAACATTTTAGTCAGGTAACTGAGCAAAGCCGATTGCCTCCTCAGCACAGGTGAGCCTCATTCATTGGGTGAAGCCTCAAACAGATCAAAAGGGCAGAGTCTTGCCCCAACCTGAAAAGGAATTCTTGTCTTAATAGCACCTGAAGCAGAACCTTGACTTTCCCCTCTGACTTGTTGGCTTGAACAGAAACATGGCTCTTCATAGGTGTCTAGCCTGCCGGCTTTCAGACAGGAACTATGCCACTGGCCTGGTTCCATAATCCTTATATCCATCCTTTACATCATCCCACCCTCCACATCTACACAAATTGAATGACTAATCTAATAAAATTGAATGAATGTTTTTTAATTAATGTTTTGGCTGGTATATAAAAAATGAGCTTAATTATGACATTTTTCACACACACACACACACACACACACACACACACACACACACACACATATATATATATATATATATATATATATATATATAATACTTTATTCTAATGAATGACGGTGCAGAGAGCGAGCACACAGCTCTGCCATTCTCCCCTAGTTCTGGACAACAGTATGTCCCAAAGAGAGCTGGCTCCTTCAGCCAAAGTCCTTGAGTAAAGAAAAGGATTAGACTAGAGCATGGCCAACACGCAATCTGTGAAAACAAAGCTCTTACCAATATGAGCTGGTAATGTTGTTACATGACATAAGTTGGAACATGCTGACTGATACACAACAATTAGAAGGCTGACGTGTTTCTCCAGGCAAGAGAAGCTGATGACTAACACAAGAGTTATTCCAATAATGATAAAGACAAAGTGAGAGGCTGAACACAGTCTGCATACTTGGATAGTAAATTTTCATGTGTTGACTTGGATACACAATTATTCTCAGTTGTTTGGTTAAATATATTTCTGGGTATTTCTGTGATTATGTTTTCCATTGTGATTCATATCAATCATCAGTCGGTCTTAAGCAAAGCAGATTACTGAGCATATTGAGAGTGTGCTTTATGAAGTCCTCTGAAAGTCTACAAAGCTGAACTAGGAGACTCCACAGACAAGAAGGAATGCTGGCTCAAAACAGCATAATAGAATGCTATCTTGAATTTCTAGCTCCCTGGTCTGACCTATGGGCTTCAGATTTGCCACAGCTACAATCACAGCCAATTCCTTGAATAAGTGTGTCTCTTCTGTTCTCCCACACTTCTGGTGAGCCAATGGGATACAGTTGTTCTTAGGAAAGCTCTGACTATACTGGTGCAGAGTAAAAGTGTTTCCTCGGGTTTTGAATATGGGGCTGAGGGCAGTGTTATAACTTAGGTTATTTCCCTGTGCACGTCAATGGATGGGCAGAGACATGACACGTGTCTATAACGTGTGCTTTTATTGGGTTTAGCAAAACTGAATCTCTAATTCTCAACATTTGTCCTCAGAACCCCTATTAGTTGAACTCTTAAACACTGGCTAAGAAAAGTTCTACTACACACTATTACAGAATTTCACTGACAAAAATTTTTAAAGGTGGCCAGGCGTGGTGGCACACAACTTTAATCCCAGCACTCGGGAGGCAGAGGAAGGCAGATCAATGTGAGTTTGAGGCCAGCCTGGTCTACAAAGGGAGTCTAGGACAACCAAGGCTATATAGAGAAACTCTGTCTAAAAAAATCAGGAAAAAAATGTGTAAAAGTAAGAAAGTATTACCATTCTTTCTGAGCTTTATGGAAAATGAGGTGTCTAAGAAAGCCCTGAGAAATGAACTACTCCTTTGACCCCAGATACTGATTCTCCACATTATTTAGCAACGTGCACCCACAAGCAGGTCTCTGACATCTGCATCACCATAAAGTACGGCTGTGAAAATGGTAAAGGTGAGAGAAATCTCTCCTAAAAAGTGCTGCGTTTCAGAAACGCCTGTGAATTAATTACATGTGGCTCTCCCGGGCGATGCATCTCCTTGCACCATCAGCCTTCATTACAAACATATGTGGCAGACAGAGGGCAGAAGCCAGCAGCCCCTTGTGCAACCCAGGGACACACTGCCATTGGTTTGCATGGAGCACCAGGAGTACCAGGCAGAAGCAACGGGCTTAAGAACTGCATGCTTCTCCTTCATCTCTACTCCTGATGGACATTTTCTGCTCTGCTGGAAATGAGAGGTAAAATGCACCACCAGCTCTCACAGGGAAAATAACCGGCATAAAGTTCCTTTTGAGAGGCTTACCAGCACACCCAATCACACAGTCCACAATGATGGGCTATGTTCTCCAAGAAACGGTGAGAAACGTTTTCTGTTTGTTCGTTTATTTGTTTGTTTCAGTGGTTTATTGCATGGAAACACCATTGAGGGAACTTACACAAACCTAGAAGGTTTAGATCAATCACTCAATGACGTCAACTCCAGATGTGGAATGCCAGTAACACAGCAGATGCTTGCTTGCATCATGAGTTTTGTGAGCAGAAGCAGTCTCGAAAATAAAAAGTTAGTCAACTGCAATACGTAAACTACGAACATAGAAATCTATGATCATTGTCAAATATTATATACTGTACATTATTAGACCTGCTGTAATTGCTATACACTGATGATATAGTAGGTTCACTCATACTGCTATCAGAAAAACATGACCATAGCTTACTATAGTGAGCCCTTACAACGACAACCATGTCCCTAAGTGATAGGAAAATTTTGGCTCCGTCCCTCTGGCTCCACACTCTCTCCATATATACACACTGCTGAACTGAGAGCCTCACTGTCATCACATTCAAGGTCAGTTGTGGTCCTAGTGAAAAAAAAAAAAGCAAGATTATACATATGGAGAAGAAGCTCTGAAATGCTTTGTCCTTCTTTGGACATCTCCTCAGCTCCCCTTACTCAGCATGCCCCATTTGAGAGTGGCCTTAAACTTTCCTTCATAATTCCTTCACCGAAAATTATTCCTTTCCCTGTAGAAAATTCTTTTAAAACCATTTCTGAAGCTAACATGGGAATTTAGTCCAGCCCAGTCACCAAGAATGGGCTCAGTTTCTGGTTCCCCTCAGGATGTGGCTTCACTCTACCACAGGGAGGTGTAGCCTGAACACGCCTCTCCTCTCTCACACCTCTTTCTCTTGAGCAGGCTTGCATTCTAAACCTGGTGGCTCAGCCATCATAAACCTAAGCTGGACTCAGTGTTACATGGGCTCTGGCAAGGCGAGGCACAGACAGGGTCTGCTGGGAAAATATCTCTGCTTTGCTGTAATCTCTATGGCTTAAAAGTGATACTGCTAAAGAAATGGCACAAAAAGAATACACTTTAGCAAATCTTTGCCATGCACACTTTTAGTGACATAATGCCTGTGCTTTTAGGAAGAAAGGCTATTTTAATCTTCCAAAGCTGTGAACACCTGGGATATTTGGAGTTTTTCCATTGGAATTGTATCCAAAGCCAATTTACTGATCATGCACGTATATCTGGTTCGTTGCATATATTCACAAGTTTTTTTCTTACCCCAACTTACTTAATCTGTTTTTTGAGGTGTTAGGCTTGAAATAACTTGAAGGTATTTCCAAAGCTAGAATTCAGTATTAAAGGATAAACATTGGATATTGTAATAGAATTTTTTAAGTGCATGTTGGATTCAGAAAAGAACTCCAAAGATATTCTGGGAAAAGTTAGAAAAACTGAGATAAGCCTGAGAAAGTGGCTTCCAACAAGTTTGACTTAGGGCAGCTCAAACTGCTCTCAATGAAAATGCAAGGTATGGCTCTTACTCTTGCCATTTTCTTAAGAAAGACAGAGCATAAGAAAAACATACTTCTTTCCCAGAAAAAGAAATATGGATATGAACCTGCTTCCAAGAGACCTGTAGAATGTCTTATTTTATAGTATTGGTCAGTGTGAAGTACAATGAGGTGAAAAAAACATGTACTCAGACAGATCTTGAAAGAGGACAGCCGAGCATCATGGTTGAGCAGGACTGCCCCATCCCTACATACAGAGCTGTATCAAAAACATGGGCAACAGACTCAACCATTGAGGCAGAGCTGGCATTGTGTCAAGATTGGAGCTCTGTGGTCCATCCTTGCCTAGACCCGTGAAATAAGAGAGATGAAAGGAAAGAGATGGCATACATAATGGCACAGGTGTAGAGATGCTGCTGTGCTAGCTGAGACAGACAATTTGCCATTTGAGCTATGGCTAAACTGCTCCAAACTCTAGAAGCAAGTCTGTGTTGTTTTTTTTTTAAGATTTATTTATTATTATGTATACAGTGCTCTGTCTGCATGTATACCTGCAGGTCAGAAGAGAGCATCAGATCACATTATAGATGGTTGTGAGCCACCATGTGGTTGCTGGGACTTGAACTCAGGACCTTTGGAAGAGCAAGCAGTGCTCTTAACCACTGAGCCGTCTCTCCAGCTTTGAGGGGTATTTCTGTCTCATGTTTTTGTAGAGAGATGCTATGGTCCTTTCTCCTAGATTGACTTCTCCAGGTATGTATAAAGCAAATAACTTTGGTGAGTAGAGAAGGTGCGTTCCCATGGAGCGGGAGAAAGAAATTGTCTCATGGTGTCTATGGTACTAAGATTCCTACTGGCACCAAGGTTAAGTAAATTTGCTAACAGATCTTATAAAGAAGGGGGTTTCCTCATCTCAGCTTCAGCATGACACCAGCCTTCCCCTGGAGACGACCAGTCAGTATTCAGCCCCATGGTTGCGGAGGCAAAGAGCCAAGGTAACACAAAGCCTCTAAGACAGGCTGTGCTGTAGGTAGAAATATCCTGGCTCTGATCCAAGAGTCTCTGTCTTTTTATGGGGTGCCTGAACCTGGCAGGCTTCCCATTTAGATTATAAGGGGGATTCAATGTCAGTCCTTTCATTGTTCTTGACAGTCTATGCCTCCTGGAGAGAGGGTCACATTGAGTCCCTTCAGGAACTCTCTGAGCAACACTTTATCCTTGAGGAGGCCATAGAAGCAGAAACACAATGATGAGAAAAAGATAAAGCATGTGGAGAAATAAAAAGCTAGCAAGCTCAGAACCAAAGCTATATTGGCAGGACCTACAAAACAAGATCAGCCGGCAGAAAAGTAAGGACAGAGACAGAGAAAAGAGGGAGCTTACGTGTGTGCTTTATGTCTAGTTACAAGTCCACTCATGTGTTTGTGGATAATGCCATCTTCATTAATGTGCTAACAAGTTATGAACACAGGCATCTAAGAATGACACATTTCTTATTGAAATTTGTGTTGTACATTCATATGTGCATTTGTATGCATATGTGTATTCATGTGTGCATTGAGCCCCTCTGTGTAGTTGTATGTAGAGGCTAGAGATGACATTGAAATGTTTTTCCCAATTGCGTCTCCATGTAAACTTTTGAAACAGTGTTAGGCTAAACTGGCTTGCCAGATAATACATGGGATATGGCTATCTCTAACCAACACGCATCACAGATAAATAATTCTAGACCTGGCATTTTTCATGTGGGGACTGGGGATTTGAACTCAGTTCCTCTCACTTTCACAGTACTTGCCTTCCCAGTGATGAAATAAATCCCAACCCTCCAGAATTTGAATCCTGAAAAAGTCCTCCTCAGGCAAGATATTGAACACTGCCCACTTAGATGAGTGGAGGGTGAAACAAGCTGGTTTTCTCTTTCTTTTTCTCTTTGGTGAACCTTCAGGAGAAATGATGCTTTCTGAAAATGTGGCCTAAAATTGGCCCATCCCTGTCTATTTTATTGCTTTTTCCCTGAAGAGGGAAATGGAATCACTGCTCTTCCTATTTCCCATTCATTCAGTCTTGCCTGAGTTCTGCCCTTCCTTTGATGTTAGTTCTAATCAGTTTGCATTTTTCTCTCCTGGTCAGTCCCGAAGCCCTTCTGGAGCGTTCCACAGATTCTGTGATACCATCTCATGAAAATGTCAACCATTTTAATCTTTTCATACTCAGCATTGAAAGACCGTGAAGCCCTCATGTTTCATAGATCTCAGTCTTTGCACATGTCCTTTGGACTTGGTGTTTCGTTAGGAAATTTTCTGTGTATCGGCATTAACAGGCAAGGACTATACATTGAGGAGGGAGTGCTTAGTGTTTTGTCTTTTGTTTTGCTTTGCTTTGCTGATCTCTAGACTCCAACCCCACAGCATTTGCTAAGGGTGCAAACCCTAAAGGTCTCTGCAGCATCACTGGCTGTGGAAGGGGCTCCCTGCAGTGGAGGGGAAATAGCATGCTTCAGGGTCTCAGAGCTGAGCGTTCCAAGCCACGCTCCCACCAGGTTTTACTCCATGAACACGGGACATTGGTATGACTCCAGCCCTTGCGTTCTTTTCATTTCCATGTTAACACTAGGTCTAGGAGCTAGCAGGAAGATTGGAACTTGGTTATCCTCAAAGTAGTCAGAACTGGGCAAGAACAACATCTCAGACCTTCCTCTTTCATCTTTGTGCCTAAGAACACCGATCGCCTATATCTGTTCTGAGACCACAGCCTCTTTACAATAGGTCTGCATAATAGCATTTCTTCATGTAAGGCCTTGCTCACACATCACACAAACAATCTTATTCCTAACAGGAGGCTTTCTCAAGAGTGACAAGAATGACAGGTCCCTTTGCTTTTTCATCTCTCCACTGTCCCTGTAACTTTGTGTTGGATCCGGTTCTCAAGGAAAACACATTTTTCTACAGTGATTGAAATGAAAAACCAGTTTGCTTACCTGGCCCATAAAAGTAAATTTAAAACACTTGTGCAGCAGAGCAGAAGCCTTCCAGAGCATGTGGTTCTCTCTCCTACTCATATTGACCCTCTGAGGATGCCATTATTACTGCAGCCTTATGTGCCAGCTTTGCAAGCAGAGCCAAGCCAGAGTGTCTTTTCAAAGCTTCATTGCAGTCAAGAAAATTCTCCCCAACATCTTACCTTGGCATAGAAAGCCCCCATCCCTCTCCCTCCCCCCTTTCTTTCTTTTAACACTGATTCCTGGCCCTTTAGAACTTCTGCTCCCCTCCCCCAGTTACCATATGATATAATGAGATCTAAAGTTTCCTTGCTAATAAAACCTTTCCTGATCCTCCTGGTCCATGTTTCTAGTTTGGGATTATCCTGAGCTGTTCTTCAGTGATGTTCCCCTGATGAGAGGACTTCCACGAAGCTGATACTGCAGCTTTATAACACAACCTGTTTTATAAATAGGTAAATAGAGTGCTTTTAGTACCCTCTAACTCTTCACCACCAAAACGATTCTTTTAGCCACTCAACAAACAGATCAAGGGAGCTAGATCATGTTTAGCCACCAGGAAACAAAGAGTGTTCACACGCAGCCCCTGTTTTCTTTGGCTTGCACCTTGTCGGAGATGGAACAGGTGGTTTTAATTTGTTGTTGCTGTTGCACATAATCGGTTCCTAACATCCCAGCTCTGACATGTCAAGCCCATTAGTCGATTTGAAGCTCTTCTTGCTCATACATGCTTTATCTTTCAATAGAGATTTTATCTATGAAAAATAAACTTTGCAAGGCTAAAACTTTTCATAAAGCTGCTGTAAGTGATACCACCCTTCTAATGTGGATTTTAATGCTATAAGCCATTTAGGAGTCATGGCAGAGCAGAAATGAAAGGACTCGGATTCATCAATGTGAATTTCCAGGCTTTGTCACAAAAAGGGAAGAAAAATCTCCTGGTTTGGGAAGAGCCACTTAACCTTTTGAATTCTGCTGCCTTTGTCTGTTAAATGGTGGGGCAGAGCAAAGTGATTGTTCTCTTAGCCCATACAAAATGCAAGGAGTCTGAATCTGAAAGCAGTTCAGGCATGAAATGCTGCTCTGAACACATTTCTCCTGGACTCTCGGTGAAGGGGCAATGTTTAGCCAGCAGATGTAGGAGGTTTACGAGCTGGAGAAGTCGGAAATCACCAAAAGATTCCTGGCTGTGGGCAGCCTAGGGAGATGGCCCTGCCTGTCCATGGGTATGGAGGTGCTTTAATTTGGGCTCAGTGCCATTAAACGACCACGTGTCAGCTGTGGATTCTCTCTCTGGGGCTATAGGTCCCAATTTACTTACACAATTAGGCCTAAAAATCATTTGATGATTTGGGAATTTCGGTTGTATTTATTATTCAAATCCAATAGCATACATGATAGAGATGGATCTTCTCTGTCGCCTGTGCAGAGCTGCCACTGCTGATGTACCAGGCTACAGAGATCCAGAAAAGTAACCTTGGATTATAAATTGTGATTACTCTCATGTTTGGGTTTTTTTAAAGTGTCTCTTCTCTCTCTCTCTCTCTCTCTCTCTCTCTCTCTCTCTCTCTCTCTCTCTCTCTCTCTCTCTGTGTGTGTGTGTGTGTGTGTGTGTGTTTGAGTTCATGTGTGTGTGTGTGCATGTGCACGCATGTGCATGTATACACATACATGCTTATGCATGTGTGTTCGAGCCAGAGGCCACAGAGGCTGCTGAGGGTGCTGAGAAATGAACTGGGCTCCTATGGGAGAACAGTATTTACACTTGCATGTTTCCAAAAGATTCACATTCCCTTGCCCATATGATCTGCTTTTGCCGAGTTGATGACCTTAGCATCAGCTTTCCCGTGAACAACCAAACAAGATGGGGCCGGGCCTCTTCTTCATGCAATTTTAAATATATGTTGCTTTAGAGAACAGTATTGTCCTGTATAATATATTTCCATGCACAGTTGCCTTGGAGATGAATTCCCACTACTCATTTGATAATTCACTGAAACACACATTATATACATGTTCTCAGGGGAAATTATATTTTCTCCCTTTAAGCAATCAGTTATTTGCATTATTGTTTTGTTTTGTTGTATGGGTTTCAGACGAAGTGTCTTGGTTTTCTGTATTGAAGTTGTGTACCTCCAAGCTTCTCTGGCTTGTCCTTACTCTATAATCTGCAATGCTGTGAATGAAAGTCCCTACAAAGACGTACACCTCCCACTGAGCCTCCTGCTGATTAGAACTCCAATGATTGTGGAGAGATTAACATGTTTCAGGCCCACAGTGTGATTATAATTTATCTTTGAAAGTCTTCAGTCCCTTAAATAGTTATTTTCTGCCCAGGACCTTTATGTGTGACATCACATCCTTCTGAGAAACACATAAAGCCTTTCCAAGTATATTAACAAAACACTAGTTTTACTAAACATAGTTCTGAGAATGCTATCAGATAATGTCTGAGGCCCATAGCTGAAATTCCCCTGCTCTGCTGTAACTCATATACTGATGTCTTTACAGTTTATGTTAAAAGCACCTTACTTTACAACTTTATTCCGTTGGCTACTACAAAAGTGTCATCAAACTGGTATTACACTGAAACGTGATTTGGGGTAAGCTGAATCTGTGCATGGGAGTCGCGGTCACAATACCTGGTCCTACAATACTATGTCTTAAACCCTTTGTGGTTTTTTGTTGACAATGACATCATCCTATTTCAAGTCCTAGTCTCTTTACTTAAGAGACAGAGACTCAATGGCAGACTTCCATTTTTCTTCTCTCATTGATAAGACGAGGGATTATTTTATTTATTTGTACATCTTTATGGTATGCATTATGGCAATCTGATATGTGCACATAATGTATACTATGCTAATCAAATTCAGATCCTTAATGCATGCATATGATGTCTAGTAATCAAGGTAGGATACTCAGCATTTCCATCTATTCAACCATTCATCTTTTTTATGGAACACAAGGTTTTTCCAAACCAGCAAGTCTACTTTTATTAAACTTCGATTGAATATGAAATTACTCAGCATATTATCCACAGGCCTATAAAATAACGCCACAGAAAACATGTAATTTCACTCATGGCACCGCAAATCTAAAGGTTTTAGTGTGTGTGTGTGTGTGTGTGTGTGTGTGTGTGTGTGTGTGCTGTAAAACTTGTGCTAAATATATTATCACACACCTATTATTTCAGCATCTCTGGACATTCTAAAATACTGTAATGATTAGAAATGCTCAGATTTTATTCAGTGAACAACAGCAATTTTTCTTGATGCTATTTGGACAGAAATAAATAAACTAGTTTTTCTTTTTGGTGTCATAATTTTTAAAATGCTATCAAGTAGTTATTAGTGTCTAAAAACTTAGTGTATCATAGTAAAATGATCTAAGAGAGTGGTGAATATTTATGAGTATCTGAGTTAAATAAACGTGCTTGTGTACTATGCAAAATAAATACCATATTACTTTATTGTCAGCATTATATTACCATTTTCTTTTCTGTAGTTTCTATTTTTATGTAAAGCCATTTCTTTTTCCATCTCACCCTCTCATTAGTGTTCTAAAGGAAATTGTTGGGTGCTCATATAACTCATCATGTAGATTATGGCCATACATATTAATAAATTAGTTGCAATATAATTTGGCACTTAAGAATTATATCTCTTCATGGAAGTTTGCTGAGTCACAGTTTTTGAGCGCAAAAGGCCAATGAAGACATATGAACTAGATTATAAGATGCTCGTTAAGGGAGAATCATTTACAAATGTTTAATGTCTGCTTGAGGCATAGTTTTTTTTCACTCACACCTATGTCCTCTTTCTAAATCAAGGACCCAATGACCATCATATATCTTCTTTAATGAATTAACAAAATTGGAACACATCAGGAATTCTCAATTGACTGGGTGGCTATGAAGATAGGGTGTCAAGGCAGAAGGCATGCTAGTGAATTTCCCCAGAGAACAGTGGTCTATATCTAACAGAGAAAGAGTCATCTTTGCATCTTAGAAAGGCCATGATCTTGATGGAGGTATCTGGCTCTTATTCAAAGACATTCTTCTCCTGATTGGTACCTTCCTATAGCCTCAAAAATGTGTCATATCTTCCACCCCAACTTACTTAGATCAAGTTTGGTGAAAACTATATTTGTTTTTATTTGTCTGGTTTTCTGGAGAGTACATACATGAAGGAATTGGCTCCTGGGGTTATGAAGGCTTGGAAATCCCATGGAAGAACCTGGAATAGTCATAGTGTGACTGATTTCAGCCCCCAAAAGCCCCAGAAAGGAGAGTTCAATAGCGCAGCCAGCAGTCTAAAGCAGAAACAGAAGAACCTGGAGGAGATGCTAGCATGAGTCCTGGAGCTCAGTGGAGATGCCCAGGTTCCCATGGCATGTGGCAGAGTAAGACTGCATCCCAGCTGCTGGACAGACAGATCTCAACAATTAAAAAAAAAAGTTATTTAAATGGAGGCTTTGAAAGCCCTGGATTGGCACTTAGTTGGGTATGAATTGCTGTCTTTTAGTGTAGAAAATTAAAGAAATAATAGGAATATTGTTATTAAAGTTTAAAAAATTAGAATGTTAGGTAAAGTATTAGATGACTAATATTGATAAATGGAACTTATATCAAGTGAAATCAGATACATAAAATTGATAGTATTCTATTGTCATTTGTAGTTTTGATGATGGATCTTTAAATGATCATGTAGATTTGCACTGTTAAAAAAAGCTGTAGTGACATCACACAAGTTATTCTTACCATTTCTGATATCTATGACTTATAATAATTCAGTGATTTTTAAGTGAGTGTTCAACATCAATTAATTTGACTTAAAATAGTAATGTGTCACAATCTGAGCTTTCCACTGAAGGCAATTATAACAACACAAGTGACCTAGAGACAGCAGTATGTAAAGTACCTCAAACTATAAACAATATAATCTGATCACAATGTCAGCATATGATTTTAAATAACTTAAATCAGTTGTGCCCAGTTTTTCTGTGCTTAAAATGTTAACTTACACAGGCATTGTTTTTATTTATTTTTTACTTGTCATAAGCTATGCGTAATGTATACGTTTGTCAATAGTGAGTGCTCCATAAAGATGCCGCATTTAAGTTACTCTCCATTTGAAATAATGTAGAAGCCACACTGGGAGAGTACACATCTGCGCTCTAGGGAGAGGCCAGCATAGAAAGATACAATATATAACTTTGTCTTTCTGAGGTAAAGCATGACGCAGTCTCACCTTGGGAATTTCTTCTCTTAAAATATGAATGATAGGAAAGTCTTAGAGAAATTGGTGATTTATTTTTATCTTTAAACGAGGCTTAGATTTCTTGTTATAGCATTTGCAGAATGCCATTCAATGTAAGTGAAAGACTTCAAATGACACTAAGTTTTAGGTCAGTTGAATTTTTAAAAAGTTGAATTATACAATAAATAAAACAGAATTGGATTTTTAAAATAATGATATACACTTCAAAGATTTTTTTTCAATCCAGGTGTAGATTGCTACCTACAGATATGTCTATTATACTCTTTCAAGCTACAAATATAAATTTATTAAAGATGAATTTAGAGTAAATCGGTTCCTAGACAAGAAAGAAATTTCCCTGACTAGATTTTGTTCAGACCAAGAGAAAAAGCTGAAAATTACAACAAAAAGGCCTCTTTGGGCTTCAACTCAAGCAACTGACAAATCTGCTTTGTTGAGTGTGAAGACCAGTTATTCTTACGATTGGCATCTTAGGCCCTTCCTGGGAAAAGCTTCCACTTTAATGACTGACTTCCTCCATAAGCTCTTCCAATGTGATAATGAAAGACATTGAAAAAAAAAAAAAACTTTTCTCAAACACTCTCTCTGTCTATTTTGCAATTTAAATAACATGGAAATTAAGACCCGTGTCAAGGTTTTCATCTGTCTTATGCTGACACAGAACGCAGTCTGTCTTCTCCCTGTACCACTTCCTTGGAAACTGCAGTATTAAGATAAATTTGGAGTGTTGTATCTGCTCTGTTGTATTTCTGCCTAATCTGTAAAACTACATTTGGGCTGTGGGAACTGAAGGCTGCCAGGCCTTGGATTTATTAGATGAGATGAAGAAGACTTGGCTCCTGTCTGCAGGAGCTCCTTATGCCCTCAGTGGGAGAGGATTCAAGAGCTGTGTATTGAGTCCCTGCTGGTCCCTTGCAGGATGAGGCTAACCTACAGAATCCCCCTGCCCTATTAAAAGACAATGAGAAATAGCATTAAAGCTTATTTGCACATTGGGGGGTCCCAGTGCTAATCCAGGCTGCTAACTATGATTACTCCTGTACAGAGTCACGCTGAGTTCCTCCATCTTCTGTTCCCCAAACTGCAGTGGCTGGGTAACCAACAGACAGTCCACTAACAATTTATCAAATATCTTCTATTCAGGAGGGTCAACGGTCTTCTCAGCAAAATCTCAGGAGGAACCTATTTCTTTCCACAAAATGAATCATACCTGGCTGCATCTCACAGATGAACCTGCAGCCTGCATGTCCTCTCTCCCCAACTCAGGCATGGTAGTACATTGGAGAAAAAGTCATTCATTACTACAGGCTATGACAATTGCTGGGAAATTTTACTGCACAAAATGAACCAACCGTTTTCAGCAGGAGGTCCAGAAATTATCTGTCAACGATTCACAGACCTGAGGCAACATTCCACCTCACTTACTAAAATGCTGAGGACAAACAAAATTAGGATGGAGTAGCTAGAAATCGCTGTCCTCTGAATGTTGACAGACCAATTGCTAATTGAGTGTTTGGGTCCTGCTCACACTCCAGGAGAAATAGATTGCTATTAGATCCCCATGATAACTCTGACGCAGGCACATCATCTGGGTGTACTTATTTTTCACAAAGCTTAAATCAGGTTCCATTAGCATCTAAGGAAGAAATAAGGCATCATGACTTGGCTCCATCCTGTGGCCTTTAGAAGCAAGAAACAAAATAGCCATCCAATTAGCCACACAAGAAATACCTGACTGCATATTTGAAAAAACACAGACAGTGATACTATACCACCCAAACAAGGCAATCAAATTTGGCACCAGGAAAAAGCTGTGCAAATAAGAACAAAAGCAAATCCCTAAATCAGGTTATTCAAGCATAACCATATCCATTAACTCTCTCTCTCTCTCTCTCTCTCTCTCTCTCTCTCTATATATATATATATATATATATATATATATATATATATCATCAATATACATCAATAAAACATGGCAAGGGCAATGACAATAATAAGGACATGGTATTTAAGAGTTCTGTGATAGAGTGTCAGAGCAGGTATTATGGCTTGACTCTGAAGTTATGAAGTGTTCTTCAAAAGGCTTATGTTTTAAAGACCTGGTCCCCAGCTGGCTGTGCTACTGAAAGGTGACAGTACCATTGAAGGTACTTGATTATCAATGGATTAGTCCATTGATATGTGTATACTGGCAGGGCTTTTGTGAAAAAGCCTGGTTAGAGGAATTAGATCCTGAGGTGGAGAGAAGAGAGGCTGCTTTGAAGGGCAAATCTTACCTTTGTCTCTTTCCTTTCTCTCTCTCTGTTTCCTGGCCATTATGAAGCTGAAGCAAACAGCTTTTCTCCAGCATTTCTTCTTCTTCTTCTTCTTCTTCTTCTTCTTCTTCTTCTTCTTCTTCTTCTTCTTCTTCTTCTTCTTCTTCTTCTTCTTCTTCTGTTTTAGCTTTGCCATAGAACTAAAAAAGAAAAAAACAAAAACAAAACAATGTTGTCAAACACCCTGAAGCCTCTGAAAGTGCAAGTCCCAAGCAACTCTTTCCTCCTTCAAAGCACCTACCCAAAGCACCTCTCCCATAGCACTGACAAGCTGACTAAGAGATAGTATTTTCTCAATAACTAGTGAAGCAAATTAGTATCATTGAATGGAGGGAGATCAGATAAAAATGTGAAACTGGAGGTCCTCAAATTAATGTAAAGTGGCACTATGGGCTGGATCTTAAGGTTTTCCAAATGACCATGGGAAAGAATGCCAAAGGCTTACTCTATGGCTCACAGTGCTTTTGGGAGGTATGAAATATTTATAACTTAAAGGTTAATGGGATGAAGTTGGGTCTTTGCAGTATGGCCTTATAGCCATTATTGGGAATATGATTCATCTTCTCATTTTTGCTTCCAAGCTGCCATGGTGTAAGTATGTTAGCTCCATTATGATGCTTTGCCTCACAATGGGTCTATAGAGTTGGGTTCAACAGACATGTACTGGAAACTCACAAACACGAATCATTCCTCGTTCTATGTTAATTTCTTCATGGGTTTTGTCACAAAAATGGAAAGTTGAAAAACTCACCAAGTGTGAGTGAAAACTTGGTACTGAAAAAAATGTATGAATTTGGAAAGTAAATAACAACCTTTCACAGAACTGAAAATAAAGATAGAACTATCCTAGAATTAGAAAAAAAAATCCCTTTAAACCAAAAGACATGTTATAAGGAAGTCTCTTGTAAGATGAGGACAAAAAACTAAGAAACACTAATCTAGAACCTCCTTAAGAGTAAAAAGAGTGGAACCAGAGGAGAAGGGGTGATTTATCAGAAAAGACTTTTAGTAAAAACTTATTGCACTTGAGGTAGTGTTTTATAGACTATAATGGAAATGAATTGGGAAATCTGTTCTGTCCTAGAAGAGTAAGAAGAACAGCTTATTTATCTTTTGTAAGGGAGTTACTATGATGAGTGCATGAGTAAATTTGATCAAAAGAAA
The DNA here is from genome assembly GCA_907169655.1 of Acomys percivali. NCBI lineage: Eukaryota > Metazoa > Chordata > Mammalia > Rodentia > Muridae > Acomys > Acomys percivali. Next base: position 99,123,337 of record OU015750.1, on the reverse strand, counting down.
GGAAGGCAGAAAAATATTATTAGGTCATTCTATAAAAAAGAAGGGAATAAGCAATGATGTCTAGACTATAAGACAACAACATGGGCTTTACCAGTTTGTCATTATGCAAGGCAAGATGAATGACAGTGGCTACACAACTGTGCAGTTACAGATACCCTGGTCTAGAAGGTAATTCCTCACTAGCACATACTCCCAGGCCAATGCCTGTGCTCTACTGTATGTTACATCTGGGTAGTTATCATTCAGTTTTTATTGAATAATTTCCATCCCATTTAACATTTATTCTAATGAGAATGCTTTACTTAACTCCTTGGAAAGTGGCAAACACTTTAACATCATGAAATATAAAATATTTTTCCTATAAATGTTTTGTAATAGATGAGAAACTCTACAGCAGTTAGTTCAATGTTACCCATGCAGGATGAATACTCTGAACAATTATCTTGTTTCCATGACAACAGAATATCTGCACATCTCTTCCTATGATAATGGGAAGCCACAAAATTGGCTCTGCTCAGTATTAGTGAATGGGAAGAGAAGGTATACATGTGGGATTCTAAATTAGACCCGAGTTAGCCAAGAAACTACTGACTAAAGTATTTATTAATTGATTAATTCAAGAAATATCAAATAAGTCATCTTGCAAGAAACATAATATCAGAAATAAGAAACAAAAAAATGTAGGTAAAAGGGTATGTTTTCTAGTACCATTGTTTCTTCATGATCTCTTAAGAGGAGGCCTTGAAGAAATCCAGGACCTTGAATATATGACGGAAACAAACCTCTAGGACACCTCCCACAGTGGACACCTACTTAAATGTTGGACTCTGCAACTCTCAAGAAGCTGCAAGTAATTTATTTTAACTTAATTCTAGAGAAAATAAAAGGGAAGCCAGAAAGTGTATCTTTGACATCGGTAAGATCTATAAGAAACCATCTATCCTGTTATTCTAGTTGTTCCACTGAACTGCAAGGGGAAAAAAAGTACCAGGTACTCCAAGACCCACAGCAAATACAGAAGCAGGGACAGGCTTCAGAGTAGGGCTCTCAGGCAAGCTGCAAGTAACTGTTAAGCTGAGCTTGACATTGGAAGTTAAAGGAGATTTGTTCCTCTGGGAAATGAACATTTGGATAGCATTGTGCTTCTGGTTAGCACAACTGATTACAGGTTCTCATAGGAGTTGGTCTCCAGACAGTCTGGGAATAGGATGTAATTTAGAGACATTTTCTTGGTAAGAATCTTAAGAGAGGGTCTAAAAAGATAAGTGGAAAAGAATGTATAGAAGTTTGAGGGAGGAAAGGAGGAACAGAATTGTCACCCAAATACTACGTTTTGATTGATATGACATGTAATTATGTCTAATTACAGGCAATGTTTTGGAACTTGGACCACAAGCTTGAAGATAAATTTGATACTTGGGAAGAAATGCCATGACAATGTAATGAAGGTCTAGTCTATTTCTCTCTATAATAACATTATCATTGTAGAATCCCTAAATCAAATGACTGTACATATAAGAATGTTTCTTATTGTAAAGTGAAATGAAATAATCATAGGAAAGATTAAAGAGATTTCCCTTCAAAGTGGGCAATGGAAATATGCAAGGAATTATCTATCAGATTGTATAAATTACTCTGCTATTTAAGTGTTTACATTGAAAAAACATTGGGATAAATATTAAACATAAACAGGAAAATTTCTCTGGAAAGCTAAAAGGTAGACATACTTGAAACAAGATCTTCCAAGTAAAAGTACATATAAAAGGTATTTGATGGTGAATTGTAAAATCCTATATGAAGCTCTACAGCTTTTGAATAGCCATTTTAACTTGAGAATTAACTACTTGTGTGTCATAAATTATGTTTATATAGCTTATTAAAATTTATCAAGACTTTCAGAACTGTACCTACAAAAGTAGTATTCAAGAAAACATCTTTCAAGTACTGTTTATCTTATATGTAAGGTGTCAAATCTCACCATTTATTTCAGTTGAAATTCTATTGCCTAACTTAGCACATGGTGTAACAAACCAATGTATTTGATAATGATCTAATAATAGTTAATATAGAATAATATAGAACTATGTACTACACCAATGAGGACAAGGATGACTAATGGTTGAAATGAGAAATAAGATGCAGACTACAGACACACAAATAATGAATGTCTTAGGGTTTCTAGTGCTGTAAAGAGACGCAATGACCACGGCAACTCTTAGAAAAGGAAACCATCTATTTGGGCCTGGCTTACAGGTTCAGAGGTTTAGTCCATTATCATCATGGTGAGAAGCATGGCAGCATGCAGACAGACATGGTGGTGGAGAAGGAGCTGAGAGTCCTACATCTTGATCTGCAGGCAGCAGAAGACTGCCATACTAGGCTGAACTTGAGCATGTGAGGCCTCAAATCCTGCCTCCAGGGTGATGCACACCCTCTAAGGAGGCCACACCATGGGCCAAACAGTCACACACATGAGTCTAGGGAGGCCATTCTTTTTCAAACCACCACAATGAGCTTACAGGATATTATTATTGGATACAGTTATAGGAGTGGTACAAAACCAAAAGTGTTTTTTGATATAGAAAAAAATCTGTGAAGGGTGAGGGATGTAGGTGAGTGGTAGAGTGCTTGCCTAGCATGTGCAAGGCCTTGAGATTGAGCTTCAATGCTTAAAAGACAAACAAACAGTATTGGAAAGGGATGAATAGAAACCCTGTAAGTGGGGAGATACACCGAAGTGAACATTCATTGAGTGGTTGCCTTTGATCAGGCCTGATGTTAGGGGATTTCATACATAACATTTCATTTATTTCTTACATCGAAATCTTTTCATAATTTTACAGGGTACGAGGCCCAGCAGGGTTTCTGAAAGGCACAGGATTGCATTGCTTGAATGTCTCTGGACAGACATTCTAATTCAAGTTGTTTCTATTTCCATACCAGGCAAGAGGAATCAAGTGCACACAAAGGCTCCAAGGTAACATTATGCACAGGTGCGCTTGACAGATAGTGATTACAGCACTAATCTAGAATGGGCCATCTAAGGAAGAAGTAGGCGCATGTGCACAGTCTTTCTGGAGACACCCCAACCCTGTATTACAGCTGACATGGCCTTATGATATCAGGCCTGGTTTGGCCAAACTTACCTGGGTCTCTAATTTTTCTGCTTACCTCCATATGGATGCACACAGGTCATCTGTCAGCCACTTCCAGAAAGCTAGCTTTCTGTAAGCACCACTCAAGAACACTTTGCGACTGTTTTACTGCATCTCTGGTCCTTACTTTACCACTCATTCTCAGCTGAACAATCACCCACTCAAAGATCACTCCTTTAATTACCAAAAAAAAACAAAAACAAAAAACAAAAAACGCAGAGATCTCAGTGCATTTCCTCAAAATGAAGTCCACATCAGTGACATATGTTATTCCTCCCAATCGCTTATCACAACCCTAAGATGCCATCATTTGGTGACCTTCCTCTTACTTATGGACATCCTGAATAGCGAGAGTGCACTGATGTCAATACCCATGCTAACTTACTTTATCATAGTTTAATTGGAGTTCAGGACAACGTCCAGCACAAAAAAGGGCCAGACCGTAGATAATTATTGGATTAATTAAAGAATTAATAAATTAATGACTCACTTTTTCCCTCAACACTGAATTTAGCTGACTCATGAAACTATGCTATGTTGTTTAATATCTGGGTGTAAATAGTGAATTTGTGACAAACTCTTTTAAGAGTGGCAGGTGTTCCCTCCCAGAGAGCGAGAACATATGGCTATTGCTAAAACAATACCAACAACACCCTGAGAAAGTACAACACTATGTGAAAAATAAAGGCATTTCATGATGAGATGTTGCTGAGGCCTTCATTACCAGAGCAAGTAGTAAATTCCCATTGTTCTGTAGAGACATTTCCCTCAAAAATTGGAGTCTCTATGTCCCCTAGAGATGTGACACAGAGGAGCATCTCACTGTGATAATGGTGGCTTATTTGGACAATGGATTTGCTATGAGAAGTTCCATTCTATTTTCTGAATGAATAGATGAGTGAAATGGCTTTGTAATTAAAAAAGCAGTAATAATGCCAGCATGATCCTTTAAACTCGTTTATTGAGAAAATGAGCCACCTCAAGGCCAATTTCCTCACTGTTACAACTAACAGTAGCAGCAAGGGGAGAAAAATAACAGACTCTGTGGATGGCTCTCCTGATGGTGGTAACCAACTAGATTACTACCCTTTAGAGCTAACAGTTTATGGGACACTTACCATGGTGTGACATGGTAATATTTAGTGGGCAATTACTTTAACAGGTGCTATTTTGGATGCTAAGCATGTAGAACCATTTAATATTTACTAGATTACTAGCATCCCTGTTTCATAATAGAGAAAAGTAAAATGAGTATTGAGATATGTAATCTTTGTTGTTAACTTGACATACATGGGAAGAGGAAACCTCAAACAAGGAGTCATCTTCATCAAATTGACCCATGGGCATGTTGAGGGGGAACACTTTCTTGACTGCAAACTGGTGCAATATGGACCAAGCTGTGAGCAGTACCATCTCTGGAAAGACAGGTGTGGGCTGGACAAGGAACGTAGCTTAGTAAGCCAGTAAGCATAGTTCCTCCATGGTCTCCACTTCAATTCCTGTCTCTAGAGTCCTTCATTTCTTGAACTCCTGTCCTGGCTTCTGTCTTTGACAGAACAGAACCTATCAGCTGAAATAAATTCATTTTTCCCTAAGTTGCTTTTGGTCATGGTGTTTATCATAGCAACAGTAAGCAAATTAAAGTTTATTGGCCAGTGGCGTCCATTCCTTAATCCAAACCATTACCTCACACATGTGTTGAATGATGTTAAGTGTATATTACATAATAAAAGCACAGGAGTCACTAGAAATACACACGTGTACAAAGAACAGTTTCCTTTTAAGGTATTCAAGCTGAATTTATTCAGTTGTGGAAACAGCTAACTGTAACAGAGTGGGTAATTAAGAGCAAAGTGTTTGATCTGGACTAGATATAGACAAAGGAGGTACATCAGGGGAATCTTATTGAAGATGTGATACTTGCGCTGTATTTTTGGAAAATAAGGAGCACTTGGCTTTCACTAAGCACTTGACCAATTAGGAGGTGATGGGTGGAAAACCTTTTACTTAGAAGAGTCCTAACAAGGCAACCCAATGTCCTCATTGTCCTCATTATAGCATGTGAAAGATGGTGCCAGGAAAAAGAGAGCTATTTTTTAAAAAATGTCTGTCTTGGCCAGGCAGTAGTGGTGCATGGCTTTAGTCCCAGCACTCCACTCCAGAGGTGGGGCAGAGGCAGGAAAATCTCTGAGTCCCAGGCCAGTTCTGTCTATGGAGTGAATTTCAAGACAGTCAAAGTTAATGGAGGAAATGTGTTTCAAGAACAAACAAAAATTTCCTGTCTTTTTTGAGGCTGAATAAAACTCCATTGCGTATATGAGCTTCTGGCTATTGTGGATGGTGTAACAGCAAACAGGAACTTGAAAGCATCTCTCTGCAATGCTGACTTGGGATCCTCTGGATATATAAGCAGGAGTGGATAGCTAAACCATATTTATTTTTATTTCTATTTCTGTTTTCAGTATTTTCAGGAAAGTCCACACTGACTTCAACAAAGGCTAGCTAGCTTAAACTTCTATCAGCAATATTTGAGGTCCTCTTCTCTATATTGTCACCAACACTCATCATCCTTTGTTTTCCTCATATCATTTTCTCAATAATAGCTACTCTGACTCGAGGGAATGAGATCTCAGTGTAGTTCATGTTTGGACTTAACCTTTGGCTAAGGATGTTAAATAATTTTCTGATATGTTTATTCAATATTTGAAGTATTTTTATCTCTTCCTCTATTTCAGCAGATCACTTGGCCACATATGGAAATCTTGATTGACAGTTATTTACTTTCAGGGCTTGAAGTAGTGTATCATTTCTTGTTTCCTGGGTTTTGGGATTGCTTCTGAGAAGTCTCACGATGCTCCTGATGAATTTGCCTTTACAGTTGGTATTGCTCTCCAGCAGATTTGCATACTGTGTCTTTGTTGTGAAGGCAGAACTTCAACTCTAGTGTGTCATGGAGAAGTTCTTCCCAGGGATTCACCTATGTGCATTTAAATGTCCCTTTTCCTTAGATTTCCTTTTTAAAAACTTGGATTGAAGAAAGCTTTGTGACATTGAACAGCAGTTCATTTTCTATTCCCTTAGTTTCTATCTCCACTCTTCTGTCTTGAGGATTTTTTGTTTGGTCTTCTGATTATACACCAGCAATCCCTACAAGGTGTGGTCATGCTTTTTTATTTTTATTTATTGATATCTAAATGTAATAGTTCATCATCTTTGAGCTCTTCCCCTGATAAACTTTATTCTGTTTGATCTGGTCTATAATTATATAATGCTTTTTGCTGTGAATTTTATTTGAGTTTTCCATTTCTAACACTTACTGGAGTCTTCTTTCCAAGTTCCAATTTCCTTGTTTACTTTCTTTCCACATTGCTTTTCTTTCTTTGCTTCCTTGTTTGTTTGTTTGTTTGTTTCTTTGACCTGTTTCAAACTTTCATATCTAGTTCTAGGATTGATTTGCTCACTTGGCTTCACCTCCTCCCTTATTTATATCCTTTTTAAAATCACTGTTGATTTTTATGTAGATTTCCTTGCATATTGAAATTTCTCGTATTACTGTGTCTGGTTTGCCTATTTGTTGATATGGATATTTCTTTTGTTTTTTTCTTGGTAAAGGAGAAAGTACTTTTAGTTAGAGATGTGGTTGCTGTGGCAGCAACTATAGAAAACCAAACAAGGTATAGAAATATACTCAAAGTTGGTCCAAGCCAAGTGCTTCACTGCTAATGATCATAGAACAGAGAATTTCATGCCATGTAAAACATACACTGAGGCTTGCATAAGTTTAGCTCATAGCAGTTAAGTATCTGATATCTGTCACAGACGTCTTCATCTTAAGAACAGTTTTCTTTGCATAAGGGGAAGCCGTACTAGACACATTGAGCTGTTGAGGCAGTGAATGGGGCAGGTTCTTTCATGCTCTGGAAAGATGCCAGTTTGTAAACTCTGGCATGGCTGGTGCTTTAGATAAGGGTATTTACTGGGTGTGTTAGGTGTGTGGGGAAAGCAATCAGTACTGGGATGTGAACTGGGTGGCCAGAGTCCCCACTTCGAATCTTTCTCAGTAGTAAATATTGCTGACAAGATGGGGCTGGAGACACAAGCAATTAACTAGAGCTTTAGAGTCCTCGGTTCCATTAGTAGTGAGCCTCAGAGAAGATAAAGGACTCCAGAGGTCAGGGCACCTTCTGGTCCCAAACTTGACTTGGCACTATCAGATTCTGCTACAGTAATCCTTGAGTGAATAGGTTCCACTCCTATGCATCAAGATTGTGATTACTGATCATTGTCTCCTTCACTGTACAAGCTGAGCCTCCTATTGCCTGAATTTCTTAGAGTGTCATTGTCGAGCCATACAGAGACCACATACACTGTCCCAAGATCCCCTGGCTGGTTATTACTCCTGGTTTCCATACTCCTATGGGATCTCTCTCTTAAACACTAGACATCTTCTGATGATGACACCTGGACATACTTCTCTGAGACAAGGAATAGAGTAAACCTCTTTTCTGATGCTGATCAGTGTCTAAAGAGAAACTAATATATTACAACTGGACTCAAGGCTGTAGGAAAAAAGGGCTTGTCCTGTAGCTAAGACTTCCAGTATTCTTTCAGTGGGGTCTCCTGACTTACCGTATCTCTGAGGCTTTTGTTTGTCATCCCTGTTGCCATCAGTGAGCTGACTGGAGTAAAGTCCTGTCTTCTCCTTCTCATTACACACATCCCATGTGTCTCTGCACATTTCAGCTGTCTGATCACCTTGTGTAGGAGTTGCAAGACTTTTCTAGTGGTTGGCTTTGGAATAGTATATACCTTTAGAAATTCTGACTCTGTTCACCCACTGCGTCACAACAAGTCAACTTCTAATGTGATACCTTGACCTGGACGTCTAATTTAAATTCTGGAGAAAGGAGGCAAGAGAAAAATTTAGTGTGGAGAGATTATGAGAGGGAGTCAGAAAAAAAAAGGAAGAAAGGGCGCATGGAAATATGATCAGTTCTCTTCAATTGTTTTATTAAATCAGCCAACGTCAAAAATTATTGCTATGTAATATGTATGGAAAGAGATTTAAGGGGTGTGAATCTGTTGCCTTTCATGAAAAAAAAATGTGTAGAAACAAAGACATCACACAGGAAACAGGGGTTAGAGGTAGAAAGACATAAGAGTGTAGGATTCCCTTGAGTCACTTGAAGGAGGAGCAGCTTTGAGCTGTAAGAAGCTGCTGAAAGGAGATGAGCTCCATCTAACCAGCTGTCCCAGGACAAGACGCCTGGCTCCCTCTATCCATATGCAACGCAGAAAGACTGACTAGGCGGCAGATGAAGCCAAATACTTCGGTGCAGCTCTTGTTTAGTAGATAAGCTCCAGAACGGCAGAGGCTGTGACATTGTTTAATTCGAGAACATAATGGGGAAGAAATATTAACTAGAACAGTTTTGACTCTAAACATCTGACAATTAAGCAGACTCCAAAATAGATTCCAATATGAACAGATTGCTCATAGAAATAGAAATACAAATAGCTCACAAACAGGAAAAGACAGGCAACCTTGCTGAAAATCAGAGGAACGCGATTAAAGTTCCGCTCAAATACCACTTTCTATGTACTGGAATCCCTTGTTTGGAATGGCTCATAATATTATAAATGGGTATTGTGTGTGGATAATTATTTGGTAATATTTATCTAAATTTAAGGATTTTTTTCAGTATTAAAGTGTTTATTATCCCAAATCAGTGATATACACTTCTATAAATATCTTATAGGCAACTAGTACTTATGAAGAATTACACATAAAATTTTTCATGAAGAGATTGTATGTGAGAACCAAAGTTCTAGTAGCATGCAAGTGATTAAACAGAAGGTGATTTAAAAGTATATCCAGCCATTGGAGAGAGAGGGGAGAGAAAGAGAGATGGAGAGGGAGAAACAGAGAGAGGGAGAGGCATGTCCAAATTATAGTCTAACTTGAAAAGTGCAGTGAAAGGTAAAGGTCACATCTATAATACCCTACCAAATATATGTACATGTGGTGATTTGAGAAAGTATGCAATAGGTTTATGTATCCAAACTCTTAGTCCCTAGATTACAATCCAATTTGAAAATATGGTAGAACCTTTAGGAGACAGAGCCTTGATGGAAGCAGTATTCCACTGGGTGAGGGTTTCAGAGTTGAGCTTCTTGCCCTACTCTCTACTTTATGTTTATAGTTGAAGATGTGATTCATTAGTTTTCTGATACTGCTGGCATGCCCCATCCACCATTGTGGACTCTACCTCTGGAACCATAAGCCAAAATAAACTCTCTCTTCCCTAAATTGCTTTTGGTCTGGTGCTTATCAAAGCACCAAAAATAGCTGCTATTGTAGCTAAACACACACAATTATGCATTGTATTTATAGGCATTTATACAAATGTGTGTGTCTATATTTTATAACACATCTATGCATAAATATGTGAGAAATTTAAGGCATATTGTATTCTAAAAGGAATCCCCATATTGAAAAGAATGGTCCAAAAGACTTCTGCAACTATATATCCTTGTTGTATTTGAGTTTTAATGCCATGTATCTATTGACTTGATAATACGTTTTAATTTTTTTAATTAAAATATACATAGCAGTATGGCTTTCTTACTTAGACTGAAAGCTATCCTTGTCACTTGAAACAATAAAAAATGAAAGATTAAAGGTAATTTGTAAGCAGGTTTAATGATCCTCTCAAATTTGAAGATAAGATGTCACCCTTTTGTCTTTCAGAAACTTGAAGAAGTCTTGCAATTAACAGTGAGGAAGGTGGCCTTTCTTTCCTACCTGCATTCAAAATAAGATCAGAATTTTTAAGGGTAGAAAAAGCAAAATGATTAAGTGATAATAAACTGAGAGCAGAGATGTAGTGAAAGCTCAGAAGGCTACAGTTTGGGATCTGGCTTGAGCAGCCAAAGAAGACATGTCAAAGGCACAGATGAATGACAAAGAAATCACCATCAGCATCTCAGGAATACTAAAAGACTGCTTCAGTGGGGGTGAGTCTGGCAGTCCACACAGAACAGTAAAAGGTAGCTGATGGAGTAGTTTCCAAGGTGTGCAGTGGCCCTGGTTGAGAATGGCTAACTGAAGATCACATTAATGTCTTTTGAGGCAAAGATACAAGGCGATGTGTTGATACGCCCATGGATACTTTGTTGACACAGATGGAAACATCCCGAACTAATAGCAAGAGACAGAAAGCAGAGACTGACATAAACTAAAACTCCAAATTTTCTTTGATGGTGAGGAAGAGACTGATCCTAGAGATGGCCTGTGATAGAGGGAAACTATACAATCAAATGGTGTGAGTGTCATTGTCTCCATAAGACCTGATTCCAGTTACCAATAACCTCACTCTACAGATTGCCTTTGGTCTCACTGCTCCAGTTAAATTGCTATGCCCCAGACTGAAGGAGAGATAAACCTGTTTTCATTATGATCCCAAGTGTGGTATTGGAATGGTCTTGTGAGAGAACAGGTGATGTTAACCCACTAGAGGACCAACCACCTAGTTAGGCAGCTTAATTGTTGCCAACTGAAAAGATTCCCCTCTCCCCCCCACCCCGTGAACAGACTCTGGGAGGAGATATATAAATGAGCCGAAAACTGGAGGCGGGGCCTTTTGAGACTTCAGATAGTTTTGGCTGTCCATCACTCCACTTCGAGACGCTCCAAGAGAGAACCATTTGAGGGAAGGAGCTCCAGCTCCTGCTGAGTGAGGTTCTAGGTTCTGGTTACTCCAGGTTCCAGAAGAAGAAATCCTGCTGATTATGCCAGGAGAATTGTTCTGATATCCTTATGGTTTTGTTATTGTGTTTCTTAATCCTCTCTTACTATTGTTTTGGTTACTCAGGTTATAAGTGACGTACACTCGGTTAATAAGTTGTAATAAAATATATTGGTTAAGAAAAATGAGCCTATGCCAGACTCTCTTGGGAAATGCTTCCAGGTAGCTGTTCCTCTTCCCAGGAAACTCTTCTGGACAGTTGCAAGTTTCTTTCAAGTCTTTGCTAAAATGTTACCCCGAGTGAAGTTTACTATCAAAAGGAGACTTAACACAGGGCCAGTACCCTTCATCAGCTACCCATCTTCCTTGCTTTTTTTTTTATCACTTGGAATTTATCATCTTAATAATCTCTCTTAATTCTTCCCATTCATAAGAATAGTTCTTTGATGGTAGAAGGTACATCTTTTTTCTTCCTTCTTTTTATTTTTGAGTTTATACTATAGTAGCATCATTTCCCCCTTCCCTTTCCTCACTCAAACCCTCCCATCTTCTCCTCCTTGCTCTCTTCACATTCATTTTTTTCAGTCTGGGTATGTTACTTATATGTGTGTTTTCAGCACTGATCACTTGGTGTTGCATAACCAATTGGTGTGCTCGCACCTGGAGAAGGCTATTTCTCCTACTCTGAACAGTCCCTAGTTGCCTATAGCCCTTTGTGTAACGTTGAGGCCTTGGGGGCATTTCCCATCTACTTTGGCAGATCTATTATTGTTGTCTTTGTCTATCTCAACATCAGGTAGTCCTTTGTTAGACTTTATGGGGATCCTTTCTGACATTATCAGAAGACACAGTCTTACAACACACTCCCTGATCCTCCAGCTCAGGCCAACTCCTCTTCCAAATAGATGGCTGAGCTTTAACTGTGGGAGTTGTTTTGTAGATGCAACTAATGGGACTGAGCTCCACAACTCTGTATTTTGTTTGGTTGTGGTTTTTCTTACTGGTCTCCATCTGGGGCAAAGAAAAATTTCTTCAAATGTAGTTCAAGATTATGTTGGTTTAGTAAAGTGATGGTTGTAGGTTCTCTTTGAAGATCAATGACTTCTCTCCCCTAGGTAGCTGGCTAGGTTTCCAATATCAGGAATGATTTCCTTCTTGATGAACAGATTCTCTATCCAATTAGGGACCTGTTGGTTGCCACAAGGTATGTGTGCCACTATTGCATCCTTAGGGGTATCCTGCCATGTTGGTCATTGTGGCTCATAAGCATCACAGCTGGGTATAACTGTTACTTTTTTCTCTCCTTTAGAAGCTTACATGGTGTCTTTTAGTACCATGAAAGCCAGTCCTGAGGGAGGAGGCCATCTTTCAAGCGATGTTTTTCCTTACTCTTTTAAGCTGCTATGTGCTTAGTACCTGAAAAGAATGACTGCAAATGCTGAACAGTTAATAAATGGTTATGGGATAAGTGGAATTATGTTTTACATAGGGATAAAAAGTGGATGTCTCTATTACAACTTCTTTCCTATGATGGAACATACATACTGATGTCAAATAATCTTTATTGTCAACAACAAAGGTAAAAACATTGTGCTTTGGAGCACAATGCACTCTGAATAATTCACATTTTTTTCTTGTATTTCTGTGGATATGGAGCAGTTGTCAAGTGCTGAGCACTGCACCAGTGAAGGAGATGGAAAGCCAGTGGGAGCCAGCCTCTACTCTGAGGGATTTCATCTTCTTGAAGGAAAACCAAAGACAGTATAAGACCCAAGCAAAATTCAAGTGCAAACAAAATGGGGACAAAGTATTTCCTGAATCCAGGACATAATCTTGTTAGCTTCCAAGGGAAAGATGAAGAGTAAGGCTTTAGGCTGAGCATGGCCCCTTGGGCTTCAAGCATGTCTTAGGAACATTGGCCTGGAGGAGAACAGTGGTGAGCTTACGCCAGGACCAAATAAAGGTGTATGCTGGAAGCCTTGGCCTGTGTCAGACATCAAGCTCTTGATCTATGTGGGAGGTTCTAGAACACTTTTTCACATACAAGGAAACTAAGACTCAGAGAAATCACTGAGTTCAGGGCAGAGCTGGATTTTGAAACTAGGTAGTGGGAGTGCTCAAGCCCTAATCTGAGTAGCTGAACTCTATTGTTTCCTTACCTCTGTATGAAGAGGACGTGTTAAGAGTCTAGAACAGACTTGGTGGAGTGGGAGATAGTAAAAGATGAGTTTCAATGTGTCTGTCGAGTGAAGCTGTAAGGGCCGTGCATCCTGAGCTTTCAGCACAGGACTTTTCTTTCAAGGCACTGGAGAAAATGACACAATCTGTCTCAAATTTTAAAATAAGAGCCAACAGCACTGTGAAGAGGAGAAGGAGTGAATGGTGGCCACCTGCATTGCTGGAACAAGTGAAAAGAAGCATTGGGTTGATGTGAGGAAATTCAAGTGGAAGTACCTCAGGTCACGAGAGACAAAGATCTGAGTCCTCTTTTCAGTGAGATACAGTAAGTGGTAGGTAAATATACACTGAGAATTATTGCAACCAATTTCATTTTTATATTCACCAATGTCAAATAATCTTTACTGTCAGCAATAAAGATAAGAAATATAAATTTAAATAGTTTCCTGAGCACATGTGAAAATTAAATGTTCTCCTGTCTAGCCAGAGATTTCACTATCTATTGGTGAACTCAATTTATCAATCTCATTAAAATTACTGCAGTAAAAGATGTGCGTGCATTTCCTGAAACTGCTTAATGAGTTTTATGGGTTTTTATGGAGAGCTTTACCTGAGTCTAGTAAATTTTCTATAAAAATTTCCTCTGTTATTTGTCCCCTGGGACCTATATTTTTATGAAGTTATTTTAAATTGCATCTTTGCCTATTGGAATATTTGCTCGCTGGCATAAGATTACTTTTCCTGCACTCTTCTAATCTCTGCAGCACACAACGGTAATCATCAGGGGGCATCCTGCAGCTGTAGTGATGGACACACAGTCCTCGAAGGCAAGAGAAGGCTTCTTATTGCTTCCCTACTAAGAACTGGAAGGCATCACCAGACTCCCAATGACTGTTTTATGTTTTTATCCTGAAATAAAGAGGGCCTATTAGGCACTTGCTAATATTCTACCATCATGTATCCTATAACATATACAGTGACTCCATTATTTGAACCCTTGGAAAACTACTGAGATGAATTAGCCACATCCATGTCTCAAAGAATTTTAGGTTTAAGTATTATAAACTCAACAATTCTTACTTTAAAAATCAATACAATAACTCAAGAACAATAATGTCTCAAAATCACCTTTACCTTTAAAACATTTAAATTAATTTGTAATTATCAGTATTTCTTTTATATGTTGTCTGATGGTCTTAATGTGTTTCTGGATCTGCCTGGAATTCACTGTGCAACTGACGCTGGCAGCAAATGTGCTGTTTCAGGCTCCTAAGTATTGGGATTGTAGATGTGTATCACTGGTCCTGGCTAGATAGTAATCCTTCAAGCTTTCTAAAACAAAACAAAACAAAACAAAACAAAACAAAACAAAACAGACTCCTGCATCCACTGATAGACCTTGAGTAGTTTGTGGCTGTTCTTTTGGTTTGCACTAGGATGTTAAAGAAACTGCTCCCTGTGTATCCTGCCTGTCTTTGCGGTCCAGATTGAAGTGAGGGGTGCATAGATAGGGTTAAAAAAAAAAAGCTGCCAGACTCATAAAAGCAAGTCAACGAAACCCAGGCAGTATCAGGAATCTCATTTGGTCTTCAGTATGATGATACTACATTAGTAAAAAGATATCAGAACCCTATAAAACAATGGAGAACTACCAGCAGACTTTGAGTTTCCTACAGTCTTGGCTTTTATATTGAAAAAAACAAAAAGAGGAGAAGACAAAAATCAGAATTATTTGTCATCATCAGGTGGAATATGGAGCACTCTGGGGAGTGGGCAACTAGATGTGTTTGGGACTCATTGACCTCTGTTAACCAGTGTCTGCAGACCCCGGAAAAGGACAGGTCTCTGCAGAACACAGAGGATATTTTTGATGAAACACTGCAGGAGAGCAGCCTTGGGGCAACTTTGACAGGCTGCCTTACATACATTTTTTTAAAGTCTTTATTGGAAAGACACTGTTTCTAGCAAAAGCATGTCTGGAGTCCTGCTGGTAAACACACAGGCAGCTATGGAAAAGCTGCAACCTGCTTTCTACTAACAGGGAAGTGCTCATTGTCCTCCACTGGGCCCAAAGGACCAAGCTGTCAGCACAGTTGAGACAGACATCTCTGCAGCTGAGCTTCAGGATTGTGCAGAGCATCATACCCCTCCCTCAGGACAGCACAACCACCTGCTCTATTGTGTGTTCTTTAGCCTACACACAAACAGCCAAGGTTCCCTTCAAGGCCATTTCTGAATATGAATGACACCAGTGAAGCCAAGAGCCAGTTCTCCTGATTCACTGCTGTTAAGAAATCGCCCTTGCCATCCATAGTCTCTTCCTATTAGTCCATGGCATGGCCACTATTCAGTACTCAATAAATGTTTGTTTAAATGACTCTGTGGTGTTCTAATAGCTAATTAATTTATTGGCCTATGACTAACCGAATAGCTGCCACATGACAAATGGCAATGAATTCTTTACAAGTGAGCAAACTGGCAGAAAGTCTGAAATGCTACCAAGGGTCAGGTTCACTCACCAGAGGCAGAGCAGCATTACAAAGGTGATGAAGATACTATGGTCTTTCCTGCCTCAGCTGCTAAATGGTTTAGTAGAGTCTGTGGCTTACTCTGGGTAGTATTCCTGCACTGTGTACCTTTAATGTAACAGTTCTCAAAGACAAGCAACCTTGCCTACTAGGAATGGAAGTCTCATTGACATCTCAGCCTGGTATTAGAAACTCTGAGTAGGACTAGCAATCTGTGCTGTGGCAAGACCTCTTTCTCCGCACCCAGGGAGTCCGAGTTCTTTCACACTGTAGACTACTCCCTTTTCAGGAGCTTTGCTTTCTTTCTATCTGTTGATGAGTTTCAGCAGAAGATTTTAGGTGATTAGTTTTTTTTTTTTTTTTGGTTTTTGTTTTTGTTTTGTTATCCCAAGGATATTTTAATGTTTAACAAGGGGCTAAGAAAAGCAACATTAATGATCAATACCCAGGTCTAGCTGCAAAAATTGAATAGACAAACAGATAGATAAAAGATGATAGATGACAGATAGATAGGTAGACAGACAGATAGATAGATAGATAGACAGACAGACAGACAGACAGACAGACACACAGATAAATTGCTTCTAGGCATGTATTCTTTCTCAGACCAAACAGTTTCAATGGCTTCCTATCAGATACAAAGAGAGGGATCAGACAAGACGTGGCTATTTTGTGTTTAGACTTTAGATCTTAAACAAAGATGCCCTCAGTCAAGATTCACCTGTCAGAAAGATGGACTTATTTTTTATCAGTAGAACACTGTAAGTAGTAGCGTGGCATATAGAAATTTGAACTGTGATTCAAACATTGTAGCCTCCTGCTCTGTGGCATGTATTTTGTTGTGATAAGCATCCAATGCAGGCAAACAGCTGCTCTCTTCCTAAATCACCGGGGGCCCCGTCATTCTTCAGGTATTTCTCCTATCTTACTGACCCACTGTAGTGTATGCAAGCAAGCTCCTGCCCTTTGAAGGCATTTGTGTTAATAATGCACACTTTGCATGAATTCAACTCCGTCAGTTCAGGAGGCAATGGTGTCCAGTAGTGACCCAGGCAGGGAAATATGGCACCAATACTGATGAAGCAGCTTGCCTCCATCATAGGCTTAAAAGCCATCTTCTAATAAGACAAACTAGCCTTATTCCTGTTTTGTTTAAAACTCTCTTTCTCAAGGATTAGTCATGTCTCACCCATAATCTCAAGCAAAAATTGGCTTTGTATTGTCTGTTCCAAGAAATGGCAACTATACCTTTGTTTCAAAAGGCTATATGACCACCTATGACTACCTTGTTATGATTACTTGTTGTCATGACTACCTTGCTATGCCCACCTGGCAATCATGTCTTTGTTTCAAGAGGTCATTATGACTAGCTTGTTATGCTTATGTTCAGTTCATGTAATTCCACTGATTTTGCCCAGCAAATCCCCCATTTGGAAACCTCCTACTTGTGAGCTATAAAAACCTTTTATTCCTTCTGTACAATGCTGATTTCTTGAATCCCACTTTTAAGGTGAGATAGCCCAAGTACACAAATAAAAAAGCTTGCTTTAATTAATTTGGCCATGATGACTTGAGGTGGTGGACTTTACCCCTGAATCTTTGGGATTAACATATATGAAATTATTCATTTCTCCCTCAGTGACTAAAAGTATGAAGGTACTGAGGTGGGCATAGTGTTAAACACCTGTTATTCCAGAACATGGAGTGGTAAGGCAGGAGGATGAGAATTTGAGGCCAGTGTGAGCTACATAGTAGCTTATAGTGTCTCAATAGATAGATAGATGATAGATAGATAGACAGACAGACAGATAGCTAGATAGATAGATCCAACAGCAGAAAAAGAGCAAAAACAAAAACAATAAATATGACATCACTATGAGTATGGGTTCATATGGAGATTTTTAATGTTTAAAAATTTTAACGAGTTTTTCCTGTCTGTTTAGCTAGGTCTGAAGAATTGATTCCATTTCGTGGAAAGTCCTTGACATACTGACTTCCTTTCTAGAATATGCTGTTTAATATGCTAATGAATTTTGTCAAGTTGCAATATCTTTTTTCCAAAACTTTAAATAAGTATTTTATTGGAAACATTTTTCATGTTTAAAATTGAATCCCAACGTTCACTTCATTTCGTATTCATTTGATTATGAGAGTGGCCATTTTTAACCAAGCATATAATAAGACAAAGCGAATTATAGCTGGTCCATTTAATACTATTTCCCCCATGAACATATCAGAAATATTTTACTGCTTATACTCTTATTGTAGTATACATAATACATTGATAGCTAACATTATAAATTCTGTTACCCATCCCCATTACAAATAACTTACCTCATTAAATATTTCTGCAAGTCTTTAAGCAAATGAATCAAACAAATCAGTCTAGCCTCTGCCTTTTTTCCCACTGATTTACTCAGGCACCTGTGTATTGCTCTATGTTTATTTCATTAGGGATCAGAAGGGATTTAAATTTGTAAATCCCGATAGTCACTCTAAAATAGAGGTTGAGGAATCAGTCTTGTTCATTATAAAATACAGAGGAAGGCTTAAGGACAGCATGCCTCTATCCCAATACTGACTTGTTAGTTAGTTGTTAGTTGGTTAGTTAGTTAGTTACTTAGTTATTGTGTCTATATATGTGCATGCCCTATACCTAATTGTGTGTGTGTGTGTGTGTGTGTGTGTGTTTGAGCCACAGCATTTGTGTGGAGGTCAACGAATGACTTTGTGGAGTCTGTTCTCTCCTTCCACCTTTACACTGGCTTTGGCGATTAAACCTCGGTTGCTAGACTTACACAGCAAGCACTTTTAGGCTTTGAGACATCACAGCAGCCCTCAGAGCTAACGTTTATAATTCCATGCCAAAGTAACAGCTTATTTCTCTCTGTGCTGCCCCTTTAACTAAAAGAGGAGGGTATCGCTGAGCACGAAGAGAACATAGATCTACACATCTGTCCACACCTGGTCACTGCCCTTCCTCAGCAGGAGCTCTCTACTTCACTGTGCTTGTCAACAGCTGTTCTGAAAACCACTCGCCTGTGAAAGCAACAGTTGCAGATCACTTCATTCCTCATTGTAGAACCTTCCAGAGAACTTGATTATGCTCACATCATACTGTGCAGCCTTTGAGCAGAAAGTGCCAAATGACTCTGCACTTTGAGACTCTTGGAAACCTTGCCACAAACCCCTGTCTTGGTCTGCCTATTAACTTAATGTCACATGATTATTATTATCAGGTCTTTTGGAAGCATAGGTATTTAATTTAGTAGTAGAGTGCCTGCCTAGCAAACATAAATTCCTGGGTTCAATCCTCAACACTGAAGGAAAAAAATGGAGGTCTAATTTTAACTCTTAGACTAAACCCCAAAAGCTTATAACACCACACCTTTGCCCATCCCCACTTGACACTATGAGTAACATGCTCACTTTTGTCTTATCACCAGGGATTTCAGTGGCAGTGGGAAGCAGACAGCCTTCAATACTCTGAAACTCCTGACCCATCAGTGACTCGGTTGGTATGGCTGTTTTTCAACCTCTCCCTCCATGGAATGATTCTTGCCTTATTTCAGTTTGCTGACTGTGCCCTGCTGAGACTGGAAATGGTTTCCTGCTGTATTCCAACACAGAGGCTTCTTAAGCCTTCTTACCTCTGTGGTCAGTGATGGCTTTATCTCCATTTCAGATAGTGCTCATTTTCCTCAGCTATAATTTCTACAGGAAAAAGTTGTTTACTCACAGAGTAACCCTAAAAGGTGGCAAAATCACACATATACACGGGCCACACATTATTGTGTTTTCATTTCCAAGACATAAGTTGCAAAAACAGAGATCCCTAAATAATGGCATATTGTAATGTACCAAGCCAGCTTCCTAAGTTAAATTCAAAGCCAGGCCCCTCCAGACTATAATCCACAGCAATTTGTAAGAAAATGTAAAGTGATACAAGTACCTTGAAAACCTTATCTTGTGAATTCAGTGTGGTTTTTGCACAAGTAATGGAAACATCACAGAAAGACTTTGGGTCTAGTCTTGAGTCACATGGGACACAAGACTGGTACAGTGTCCTTTTCCTGCAGATCAGCCTACTGGTGGCCAGGAAACAAAGTTTCACAACAGTAAACTACGCTGCATCAATGCAAGGTTCTGGGAGGGTAGTGCAACTATTTCAGAGAATTTAGCCAAGCTCGCAAATATAGGAGGTTTGCCCTTGAGGGTAAGCATTACACTGAGTCCTGAAACTCTTAACCTATCTGTATGTTCACCATGAGATCTCGAGTACTAAATTATTAAGTGAAGGTATGGAATATCTTTTTTTTTTTTAAGATAAAAGAGGTATGTGTTACCTTTTTCCAGTTCAGATTGATTTGGTGGGTGATATGATAAAAGCTCACAGATGTTCCAAAAGGGGAACAAGAGGACATTCTGTGTGTTATAAACAGACAGGGCACTAGTTATCTATCTGAATACTGACTGTTATCTTCTGTCATGTCTTGGCTTTTATACTAAAATGGATACTGACTGGAGCTTGTGACCATTGTTAGACATCAGGTCCAAGTATGCCTTTGCATCTTTTGTAGTATGAAATTAGGAACTAAAGCACAACTTAGCAAGTCCTCCTTCTTTTCATACACCCTTCAATTATTCCTTTAGCTTTATTTGATTTTTTTTTTTTTGCCTCTCATATACTGTTTCTTTTTTTTAACAATGGAGAGAAAATATCTCCAAATGACAGGGCTCTAGAACTTCCAGGAGAGGTTGGAAAGATTATATTATATCTGTTTAGAGGGCACAAATGAGAACTCCATGAATATAAATTAGTGTCCCTTTTTCTTTCTTTTGTCACATATGATAAATCAGCTGCCTGGCTGCTGACAGTGATGGGAACAGCAAAACATCTCCTCATCTCTGTGCAACAATAAAGGACTTAATAAGATAAATAAAGGAAGTACTCGCGAATGAAAAGAAGAAAACTGTGTTGTGTTCCTGGGAGATACAGTGAGGGATGGGTGGTAGAGGAAAGGGTTTCATCACGCGATGCACACTTACCTTGGAAACTGTACAATGCTGCAAATAAAGCCCGGCTTGAGGACAGAAGGGCTCACAAACTTGACGAAAGCCAAAGGATTACAATAATGTGTTTTCTTGGGAAGTTTTCTTATAATTTCCATCCATTTGCAGCAAGCAAAAGGGAAGAAGGGAAGAGAAAGGGTTAAGAGCAGGGAGGAGAGGAAGTTGGGAGGGGAGACCCATATCTATCTCCTTTGCTGTAAAGATATACAGACTCAATATTCTGTTTAATAAAGTAAATTGACTAAAATTTATGTTCAGCGGAGCTGATTTTTATTTAATGAAAGTAAGAAATCACAGAGCACACCAAACAAAGGAACAGGAAAGGAACCACAGGCCATTGTGTGACTACGAAATCAAAGTGACAAGAGCCAGAGATGACGTGATTTCTTGAGTGGATGGTTAGAAGGCATGGGAAGGGGTTTGTGCCTATTCTATCCTGTTTTCTGTCACATTTGTATAGTAGAATTTCTGTGTTGTTAAGGCGTTTCTTAGCTCACAATTTTCCTGTCTTCTCTGCTCTCTCCATCATTTCTAGAGCTACTCCATCAGACAGGAAAGCAAATGATCCTAATCCCAGATTTAGCTGATGGAAAACTTTCCTGAAAAAGGATTTCTTAATGACCAGAGAGGCTAATGAAATCTAGTGCCCCAACATCTCAGGGCTGAGCTGGGCTGATTATCCTCTATGGAGTCACATTACTCTAGGCCTCCAGGGCCTAGAGTCACTGTGTACTGCTATTGAAGTGTCTTCTTTGTTTATTTTATTTTATTGGGTTTTTTTTTTTGAATGGTACTTTAGCTGTAATATGGTCTCCAAATCAGACATATCATCTCCACTTTGGCATCTTCTATTTTTAAAGTTTGAATTCATTTTGCACAAGCACTCTAATGAAGCAATTAATCTGAAGTAAACACTAGGTAGGTCTCAGAAAAATTAAAAGAGACAGTTTGAAAAATGCCAAGCTAATCCCTTAATATGGCACTTGCTCCATAAAAGCTTTCAAATGAGAGCATGTATTTTTATCTGAGGTGCTCAGGAGGAGAGACTTCTGACTTCTTCAGGATCCCATATACCTTCTGCAAATGTTGGTTCAATAGCCTTCAAATTGTCTCAGCTTTTCTGTAGCTTTGTAAACACTCAGAAGTAGAAAGATGGAATTCATCCAAGCACCATCAATGATGATGGCCTCTATCAGATTGCCCAGGAATTACGTGGTCAAATTCCCGTTTGGGGGGGTTTAACCGCATTTTATTTTCCTGTTTCCTTTGGATTTTTATCCTCTTAAAGTTTACTATAACAAATAAATTCAATTTGGTCATTTGCTTCTAATGGTTTAAAAGTTGTTCTGTTGCATAATATAAATGTATAGAGTGCTAATCTAATCCAATCGACCTGAGGCACAAGTTGCTAAGTAAAATTAAATTTTAATTAAATACAATTTAAAATTCAAAGGGGCCAGAAAGATAGCTCAGCAGGTAAAGACTTTTTCTGCCAAGCCTGAGAATCTGGCTTCCATTTCTGAAACATACATGGTAGGAGGAGGGACTCCAGTCCTTACACTGTCCTCTGACCTCCAGAGGTGTACCTTAGCATGTATACAACACACACACACACACACACACACACACACACACACACACACACACAACTAAAGCAATAAAATCTAATTTTTTTGAGAATTTAGTACATGTATATAAAGAGATATGATCATATCTGCTACCATTTCACATCAATTCTTTCATGTTCCTCTAACTCGCCCCCTACTAACTTCATGTCCTTGATTGGTTGATTTATTAATTGATTGATAACACACTAAATTTAGTTAATACTGTCTGTGTGCACATGGGTGTGAGTCATCTTCTGGAGCATGGGAACTCTATCTCAGAAACGAAAGGTTCTCATTCCCCCAGCATTATTCACTGATGTAGCTCTGTAGTACAGGGTGAGGCCTAGAGCCTGTCTACTTCATCTAAGCAGAAGTTTGGCTAGCTTGATCTTTTATAGGTCTTGTGTAGGAAGCCACAGCAGCCTTGATCCTGGGAGTTTGATAAACTATGTCATCTAGGTACAGAAGTCAGAGTTTCACAGTACTACCCCAAAGCTTCTAGCTCTTACATTCTTTCCACTTTTCTTGTGCAGTGTTCCCTGAGCCTTGGTGGTAGTGGAGATAATATAGATAGCTCATTAAGGTCTGAACCCTCAGTCTCTTAGTTCAGCACTTTGATCAGCTATACAGCTCAGCCTTGACTCCTGTCAACTGTAAACAAAAGAAAGTATAAACAAAAAGGGTGAGAGCATCCCATGTCTATAGGTATAAGCATAAATATTGAGAAAACAACTCAATAATATGCCCATTTCCCAAAATGGTTCTCAGTGTGTGGTTTGTGACCCCTTGTAGGTCAAATGACACTTTCATGGTGGTCGCATAAAACCATCTACATATCAGATATTTATCTTACGATTCATAACAGCATCAAAATTACAGTTATAAAGTAATAACAAACAATTTTATGCTTGGGAGTCCATAACATGAGGAACTATATTAAAGAGAGAGAGAGAGAGAGAGAGAGAGAGAGAGAGAGAGAGAGAGAGATGCAATATCACTGAAAAAAAGACACTTGTAGGACCTCTCACTTTGTCTCTCTCCTCACAATCTCTTTTTCTAATCACTCTATAATGTTTAATATTTCAACAACTCTCTCAGCTGTTTATGTCAAAGGGAAATTGTATACATATATAAAACTTGAAATGCTAGGTTTCCATTGTGGTCACAGGAAAATTTCTTGATGCAGTATTTATCGACATCATTGACTTGAAAGCTGCTCTTCTGTAGGTCTTTTCTCAGCAATTTAGCATTTGCTCTTGGGCACTGAATAGAATAAAACTAGATGCCGTTTGATGATGCTTTGCTTTTGTTAGAAGATAAATATATTACCGTTCACGTTTTAAAGAGTTTATTCACGTAGTGATGCATAAAATCAGGCAGTGACCAAATTCAAGCTGTTGGTTGGCATGAAGGAGGTCTGAAGGGAAAAGGTGTATAATGTTTTCATATAAGTAAGACAAAGAAAACCTCCTTGGTAGAGTAAAGTGGAATTTCCAGGTAGAGTTCAGCTCAGTGGTTTATAATTGGTGAAACTTGTTTCTTTTTATTCTGGTCAGTGAATTGAAGTCTAGCTTGTTGTAGTAGGAACCCAAGGCCCTAGAGTCAGCACAGTAATAATGGATAATATTGGCAATTTGTTGAGACTGAAAATCAGCTAGAAATCACATGTCAGGGTATGTGTCTGAGGACACTTCCAGGAAGACTTGACTAGGGTAGAAAGACCCATGCGTAATACGGGTGCCACTATTTGTTGGGTGGGGTTCTGCACTGATTGAATATGAAAAAGTGAGCTGACCACCAGAATGCACTACTCTGCTTTCCTGCCTGTGGATGTAACGGACCAGTTTCCTCAAACTTCTGACACCATGCATTTCCCACCATGGTGGACTTTACTCTAAACTCATGAGGCAAAATAAATCAATCCTCACTGAGTCTTCTTTTATCCGCTATTTGTGTCCCAGTGGTGAGAAAATTAACTAATGCTCAAGCCTCATGGGCTCCCACATACTGTTAAAGATTCCTGTTAATTTTGACCACAATTCTATGATGAATGAATCAATACTCAAGAGATTAATAACTTTTGTGTTCCATTAGCTATTTTAGAAATGTAGATAATTAGCACACATTTTCCCAGTTTCATGTAATTACAAATTTAAATCTTTTCAACAATTTGTACTAGTTTTACCAAAGCTTTTCATAGCCAAAAACCTACAAATTTTTATACACTAGATGAAACAAAAGACAAGAGTCCAATATCAGCAAGAAAGGGGGATGCACTCTAACTTAGATGGAACCCTCAAAAACATAAAATACCCAGGCTATTTGTAGAATACTTGGTAAATTCCCAGGATCTTGCTTTCTTCCCATATTCTGGACAATTTCTCCTTTTTTCTTTGTATCTTCCATGCAGCCCTTCTTCACTATCCATCTCACACAGGGACCAACCACTCCCTAAACTAATTCTGTGGTTTCATAGTTCTATTTCCTGGGAGAATGTCATGATTTCACCTGCATATCTGATTCAGTGTTCCCTTTCTCATTGTGACCTCACATTTCATCTGATTTCTGCAGAAAGACGGGCCCTTGGATAGCCTCAGCAAACTTGAATATTTTCCCTCTTGCATATGATTTACAAAAATGTAAATGCAGAGATGAGGAAGAAAAGTTGGGAACAGTCTAGCCCCAGCCCCTGTCTTCATCTCTCTCAGGATGGAATGCTCTGCTTCAATTCAGCAGCCCAATGATGCCTGGGAATAATAGTCAAGATCGGATGGCTTTCAGGGTCCCTTGGCTGCACAGCAAAGCACATCATGAGCATATAACACTCCATATGTCCTAGACAGCTCTCTTGGGCCTCCAGAAACTGGTTTGCCACAGGGCCTAAGACTCCATTGATTTTTGCAGCCTGTCTGTGAGTAATAAAAGTGATCTGCCTGACTTGTCATCTCACCAGACGCTTAATATGGAAGCTGAGCCTATGCAAAACTTCCTGCCAGAAGTGCAAACCAGATAGATCTAATAGTCTTAGAAGAAACTGAAGAGATGCTTAGAGCCTTCCCTTTGGACCAATCGTGGATGCATGCAGTTCTCCAGGGGACCAATGCTAGCATACAGTATTTGTTAAAGAGAGATGGGCAGGTACTTACAGTCCTCTAATAAGATTGGCAAATTGTGCATGGTGTTCTCCTCCCAGGGCTTGATATGTCCCGTGTTATTCTGCCTCACTGCTCTGTATCACTGATGATGTGAATATGACCCTGCTACACCAACCCTACATACAATATGCTGCTCTATGCCATCAGTGTATGCCTCTGATCTCATTGATGAGCACGCAGGAAACTTTATCACTCCAATCCCTACTGTGGATCTCACTGCATCAGCCTTTGTATCTCCAATAATGTAGTTTGCACACGTGCCTGTCAACTGAAGGAGCAAGTGCATAGAAAGGAATGGCATAAGCTGGGTGGCCAGTTTTTTTGACTTTGTGTATCATTAAAGATGTGCTGCACAGAAGATGGGGGCTTATGTGCTGCCATGCAAGTGCCACGAAGAAAAAGATTCTGGAGATTTTGAGGTTCTCGGGTAATTCAATTTTAAATTATATGTCTACTTCCTAAGAATAATCTAATGCTTTTCATAAGATTTCACCTACATTTTTGTTTATTCCTCTATGGCATTTTTCTTCTTATGGCCATGTGCTGCTTGGCCAAAACCAATGGACCTTGAGATCAAAGGTCTTAAGGTCTTCTTTCTTGCTAAGGGACAACATAGAGTGCTCAGGGTGAGGGCCAAGACTGGGGTGCTAAGCCAGCTTCCCAGTCTAACCAGGGGAGGTGAAACTGAGTTTTCCACAGAGAGTTACAGTATTAGCTCCTTTGGAATGAGACTGCAGGTCTCAGATGGCAGTGGGAGCCCCACAGGCCCATGGTCATACCAAAATGTCACAGCTTGTTGTTTGAGCCCCTTGCTGTAGCTCATTGTGGGAAGCATGGCAGAGGAAGCAGACGGATGTCTGAAATCCAGTGGCAGGCAGATGTGGTGAGAGGCAGGTCTGGTGCAGCTCCACCTGGAGTAGGCACAAAGCTAGCTGCAGTGGTGGAGCAGGCCCCAGCATCTGCAAAGGCATACAGCAGTGGTTCTCTTGGAATAAATGGAGTCTTAGACAGTCATGGTGGAAGAATTGCAAGCAAAGAGAGTGAGCTCCTGCACACCAGCCAGCCTTTATTCATAAACCTTAGGCAGTGGGTAGGAGTTTTGAGAGTGAATGTGTCTGATTCTATGGGGCTAAGGGTGCCAGGACACTTAATCCACATATAATGGTACAGTGCCTCATTTACATGCAGTTAGACCAGGCCCTATCACAAGAAGGAGAAAACAATACCATGGGTGAGCGAATGGCTTCTGTGTAAGATTAAAGGTCATTTGCTGGAGACTGGGATCTTCTCAACAAAGGCTGGAGTACTTCCAGGAATTCCTTTTTCTTACTGAACAAGTTCCATATCAAGAATGGGTCAGGACTGTAATCTTCTTGGAGCTTTATGTGACACTCCTTACAAGATCTTCAATTACCAGAGAGGGTGTACTGGGAACCCACTCCCCACTGAGAAAGGGGAATCCACCTTTGTAGACCAAGCACAACACAGCTATCCAGAGAAATGAGACTTCAAACTTATTTAGCAGAGTTCTACCTCTCTCTCTGTCTCTGTCTCTGTCTCTGTCTGTCTGTCTGTCTGTCTGTCTGTCTGTCTGTCTGTCTCTCTCTCTCTCTCTCTCTCTGTCTCTCTCTCTCTCTCTCTCTCTCTCTCTCTCTCTCTCTCTCTCTGTGTGTGTGTGTGTTTAGATTCAAAGCCCTAAGAAACAGCTCTACAAGCTTGATCCCAGCCATCCATAGACAGAAAACACCATGGAGTGTGTGTGTGTGTGTGTGTGTGTGTGTGTGTGTTTAGATTCAAAGCCCTAAGAAACAGCTCTACAAGCTTGATCCCAGCCATCCATAGACAGAAAACACCATGGAGGAAGGGAACCAAACTGCCCAGTGCTTGAAATGTTAAGGCTTAAGATAGTGTTAAGGTGGATAAATGCACTTTGCTAAAAGAAACCAAGGATTATCAACATCAAAGAAGGAAGATTTCCTAAAGCCAATACCTTGTTTTCAACTTCTTGCCTCTGGAACCAGGATGCTGTAAATGTCTGTTGTTTTAAGCTTCTTAATGTGCAGTGCTGACGGCAGCTCCCTGGAAACTCATATACCGGAGCCCATGTTGTACCAGATTTCTATTTGATGAAGTGCTTTCTCAGAGACTGCACTTCAAACGAGTGATCTTACCTTATTCTCCTAGGTTACTAGGTCAGTCTTGGTGCAGGTGCTCTGCTTGAAGCATATTTTATTTCAGTGAACAGAGTAGCTAACTGAATGCCAACACCAGCTGAATTCTGGTGATCCCAGTGGAAAAATATAGGAAAAAAATAGAAGAGTAACAGGACTTATCTTTGGACTAATTTGAGCTTAAAAAAATTTCCCTGAGATTGTTGCAGCTATGATATCATATCAAAACCGCAAAGGATCTGCTCTTGGCACAACTCTGATGAGACTTCATCACCTAACTTGATTAAGGCAGATGCTTTTATTTTGCATCCCAAGCTGAAAATATGGGATATATTGACTTCAACAAGAAAAAGACTTCCTATTTAACCACTGTACACTAGGCTCTTCCTAAGAAATGCTATCCTGAAGAAGATGCTCCAACATCATAGAAAGTTTCAGGTGACTATTCAGGTAGAACACTGGCTGTGTCATCTTCTCATTTGGAAAGTTACTAACCTGCACTCCTGTTATACTGAGGCAATCAAGTTTATTCCTTCTCAAGTCTCTGATGGAGTTGAAAACCAGGTAGCTTAGTTTTACAATGAAGCTTAATTTTTTTTAGAGGTTAAGATGTTTTTAGGTCTAGATAGATGTTTTAAATTGATAATGACAAGATGTGATGGATATTGATCTACATTAAGAATTTTCGTCACACCAAAATAGGAAAGATGTTTTCTTCAAGACTGTCAATACAAATAGCCAAAACACTAAGAATGTAAGATTTATATGATTCCTGTTTGTGTCATGGTTCTTCTGCTATAGGTATTTTATTGTATATACATGTAATAATATAAATGTATATGTAAAAATAAAATAAAAAAACTCTTCCCTACAAATTCCCCTTATTACCAAAATGATGCTCAAACTACCCCCTCACACTTAAGCCTTGCAAATCACTGGTTCCCTGTTACTACAGTCGCATCTTTTTCAGAACGTCACTTACACTGAACTTTTTCCCGGCTTATTTAACTTAATCTAACATAGTTTATATCCAGCCATGCTGTCACATGTATTAAAGATTCAACTTTCTATTGCTGAAAATAATCAAAAAATTCCTCCATTGATCCAACTGAGGAACACTAAGTTGATTCTAGCTAATACAATATAAAAACTTACTTTCTGTTTTAAAGATTTGGCCCTGATACTTTGTGTGAGCACAAGTTTTTGTTTTCCTACAGTAAATAGGAGTCATATTCCTGGATCATATGACAAACATATGTTTATCTTCATTGGAAACTTTCAGATTTTTGCCACCATCAATCAATTCTTACATCTCCTTACAAGGATGGGTGTGGTGGTTTGAATGAAAATGGTCCGCACACCCCCACAGGGAGTGGCCTTGTTGGAGTAGGTGAGGCTTTGTTGGAGGAAGCATCACTGAGGTTGGTCTTTGAGGTCTCAGACTGTCAAGTCAAGCTCTACTTACTGCCTGCGAATCTGAATGTGAAACTCCCAGCTACCTCTCCAACAACGTGTCTGCTGTGTATTGCCATGCTTCCCCCCATGACAATAATAGCCAAACCTCTGAACTGTAAGCCAGTCCCAATTAAATATTTTCTTATAAGGAAAAAAAAAAAGAAAGAAATGCCACCCAGTGACATAGGAAGAAAGGATATATTGTTTTCCTTAAAATATGGGACAACAAAACCACATACCATTATATTATATTCTAGTTTATCTCTTCTACTTTTTCTACATTAAATTTTTATCAATATATTTACTTAGCATGTTAAGATCACTCCAGAACAGTTTCATTGAATATGTAGTTGTCTGCAGGCATAACCCTGACCTAGATACTTATGCTTCCGTCTACTACTCAGGCTCCAGGGCCCTCAATCTACTCTGAGGCCCTCTAGATGAGTAGAATGGGCACGAAAGGACTCTTAAGACTCAGAGGGGCATTGAAGCACCTCTTCTAACCTCTTTTATGCTGCTGTGCAAATTCAAAAATGCCCAAGATAGGGTGATTTAAAGAAAAAATATTTATTTCTTAAAGTTATTGAGACTCAGAGGTCCAAAGTCCATGGTTCAGCAGCTGGTTAGTTCACTCTTGCTGAGTCATGTCATGTGTAGCATGGAAGGCAACAGAGCAAGGGAGCATAGGACAGTAATTCCATTGTATGACAAATCCTCTCCGCTGAGAATGGGTCTTGAGTGTGGTTTTGTTCCACTGATGAACACAGGCTCCTGAAAACCTGATACTTCTTACTTGGTTTCCTTGGACATGAATTTTCCAGCACATGAACTTTCTAACAGTAATTGCGTCCCACCAGACTTGCACATCTACTTCAACTTCACAGACGGAGCATCCTCAGTTTTATCTACTAAGAATGCTTTTCTATTACTTCCTAGTTCATTGCACGGATGAAGGAGTAGCCCAAAAGGCTTGGGGCACTGGCATGATACCCTTGGGGCTCTCTTCTTCCTGCCTATCTCCCTCAGAACTCTTCACCCAGTTGGTGCCCTGCATCAGCCTGTGCCCTCTTTTTTAAAATTCAGAATCAGAGAGGGGGTAAGATGGTGCTCAGTTGGTTGTTTAGCATGCCCTAGGTCCTGGGTTTGATCATTAGCACCAATTAGAGCCCCCTGTGGTGACATGGGCCTGCAATTCCAGAATGTGAGAGGGAGAATAAAAGAGTCCAAGGTCATCCTTGACTACACAGTGAGTTTGAGGCCAAATTGAGCTACACGAAACTCTGTCACAAAGGGAGAGAGAGAGAGAGAGAGAGAGAGAGAGAGAGAGAGAGAGAGAGAGAATGAAGGGGAATAAGAACAGAAGAAAGCACTGGGGAAGGAAAGGAGACAAGGAAGAACAGGAAGAAGAGGAACAGGAAGAAGGAGAGAAAGAGAGAGGAGGCGGTGACAGTAGTGGTAGGGCCCCATCTGACTTTGAGAGGAACTCTTCCTTGATAGTGCTGAGGTTGTCCAACACCTTGGGCTCCCAGGAGGAATGACACCTGTATAGGGATTCCAGGTTGTCACCCACTCATAGAGTGAATGTGCTGCTCCTGTTCTACAAGAAAGAAAATAAAGCAGCCTTACTCTCTTAGCTGCCATCCTGCTTCAGCCCACGGACTGGCCCTGCCTTGTTCATGTCTCTAGCAGCATTTCCATAATGCAGTGTATTATGAAGAAATTATTGTAGTAGTAATAATAATAATTATTATTATTGTTGTTGTTGTTGTTGTTATTACTATTTTTCTGTTTTCTTGAAAGTTGACAAGGAAAGCTATGTACAACTAGTCATGTTCAGGCACCAGTCATGGTTCCTGTTACAATAACCCACTACAAAGTAATTCATACTGTATTCTATTTAATATGTGATGGTCTTGGGGGAAACCATCTCACAATGTTTTAGAGCAGTGAATCGATAATGAAACTAAAGTGCCAACAATAAAGAATAGTTTTTGCCCTGACAGAACTACAGCAGCATTGACTGAAGATGTCACCCCCAAGGTTGAGTAGTTTTGTTTTATATTCACCCTTCCATTTATGATGCTCTGACAACTTGATCCACACAAATCTATCTCCCAGCTACAGACAATACAAATGTAAACCTATATGCAAATTGCTGTAGATACTTAAAATCTCCAAAAAGGCATCTAACAAAAATAACCTTTCTTCAACTATGCTTCTATAGTTGGGTTAGACCATATATTACATTTATAGGACTTAATATATAATCATATATTACACTTTTGCCCTAAGATATTGACGGTTTTATTCTTTTATCTTGTGGGTTTTTTTTTCAGATTTATAATGTCTTGAATTAATTCAGTTATAAAATGAATTTGGAAATATGACCAAACAAAGCAACAATTGTTCTGAAATGGTGCATTTGGCCACTATCATGATGAAATGAATTCTCATGCCACACGATAACACATGATTTAGCACAGACTTTATCCAGGGAGTTTGGTTAAGATAATCATTATTTTCTACATGTGATATTTCTGAATCTTCATCATTGTGCTTCCATTTAAATTTGGAACAAAAACTAGCTTGGTCAAATACTCCTAGGAAGCAATTTCCAGAGCATATGCCCTCACCAACTTTAGGTGGTGATCACTGCTAGAATCAGAAGAGAACATCCACTATCATCAGCAATGACCTGACCAAGGACAAGAAAGAAATGGATGCTGATCTCCTGTGGAATTCATTTGAGAAAGAATCTCAGTCTAATAAATATTTCATTTAAAAAGTATTGCTGATGAGACACGGTGCCATATAAAATCTAAGTTCTCAGCCTGCTGTCCTAAATGCCATGCAAATATAGAAACTCAAATTGAAATATGTATTTGCAACTTGACTGTCAACAGGCAAGCGTGGCTAATGGAGTCTTTTACTATCATGATAGGAGGATGTGGTTCAGGGGAAACAGCTTTGCATTTGCTTAGAACAATTCAGAAAAGATTTGGAGTATTTTAAGCCCCAATATTCACCACCAACCACATAATCATTTCTCTTAGGAAATGGCTTTCAAAAAGCTACCACATTTACTCTTAAGAAAGATGTTATAAGAAAGCATGTGTTAGCAACAAAGGACATTATAATTGATTTGTTCAAACAAAATGAGCAATTTGGGGTATATGTGTCCAAAAGGAAATAGAAATGGTATGTAAAGAGTAATGAGAACGAAAAGGAGAAAATTAAATTTCTAGAAGGGAGACAGAAGACATCGACACTAAGGTTCCCCATTGCTGTTATGAGACTCAGCCTCACTGACTCATTTACAAAACTCACTAGCACTTTGAGAGTGTATATTTCTAAGGTGGCATATATTAAACCTGAAGAAGAACATTCATAACTTGGCCACTGTGATATGTGACTTGGAACACAGATGTTCCAAATATAGAAGAAAGCTGAACAAAGAAGTGGGGGAGTGGGGAGAAAAGGGGGAGAAAGAGGAACAAAAAGGGAAAGAAAAGGCAACAGGGGCATCTCTATGACAGCAAAGACAGAACTCATAGAGCGCTTGTGCAAGGAATTGGAAACGATTCTAGGTCAATGCTGTTTAGATATCACGATACAGGCATCCGGGAAAGATGTGTTCCTCATGGGATTAGGCTGCTTTTCTAAACCCTCTAGAGCCTTGTTCTTATTCAGTGTCTTAGGATTTGATGCTGAAAAGCCCTGCCTCACTTCCTTGGTCTTTGGCAGTTACCCAAACTTAGACATAGCTTATAAGCAAGAAGGATAACAACTTTATTTCTGTCACACAGCCAGAATTGGAATGGAGTGCTAGGCAAGCTTCAGGAACAGCGGGAGCCTTCCCTCCATGACACAGGAAGCCCCAGTAGGCAACACGCCATTTTCGGTTGCTCTGTTCCATATTCCACGCTGCATCTATTGAGCACAAAGGCTATTTGATTAGAGCATGGTTTAACGTTCATGGGATGGAACTGTCCATTACAGAAGTCTGTGTCTCTCCTTTTCTCATGGATTATTGGCCACCAATCCACCAAGGCAAGGGAAGTGGCGGGTGGGGGCTGGGGGATAGGCGAGGGCAGGGTTTGCATGGCCCCGAGTATGATGGATTGACTTCCAGGACCATCTTCATTAAGGCAGTCCGAGTCTAGTCATAGTGAAGAAGGGTTATATAGAACTTTGAGAAAGGGGTAGGGATTTTCAGGGTGGGTATACATACATCATGGCTGGGGGCTTAAGGTACTGGAATGCCTTATTTGCATGGAGAGCTATCCCAGATTCCTGGAAGTTGAACCTGTAATTTCCCTAAAGACTACATGACATTCCTCTGGTAGAGGGTGTGGAGATCAGACTTCCCCAGGCAGAGAAAAGGAACCTGCTGACAAAGGGAGTCCTCCATTTCTGCCGAAGCTCAGGGCTCTCCAGTAACGAGGGACTGTGGCCTTAGAAGCATCGTTTCCCAACATAGAAACAATAATCTAGGGTTTTATGCAATGAAACCTCTTCTGACCCTGTCGTAGTCCAACTACCAGATATTTCCCCAGCCTGAGTCACATATGCTTGGACCACTCAGCTGTAATATCTGGGGCCAGCCTTACCAGCCTGTTGTCACAGTGCCTGGTGTCCCAGAGATGAGTATTCCAGGGTCAAACTAAAATCTGACCTTACAGCACATCATCTTCCCTTTTCAGAAGAAACTGTCATTCAAAGCTATAAAGAAGTTACTCAAGGTCATTGAGCTAAATGAGGTTCTCAGACAGTTCATCTAAATATAGACCGTAGGTTCCTTCCGTAGCACCACCAAGCCTCTTATTAATTTATATTCTGAATCATTCTTAAATGAAATTGAGGTTTTGAAGTTAATAAGTGCATTCTAGTGTTTAAATCGGCCTCCTGTGCATTTTGTGTGATAGGAATAAAGTCCACCACGGTTAATCCTAATGGTGCGCTTGTCTTCCCTATTAAAGATCCAGACATCTGTCTTGTGGTGAATTTCCCAAAATACCAAGTGCCATAACACCACCTGAAGCAGTCAGAGACCTTTCCTGGGTCTGGGAGCCATGATGGGAAAGTGTGGTGTCTCTGTAACCAGGCACTGTAGCTGGTGCCACTTATAGACCATTTAGCACTGAAACTGAGGTCCAGCTGCAATTACCTCAGTGCTTTACAAGTCACCTTAACAGGAAATTGAATTTGGTGATGAGACCTTATCTAAAAAGACAGAGGAGCACCAGAGGGCTGTGTGAGCCAGTCTTCCAACACAGCCCTCCCTTATCTTCCCCTAGTGCAGTCTTACCCCACTGCCAGTATGCAGCAGCATCCTTAGTTTGCTCTAGTTCATCCAGTTGATCTTGATTTCATTTGCTTCACTGATACAATCAACCCTGCTTCCTAGACTCAAAGAAGTCTGTCTGGGTTCTTGTAACAAAGAACTTAGAATTTGTCTGTTTCAGTGGGTCTCTATCTAGATCGTTATCCCCAGCATCCTGATTAATGCTGGGATTGCTCCTAGCAGTGTGCAGAGGCCAATTTCCCATCTATGCCTCCCAAAGCTATATTTTTTATTTCACTAGAAAAATAGGAAATTTCCC
The DNA here is from genome assembly GCA_907169655.1 of Acomys percivali. Lineage (NCBI taxonomy): Eukaryota > Metazoa > Chordata > Mammalia > Rodentia > Muridae > Acomys > Acomys percivali. The sequence goes on along the minus strand of OU015750.1, from coordinate 99,088,664 downwards.
TCATATACTAACTTCTTCTTTACTTGCCTCAATATTTGTTAATATGGCAGTGTTTGAGAATACACTTGGTGAGTTCAGAGCTGAGTACCAACATTCAGCAACTGTGGTTTCAAACATGTTTTCCCAATCTATCTAAGCCCCAGTTTCCATTCTTTTCCAAGAAAGCCAGTTGAATCTACTCTGTGATGTCTAAGGAAATATATCCTAGGCACATAGTATCTATCTGCTTCAGTACAAAAATAAGTGTTTAAAATATTACCTACTGTTATTCATTAAAAGCATTCTCATTATCAAATTGAGAATGTGTAAATTGTTCTTTGTATGGTAGTATAGGAGAACAGTTGTGCATTCAAAGCACTTATATGAGTTAATGGATTCAGGTTCCAGTTGGTTTCCCTGGGTCTCCTGCATTCCAATTGTTCCCTTTACAATTAATATATTTCACGGCAGGCTGACAGGGTAATTGCTCTAAAATCCTGCATTAATCTGGTTACACCCTGCTCAAAAGTCCTCGATGTATCCTGTCATATAATTCAAACACACACTATTCATCTTGAAGCTGCCTACTTTTATTCAAAGGACAGCTAAAAAGGTAAAAAGGCTGGGAAGATAGCTCAGTCCATAAACTACTTGCCAGACAAGCATGGAGATCTGGGTTGGATTCCCAGAACCCAAGTTAAAAAAGAAAATTGCAGCAACATGGGTTTATAGTCCCAGCACTGAAGAGGCAGAGACAAGCAGATTCCAAAGCTCACTGGCTGGCCAGCCTTGCTTAATTGGTGAGTTCCAGGCCAGTGAAATACCCTGCCTCAAAAACTAATGTGGAAGGCTGAAGAGGAAAATACCTGTGGTTGTCCTATGACCTTCATGTGTGCTTGCATATACATGTATGCACACATGAATTCATATATGCATAAGACACACACACACACAGAGGAAATACTGACTGTAAAGAGTCTAGCAGAGGGCATAATTTGACACATTAAGTCTTGCTTTGTCACTTTTTCTTCAAGTATTGCCCAATTCAGCTACAGCTCCCTACAAATCAATGTTTTCTAGACCATTCTAGTATTTCTCATCTCCATGCACTATTATCTCATCTGTCAATACTTGCCATTTCACCTGAGTCCAACTCAAATGATAACACACCCACTGCTCTTTGTTTGTGATTCCTACTGGAGGTAATCTTAGGTTTTTCTGGATAGTAATTTATGGAGGTAATTTCTTTGATGCTGCTGTTGATGATGATTTGGTTACTTTATCGTGTTCTCCTGGGACTCTATAAATATTCCATAGTGCTTTTGAAATACTACCAAAGGCACTGACATAGGAACAGTGATCCCTTAGAGGTCAACACATTTTCAAGCCTAAGAACTGACTCCAGCTTGGATGAATGAAAGAAAACCATGGGCTTTAAAGTCCAGTAGATACAAGTGTGAGTCTTATCTTTGAGATTTTATAAATGTTCAGCCTTGTAAATTAACATCAGTGAGAATATCATTTATAGAATATTGCTAATACTCATCTTTTGAAGATAATCTTTGAAAGATTCTAAACAATAGGAAAAATCAGGGTTCTAGCAAACTGGATATGGTAAGTAAATAGCAAGCTTTATTTCATTAATGAATTGGAGAAAGAATTGTGTCTTTTCTGGGAGTCCATACAGCTTATCTGGTATCTGGGTCTCAATATCAGTCAAGGCTGGCTGTCAACCTCAAGGGGTCATTTTGCCTTGAGAAGCTCAGTCAAGAGCACACACTGTATTCATAAAGCCAACAGTGCAAATGGGAAGTTCTTTTGGCTCAGTTGTCATAACCACATTTCTTTGTGAGAAGACAGGCTTTGCTTTGCTTAAGAATGAGCTGTCCCATCATCTTTTAATCAGAGCATGAGGAGTTTGCCATCCTCATTTTGTACAGATGACTAGGAGATGGGGACACTTGTCTAAATATCTCAAACCTAGTTAATGACGGAACTTGATTTAGACACAGAAAGGAGCCTGGTATAGCACTAGGACATTAAGTATTAGTTGTGTGTCTTTTGTTGCCTTTCTACCTAGTCTTAGTTAATGCCTGCTCCACTACAATGGCTTCCATCTCATTTCAGTTGGTTAGTTGCTTTTGCTTTTGAACCAGAGGGTAGGGAACTTACAATGGAGCCAGCAATATGTGCTCTCATTATGCCGATGGTGGGGTTGGGTATTGTTCTGCAGTGAAATCAATTTGGTTTATGCATCCAAGCTTTAAAGGAAAATCTCTTCACAGAGGATAAGACACAGGCACTGCTTTTCTTGTACAGAGAAAATTGGAGTACAGTTAGATGAAAGCTATGTCTAAAAGATAAAAAAAAAAAAAACATTTTAAATTTGCATTTGGATGCTTTTGACATCATATAGGCTCAATCAAAGTAAAGTTCTGCAAGCCTTAGAAAATCAAAGCCGAGGAACACAGAACAACATGCAAGAGTGATGTATTTCTCTTTTATCTTCACTTCATTCATGTGGCAATAATGTGTCAACGTCCTTCCTGGCTTCTAAATATATGTATGTTTTTCCTCAGAGAACTACAGTTGCTTCAGATAATGTTCATACTCTTTAAAATAAATGAATTGCTTTGCAATCTATTGACTGACAAAATTTAATTATTTTTTGAGATTAAAATGGGCAATCGTGATAGATTAAAATTCCCTCACTGGATGAATACTCTAGGATGCCATTTACCAAGTTCCCACATGAGTGAGATAATGCAATATCACATAATTTGTGTTTGTGTAGTTATGATGAACTACCAATTTGAAAGTCACAATTTGAGATACTTAAGAGCCTGGGGTAGAAGTTAAACTCATTCATGCATTTCTTTGAAGGAAGGAAATTCACTTTTTTAATGTTTTATAGTTCAGTGGTGGGTGAGTCTGTATGCTCAGTGTAAGGTTTTTCCTCCTTTGGTCTGGCAGCTGACATCCCCAGGGCTGAAGGTTCAGTTCAGGAAATTGCAAGGTGCCTGAGCCCTTCAAATCATTAGAAGGTAACAGCAAGGAAAAGTAAAGTCCATGGTAGGCATGGTTGACTCATCCTCCAGGCCTATGAGAACCCAAACTCTTAGTGGGTTGACATTTTATCTGCAGATAGTCTTCAGTCAACTTAAGCTCTTCACTGGTCACAGGGAACAGAGAAAGCAGAAAACATGGACGACCAGGAACTAGACAGATCCTGGACAGTAGACAAATCGGAAAAGAGGACACAAAGAAGGTAAACTTTCAGCTTCTTCCTCACCCTCTTGAACAAAGAAGACAGACTGCCAACTAAGCTTTATTTCCTGACAACAAAGGCCCTCTTCTGGCTGGCAGGTCCAGGCTGACTATAAACATTTAAGGCTGGTCCTTAATATGTATAGCAGGAGTTTGGGTCTCTCAGCTCACCTTCATTTGTTTAAGCTGTTCAATCCAAAGTTAGAAGTGGGCACCTTGCCCTATGTCACTCCAAAACACTTAAAACCCTCAGCCTTTCATGGGAAAATATGGATTTGGAGCCCCTGTCTGCTCTGTGGAGAATCTGTGTCTTTCCTCTGTGTGTGTGTGTGTGTGTGTGTGTGTGTGTGTGTGTGTGTGTGTGTATGTGTGTGTGTAATGGTTGTTACCTGCTGCTTACCTGTGACTGAGATTTTTCTTGTCTTTTAAATTTCTAGGTGGCAGAGAAAACCAACCCAATCAAGGCCCCTAGATGGTAACAGGCAGTCTGAAGTCTGTTTCCTGTTACTCTCTGATATCTGGATCCCACTTAGAACCTACAAATCCAGCTTCAGACTCCCTGGCAGGCAGGCATGGTCACTGACAGGCTTCTTCCTGAGGTAAGTGAAAGTCTGAGAACTCTCTGGAGTAGAGTAACAAATACCAATGGTCCTTTGTACTTTCTGTTCTTCATGCTTAGAGCACTGGTGTGAAGCCAGAGGTGGAGGAGTCAGTCTTCAACTCTGAGGAGACGTGAGGGGAAAACAATCCACAGGTTGAGTGGGAAAAGTATTGAGGACTCTGGGCACCATAGAGTTACTTCACTTCTTCTGAACTTGCCTCATTCACTTCATAGTCTATCAGATGCACACAAAGTAAATGCTCAAACTGTAATTGGATAAGTCACAGAACATTGGGCTTTCTATGATGTGCATTGAACCTTTTTCTCCTGAATGATAAGTTTATTCATCCGGCTAAAAAGATTGAAAATTAGTGCTGCTCCTTCCTTGTGAAGACATTCTATGATAGAAACAGATATTATATCTTATCAACATGAGACTTCTACATCGATCATGAACATTCTAAAACTGTGCACAACCATAATTAAAATTAAGTGTCTTTCACCTAGGCCAGATCTTGCAACCATATTTACCAAATCAGCAAAGAAGTGAGGAAAAAACTGATATGTAGCCAAAGTACCTTCTCTTTACTTTTTGTAACAACTCCTAATGTGGTTAAATATTAATGTTGCATTAATATTAATAGTACATAGACCTACTGGGATGCATTTCCAACATGAAGATGAAAGCTGTCCTTCCAAATGCAAAAGGCAGAGGCAGCATTTGCAAACTGAACATCTCAGCGATTGCACAACTTTGTGTGTGTGGGAAAAGACTCTTAAATTGAGGTATAATTTATATATACTAAAATGCACACATCTCTTGGTTTCAGTTCAGTGACTTTTGCTTACTTTACACACCCATTTGTTGTCTGTCTTTTGAATGCCAACAATGTTAACTCTTTCTCATTATGGTTTTAAATTGACTAAAAACTAGTGATGTTGAAAATCTTTCTTCACATGTCTTTGGGTGACAGTATTCAAGCCTTTTTTAAAAAAGGAATTCTTTTTCTTTCTGGGCTGGTATGAATTATTTGAATATTCTGAATGGAAAGGTTTTAACTGTGTTATCTATATTATTATGTTACATATTAAATATACTACCATTTTTTGTTTTCATTTTAACTGTCTTTTAAAAAGCCAAACTTACATTTTGATGAACTCAGTTTTTATTTTATACTTAATTGAGTTTTCCCCCTATTTAAAAAATATCTTTCTCATCAATATCATGAGCTGGTTTTGTTTGTTTGTTTTTGTTTGTTTTAGAGGCCAGGTCTCCAACTTCTGGGCACCGGCCACCTACCTAGTTCAGCGTGCTAAGTAGTTAGATCACTGCATGCAACATTCTTGCCCAGCTTCAGGATGCCTTTTTGCTGTAACAGAAATATAACCCATATTACAGCATTTACATACTCTATAATCCTTGATGGGATTAGTTCTTTTGTGTGTTCTCTCTCTTATTCTCTCTATATAGTAATCCAATTGTTTCTGCACTCATGGTAAAGGTGGTCTTTTTTTCCCTTTGAGTTATCTTGACACAATTCTTGAAATAAATCAGTTAGCTGTTTCACTGGAAATCAGTTGGCTCTATGTGAGTACTGTGGTCTCTTCCATCGACTCATGCAGATATTTCCCAAATGAAAGTGGTTTGTTTTTTACAGTGATGTAAAGTGATACACCTACTGCAGAACCATCCTTCAATTTTTAAAATTACTCTATATATTTCTAGCCTAGTGAAAAGTAGTACAATCCTCTCACCTGTGAATGGGCACCCAGCACATCTCCCACCCAGTAGCACAGCCCTGAGGGTAAACAATGGACACGCTACATTGTAGGTCATTTGGCCAAATTTTGATATTTAGTTAATGCATTTGCAACTTAGCTATTTTGATATTCGGTGACTTTCTTAGGATGTAGCCCTACTAAAGTCAAGGCAACAGTCTGTACACATCTATTTTAATCTGAAAAATCTATAGTGATTGTTGTTGATATTCAGTTTTAACTCAAGTAGTTCATTCAGGTCCTTAAGCTCTCTCTCTCTCTCTCTCTCTCTCTCTCTCTCTCTCTGTGTGTGTGTGTGTTGAAAGTTCTATGTCTATTTTCATCAAGTGCATTTCTTTTTAGATGCTTAGAATCTTCTTGTCATTTTCTATCAACAAAGTCTGCTGCGACAGTATAAAGAAAATTGTCAGCTTGATAAGTAAGATTGAAATTTCTGATTTGTGACCGTGAGAGAATGTCTAGTTATTTGATTTCTTTCAAAATATTTTGTAGGTATTGCATTTTGTCTAATTTCTTACTAGGTTTTTCTTTAAAAATTGTTATATATATATATATATATATATATATATATATATATATATATATATGACATAGATGTTTCTGTATATTGTGTGTATGTCCTAAAATGTATCTAAATTTACTTTGTAATCTAGTCTTTTATATAGTTGACTTCTTTGAAGGTTTTCTTGTATGCTTGTAAATAAACTTATTTTTTCTTCTTTAATAGGATTAGAAAGGACTTACAGTATTGAAAATTGAAAAGCAGACATTTTGACTGTGTGTATTTTAATGTCAGAAAACATTTAGAATTTTACCAAGAAAAATATGCTATCTATAATTAGGGCTGTTAGGTTGACTTTATTTTGTTTATTTATTTGTAGGGACCTTTTATTGGGTAGAAGAAATTTCTTCTCATACTTGTATTTATTGAGAATTTTTCTTTTTTTCTTTTTTATTAGTTTATTCTTGTTACATCTCTATGGTTATCCCATCCCTTGTATCCTCCCATTCTCCCCTCCCTCCCATTTTCCCCTTATTCCCCTCCCCTATGACTGTTCCTGAGAGGGATTACCTCCCCCTGTATATGCTCATAGGGTATCAAGTCTCTTCTCTGCGACCTGCTGTCCTTCCTCTGAGTGCCGCTAGGTCTCCCCCTCCAGGGGACATAGTCAAATGTGAGGCACCAGAGTACATGAGAAAGTCATATCCCTCTCTCCACTCAAGTGTGGAGACTGTCCTGTCCATGGGCTAGATCTGGGTAGGGGTTTAATTTTTCTTTGTTAGCTTATTTGTTTTTCATGGATAACTAACTGCTGAGTTTTGTGAGGTGATGTTTTCCATCAGTATTAACCTCATGATAATATGGTAAGCTGCATTGCTTTTCCTATGTAAAATCAACCATATCTTGCTGGGAAAAGTCATAATTGTATTTGATTCACTAAAATTAAAAAATCATGTTGCCTCTACCAGTATGAGAAATGTTTGGGATTGTCCTTTTAGAAATTTTACTGTGTATTATCTGTTGTTGGGGCACTGGGGTAACCCTGGTTTCCCAGAGAAATTTTAGGAAGAGCCTTCTTTTCCCATGAAGAATTCATGTAAAACAAATAGTATTTTTCATTTAAAGACTGTGAAGAATTTATTACTGAAATTATCTGAGCATGTGGTGAGCTTCTGGGATTTGTACTTCCTAAGAAGTTGTTACTTTCATATGAATAGCAAAATGATTGTATAAAGTTGCTCATTTTGTTCCCTTGCTCTTTTCCTAATGCTTGCATGAGCTGTGATGGTGTCTCTCTCAGTGTTACTCCTGACAAGTGATGCCTTCATCTGCCTTCTGTTATTTATTAATCAGTTTTGTTACAGCTCTTTCAATTTCATTGGTATTTCAAATAATTGGGTATTTTGTCTTATTGATATTTCTATATTTCATCAGTTATTCCTCAATGGTCATTATTTCTTTTTGTTTACTTTGAGATTAATTTGTTCTTTTCTTACAGCAGAAACATATCGACAATTTTAAGGTCTTACAAATGAAAGCCCTTAGTGCTATCAATTCTTTCTAACCAATGCTGTAGCTGCATATCATAAATTTCATTATGAACTATTCACTTGGCTATTATCCTACTATCCTATTATCCTATCACTTTCTATTATCCTACATAAACTTTCATCTGACCCTTTTTTTATTTAGTAATGTATTATTTAATTTGTAAATATATGAGAAATCCCTGGACATGATTCTCCTGTTGATTTTTCATTTATTTTTATTGTGAACATGGAAAATGTTTTCTACGGTTTCATTCCCTTTGCATTCACTGAGACATGTTTTAAGAATATAGTCTCACTTGATAAAGGTTTATGTACACTTGAAAGAAATGAGCACATTGCTATTAGGTGTCTTTCATAGTTAAGGTTTCTATTGCTGTAATAAAATACTATAATCGATGGTAATTTGGGGAAGAAAGGGTTTATATCACCTCATCAATTACCATTTATCACTGTGGGAAGTTGAGATAGGAACTCAGGAACTCCAGCAGGAACCTGGAGTCAGGAACCGATGCAAAAACCAGAGAAGACCGATGCTTACTGGTTTGTTCCTTAGAGCCTGCTCAGTCTGTGTTCTCACTGAACCCAGAATAGAGAACTGGACCTTACACATTAATCATCAGTCATGAAAGTGTACCAACAGGTTGGCCACAGGTCGATCTGTTGGGGGGATTTTCTCAATTGAGATTCACTCTTCCAAAATGACTTCAGTTTGTGTCAAGTTGAGATAACAGGTAGACAGAAGAGCGTTTCATTAACATTTGTAATTACATTATGGTTATGGAGTGTCACTCAAGCCCAGTGAACTCTTGCTGGTTACTTATCTTTCTCTTCTGTTAGTTGCTTAAATAAGCTTTAGTGTTTCCCAAGGTCAGTCTTTGTTTCCTGGACTTTGAAGTTCTATTGTTAAAGCACACATACAATTAGATCTGCTATATTTTGGCAATTTGATAGCTTTATCAGCAAGAAATGTATTTTTTTTTTTATCTCTGATGATATGTCACACTTTGACACAAGAGATCAGATCCAAGAGATTCAACAGCCATGGCCTCTGTGGGCATCTGCACTCATGTGCACAAGCCTTCCTTCCACACATGCATGAGCACACTCATACATGCACTCATGCAAGCACATACACACACACACACACACACACAGAGAGAGAGAGAGAGAGAGAGAGAGAGAGAGAGGTACATAATTAAAAATAATAAAATTTAAATCTCATAAAAGTGTTTTTAGTTTAAAAATGTACTCATATATTATTTCTTATACTGTCATTTGGCCAAACTTTTGAGAGTAATTTTTTCATCCTTGAAAGTTTACTTTCAAATTTTTATAAAGAAAGCTAACTGGCAATACATTCTTTTAATTTTAAATGGATGGAAAAAGACCTTATTTAAGATAGAGGTGATATATCAGAGACTGAGGGAATGTCCAACCAATGCCTGGCCCAACCCAAGACCCATCCCATGAGAAAGAACCAACCCCTGACACTACTAACAATACTCTGTTATTCTTGCAGAGAAGAGTCAAGCAGAGTTGTCCTCTGAGAGGCTCCACCCAGTAACTCCTCGAAACAGATGTTGAGACTGACAGACAAACATTGTGCATTCTTATGGAGCCTTGTGGAAAATGGTGGGATGGAGAAAAGGACCTGGAGGTGACAGAAGCTTCACAAGAAGACCAACAGAGCCAACTAACCAGAGCCCAGAGGATCCCACTGAGACTGAAGCACCAACTGAAGACCATGCATGGACTGGACCTAAACCCCTTATAAAGATAGGCAGCTCAGGCTTCATGTAGGTCCTCTAGGAAGGGGAGCAGGCCATCTATCTGACATGGACTCTCTTACCAGCTTTTCAATTACTTCCCCCTGGTGGGATTGCCTTGCCATGCCACAAGGGAAGGGGATGGATGGGAAGGGGGCTCCCCTTTTCTGAGGAATGGGGAGGGGGTGGAGGGAGAGAATCCTTTGTTGGATTCTTTCGTTTGGCAGGCTTAAATCACATTCAGTAATCAAGGCTCTGAATTCCAAAATTACCCACTCTTTTCTCTCCTTCCAATAAAAAATTCCTCTTTCCTCTCTGTGAGAATGGAAAAATTAGTCTGAAAAAAACCACAAAATATCAAAGAAGAGGTTAAGAAGTTTGCCTCTGGAGCCCAGGTCCCTTTCTTAAGCGTTGTTTTCTTTAGATGTGTAAGGAAAGCAAGTCTTCTAATCACTCTGAGTCTTGATGTCTCTATTGCAAAGTGAATATCATTAAAGTTGCTGTTAGAGACAAAGTAAGGAGTGGATAATCTTTTCCACGCAAAGAATTTTGCAGGAGAGGTATTCGGATTGCTGATAGATGCTGGTGGTTTTGTTCATTAGTATGTGACGATGAAGCCCTTGGCACTTTTTTATTTTAATTTAATTAATTTTTTCAGATTACATCTCAATTGTTATCCCATCACTTGTATCCTCCAGTTCCTCCCTCCCTCCCGCTTTCACACTATTCCCCTCCCCTAGGTCTATGACTCCTCCCCCACTATATGGTCATAGGGTATCAAGTCTCATCTTGGTAGCCTGCTAAACAATGATTTTACAGACTGGAGTGATGTTCCTTAACACGGATAGAGCTCCGTTTGACCAAGTGCTTCATTTTTCTCTGTATTCCACATTCAAGCAGCAACAACGGGACCACGTAATATTTGAAAGATCAAGTGTATCACAATTCTGAGGGACCCGGAGGCCACAATCATGTTTAATGATTCGCTGGAAGGACTAACAAACACTACATGAGTGTAGTCACAAACATGGATAGAATTAATTACGGTAAAAGGATACATAACAGACTCCGTAGCAGCAAGGGGGCTTCTGGGTAATCTCTAGGTGAAAGCAGAGGTCTTAGGGCCTCTAAGACAGGAGCCCCCGAGGGAACACAGGTCATCGTTGTGTGAAGTTGGCGATTTGGGGTCATTTCAAGAAGCTCAGTGTAGACTCAGTGCCTGGGATTTGTTTTGTAGCCTACATACAGGTACGCTCCACCCACTATCAACATAGTTCCGTATTCCTAAAGGAAAACAGGCTCAAACTTAACTGTCTCTATAAACAGTTTCAGGTGTCAGTAGAGTGACATACTCACTTCAACTGGGAACAGTTTAAAGAATTGTAACGATCTTTTTGCCAATAACAACTCCAAGGCTCTGCCTTGCGGCCGGTTTTTCTAGGGAAACTGGTTTGAGACCTGCCATGTTGACTTTTTCGACCTTCTCATGTACCAGGGTTGTAGCTCTGCTCATTAAGGCCTCTTACGTCACTCCTAATCCCCTCAAACTGTCTACAGGCTCAATTACCAGATAAAGGGAAGAAAGGAAATGGTTAGTGTCTAATGCTATAAGCCCCGGTTTTCTGCACTATATTTCTAGCTCAAGTCCACATGTTTGTGAATTAAAAATTCCTACAACTATTTCTTTTAAAGTCTTATTCTATGGGAGGCAGAGATTTTGCTGTTGTTATTTTTGTTTTTGTGTTTTTTTTAAACAGATACAGAGAACGGTGGTAGAATCACATCACTTAGTATTCAAGAAGAGCTTTTCATTATACAGTCGCTAGCCAACTGTATTAATTATTAGAACATGTTTGATTTTATAATCACTGCTAGAATAAAATCGCTGCGGATCATGTAAGATTTAGATAAAAACAACACTTTGATTCATTTGCTTGTTAGTATCGCCTACTACGGAAATAAGTTGCGTTCTGCAGTTGCATTTTGTGGTTTCTTACGGTGATGAAAAAAGATACATCATGCTTTCCTACGGGATTAGATCTCTGCCCATATTCTTGATAGTAATCCATTTTCTCTCTAAGAAGCCATCTCATATATTGAATTGAGGTCTAGCGTTTAACCAATAATGTACTGGCTTCTTTCTAACCTTATTCCATTAAAAGTTATTTGAAAGTGTGTGTGTGCGCGCGCATGCGTGCGCGCGCGTGCATGTACACGCACATGAGTGTAGATGCGGTGAAATCATATTTTGGTTTATTAGAGTGGTATAACTAATTAAGCATTCATTTGAAATTAGTAACAATTGTAGATCATACTTTTTAAGCTTGATATTCTGGAAAGTAAAAACTAACATGTTTAAACAACCTTATAGTTTACCCCAAAGCTCACAAACTTAAAATCTCGATCTTAAGAGAATCCATTGATCAAAATGCACACTTACATGTCAGACTGTCGTGTCAGAACCCAGTCTTTGGGCAGGCCTTGCTATCTGGGACAGCCGCCTCTCACGGATGCCCACAGTCCTCTACTGAGACATTGTCTTTGAGTCTTTAGCTAACAGACAGCCAGGCACCAGGATCTCTCACCTGGAAACAGGAGTCAACACTGAAGTTGAAGTATTGTGGTCACATCCTGCTCCCCACCTCCTTCCCTGCCTCCTGGCTGGAAATTAAGCAGCTGGCTGCAGCAGCCTTGCACCGTGAAATCTCCCTTCACAGCCATGTATACAAAGAGATCTCACTCCGGTCACGCGCCTCATCTCTTGGGGACCCGAGTATGCTGTCAATCTCTAGAGCTAGAGCCTGCACCACGCTCTCTCTATCCAGAGCATTAATGACTCCTCTAATGAACTCCTAACTCACCAGTAAACTGCTTCAGTGTCCTTCTGGAAACACACGAAAGCCTCTCAGTATTTTATTTATTGAAAACATTATAAAATGATAAAGTAACTTCATTTTTTTCTGTATATATGCACTCTACTTCTTGGGTTATTTTAATTATTTACTGCCTTTTACTTTAAGTTTCAACACTCCTATGTTGTACTGTATATTTTAAGGCTCTTTTTTTCCTTCTAAATATTATTTTAGCTTTCCCCCAGTTCTGCTGTGTATTTCTTTTGATCAGTTTAATTTTGTCATTTTGTAATGTTTTTATGATTCTTCTTTAACCTGTGAACTATGTACACATCTGATTTTTAAGTGTTTATTAAAATAGAATGACAAAGTGCTTTTCTAGCTTCTAATTACACACACTCTTTTATGGCTTGTAATTCCCCTTTACTGCCTATTTATTCTTTTTGTTTGTTTGTTTGTTTGTTTGCTTTGTTTTATGAATGGGGTCTCACTATGTAATCCAAGGTAACTTCAAACATGTGTTCCTCCTGCCTCAGCTTCCTGGGGGTTGGGATTACAGGCATGTGGCGTTATACTTAGCTAACTTCCCTCTCTTGTGACACCTATTGCACATGAAAAGTTTCCTTCTGCTGTGATGTACAGAGCACTTGTTTTTGGACCACCTGAAATATGTTTGAAAAAATGCAGGCTTATATATATATATATATATATATATATATATATATATATATATATAT
>OU015750.1:99064665-99075621 GCA_907169655.1 Acomys percivali | reverse complement strand
TATATATATATATATATATATATATATATATATATATATATATATATTTACTGCAGAACATTTTAATTAGGTTCTCAACCCTGCTGTGTAAGAACTGCAAATACAGAGCTACAAATATCACTGTCAATTTTGTGACCATTCAAAGATGATATCTTATTACTGTTGTTAATTTGTTTGTCTTTTATAGTCATGTCTCCATAATCCAACATCAAATTAATTAATGTTAGTGAATAAAAGAAATAATAGTGACCATATAGATGACTCAGTGGCTAAAAGGATATACTTCTTTTGCAAAGGACCTAAATTCTATTCCCACCAGCCTCATAAGACAGCTCACTACTATCTTTTTTTGTATTACTTTATTCTTGTTACTTCTCAATGGTTATCTCATCCCTTGTATCCTCCCATTCCTCCCTCCCTCCCATTTTCCCCTTACTCCCCTCCCCTATGACTGTGACTGAAGGGGACCTCCTCCCCCTTTATATGCTCATAGGGTATCAAGTCTCTTCTTGGTAGCCTGTTATCCTTCCTCTGAGTGCCAGGTCTCCCCATCCAGGGATATCTGCCTTCCATAGGCCTCTTCACTCAGATGTACATACTCATACACAGATACACACACACACATACCACAATTCAAGATTTTTAAAAAGAAACAATAAATGTAGTGTTATGTTTAAAAAAAAATTCCAGCAGTTGCCCATGTGGTACAACTTCAGGGAAGGCTAATTGTTTGACACAGCATTAGGTCTGAGCAATTCTCCTAGCTTTTAGTGCCCTGACTGAAACGTTAACAGTTCTGTAAGGTTTAACTGGTCAAACCTATTAGCATTAATGTATTCATGACTTCTGAGTATTTGAATTACCAGGGTCCATTTGACATAACAAGTCCCCTCCGTCATTACCCTGGCCCTTGTATCTGCCAAGGTGTTCAGGAGGAAGAAGGCAAAATTGGAAGCAGAGTCCTTTCAGTGTTCAGGAACAAAGGAAAGAAAGAGTGAAACTATTCTGAAGAAAAGAAAGCAGCCAGATAAGCTACAGCTGCCTTCTCGTGGTTTGCTGGGATGGTATAATGCACAGACCTATGCATAAAGTGCAAGTGAACAGAGACAAAGAATCAGATTCACTCACTAGTACAAAACAGAGTCTATTTATACCAGGAATTAAAATTATAATTAAGCCAGCTAAAGCTCAAAACTTCCTAGTATAGTTTTGCCTTTATTTTCCTCTCTCTATAAATAACAAAATTTGAATTATACTCACATTTGGCCACTAGTTTTGAGATTTAAAGGGAATATGACCAAAACCACTATTTCACCTTAATTCAAACTAATTAAATTTTCCTGTAGGCCCAGATTAAGTTACAAAATATGCTGATTCAATAGAGATGATAGAGATGTTTAATCACCACCACCACCACCACCACCACTGCCACTGCCACCGCCATTGCCATCATCATCATCGTCATCATCATCATCGTCATCATCACCATAAGCATCAGTAATAGTAATAGTAGTAGTAGTAAATCATCATCATCATCATCAGTAGTAGTAGTAGTAGTAGAATTAGTAGTAAGGATTTGACCCAGGGTCTGAAACATGCTAGGGAAAAGCACCTTATTATTAATTTCTACTAAGGCTCTATCTATCTATCTATCTATCTATCTATCTATCTATCTATCTATCAATCATTTATCTATATATCTTTTTGAGACAGAGCCTCATTAACTTACACAGGTTAGCCTTGACTTCTGTCTGTAGCTCCAGCAGGCTTTTAACTTTCAGTCTTCCTGACTCAACCTTCCTGGGCTGGGATTACATTTCTTCACTAATGGGCCTTGTTATTATTTATTTTATTTTTTATATTACCTTGTGTTTATTGGATATTACAAAGAGTATGGTGTTTATTTTTAAATATTTGAACATAATAACCTTAAAAAAACATGTAGAAAAATGAAAATGTTATTTAAAATGGCTGAAGCCAATACAAAAGTCTGTTAATATACAAATGAATAAATAAGCATATAAAATTTTACTACTTGATAAAAATATGTGGCCTATATATATTTTTTGTTTTGCTTTTATTTATTTTTATTTCATTTTAATGGATCTATTCTTTTTTTCTCTCTCTCTTCAAAATCTACCACCAGATGGCAGTAAATGCACCGGCTATTCTCTGAAAAAAAAAAAAAGTGACAACAACCTGATGAATTACAACTAAGTTTGTTTACAAGTGGTTTGTAGGAATAAATTTTCATTGGCAGGAAGAAAACTGGGGGGGAGTAGGTTGACTATTTTTAATGCTAATTGGAAGATACCACAAGACCAGTGACAAAGAAGATATCACAAGGCTAGTGACAAAGAAGAACCAAAATAGAAAATGCTTCACGCTGAGTTTGGGAGAGAAAAAAATTTATATATAAATTGATCAATTAAAAAAAAAAGGCCAAATCACATGAATGTTTAAACCAAGGACCTTCCATTCAATGCTTGGTGAAATTTGATGTGTTTGAAATATTTTCACAGATTCTCTGGCCAATACTTTCGCCTCTCTACTGTATAAACAATATGCCTGGGGGCAAATGGCAAAATGTACAACATCTTCCAAAATGTTGTCTATACCTTCAATACTCTTAAACTTACCAAAACCTGTCAGAAAACGACAAGCTTCAATTCTACCCCATTATACAGCAGCTCACAGGACTTTCTCTGAGATTAATCTGAATGGAATTGAAGGATGTCATGGACCACTGCATAACATATGATGAGCAAGAGAGCATACAGAACAAGACAGATGCTGTGGTCCAGACACCCACAGAAACACAGCAGGCGCCTTAGTTTGGGGTGTGACTTTAAAAGAGATTGGGAAATTGAAAGCATATCTAAGGAGCACAATCTGCCCCCAATAATCATAAAGACTAAATCTGTAGAAAGGGAGGAGACGGAGAAAACTGTAAATATGAGAAAGGCCGTTATATGAGAAAGAAGTGACATAAGAAGGCAGCAGAACAAGCCAGATGTCGAAATTCTTAAGGCGCTAAAGAAATGTATGCAGCCTGTAGACCTTTGATTCTCAGTTCTTACAGCATGCATGACTAACACACAGCCTTGCAGCTCCTGCTACAAGCAACTGGAAATGCAACTCAAGCTGTCATTGAAAAAAAAAAAAAAGCCAAACAAAACAGAAAAGAAGCAAGCCAGCAAAATGTTCATGGGTCAGAAATGAGGAGGGACGGATGGAAACTGGGATAGGGATGAAGGAGAGTGATGTTCTATGTCTAGTTAGGGTTACAATTGCTATGAAGAGACTCTTAAAAAGGAAAGCATTTAACTGGGGGTTAGCAGTTTCAGAGGTTTCACCCATTATTATCATGATGAGAAGCATGGTGTTGTACGGGCGGGCATAGTGATGGAGAAGGAGCTGAGAGGTCTACATCTGAATCATCAAACAGCAGAAAGAAGGGCTGACAAGATGGCTCAGCAGTTAAGAGTACTGTCTGCTCTTCCAGAGGTCTTGAGTTCAAGTGCCAGCAACCACATGGTGGCTCACAACCATCTATAGTGTGATCTGATGCCCTCTTCTGGTATGCAGGTGTACATGCAGGCAGAACATTCATATATATTAAATAAATAAATACATACATCTTTTTTTAAAAAAACAGAAAGAAAATGCCACACTGGCCCTGGCTTGTGCATCTGAAACCTCAAAGCCTGCCCCTGTGACCGTAATTCCTCCAACAATATCACACTGAAGTCCACCACGATGCCCTATTGGCCTACTGGGGGGGGTGCTTTATGTTTTTTTTCAGTACACCACACTAAGAGACTCAGAATGGGACATGATGCCCAATGGGCTTTCACTCAAAACAGTCACAAAGTTTAAGACCGTCTTGGCTGAAAAGATCCAAGGAGTTGGAACAGAATCACTAGTACAATACAGAAACTTGAGTTGGCACTTCATAAACAGAAAATTAATAAACAGGGGCAAGAACACTCTGCTGTTAAGTTGTGGAGAAATCTGTCTCTGCAAAGAAAGTCACCCGGGGCTCAGCCTTCACCCGTGCTAACTCGTGCTCAAGGCACTGGAAGGTATACTGCATGATGCCGGAGAAAAGTAAACTCCAACCCAGCTACAAAACCTATGATCTACAGCGGTGACCTGCCTGAAGGATACACTGGTAAAAATAACCAGCCAATAGCTGGTGGATTTAAGACCTACTGCGTGAGATGTTTGAGGCACCTATGAGCAACCATTGTCAGAGATGTATGGCCTCACTTTATTAGTATTGAGTGGGTTTCCCAAAACCCCCTCTCTTACCATGCTGATAGCTTTTTTTTTTTTTTTTAAAGAAATGGTTTATTTAAGCTTAAACTTGCAGGCAACAGTCCATCACTGAGGGAAGTCAGAGCACTCTCAAACAGGGAAAGAGCAAAGAGGCAGGACTGATGCAGAGGCCATGATGGGGCGCTGCTTACTGGCTTGCTCTGCCTGCTTTATTTTATTTTACTTTATTTTATGGTTTTTGTTTTGTTTCATTTGTTTTTGTTTATATATTTTTTATTTAAATAATTTATTCAGATTGCATCCCAATTGTTATCCCCTCACTTGTATCTTCCTGTTTCCCCCTCCCTCCCTATTCCCTATTTCACCCTATTCCCTTCCCCTAGGCCTGTAACAGAAGAGGACCTCCTTTCACACCATATGATCACAGCCTATCAGGTCTCATCCAGACAGCCTGCTTCCCCTTCTTCTGAGTGCCACCAGGCCTCCCCACCAAGGGGAAGTGGTCAAATAAGGGGCACCAGAGTTCATGTCAGAGGCAATCCCTGCTCTCCTCACAACTGTGGAGAATGCACTGCCCATTGGCTAGATCTGAATCTAGTATAGGCTTACTGCATGCATTGTCCTTGGTTGGTACAGTAGTTTGTGCAAGGCCCCTGAGTCCAGACCCGCCAGTCTTGATGGTCTTCCTGTAGGGTTCTAGGACCCTCTGGGTCGTTCTAGCTCTCCATTCTCCCATACCTCTCTCACCTAGAGTCCCAATAGTAAGTCCTAGCATCTGTCTCAATCCCCCGCTGAGTGAAGACTCTCAGAGGACATCCATGTTGGGCTAGTGTCCAATTATAAGTGAGTATATACCATGTGTATCTTTCTGGTCTGGTTAACTCACTTGGATGATCATTTCTAGTTCCATCCATTCGCCTGCAAATTTCAAGATTTCCTTGTTTTTAATAGCTAAGTAGTATTCCATAGGGTAAATATACCACAGTTTCTTTATCCATTCTTTGGCTGAGGGACATCTAGGTTGTTTCCAGATTCTGGCTATTACAAATAAGGCTGCTATGAACATAGTTGAGCAAATGTCCTTGTTGTCTGGTGGAGCATCTTTCGGATATATTCCAAGGAATGGAATAGATGGGTCTGGAGGTAGCCCTATTCCCAATTTTCTGAGAAAATGCCAGATTGATTTCCAAAGTGGTTGTACAAGTTTGCACTCCCACCAACAATGGAGGAGTGCTCCCCTTTCTCCACATCCTCGCCTGCATGTGCTGTCACTTGAGCTTTTGATCTTAGCCATTCTGATGGGTGTAAGATGGAATCTCAGAGTTGTCTGGATTTGCATTTCTCTGATGACTCAGGACATTGAGCATTTCTTTAAGTGATCCTCAGCCATTAGATATTCCTCTCTTGAGAATTCTCTGTATGTGCTTACAGCATTTTAGCCTTAACCAGCTAGCTGCTTTCACGATGATCAGTCATGTTCAGCACTGTACTTTCTTGCTTTCATTGTAAAGTAGACTGGAAAATTACAAGGTATGTAAATTTTCTCAGCCAGTGTTGCCAAATATTGAGGTGTTCAGATAAAAATAATGGTTGACCAGGAGTATAGATGACCCTCCCTCCCAATACCCCATTTCATTCGGCTGTCTCCAAATATCCAAGGGCATGCCTGAGGCAGGAAAAGGAGATATAAAGGTTATTGTACAATCCAACATTGGAATGGAATATTTCATAAAGTAGTGGTGGTAAGTCTCTCCTTCCTTGAGAGACTCCAGGAGTAGCTGGAGGAACGTGTTCCAAAGCTACTTTAAAGGATTCCTGGAGAAGTTCAGGCCAGATATATAGTTGTAGACATTGTGTCCAGTCAGATACGGCACACTCTTTCTAGAACATTTGTGACAGGTGGGCTGATTAAATCATGATCCCAGTGGTTCAGAGGGAATTAGCATGGTCCAGTAAATAACGAAAGCAAGGACACAGCAGAACAAGTGCTCAGCTATTCAAAGCCAGAGTCTTTGAGTAGAGAAATTCTGCCCTTGGTTTAGACCAATGTCTCATGCTAAGTACATTCGGAAATGTCCAGACCTTTGACCACCTTATGGAAAAGGCATTACAGAATTACATAAGCTCAATTTGTACTTGAAAACTGGCAAAACACTCAAATCGACCACTTGAAAAACTGGTGAGAGTAAATGCTCGTTAGTAGGCCGTATACTACGTGTTGTGGGACATGAACACTTCTAGGTTTCCCTACACAGGCAAAGAAAACAGAGTTTGCTAGAGGGTGTCCATTTCCTTGCGGTCAGGAACACCCATTGGATGTTGTGATTTGCTAAGGAATTAATGATTGGTTCATTCAGTTTTGCCAAAATCAGGTTTTTCTATCAAGCTATTGGAAGCTTGTAAAAGTCACCTTACTATAATAAACCTAGTTGCGCTACTTTGTTCAAAAGCTGAAAAATTTTATAGCTGATCTTAGTTTTGGCATATCATCAAATAGCTCTCAGCAGACTTATTAATAGAATTTTACTGTGGAAAAAAGGTGGATGGTATTATACAAAAAAAATTAGTAGCAGGATGAGAGGAAAACAGTATGAGAATAACAGTCTTCTCACCATAGAAGGAGAGCCTTTCATATCCTTGACAAATGAGATCTCATTTTTGTTTTGTTTTAAATAGCTCTGGCTAGTTTGGTCATTTATTTTCAGTCAGGTGAACAAGAAGAGTGAACCCGAATGTCAACAACAAGAATCTGAGGGCTGTAATTGGGAAGAGTTAAAGAAAAGACCATCAGCAGTCACCACTGCTGTGACTAATGGATGCTCTAGTACTGCAGGAAAATGTCACTGTAATGATGTGGACAAGTCCACATAATGGAAAGAAAGTGAGCTAGAGGTGAGGAGAGGGGGCTGGGGGAAAGGATGGTCTACCGAAACATACTGTATTTGGAAATGCCATAGTGCTATACAATGATATTATGCATGCTAATTAAAGACAATTATGTGAATGGCTCCCTGTGTCACAAAGACAGGATTTTACTCCCGGTTATATTTTTGACAGGAAAATTGCAAGCACTCAATAAATGCTTGTTGAATAAATGCATGCTTTGTTTATTATGCTTCAAAATTACAACAGTGCATGGTGGTGAATGCCCTTAATCCCAACACTCAGGGAGGCAGAGATAGGTGGATCGCTGTGAGTTCAAGGCCAGCCTAGTCTACAAAACAAATCCAAGGCATCCAAGGCTACATAGACAAATCCTGTCTCAAAAAAACAAAAAAACAAAAATAAAATAAAATAAACAAAAGAAAACCAAGTTGTCATTACAATTAAGACAGAAAATAAAAACTTCAAAATTTTATTAATAGAGCAGATATTAAAAAAGAAATATTTTGAAACCCTATAAGGAATATTTTTCAGAATCATTAGATGTTGTGAGAGAGAAAACCATGATGTAGGAGAGGGAAAAAAAAAAGAAATGAAATCCTTCCTGTATGTTCACATTGTTTAAAAAGATATTTCAAAGTTTTACTATTTCCTCCTCTCAAAGTTGAATGACCTTAAAATAATACACTTTTAATTTCAGACATTAAGAATATATAACTCACTGAACACAGGAAAATGTGCATAAATAAAATATATGCATTACTTTTAGAAAACTATCAGACTTCTTTTTTTTTTCCAACAAGTTTCAATATGTAGCCTGACCTAGCCCTAAATTGCCAATTCTCCTGCCTCAGTCTCCTGAGTGCTGGACTACAGACATGTGTCACTATGACTAGCCAAATTTAGATTCTTTAATAAAGAAATAAATGTTTAAAAAATAATAACATATACTAATCGAAAATGAGCCACCTTACAATCATTAGAAAAGGCAGTTAATATTACAGATAATAAAAATGTATGTAATTTCTGGATTTTTTCTAAACATCTATTCTATCTAACCAGGTATTTATGCACAACATTGGTTTGGGGGAACTGTTTTGCTTTGTTTGCTGTGCCTTCATTTGCTTGGTTTCCTGCAGTGCTAGGAATCAAATACCAGTCCACAAGCAAACAGAGAAAGCCCCCTCCTACTGAGCTACACATACATCCCTATTCTGTGCTGTATCTTATCCATTAAAATTGAAATAACATTAAGACACAGCATAATAAATGAAACCCAGCATTTTTTTTTACCACCTGTCTATAACTTCTCATTGTGAGCTTTCTCTTGGCTTTGTGGTGCTACAATAGAATAGTATATGCTGAGAAGTTAAGGGAAAGGAAATATATCTCTTACAGTTGTGGAGGCTGAAAAATCCAAAATTAAGGTGCTGACCTTTGGCAAGAAGGTCATCTTACTGCATTATCCCATGACAGAAGGCAAAGGGTGCAGAGTGTGAGCAAGAGGAACAGATTAAACTCATGGCCTCAAGCTCTTTCATAACCATCATTAGCTTGAGTATGAACTGGAACCACCATGACCTAAATAATTTCTAGTAGGCTCCACCTCCTAAGTCTGCAGAATTGGGTATTAAATTGCCACACATGTTTGGCGAAGAGGAAACATTCAAGCCATAGGTCCATTCTTGATGAGATAGTATGCTACACCATCCCAGATAAGAGTCAGTGTACCCAAATATGGGAAACCTGGCTTCTCTGAGGATAGGAGGTAAAGAGATTGGAGTCAAGCTCTATTACCTGAATCAAAGCATCAGTTTTGGTGATGTTTTACATGATCTAACTGATAAGTTATAGTAAACGAAATATTTTTCATATTCACAACTCATACACTACCAAAATAGCCACTGGCCAGCACTTCCATCTTGATCCTTCATAATACTTTATACCTCTATGATAGCTCAGTGGTCCAAAGCTGACACCAATGCTTTCAGAGTGGATGTGAGCAATATGGGAGCTGGCTCATTCTCTGTTCTCTGCACCTTCCAGTCTAAACAAATTCATGATTGTATCTTACCATTGTACTGAATGCTAATCCTCTTTATTTTCATTACAAGGTCAGATTCTTTCCTTTTCAATTACTATTCTTTTGTTTTGATTTTAAACTATTAATCTCTGTCTCTCTGTTTCTGTCTCTCTCTGTCTCTGTCTGTGTCTCTGTCTCTCTCTGTCTCTGTCTGTGTCTCTGTCTCTCTCTGTCTCTCTCTCTCTGTTTCTCTTTTTCTCTCGTGTTTAGGACACAGGTGTCACCATTGTGATAAGTACCCTCAAGTCATCACCTCACTGACAAACTTTTGGCACTGCTACCAGGTTCTTACCCATGTTTTCCAGATGAAATGGACACAGTCAAAGATTGTTATTGATCAGGTAATTCTCAGCTCCTGTTTTCCTCCCATAATAAATGTTGAAAATTGGGTTTGAGCTTGGCAAGTATTTTGTATCTTACAGGGAAACTGGTTTGGTTTCAATGGGATTGGTTGTACTTAAGTTACTAAGTAGGTTGACATTTGGACTTTAATCTAGAAATTCATTTGGTCCTCACTTCCTTGTTCTTGTCTCAAAGTAGGACCCAAGGGCTCTTAAAATGAATCAGAAGTGTGATTCTGCCAGCCACACATTTATTATCAGATAGGAGAAAGACAAAAAAAAAATAGATCCTTTGGTAACCTTATCCCTTTTACAGAGTAAAGAATATATTTGCCGAAGAAAGACAGGCAAAAGTTGGAGAAGCAATGTGGGTTAAAGTATTCCTGCTTGTTGGAAAGAAGGAAGAACAGCAGGAAGTAATGACCATTGTAGAACTGATGGCATGGAAAAACACCTTTGAGGGTCAGCATTTGGACTTCTTTTGGATAGGGTACAAGCACAAGTTGTACTGTGCTAATGTGGTTAGACCAGAATGTTCACGGAATGAGCCGGGTCCCAGATAGCTCACATGCACGTTGAAAGCATTGGTGTCAACTCTGGACCGCTGAGCTATCACAGATGTATGAAGTATGAAGTCGCTCCTCTCTTACAACTTTTCACACTTTCCCAGTGTACTTGTATGCATAGTTTAAGAGTGTGTTAATCAAGGGTACAGGACAGAGTGAGGGTTCAGGTCAAGAGACTTGGCACTTTGCCCAAGTCAGTGACTAATTTTCCTGGCTGGCCTTGAGCACTGGAGAATGAAATCAACATCTCAGATTATTCAAACAACGGGTGGATGGCTATCCCGTCTTCCAACTTAAGCTAGTTTCCCTTCTTCAGTTGTCTTCTTGCTCCACAGTGACACAAACACTGCCCTTGATGTTATAAGTTAATGCAGGAGCTAGGCTCACAGAGGAGGAAGCCAACATAGAATTGCCATCCAGAAAGAGCTTTTTTAGGAAAAAGAGCCTGGTGAACAAGGGGCGAGGCGCATGAGTGGCATACGGTGAGAATACTGTAGGCATTAGGAGAGCATGAGGAGAGACAGCCTGAGGTGAAAGAGTAGAAAAGGTAACCATTACGTATAGATGGATGGGGCCAATGCTCAAAGGAGAAAGGGACTTGGGAGAAATCCTCTGAGCAAAGGGGATTTTCTGACTTTTATGAGTTTGCAGGGGCTTGTGGAAAGTCCCACACTATGTTATTTGCTCCAGCATAGATTAGATGCCAAGGAATCAGGTACTGGGCAGGACCATTAGCTTAGACTGTAGCTGCAAATGAGAGAGAGAGAGAGAGAGAGAGAGAGAGAGAGAGAGAGAGAGAGAG
>OU015750.1:99030513-99064655 GCA_907169655.1 Acomys percivali | reverse complement strand
GAGAGAGAGAGAGAGAGAGAGAGAGAGAGAGAGAGAGAGAGAGAGAGAGAGAATGTGCATCACAGACTCCTTTCTCAGAGAGGAGAAGAGCAGCTAGAGGGTCTGTGGTCTAACAATTGCAATTTAAATGTAAGAATAAACGCTTGAAAATAGAAATAATAAAAGCTTGAAGAAAGACGTAAACATCGTAAGTGTATTTTCACACTATTTTGCAGCCGGTGATGAGTGGAGGAAGCCAATGAGTTTGCACTGGTCATCAAATAGTTTTTTTCAAGCACATTTTTTTAAAAAAAGCATTTCCTCACCATGTAGACCACCCTGGCCTCAAATTCTTTCTCCTCCTGCCTCAGTCTTCCAGGTGCTGAGATAACGCCTGCGTTACCACACACAGCCCAAGTACTTTTCAAATGAAACTATATGAAACACTGTGACAGGGGAGTAGGGGGACAGTAATCAGGACAGAAGTCTAGCTGTAGTTTGAACATGAAGTATCCCTCATTGGCTCATGTGTTAGGGACCCTGTGGAACCTATAGGAGGTGGAGGCTTGCTAAATGAAATATATAACTGGGGGTGGGCTTTTGAGTTTTATAGCCGGGTCTCACTTCCTGTTGTACCATTTTCCTGCTGCTATGCCTGCCCCACAGGAGGCATTGCATCTCTCTGGAATTGCAAATCCCTGCCTCCCTATCCTGGTTGGGTTTGTTGTCAATGACAGGACTTAGAGTTATCTGAGAAGAGGGAACCACAGTTAAGAAAATGCCTCAGTAAAATTGACCTGTAAGGCAAGCCTATGGGGCATTTTCTTAACTAGTGACCAATGTGAGAGGACCCAGCCCACTGTTGACAGTGTCACCCTGGGCAGGTGTTCCTAGGGTGTATAAGAAAGAAGGCTGAGCAAGCCTCTGGGAGCAAGCCAGCAATCAGCTTTCCTCTCCTCCATGGCTGCTGCCTCCAGGCTCCTGCCCTGACTTCCTTTGCTAATGGATTGTGATATGGAACTAAGAGTTAAAATAAACTCTTTCCTCTCTAACCTGTTTTTGGTCATGGTGTTTTTAATCAAAACAACAAAACCCTAACTAAGGCAATCCTGTTGTAGAAAGATTAGAAAGCCCTCTTGATCAGGTCTATGTTTAACAAACAGCGTGTCTTAAAAAGGCCTTGTGACCTCCAAATGCAGGAGAAGGTGAGTGCTGTGTACATGACCTATAAAGGGTCAGGACCTCCTGGCCAAGGAGCTATTTGAACCTACGTCCAGTTCCATTCTCAGGAGTATCCTTTTCTCTTCTTTAAGAAACTGACTTTATTTCTATCACCATTCATGTGTTTCTTGTTTGAATCTTTGTTTTGGTACAAAGGAGCCTGGAAATCTCAGTGGATGACCCCAGACTCAGACCCACACCGATAGATACACTACTGGGGAAAATGAAGTTTCTTTCCATTGGAGTCTGAATGATGGGTGTTGTTGGTTTTCCTGCTAAGAATCCTCTGTGGCCAGTGAAAACTAGAAAGTATAAGGCATGTGATGGGGACAGTGTGTGTCTGGCGACCTCCTGGACTCCATCAGCAAGCAGTGCAGCAACAGCACAGGAGTTGCTCAATTTAGACTCAACAAAGGAGGAAGGTGCCAGCTGCTTGACAACAGGGAAATAACTGGCTCAGAGAGAAAGCCCAGTGGGAGGTCAGACATCCTAACTGCCCTGCTACTATCCACCTTCTACAGACACTGACTAGCCTAGAAGATACAGGAAGATTTGCTTTCCCCTATTAAAGAAAAGTGCAATGCGCATCTCTCTTTATGACTTCCTTTAGAGTTACAAAATTGTAAAGGGGACTGGTGGCACCGTCTCATGGATACAGACACTTGACTCCAAGCCTGACAACCTGAATTTGAGCACCAGAACCCACATGACGGAGGGAGACAACTGACTTCATTGACTTTGACAAGTTGTCCTCTGACCTTCTCCCATACCCACGCATACACATGCGTGCACACACAGACACACACTCACACGTATATTTAAAAGAAGAAAGAGAATCAATGTCCCCATGAAGTATCTTTCCTAATCATGGAGGAAGAAGTGAAGCTGCATGAGAATTTTTAAAAATAACCCTCCCAAAAGAGACACACCAAAGAATTGTGGCCTCGCTTGGCAGACCTATAGTGAGGCCTCAGCTAGGCACAGGGACAGTCTTTTTATTTTTTCTCCTCTCACTGTTTCAGATGGAACTTTTCCAGCAGATTGATTTTCTCCAAGAAGAGGCAAAAAGACAACATACCAGGCTAGAATGAGGTAAGAAAAGCCTTTAAGACCTTCATTTGTACTAAATTGGTCACAAGGAAGCAAATGTTGCTTTAAAAGCTTTTCGCAGGGCATCTCATCCCAGCTTGCTCTGAGACGGAGATAATCGCCTCCAGCTGACCTCTAATTACCTAGTTTGGATTGGAGCCACACCGATTATGTGCCGCCAAATGGGTTTCACTGGAACTCAGATTTTCTAAAAATAAAGCAGCAGACAACTCAGAGCGAGTACCAGTCTCCTTGGATGAGTCACCCCACAGACTAAACTTAGCAAGGCTGTGATGTCCGCTTGCCAGAGCTCTTGCTGTCTTGATCTCATGGGTAGGAAATGCTGTCTTCTAATATCCTTGAAAATCAGCCATTCTGTCAAAAGCCACATGTGCCGAGAGACAGAAAGATGGGTTTCTGAGAAAAAAACCCTGTCCCTCTAGCCAGGGGCTACTGCCATGATGACAGCAAGTGGTGCCCATGGCAGATGAGATGGCTCAGTGATGGTGAGCCAAGATGGAAAAAACACCATATCACTAATTCACAAACGAATATTACCCACCAGACAGATGACAGCTCTCACCGACTTGCCACTTTGAGCGCAGACTATAAATATCAAATGAGCTTTGAGGGAAGGTCATGCTGTAGGAGACTCAGGCCTTGCCCAATGAATGTCCTTGTCCCAATGATAATTAAAAAGACAGAGTAGAGCAAAATATGAGATTGATAACTAACGGATACCTCTATTTTACCTGCTGGGTGAACTAGGACAATTTACCTAAGATCTCTGTGCCTCAGCTTCCATCAGCAAAACATAGGAAAAGAACTATTGGAATCACAGTGCCCCTCTGAAATGAAGAAGGTTTTCACAAACGGAAGCAAATATTTGTTTGTATCTAGATGGCATACTTACTGAAGACTTGGGGTGTCACGTGTTAGAACAGCTTGTGACTGCCTTCCCTTACACTCACTCCCTTGCACTATTTGTTTTCCCAGGTGTGCACAGTGCAGAAGCCTTTATCAGGATAAAGTTAGCAAAATGAAAGAAGCTTGATAGGTGAAGGTAACATATCTAAGTAGTGCCTCTAATGGAGGATTAAAACATGTGCACCACCACTCTTTTGTTTCTGTCCCCATGTGACACCTGTCCAAGTAAAGGGAAATGAACATATTAGATGAACAGGTGTTTGGTTAGAGACAAGAGGAAGAGACGTGTCTGGGCTTGATACAGTGCCATTTCACTAATTGACAAAACACATCCTACCTGCATCCGCTGACCTAGATATCACTCTCCAATGATGGCTACCTTCCACAAATAATTACACTGTGCTTTTGAGCTGAGGTTGAGGCCAGAAGTCACTTGGCTCTGACTATCACAAGAAAGGAGCTGAAGTCTACAGAACAAACAAAAAGAAGAAGGTGATGGTAGTGGTGGTGGTACTGGTGCTGGAGGAGGAGGACGAGGAGGAGGAAGAGGAAGAAGAGAGAGATTAAAAAGGTAGAACAGTGGTTCTCAACATTTCTACTGCTTCAACCTTTTAATACAGTTTCACATGTTGTGGGGACCCCCCAACTATAAAATTATTTTCATTGTTACTTCATAACTGTAGTTTTCTAGTTATGAATTATAATGTAAATATCTGTGTTTTCTGATGGTTTTGGGCAACCCTTGTGAAAGGGTGGTTCAACCCCCAAAAAGTCAAGACCCACAGACTGCTGTTCTAGAATGAAGAACTTTAGTAAATGTTTTCTGATGCTTGTAAATAAGCCAAAGATATTCATGTGTCATCCTTTCATTGTCAGTTTTCATATGCGAGGAGTAACAAATATTTCAGTCATTGTCTAAGAAGCCCAGGAGCTGACTATCTTAGTGTTAGACCACTTATCTGGTTTGCGTTAGGCCCGCAGTTTGATCTCCAGCACTGCAAAACAACAACAACAAACAACAACACACACACACACAGGGGATGAATTTTTAATGTCAAGGAAGGTAAGTTCTGAATCAGGAATAATTTCCTTTCACTTTAGACATTTTTATGTTTGCATCCCAAACAACCATGTTGTAAAATATTGGAAAGCTTTTAATCTGGTTGTGTATATGATTGAGGAAGTCAACATTCATGAGCAAATATAAAGATGAAAAACAAAATTACATTTACTATCCAAATAACAAACATTTATGGGCAAACAAATAAACCCTAAGTGACCTTGGGTAAGATATTTGTCCTTTCTGAACCTCAGCTCCAACATCTGTACGGAGGGGTTAGCAGTATTTGCCCCATTGTCTTGTCTTCAAGAACTTAGACCTAGATAACAGAATGTTTAAGAACAATACTGTCCAATCTTAAGAGTAAAGGCCAAATTTTGCAACGTTGTTATTGTTTTGTCCTGCCTTTCAGAGTTGGACAGACTGCCTCAGACTGTCCTAGGCAGATTTTTTTCCATTGTGACCTAGTTATAATGGGCTATAGAGAATGCTGTTAAAAAATATCTAATTCTTCTCGAAGGGCTCTGAGCGATAAACCAAAGGCTTGTATGACCTTTCCACCCATCATAATGGCCTGAAGAAAGGCCATTTATAAAGCAGAGTGTCACAATCATATGAGCAACGAGAGACGCCAAGGACATTTTTCTTAATGCCACTCTGTGCAGTCTCTGCCTTAGTAGAGGTTTATCCTTCTAATAGAGTAAGCAAATGAATCCCCAAGATAGAACTTCATGGTGTATTCAGGAAGCTATGGAATTCAAAAGAGAGAAAACAAGAAAGTCCTACTGCCTGCCCTGCTATACCAACATAATTAACTCTAACATTACCCTTGAAAATAAGCAAGATACAGACTTACATGTCACTCTTCTTAAGTTACCATGTTCCTTATTCTCTTTAAAAATACCAAGCACAGTGCTGGGATAGTGCGTGCTTAATAAAAATTCATTTTATTGATCATCATCCCTCCTTTTGTAATGGCAAACTCGTTTTGAATTTCTATTCAAAATGATCATACTAGAAATTTTCTAAGATTTTTGTGTGCAGAAAAATCATTACTGAGTAGTAGTACTATGATTTGACTAAGGAACCTTGTTTCTCCATGTAACAGTATTGGTATGGTGGGTTGTTGAAAGCTGTGTCCTTAGGGAAGGTCATTAGGTCATAGGGGGAGGAGGTACAACTGTCAGAATCTGTACTGACATGGGCCTTGCAGGACAGCATGCGTTGCATGAATGAAAAAACAAGGCCACTCCTTTTTTCATGTGGCCATTTCTTTTTCTCTTTCTACATTATGACTCCCTAAACAAGGACACCATGCTGTTTAGATTTTGCAGATTAAAAAGAAAATTATTAGTCAAGTGAAGGGGCTAAGACTGTTAACTTTGTACATTATCTATACTTTGTATTCTGTTCTAGAAACATAAGCTAAGCTAGGCATGATGCTGGCAAGTATGAACATAGACATTATGTGTGCTGAGGAAAGGAAAGTTGCAGCGTGGATTACTTCTGTTCTTCAACATCATATGGGAGATGCTTACCATGGATTGAAAAGGAACAGAAAGCAGTGCAGTGCCATCACTCCTCAAAGACCTGCAGTGGAAGTCCCAGGTGATTACTAAGGCCCACAGGACCGTCCCAACATAGAAGAGTCAAGGGCCTCACAATAGGATATAAGGCTCCATTTATCCTGTAACTGTTCCTAACAGACATACAGATCTTCCTTTTAGCATTTTTAAAATATTGATTTTATTTTTATTTATGTGTCTTCGTGTATGTGTGTGTGTGTGTGTGTGTGTGTTCATGTATTGGTCTAATGGAGGCCAGAATAGGACATCAGAGCCCCTGGACTTGGAGTTACATGTGCTTGTGGTCAAGTGCTGCCTAATATGGGTGCAGGGAACTCTGGTCCTCTGCAAATACAATAAACATGTCTAACTGCTGAGCCATCTCTCCAGAACTTTTTTTTTTTCATTTTGGTTTGAGACAGGATTTCTCTGTGTAGCCCTGGCTGTCCTGGACTCATTTTGTAGACAAGGTTGGCTCTGAACTCACTGAGATTAACCTGCCTCATTGCATTTATATTATTTGTGTTTATAAAAATTGAAATTATGTGTGTGTAAGTCATAAGACAACTAGCTGTAGTTGCTTTTCTACCAGAAATCTAATTTAAGTTGTCAAATTTAGTGGCAAGTGCTTTTACCTGCTTGGACAGCTCACAAAGCCCCATGACTTTCATTTAGTTTAATGCATTAAATTTTAGTGTACATCCTTACTTTATTTTGAGTCTTTTGCTGTTGTTCTTTTTAATGCTGTATTTTTATCGAGGTGCTCTGACTTCGACTCATTATTTAAGAAATACATATCTGTGTTTATTAGATCGCTTAGTTTTTGTTGTTATTTGGTACTTCAAGGTATGTGTGTGTGTGTGTGTGTGTGTGTGTGTGTGTGTAAGAGAGAAAGAGAGAGACAGCTATCAAGTACACATGTACTTACAAGTGTGCATGCATGGGTATACACGTGGAGGCCAGAGCTCAACCACAGGCAGGTGTACTTCTTTTAAAAAAAAATACTCAGCATCTCTGACTGGATTGAAACTCACCTACTGGGCTAGGCTGGTGGACCAGTGAGCTTTGGGGACCCTCCTGGCTTCCTTCTCAGTTGCTGGATTGCATGCTCACATCACAAAGGCCTTCTTTTATGTAGGTTCTAGGGAATCTTAGAAAGTCAGGTCCTAGCTTGTTTTGGTGGTGCACACCTTTAATCCCAGCACTTAGGAGACAGAGACAGGTGGATCTTTGTGAGTTTGAGGCCAGCCTGGTCTACAAGTGAGTTCAAGTCAGCCAAGGCTACACAGAGAAACCCTGTTTCCCAAAACAAACAAAGAAAGTCAGATCCTTATGCTTGCAAGGTAAGCCCTTTGTCAATGGAGACGTAGCCCTTGGTTCAGCCTTTGTGGCACTGATAACCATAAGAAGTCACATCTTCAGAGAAAATTTTATTTAAAAAATGTGAAACCCTTGATCTTGATGTATAAAGAAGAGTGATCCCCAAATTCACTGTGGTATTTTGTATGTTATAAAGTATGAGAGTATTATTCAAAGCTTAAGATAAATAAAATGCCAAAATGTCTTGGCCAGCAGTCAGGGTTCATTTGCAATGCACCATTGGCTGATCTGACATTAGCTGACCTTTCCAACTGGGCATCTACAACCCATGAGCGTTTCTCAGAGTGTCAAAAACAGATTCATACAAAGCATGAAGAGAAGAAGAGAGAAAACTTGCTTCAAGATCTCTGTGCCTGGTAACCTCAAGAAAACAGTCACACATAGGGCATTCTTAGCAGTCCCTTCGTCGGACTAGTCTGAGGAGTGAACTTAGAGGTCTCGTTAATCTACAGGGCAAACTGAAAATACAAGAACAATCACCATCCATGTACCAGGAAGACATACGTAATTTGAAAGTTTTAGGAAAAGACACCAAAAAAAAAAAAAATCCTTACCTGGGACACAATGGGACTTGTAAGGGACTTTACAGGTTTAACCTAAAGGTCAACCCGCTGTCCATGTGGCACACACATTTTTTGTTCTTTCTATTTTTCTACCTTCTCTCCCCACCCCAGTTTATCCTCTTGACCTACTTCTAAAGATGTTTGCCCACTTGGATGAGTACCTTTCTTTTTCCTTCCTTTCAGCCAGATCTCTACTGAGGACTGACTGGGAGCCAGGAGCTGCACTAGACTAGGATTTAGAAAGAAAGAAAAATGAATGATCTCTTAACTCTGGGAGAAGCCACATACAGCAAACACTCTCCCCTTGACTTCTTCTGAAGGCTTGCGTATTGCTTTCAGTCACACATGAAGACCTTTGGCACTAGAGAGGCTGGAAGATGTACTCTGTTCACAAACCAGTGGAGGCAGATGAAGCCGTCCCCAGGGCAGGACCCTGGGCTTCTCCTCTGGGTCTCTGCTTCGAGTGCGTCTCATTGTCATTCCACCATTCTTCACCTGTGCTTCCCCATCTTTCTTCTATTTTCAAACTCCTCACAATCTCCCTTCATCTTTGCCTTAGGAGATGGTAATTAATTATAACTGATAAAAAAAAAATCCAACTGAATTGCCCACGGCCCTGTGAGAAGAATCCGATGTCGATGCCTTTGCTCACCTTCCCACAGAAGATCACAACACCCAGACCTTAGAGGAACACAGACCTTCATCCCTGCTTTATAGAGGATGGATGTGTTTGTTTTCTTTAGGATTCTCTGGTCTTCATGACGCTTATGGGTATAGAGATGAGACCTTGAGTCCTAGCCCAATAGTCTCCCATCTTCGGATACCTCCTCTGACTATTTATGAATAAGTAAAGCTGAACAGGGAGAAAATGGCAGAAAAAGGGTCGTAGAAGGAAGGGGGGAAGAAGGGAGTCAAGAAGTGGGCAAGAGAAGATCAGGCTGCATCATTAGTGCTCATAGCTTGAAAATTTGCTACCGAAGCCATCTCACTTGTTGACATAAAAGGCAAATCGAAACCCATGAAGAAAGATGAGAGAACTGGGAGGTGAGCATGCTCAGCAGCCCAGAAGCACACAGTCCATCTGGCAGGAATAAATGCTTGCAGTGTTGGTTTCATAGAAGGAGTCTGGTTTCATAGAAGTTTTTTTTTTTTTTTTTTTTGAAAGGGGACATGGAAGATGTTACAACAAAAGCAGCACAGGGTATTAATTGGCCAATACTCTAATGTTTGTGTTAAGAAAGTATTAGGACACCTAGGACATTTAGTCCCTAAGCAGAGAAGACTGGGAGAAAATCAAGGACCTATCCCCATGCTGCCTTGGGGACACACTTTCCTAAACAGAGAAAGTGTTCTGCCTTCTCTGCCTCCTGCACACACCGCAGGTCACATATGAACTTAGACTGCATCCCTGCCATGTAAACCCTCTCATCCCCTCAGGAAACCTTTAAAAATAGACCTTGTGCTTTCCCCAGCAGGACTGAAGGAGCCTCTCGTATAGGCCCCTCAATGTGCTGCTTGCTGAGATATAAATAAATCTCTCCCCTGGAGGATGGCTTGACTCAAGATCCTTCTCAGTAACCATCTTTTCCATGTCTCCTTTCCTAGAGCCCAACAGAAAGTGCACAGAACAAGTTATTTCTTACTCTCGTGTAATATGGTGTGATTACAAGTACTAAGAACTATGATGGATTTTTAGAGGTAAAAATCAACCAGGTTGTAAGACTTCAACATCTAGGAGGACATGATAATCTTAATTCTAGGTCTTCTGGGTCTGAGAGGAGTTTATGGGTTCTTTATCTTTTTCACGTTATATTTATTTTATTTATTTATATTTTCACATTAAAAAGACTTTCTGCAAGAAACCTCATCAGAAGAAATACAAAACAAATCTCTGATGGGTTTGACCACCAGATAGTTTAGTCTTTCACAATTAAGCTTAGTAGGTTAGGGGATTAAGATAGTTTTAGAACAAGATAGATGTTTTAAGTTAATAGAGATGAGATATGGTAGATATTAATCTCTATTCAGAAATTTAGAACCAACAAGATAGGAAAGGTGTTTACTTCAAGTTTGCCAAATACAACTGGCCAAATCACTATGAATGTAACATTTATATAATTCCTGGTTCTTCCTGCTGTATGTAGTTTATTTTATTCATGTGTAATAATATAAATGTATATATTAAAAAGAAACATAATAAAAAAATTACAAAAATAAAATAAAATCTGATATCACAAAAAAAGAAAGAAAGAAAGAAAGAAAGAAAGAAAGAAAGAAAGAAAGAAAGACATACAAAACAGATGAGTTATTTGCCACCAAGTGAACTACTTGCCACCAATTGCTGAAGTAGAAAAATAAAATAAGAAGGTAAAATAAGATCAAAGTAGCATCCCAACGGAAGGACGTTGGGAGAAATCAGCCTCTTGGCATCAAAATATATTGGAACAGAACCTTGTTGAGAAGCAGCAGGCCTGTAACAGAAATCGATCACCCAGGGAATAGGACAGAAGAAAGGAGTAGCAAACTAGCAAAGCTGACAGAGTAACAACACTGTAGTGGAGGGCTAGCCTCAGATAACCGATCCCTAACATTCAGATTAATGATGCTCCCGGCAAGCAACTAACTATTCCGTATTCCCAAGGCATAGTCTGGAAGGGTGTGGTTAGCAATCAAAGCAAGTTAAAAATAGGAAGGAATCAAATTTAACCTACTTCTCATTAGAGAAAGCTGGTGTCTGTCTACTCCCTTCCTCAGAAAGAACACAGTGTTAACTCGTCAACACCCACAAAACACACTATCAGTGACTTTCAGACTAGTGCATACGTCTGGAGGTAGAGTAAATGACAAACAGCAACTGAATTTCATCTCTGATTCAACCCACAGCTACCTAAGCTGTATAAATAGGATGTTTTTAATGGCAGGTTGCAAAGTTTTCCCCCGACGATGCACGCCTTTAAAAAAAAATTTCATTACTTTTCTGGCAAGCATTCTAATCTGATTATGTACATTTTAGCTTGCTACATTTAGATTTACCCTAATTACATACATAAGGAAATAAGAATTAATCTATTTCATAGTGACAATTAATGAGCCTACTTGAGACTTATTCAGAATAGTTAATAATTTTAGAACCGGAAACAAATATTTGGTTAATAGAATTTGCCAGGATTTATATTTGGGGAAGAAGAAGCCCTTTATCTCCATCAAATAATAGTAGCACATCCATTTGTTATTTTTTAAGTGATGACAGCAAAATCAATTCTAAGGGGGGGAAGAGGAAAATGAGATTCTGAATTCTCAATATACCTTCTAGTTCCTCTTGACACACTAATTAGTCACCCACCCTCCTTTTTCTGCCTTGCAGGGTGTTTGCTTAGAGGAAAACATGAAACTGCCAAAACCTAGGAGTGGCAGTGACTAATGAAGAAGACGATAGGAAAGTGACAACTTCTTTGAATGGAGCCATTAGCTACATGCTGTTATGCTGTTTTGGTGGCTCCAAGCTTCTGTGTTCTAGTTTTTCAATTGTTTACAGAAATTCCTGTGGAGAGCTACAGACTGTACATTGCCCGTCTTTGATAGACTGTGGTTTGTGCAATTATGGAAGACATATCTTTTCTAGTTTGTTTTTCAACACTGTTATTGCTCTTCTCTTGAGATTCAAGAGGATATAAAAAAAAAAAAAGACAGTGTTTCCTCACCCCTGTCACTTTGAAGAGTTTGCAGAAATCTCTTTAAAAGTTTTGAATGTCGAGTATAAATGACAGCAACATTTCTAGAAGGCTTAGAAAAAAAATGGTTACCTTCAGAGTTCGTGGCCAAAATTAGATTTAAAAATATATATATGAGCTGAAAAGACAGCTCAGAGGTTAAGAGCACTGGCTACTCCATCAAAGGGCCCAAATGATGACTAAAATTACCTATCTGTAACTCCAGTTTCAGGGAATCTGATGCCCTCTTCTGGCTTTTATGGGCACCGGGCACCAGCATGGGACACAGCCATACATGAGGACCAAATACCTATACACATAAAATTATCTATATTATGACCTTAAAATAATGGGGACTATTTCAATATTTTAATTTCCAATGGTTCCTTGAAACAGCAGGAAATTATATTTTAGATTTTATAAGAAAATATATAACTGAATTGAAAATCATTGAGAACTGGTAAAGCAGTAATTCATAAGAAAGGTCTCTATCAGGGTTGAACACAAAGATGTAGCCAGCTGCAGAGACAAAAGGGCAGGACCAAATCCAGAGTAGGCACGGCAGGTCTGGGTACAGATGAACTAGCAGGAGTTTAGTCAGATAGCAATTGAGTTGGCCAGATCAACAGCAGCAATCAAGTAGAACTGAAGACACAGGGACAGTCAGGAGTTTAGTTCCTGACACTTACACCAGGTGTCAGATGACAGATTGGTCTATCAGTTTATAGATCCAAGTGAAAGGGTTGCACTTCTTCTTTGTTCTGTGCTGTTCAGTGAGTTCTTGGACCCAGTTTTTTAATTATGACTTTAGTATACCCATATAACCCTCTTGGTGTTTCTCAACCTGAGAGTCACAACTTTTCTGGGTAGGTTGACCCTTTCACAATGTTATTCAAGGGGTAGCCTAAGACCCTCCTGCATATCCAATATTTACATTACTATTCATAAAAGTAGCAAAATTATAGTTGTGAAGTAGTAACAAAAATAATGTTATGCTTGGGTATAGAAGGATACAACACCTGTCAATTAAAAAAAAAAAACCTATGGCCTATAGCTTAGGCAGTAAATAGGGGTGGACATCCAGTAGGCAGAAAAGATTCTGGCATAGAGCCACACAGGCAGGATTGAGCTGCGAAGATATGAGGAAAATGGATACATAGTGTCTGAGCTCAGGGAACCTGCCTCGTTGCAGAATGCAAATTAGTATAATGGGTTATTTTAAGCTATAAGCTAGTCAGAGAAGAGTCTAGCTGTGTGGCCTAGGTATTTGTATAATATTTAATGGGTCTCATGAATCATTATTCTGGGAGATAAGGGACTGGAGGAAAAATATAGTGTTGCACTACTACAGTTGGGGTCACCCCATCATGAGGAACTATGTAAAAGGGTGACAGCAGTAGGAAGGTTGAGAACCACTGCCCTATAGTCTCAATTTAGGCTGATAAATTTATAGGGTGGTAAAGTTTCTACTGCCAGGAAAAAGTCTGCAATGCATTGATAGGCCTGGACAGATGGTCTGTCTGTTTGATTGACCTGTACAATCTTTCTCTTCCTGCTAAGCAGAGTCAAAGACTGCTTATAAAATGAAGTTTCTCAGAACAAAACATTGGGAGGAAACCACTGTCTTGATCAGTATGTTCACCTCAGGGAAGGAATAGTATGGTCTCAGCATTGGTATTTACTTTGGATTTTTTAGTCCATCAAAAGACTTTTTCCCTAAGAACAACCCATTTTCTGCTGATGGAGAAGCTGAGTAAATGGTCCTAATTCACAGAGAAGGTAAGTTGCTGTTGATTATCACCTTATAGCCATATTTTCTTCTACTCTCATTTGTTTCATTAATTATCACTGGACCAAGGACACTGGGTAAAGGCTGGGCCTCTGATAGAGTCACTTCCCCCTGTAGCTTATTTGATAGCTCCAGTCTTTACTCTTGCAGCGGTGAGGCCTGAGAGCTGTCACCTGTCTGGTAGACAGTCTTTTGTGAATTAGTGACATAGTCTTTTCCATCTCTGTATCACTGAGCCATCTCATCTGCCATGTGCCCTGCTGGCTGTCATTATGGGATAGAGGGCCAGGTTTTTTTTTCTGTCTGACAGACACTCTTCATCTCAACAGAATGGCTGGTTTTCAGATATTTTAGAAGAAAACAGAATTTTCTACCCATAAGACCAAGACAGATACTCAGAGCACTGTGTCCTTTTTCTTGACTACTTTTCTTGGGAAGCTCAAAATTGTGAGGAGAAGGTACCAATTTGCTCTCTCTGTGATGAAATTCCCAGACGTTTGCTGAGAAGGTGAGACTTCTCATTATGGTTAAGATTTCTCATACAGTTGCCTATATGGTCAGGGCTTCTAGATCTTCTCCATTTGTTTGTATACCTGCATTACTAGGATCTGGTAGGGGCTGTAAATGGGTAGCCAAATTCAATCTGAAAAGCTAGCACATACCAAACAACTCAAACTTTTAGGGCATGGAACAAAATGGCTAATGCAATAGTAGTCTTAGAAGCTATCTAAGAGTTTCTTTTAAAATATGGCATTGAATTCAATAGAAGAAGGGTCGATCACTCTGTACTGTTTGAAAGGCACTCAATTCTATCCATGTGAATCCACACATTCACAGGATTTGTCTACAATAGTTGTTAATCAACTCTACTCCAAACTAAGCCAAGTTGGAAAGCCACCTATTTATGTAGGTAAATTAAGGGTCCTCCAGAATATGTCTTTCTGGCAGAAGTCATTTTGAGACCTATTATAAGAAAAAAATGCGTTTATGAAGATGTCTCCATTTGTAGAGGTATCTGCTGGTCTGGAAAAGATAAAATAACTAAGTCACCAGGTACAACTAAAAAGAAGAAAGCATCTACTTAAGTCTATTAACAAGCCTTACCTTTATTTAAGGTCTTTCCTGGCCATCATGTTATAACCAATTTTTTACCCAGACAC
Organism: Acomys percivali; assembly: GCA_907169655.1. Lineage (NCBI taxonomy): Eukaryota > Metazoa > Chordata > Mammalia > Rodentia > Muridae > Acomys > Acomys percivali. The sequence continues at coordinate 99,050,212 of OU015750.1, read as the reverse complement.
TTCTTTATCTTGTCAAATACTTTATAAACCTGAAGCCTACATTTTGTGCATTTGACTTATAATTTTTCCACTTTATCTCACCTAACAACTATACCTTGGAAAATGAAAATGTAAGGGAAATGACTCATCCAGAGTGAAAAGGGAACTATCTAAAAACTGGCAAATAAGAAGATCTCAAGAGCCTGTTTTATAAATAGTAGTTTAAAAAAATTTTAATCCACCTATCCTGATAATCTCACCTCATTTTATCCAGATACAATTCTAAGCCAGGTAGTCTTTATAGATCAGTAAGTATGATGTCGTTGTAAATAGACCACTACAGACAGATTTTTAAAAAATAAAAGCTGTATGGTTTTTGTGAAAATCTGAGTATGTGTGTATTTATATTTTATTGAGTATGATAGAGGATTCATTCCTCAGATGAGCACAGCTAAGGTCTACAATCTTGGACAATTATAAGCTACCAAAGCTACTGAGTAGTTGCTGAAACTTTATATTAGAAATTGGATTATGGAGTTTCACAGACAATAGGAGTGTTCCGTTTAGAATAGGTGACAGTTTAATAGAAAGCAAACAAGCAGGGCTTTTGCCTCACAATAGCATGTCTCATAGATGTGTTGCCACTGAGCATTGTTATTAACTAGACTTTATTGGGCTGAGGCATGTGGGTAGGCTTCTCAGTTTAATTGTCCCACCCAAGAAGTGTTCATAACACTCTTTTAGTCACAGTCTCATATAAAACTTCCAGGGATTTGTAAAAGGAGAATAAAAATAACAAGGAACAGAGCCAATGCCTCTAAACTTAATGGACATTTTTTCTTATTGTATGCAAACTCTATATGTCACTCTTTCATGCTTATAATTCATTAAGATTCTTAATCTGCCAACTTGTGCCCATCAACAATTCTAGTAAATTTTCATCCACTTTCTCTTACATATTGGTTTTGTTAATCCTACAGATGCTAGGAGAAAGACCACTGACCCAAATCATAAGGGCAAATTAATTAAAGCAAGCATTATTATTATTATTATTATTATTATTATTATTAGTAGTAGTAGTAGTAGTAGTAGTAGTAGTAGTAGTATTTATCATTTTTATGTACACGGGCTCTCTCTCTCTCTCTCTCTCTCTCTCTCTCTCTCTCTCTCTAAAGGCATGGTTCAAAAGATCAGCACTGGACACTGAGAAAAATAAGGGTTTTTTAGTTCAGGAATAAGAATTGTGGGATTTAGCAGAAAAATAGGCAGGGTTACAGAAGCAGAACATAAGCATAACAAATTGGTCAAAGACATGGCTACTCTTTCCAGGAACAGGCAATACAGACCAGTTGTACTTAAGGTTACAGGTGGGGCATAGCCCAGTCCTTGAGAAACAGAGATTTAATCACATGCAGGAATGAGTCCAGTTTGTTTTTATTATAAGATGGCTTTCAAATCTAAAATGGAGGCAGGCTGGTTTACAATTCTTTTAACTTCTTAGTTTCTGACATGGTGAAAGTCAGGGTTCACTTTTGGAGTTATGAATTTCATTAGTAAAGTAATTTAAGAATGGACTCAAATGAAAACTTCAGGGTGGTTTTATTAGAGTTTAAACGAAAATCCTCCTGGGTACACAAGATCCAAATCTCAGCAGTTCCCCAGAGGAGAGCCATGTGATTTAAGGCAGCTGGTAGGCCAGACACATGTAGATAGGTAGTAATATAACAGAAAGGAACTAAGAGTAAGGAAGCTCAAAGAGTTAGAAAAAGTATACTTAGGTTCTGGTCAGCATGTGAAAGAAAGAGACACACAGACAACAAACAGAAGAAAGAAGGAAGAAAGCAGCAAGAGTTGCTTTCTGACTTCTGCTTCAAAAATGCAGGAAGACAGCTGAGTCTCATGCTTGCTTATAAAGACCATCCTGGAGGGGTAGGAGCTCTCAGAAGAAAAAGTGAAGTATCTCTCACTTATTCCTTCTATTTCCGGCTTAAGGTGGTTCGACCTTTTTAAAGCTAGCCCCTTAGTCTGGTGATTGACCTGGTCCAAATAGAATGTTAGGTCTCCAGCCAGGGCAGAGTTTCTAGTCTCTTGACTAAAAGAAGTTTTGTGTTTGTTTCTTTGCTTGTTTTTCTTAGTGGGCCTTTGTGGGTCTCCTCTTCCATGGAGCGGGTGGGGGGAGAGGTGGATGTTGGCCAGCAGCCCATGAAAGCAGGAAGAGCAGAAGGCAAGGTTCAGGGCTCAGAAGGATAAAGCACTACAGAGAATTACCTCTGTAACTGACCTCAGGGAGATAGTTCAACTTTATTTGGGGAAAGCAAAGGCTTTATAGTCCTTGTGGAATGGGTGGGGAGACCCCAGGATAGGTGTACATAATTGGTTGGAACTAGGCTGTCTAATGCAAGTCAAGGATGCTATCATATGAACAGGATCACAATATCTAATTATCCATAAGGCACAGGGAAGGGAGATCTAGGAGGGAACTGTGCCAAAGGCCTTATATCAGATGTGGTTAAGGGCACATCTCCCCTAGGGACCCTAGGGACACTCTCCAGATGAGCTCAGGCACAGAGCAGGAGGCCCTGCTGGGCACAGGGATTTCTCTACCTAGCATCCAACTCAGAAAATCTATCCAGACTGGGGGGGGGGGGGGACTGTAACCTCAAATAACAGGGTCCTTCCAAAAGGCCTTTATTAATATTTTAATATTATCTTTGCAATTTTATATCTTTTGATATATTCTTAGCTATGGTCACTCCAATCTCCCATAAACTTATGAGTTAATCTGTTTTACATGACTTTTTTTTTCACTTTATCTTTTTGGATCTCTAACCTGAATTTTTTTTTCAGATCTACCTTCCAAGTCACTGATTTTTTTCCTTTGGCTATGTTGAACTTACTACTTAATTTATTAATATAATTTTAAATCTTATTAGTAATTTTTGACTTCTATAGGTATGTTCCTTATCTTGTCTTGCTTTGCTTTTATGTATCTTTCTTTTTAATCATTCAAAATATATTTTATCTGGAATTGTATTTCCTGTAATCTGGAGAATTATCTAAATATCTAGTTTAATATGTTGACAGAAACTTAAATCCCTGAGATATAAGACATTTACGTGTACTTGGGTTCTGTTTTTACTTCATAGAAAAGTTCCAAGGTTCAATTATGCATGTTAGGATTACTGCTCTGCTTTGATTCATTCTGTTTATGTTGTGTAATGTATGTAAACTATGCCTAATGTACAGTAACATACAGAGTGAAAAGCAACCATCTGAGAGAAGTCCTTCATCCAGCCAGAAACCTGAGGGAAACCAGCACTGGTTCCTCATAAATCATAGTGAAAAACATGGGTTAAAATTGATTCCATGCACATCACTTGCTTGTCAACTACAAATCAGGTGCAAACTGCTACAGAACTGACTGGCACAGAATGAATTGAAGAGAATAATGGACAGAAATTGAAAGTCAAGGATGTTATCAATGGAATACCCATTTACTGTGGTTTACATTATATCCCGGAAGATCCTTCAGGAACTTATCATTGACTATTATCTGGGAAGGTACCAACTACTCTCTTGGCTCCACAAGTTTTCTGAATCCATTACCAGCTTTCATCATAAATTTTAAGTCTAAAATTCTCTAGCTGTATTTGTAAATATTACTAGTTATGGAATTCGAAGTCTATTGTCTACACTGGTTTTTTTCACATTTTTATTCCTCAAATAAAATAATATTGTAAGCAGCTTCTGACAATTATTAAACACCTTCTTTTAATTGCAGGGATGCTAAAAATAAAGCACTCTCTGCTGTTCTTGAAACATGAAAGAAAACGCACACTTCTTCTTGGCCTATTTGTAAGCCTGCTTGTAATTATTTTTAGTATATTAGTAATTTTCGACTTATGCAAACTGTCCTTACTGGTCATGACAGTGAAATTCTGATTTTCTTGGTAACAGATTTTATCAGGTACACAAACAGCACTCAAGAGCTACACTCTGCAAGCTTTATTTCACCTTTGAAAAATCAATGATACCAAATGACAACAGAGATGGATTTTTTAAAGAAAATAAAGCACTAGTCTATGTGACCACAAGCTTCCCATATGGACTGGCAAAATTCCAAATAATTTAAAGAAGAAAGTAAGTGTACTTGGTGGACCATAGTATAAACAAAACAGACAAATCCAGAAGTAGCACTTGTCCCCAAATCCATGCTTACCTGCCCTTGGTCTAAATCATTTTGTCCTCACAGCATACTACAAAGTGATGTGACTCTAAACAGATTTAACATTGGGGACTATTATAGCACTATGGCAGGGAAACTGTTATGCACCTGTTTGATCTTAGAACAAACAATCTAAAGCTTCTCAGTAGCCCTTTCTTGAATTAACTGTGAAAAATGGGCGTGAGTGGCCCATTTTATCTTATGCTAATTTTAAAAAATAACATTTGTTTGTTTATTCTTTGTGTTTGCTGGGCAGGCATGACATGGTTTTCTCTAGAGATCAGAGGACAACTTGGGAGAACTGGTTCTTTCCTTCTACCATGTAGGTCCTGAGATCCAATTCATATCATCAGGCTGGTGACAAGTGATTTTACCCGCTGCATCATCTCCCAAGCTATTTTCACAATAAGTTGCTTCCTTTGATTCATTGTCCTCAAGACTCATTCAGAAAATTGGGTTACATTAAGTGTTGCTTCAACTATTTATCCTACTAAAGAGAACTGACGTGTTCTTGCAAGTATTATTACTAGTCTAACTGACCAGGAAGCAAATACTTTATTTAATTGAGTATCCTGATAAGCCGAAAGAGAATCAACATTTAAAGGGAAATACATCTTTATGCTATGACTTTTCTTGTATATTCTTAACAGTGTTTAGTGCCATTCTCCACATGAGAATGGAGCAATTTAAATTTTAAGAGCTCTGTTTAGAGATGAGAAGAACAGGTAAGAAATACAAAATGGCTTGGAGATCTGGGGGCAAGTAACATGGAACTCAAATGGAGTCATTAACAGAAATAGAAGAACCAAGAGGAGAAAGTAGAAATTGGTGTTTTTCAGGCTAAATGTCTCTCTGTTGAAGAATGGATAAAGAAACTGTGGTACATTTACACTATGGAATACTACTCAACTACTAAAAACAAGGAAATTCTGAAATTTGTGGACAAATGGATGGAACTAGAAATGGTCATGAGTGAGTTAACCCAGAAGCAGAAAGACTCACTTTGTATATACTCACTTATAATTGGGCACTAGCCCAAAAGGCACATCCCACAAAAGTCTTCACTTACCAGGAGATTGGGATAGATGTGAGGACATCCTACTGAGATGCTAGGTAAGAGAAATATAGGAGATGGGGAAATAGAAGGATCCAGAGGGTCCTAGAAACCTACAAGAAGAACATCGTGATGGGTAGATCAGGGGCCAGGGGGTTCTGCTCAAACTATTGCACTAACCAAGGACAATACAATACTAAACATTGAACCCCTACTCTGATCTACCCAATGGACAGGACATTCTCCACAGTTATGTGGAGAGTGAGGACTGACTTGGACATGAACTCTGGTGCCCCATATTTGACCACCTCCCCTTAGTGGAGAGGCCTGGTGGCACTCAAAGAAAGAATAAGCAGGCTACCAAGATGAGACTTGATAGCCTATAACCATATAGTAGGGGAGGAGGTCCTTCTCAGTCATAGACCTAGTGGAGGGGAATAGGTGAAAGTGGGAGGGAGGGAGGAATGGGAGGATACAAGTGATGGGATAACAATTGAGTTGTAATCTAAATAAATTAATAAAATTAAAATAAAAAAATTTTTAAAAGAAATTGGTGTTTTGACATCTCAATTTTTAATTAAAAACTTGAAAATAAAGTGAAGGTAATTGAAGACATAAATGTAAGCAAATAAATAATACAATGGAACCAGAATTGGTAAACAATGATAATTCAAGATCCAGAAGTCACTGCAATTATCAGTAAGAGAAACTTTTAGTAAGTCATGAAAACATTTTAATGAAAAAAAAAAGCCTAGATAACATGAAAGCAAATGAAAAATTGAATGTGGGATTTTGGTGATTTATAAATGACTGATAGCCTTAACACATAAACAACTTCTCAGCATTGAATTAAAGTATATAACTGGGCAAGTGGTACATACCTTTAATCCCAGAACTTGGGAGGCACATCTCTGTGAATTCAAGGCAATCCTGGGCTACATAGTAAGACTCCACCTAACAAACAAGCAAACATACCCCCCCAAAAAAAACAAAAACAAACAAGAAAATGAAGAATACACAAAACTATAAATGGGCATTTCACAGAAAAATTAACTCAATTGATCAATAGATTTTGGGGGAAATCATGCACTCTTCCACTCAATTGGAGTAACGCATTTCATTGGATTTTTCAAGAGGGACGGGATAGGAGGAACACCTCATTGGATTATAGAATCAAATGATCTTATGTTGTTGTTGTTGTTGTTGTTGTTTTAAATCATGATATTATAACGAACTTGGAGTTTTTCAGGAAACAAGAATATGTCACTTGTTGCCATTGAGGGTTACTTTTAAAATCAACCAAGATTCATAAATAGAAGGAACAAATCAAATATGCATAACTATCTTCCTTGTGTAAATTATATTTTAAAGTAACTAGACCAAGGAAACCAGGACTGGAATCCCAAGCAAAAGAAGAGTAAACAGTATCGATATGGCTTTCCAATTCTTAATGGAATATCGATCTAGATAAGGAGAGAAGAGGAAACATAAAATTGACCTTCAGGAATGAGCGTTTTTGTTTTTGTTTTTTGTCTTTTTGGGTTTTTTTTGTTTGTTTGTTTTGGTTTTTAAGAAGAAATGGCCTCAATACCGTGTGAATCCATGCTTAGGCCATGAGGTAGGACAGCAGCATTAAAGAGGAGCATTGCATGATATCAGAAACACCCTAAAAGGAGCCTGAAAGGGGAGGAGAGGCTTCCATTTAGAACCCTGGGAATAAGCATCATTAAGAAAGCTAACTTAAGAGAAGGATGAAGGAGACGGCTCTCAGGCCCAGGTTGACAGCAAGAGGTCCAAACGAGAAAGAGCTTTCAAAGAAACCCCCCTCGCAAGGAAAATCATCCCACTTCTGTGTCTTTTGACGTGATGGTGACAAGGCGCGCACACCACATCACTTAGTCCAGCAGAGACCACGTGTTATAAAGCTCTCAGGAGCCACGTCTTGGATAGGCCCATTAATCAGGAACTGTAAGGAACTGTAAGGTAACAGTGCACAGTGCGGCCAGGCTGCTGAACAATCTGATAGAGAGCTGGGGGGTGGGGGAGGCTTGGGCAGAACGCGACCTGACTTCCTCAGGCCGTGTGATACGGTTGGCCAGAGTGACCAGTGTCCAAAAGGGACATACCCAGGATCTGACAAATACTCAAGAGATGCAGGTAGCATGAATGTCATTGGGAACTTTACAATGAAGGTCCAGATGAGACTAATGGCAAAAGAGCCGGAGAATCTGCATTAGCAGTAATGACCAGACGTGGTATTCTGGACTTAACCAGGTGGTTCCTAGAAATGGTGTAGTGTCTCCTGGGAATAACAGATTCTCATCCACAAACTAAAGCAGGGCCTGAGGTAAGAGACAGCATTGTCACGCTACTAATATTTTTCCTAGGTGGGGCAAAGGGAGCTTGGGTATGAGCACATTGTTTTCTCTATTGTGAGGATGTATAAAAATTTTCCCACCAAAAAAGGAGTTTCACAAAGAAAATATGGAATAATGGAACCTTGAGGTTGGAAATAAAGACGGAAACTGCTTGCATGGAAGTGAAGAGATAAGCCGAGAGATCCAAGAGGTCAAGTGAAACAAGAAGGGAATCAAAGAAAAAGCCGCTGGGAAATCCTTATAAATACGTGTAAGAAGAAGATAACATAAACAAGGGAGTCTGGAGATGTCTGAAAGCAAGAAAGACAACGGTAGGAGGGAAGTACGCCAGGCCCTGAGCGGAGGGGAAGGTGTCTCATGTGAGAAACAAGAAGAGAAAGTGTGGTTGTCTACTTGAAAACCCGCATCCGGCGATGGATGCCAGGGGAAAGGAAGCTCCTTTGTGTCAAAGGAGCCCTCAGTCTGTAGGAAACGTGACTATTATGCAAGCTTGGTGGTCCAGGAAAATAAATGGTGTTAAGTTATCAGGGGGAAAAAAAAAACAATCATTCTGCTTCTGTCTGGAGTAGGAACTGGGCAACTTCACGGTTGTTATAGAGATTCAAATGAAACTAGTTCCCCCTTGACAAAAGAAAAAGGCCATAGCACTGGCACTGAAGTACTCTACTCTGCATGGACTTTTATCTCTGATAAGCAGATCCAGAAACTACAAAATCTGCCAGAAATGAAAAGGTTGATGGTTTGAAAATAGCATAATGAATAAAATATTTGTATTGAGAAAACATTATTTCGCGTTACTCTGCAGCTATCATCTACTGTACTCCCAAGTATTTTTATTTTAGTGAATTCAATATCTTCCCTCCACTTCCTGAAAGATTTTCTTCTTGGTAACCATTGGCTATAAAAAAAACTATAGAAATAGGATTATAATAACAAATTTCTATTCTTTGGCTTATCCAGTTGCTCCAGAACCAGATGGCATGTTCCCAACACCGTCCATTTACCCAACTTCCCAGAAAAAAAACCACAAGCTTCTTGTCAATGATATCTATAAGAAAAATTAATCCCCAAGGTATTGTCATAAATACTGCATCTGGAAAGTTCTTCTAGCCACAGGGAAATTTTGGCAGTATCATTACTGTCCCCACAGTAGTTGGCTGCAAGTGAGGAGAACATATGTATTAACAATTAGAGATATCTCAAGTGGGATGACATCTTCTCCATATGCATACTTCTATGGAATGAAGCCACATATTATATTTCTGTCAGTGATCTAGCTGGTGAAGAATTCTAACTAACACTTCTGGAAAAAACTAGAGTTGGGGTTCGGCTGAAAGGTCAACTCCATACTTTGTCATCTCTGTCCACATTCCTTACAACACTATACAGTTCAAGGGTGCTTGATGGCAGCAGGGGGCTTCAACTCCTAGAAAGCGTGATTTTTTTTCCCTCTAGTGTAAGGGAGAGTAAATCTGCGTATATGTATATATTTGTATTTGTGTCTGTTCACATGCATGCACACATGCAAATGTGAGTTCAAGAGTATACATGAAAGCCAGAAGTCAGCCTTGGGTGTTGTTCCTCAGTATCTATCCACCTTGGTTGTTGGTTTTTCTTTTTTCTTTTTGTCTTTTCAGGTGTATGAGTGTGTGTGGTATGTGTATATGCATTCATGTTTGCATGTGGGTGGGTGGATATATATGGCAGTTTGAGAGTGTTGTTGGGAAACATCCTGGATTGTTTCTCCACCTTATATTTTGAGGCAGGATCTCTCATTCAAGTACAGCCAGTTTTGCTCCCCATTTTGCTCCAGGATCCCCTGTCTATGTCTTCAAAAGCTGAAACAGCAGTCAAGTCACTATGCCCAGTAGGCTCATGTGTGTGTCCTGGAGATCGCTGATGCTCTTGCTAGTGAGACACGGATTTAACTTCTGAGCCACTTCTCTAGCACCCAACCTTGTGTTTTTTGAGACAAGGTCTCTCTTTGTGCTGGTACTCACTGACTAAACTATACTGGCTGACAGAGAACCCCAGAGATCCATCTGCCTCTCTCTCCCCAGAATTGGGGTCACAATCAAGCACCATAATGCTCAGCTGTTTCTATGGATGCTGAGGATTAAGCTCCCACCCCTGTGCTTGGGTAGCAAGTACTTCACCACCTGAGCCCTATTCTCTGTCTTGGTGTGTGTTTTGTGGATCCATGCTGGGGTTGTTGGGAATAGAGGAAAAGACAAAAACAACACAATTAGGTGATAATAATAAACTCATCAACAATGATATCTTACACTAGATGTTAGATTGCATTAAGTTGGACTGAGAAGTGAAATATTTTAATGCCATTAGCTTCTCCAAGTAGTACTCATAGGTCAGAATCGTGGATACCAATTGCCTTCAAATCCTGGCAAAAGAATACTTCAGGACACAGCAGTTCACAATAGAAATTCAATGACTTGATCTAGCCCATCATTGAACCAGTATGTGCCTGAGCTGCTTATGTTTCAATGGAGAAGTGAGTAAAGCCTTGGATAAGGACACAGACATAAGTCACAAGGACTGAGTTCTTCGAATCTATGATCTTGACGTTGTGGCAGCCTATCTAGATAATGTTTCCTCCTTGCTACAGGATGACATCGGTCAGTGTACCAAAGTATTCCCTCCTATTCTAAACCCATTCTTAACCATAAACATTTATGACTTGGCAATATTTTCTTCTAACCTTTAAAAGCTAGTTACTTTTTTTGCATTTAGTTTTCTTTCCATATAATCGCTGACTGACTTGAAAATATTATTTTATCTTTACATGCTTCTGAGACAGGTGCTTATAAATGGTTGTTATATGTTTATATAAAAAGGCATGTTTTCATATGCTTTCTTTACATTTTATATAAAAACTAAAATATATTGATGCTAGAGACTGAACCTGAGGCCTCATATATGCTAAGCAGGTGCTTTACTTCTGAGCTTTTACACTCCAACCCCACAGTTTTCTAAAAGGCCTTTATAGTGGTTTCTTCCTGCCTCTTTTTGGGTATTTCTCATTTAATTATATCTGTAAGTAGCTTAAGCCCAAGCAATGAATACTAAGAGTGGGGACTTAATGGGCTAATGAGAGAGTAATTTAAGATCAAATGAGATTTTGTAAGGGCAACAAAATGATTTCACAAAATTTATAGTAGAACATTTCCAAGTATAAAGAGCGTAATTAATTGTTCAGCCTGCATCTCAAAAGACAGTTCTCTACAAGAAAGCAATCTTTTTGTTTTGTTCTGTGACATTGTAGTGATACATAGTCCTGGGTAATTTGCAACTCTGTGTAGAGCAGGCTAACCTTGACTTGTGATTCTCCAGTGCTGGAATTGCAGGCACATGCTAAGAGTATAGACACCTGGTTAGAGAAGCATTTTAGCACCATCTAATAAATTCTCTGTGATGATTAATGGTTCATAATTGCACTTAGTAGCTTGATCTGCTATAATATAATACCCTGGCCAAGTGTCTGTAAACAACAGAAATTGATTTCTCATCATTCTAGAGGCTTCTAAGTCTAAGGTCAATGTGCTATATGGATTGGTGTCTGGTGAGGACACATTTCCAGAAAGTCATTCTTTCACTGGGCCTCAAATGGTAGGAGGAATGTATGAGCAACCACAGGTTTCTTTTAAAGACACCATTCCCATCCATGAGGACTTTACTGCCATGCCATAACTATCTTCCAAAGGCTTCATCTCCAAACACCACCGCCTTTAAACTTGACTTTTGGCATATGCACCAAGGAAAGTGGGGACACACGCTTTCAGTCTGCAGTTCTCCTACACTCATCTGCCCAGCTTTACATGTCACTTGCCTGTGCTATACTATCTACTTTCCTACATTTATTATAAATTCCTCAATGATACAACATTATCTTCTCTTTTGTTCCCTATAATACCAGCTGCTTTCCCTAGAAACTGCTCCTCAATATATTAGCTCTTTCTTCTGTTTCCTCTTGTTCTAAGGCATTTGATCTAACTCATCATTAAACACTATACTCTGGTCTTTAAACACTCTATATACTCTTTAAGGTCATCTTGCATTTGGCAGTTCTCTAGCACCTGTATCTAGAGTGAGCATGGCAATGGCGATGCCAATTTCAGCCTCATGGCCTTTTCAAACCGACCATCCTTATCAGTGCACCTAGTTAAACTTGTCTTTTATTCTTGTCTGAAGCCAGGAAAGCAACAACATCACAGAAAGAATTAACAGTATTGTTGTGAATATGTGCCATCGCTTATCTCTAAAATCATCTCAAAGTTGGCATTTTATTTATGTAGAACCAACCTGTACTATGCTTCTCCCCTCAGTTTCAACCACCTCATGGTCCCACTTCCTTAAAGGAATATGTACAGGAGAGCATATTGTTTATACTTTCTAACTTCCAGCGACCTCATCAGCCCACACCACTTGCCTTCTTTCTTGCTAATGTGCTCAGTCTTTCCAAAATCAGCAGTAATCTTCAAGGTTCTGCCCTTTTATTTTTCTGCCTCCTTGTAGAGGCACATTCTCTACAATTTTAGATAGTCTCTTTTTACTTCAATGCTGTCGCTCTTATTCCTCTTGTTACATACACCAATCCAGATTATTCAGAGAAGTAGAACCCTATTCTTTTCATAGATATATAAAGTGATTTATTGTAAAGAATTGGCTTTATACATAAGAGAGGCTGAGATCTGCTTGCTGGTGATGCAGAGATGTTGATAAAAACAATTGTAGTGCACATTTAAAATTCTTACAGGAAGGAAAGCTTCTTGCATAAGTTCTACCTGGGGCATAAAGGCAGAAGACAAATGTTTTCGTTCAAAGACAGGGAAAGAAAGCAAATCATTTCCTGTTTAGTCTTTGGTTTTGTTCAAGTTTCCAACAAACATAATGATTACTAATTGCAGTGTAGGGGAAAATCCACTTGATTAAGTTTACTGACTTTACGTTTTAGTCTTATGTTGAAACCCTCCCAAGCATTCCAAAAAGAATCTTAAAAAAAAATTATTGGGCCACCTTATGGCTGAGTCAAGTCAGTAGACAGAATTAACAATCACACCACACTGGCTTTATTATCTCAGCGTTCCTTCTGAGTTCCTGATTTCCAAGACCTCAAAGTATCGATGACACCCGGGCCTTAGTTCTAGAGTTTCTTCACTGTTTTTCTAATATTATGTAAATGTCATGTGTGTCTGTATACAAATGTATGCATATATACATAAACATAGTTGCACATGCTTAAATCATACATGCATGTATGCATCATGATTGTAAGTTTTGCAAAGTAATAGTTCTTAGTTTTATACTGGTTCCTTCTGATATTTTCTGGAAATTTCCTGTGTTATATTCACTTGTATTCATCTTTTTAAAATTAGTTTTATTTATGTGTACATGTATATGCATGCCTGCCTATATTTATATCATGTATATAGAGTGCTTGCAGAGACCAGAAAGGGCATGGGATCCTCTAGAACTGGCTATAGGTGACCATGAGCTGCTGGGTGTGAGTGCTAAGAACCAAAGCCAGGTCCTCTGCAGGAGCAGCAAGTGCTCTTAACCACTGAAGCATTTCTCCACTGCCACTCTCCTGCCACTTCCTGTTTTGAATATTGGTCTTAACCCACCAAAACGATGTGCTAACACCAGTGGTTTATGACTCACGGATCTAAAAACCCCTGCTCCTTGTGACTTTGCATCACACATAGAGGCTGAGGATTCCTATAATTATCTCTTTCCTCTCAACTCAAAATGTGTAAATTTGACACCCTGCCTTTCATTTTGTAAGAAAACAAAGCATGACCTCATAAAATCTTAGACCCCATTTTGCTCAGATATCTCCACCCCTCTTAACCAGAAAATTCTACTGCCTTACACCCAGCCAATCAAACCTGAAAACACTGGGCTGGCCTTGGACCTTATTCTCCTTTGGCTTCGGCATCTCTCCCACCCCAGCCATACACACACAGAATCTTTGGCTGGGTTTTCTCAGTTTTATGAGGGGAAGTGGCAGAGTTTGAGACGGCCTCTAAGACAGTGTTCTATTGTAGTGAAGAGACACCATGACCACGGTAACTTTCATAAAGCAAAGCATTTAATTGGGGCTTTATTTTATTTATTTATTTATTTGTTTGTTTGTTTGTTTGTTTGTTTATTACAGCTCTGGCATCCATAGTCATCATGTCCCGAAGCATGGAGGCACATAGGCAGACATGGTACTGGAGAAGGAGCTGAGAATTCTACAATCACATCTACAATCAGCAGGAAGAGAGGGGGGGGGACTCTGCCCTGGAATGGGCTTTTTGAACCCTCAAACCATATCCCCAGCGACACAATTCCTCCAATAAGGCCACATCACCTCATCTAAATACCACTCCCACACATTCAAATCTATAAATCTATGTAGGTCATTCTCACTCAAACCACCTCAGGTGACAATTGAGGTCATTCTAAACGCTAGCCTCTAAATGACAAGCTTTAACTTTTTACATGGAGCTCGCTTCGGTCTTTTGGACGTTTCTGACAAGGTTGACTTGACCAACTTTCTCATAGGTCAGAGTTCATATGCTTCTCTCTCAATAACTTCATCGTGTGTTAGTTCCATTTAAAATTGCTCTGACAAGTATCTGAGAAAATGTCTGAACGAGGAAAGATGTATCTTTGCTCACAATTTCATAGAACTTGGATTTGTGGTTGTTGACTTCATTGTTTCTGGGCCTTTGGGGAGGTAGATCTGCACGATGGAAGGAAGAGTAGAGCATAACTTCTTATCCCAATGCATCCAGAAGGAAGATTAAGAAAGACATAGAAAGGAACTAGGACATGATAGGGCCTCTGGAGCCCCCAAAGTCTACTTACTCCAGTTATACCCCACCTTCGTGCATCTCCCCAAATAGACCAAGCCTTTGTCACATGATCCTATGAGGAACTTTGACAGTCAACACATCATCTTCAGAGACCATTCTGTCACCATTACCTCTGTATGAAGATGCTCACCTGAGTACTACACTGACTTACAGGTGAAGTGTGCACTTCACCCACTGTTTTTCTCTTGGCTCCAATGTTGGCTTTCAATAAAAAGTTGGCAGTTACAAGTGAATGAAGCTGCAATAGATTCAGAGGCTCTTGCTTTGAATCTGTTGCCAATGGAAAATTGACTGAGAGGCGAGACATTAAACATCAATTCGTTAAATGATTTTTCCACATTTATTAATCTCTAGACTATTTAATTCTTTATAATACACATAATACTTCTCTGTAGGATTTATACACACACACACACACACACACACACACACACACACACACACACAAAACTGAGTTTCTCTTCTATTTTTAATCTATCCTGGGAATGGCAGGTTTGCTCTTTCACTATCAGGAAGTTTCTTTGTTTCATCCAATTTCTAGTAGGTAAGGTAGCAAGGAGTCAGGACAGATGCAAACTGAATATCTTTTAAAAAGCAGTTATAAATAGACAAAATTAATCTATAGAGATATAGGCCAGATAGATGTTTATGATGTTTTGGACTGAAAAGGAGTCAGATAGGGGGTCGTCATTATGCTAGAAAATTTATATTACTTATGGTTTAATAGGCACATACATATGTTAAAATTCATTAATCTATATTCTTATTTTTATACACTTTTTTATACCTACATTATAACTCAGGATAGAGTAATAATATTCAAATCCATGGAGATATTATTTAACATTTTATACCATATTTATAATAAATTTTCTAAATTCTTAAAAATACTTATTTCATTTTTTGTTAGTTACTTACACACAGTGAATCCTGAACACTGAATATATCAATCAAGATATTTATAGAACAGAAAATAACTTCAAAGGACGTTGAAATAGAACAGGTTGAAACTGTAATTGTAAAGTAAAATACTAAAATTAAAATATTTTAATATATTCAAAAGTATTTTTTCATAAGTGTACTAGAGAAAATTTACATCCATAAAGCTAAACTATACAGATTAACTAATTAAATATTCCCTAAAATTTGGATGAGCAGAATATATTCCTGTATTTTTATAGCACATGTTCAAAAAGAATATACTTATGAACATATTCATAAAAACCATACCTAATTATCCATTGCATGCTTTTAAGAAAAATATTTTTTTATTTTTTATTATTAATTTATTCTTGTTACATATTTTTAAAGTATTACATAAAACAATTCTATGTTTTGTGGGAAAAATCCTTTTTTTTTATTATTAATTTATTCTTGTTACATCTCTATGGTCATCCCATCCCTTGTATCCTCCCATTCTCCCCTCCCTCCCATTTTCCCCTTATTCCCCTCCCCTATGACTGTTCCTGAGAGGGATTTCCTCCCTCTGTATATGCTCATAGGGTATCAAGTCTCTTCTCAGTGACCTGCTGTCCTTCCTCTGAGTGCCACTAGGTCTCCCCCGCCAGGGGACATAGTCAAATGTGAGGCACCAGAGTACATGAGAAAGTCAAATCCCTCTCTCCACTCAAGTGTGGAGACTGTCCTGTCCATTGGCTAGATCTGGGTAGGGGTTTAAATTTTACCGCCTGTATTGTCCTTGGCTAGTGCCTTAGTTTGAGCGGGACCCCTTGACCCAAATCTGCCTATCATAATGTTCTTCTTGTAGGTTTCTAGGACCCACTGGATGATGAATTATCTTTTAAAGAATGATCTACCTATGGTTGAGAAATAAAAGGTTAAGTTTATAGAAAAATATTAAAGGCAAGTTAAATTAAAGAAAGTGACAAGAGGTAACCACAGACTGCAATGAACTGAAAAATCTTGGAAGAGGAGAAACTAAAGAGAGAAAAATGGGGGAGATGCTGGAGACCACCTCATGTCTCCAATTCAAAACCAAGGCTCTGGTTATGGCTTCTGGGTAGAGCTATCGCTTGGAGATGCAAAACTGAAAAACAAAAAATAAAAGTGGTTAAAAATGACTTTTTGATGCTGTAAAATACATTTTCATTTTACCTAGTGTGCTTGGGTGTTTGGCCTGCATCTGTGTCCATGTCCTGCTTCTGTGCTTGACACCTGCAGAGATCAGAAGAGGGCTGAGATGCCCTGTACCTGAACGCGTAGACAGGTGAGCAGCCAGTGTTCTTAACTGCTGAACCATTATTACCCTAGTCCCTATATTTAGAAATAACAATAGTAAAATAAAACAATGAAAGGAAGAGTAACATCCAAAGGGTTAAATCACCACAGGATAGAGTCTGTGGATAAATAATCATTTGATAAAAGTAAAGCCTTATCATTTAAAAATATTTTTATTACTTTAAAGATTCACTGACAATGAGACAGGTTAACTCCTGGAAACAAAGAACCTGCTTATGGAGATGGCTTCAAATATGGCAAACAAGCCACTGAGCAAAATGTCCTCGTTTCTACCATAGACAGAATTCTGCCTAAAAAGGGACAAGGTTGAATGCACGCAGAGTCAATGGCCAAACTCTGCCAAGACAGGGTAAGCAAGTCCTCAATAGTTCCTGCCTCACAAATATGTCTCTCAGATATACTGGGCCAGAAGGCTGAAGAGGATGTTCCAAAGTTATAGAGAGTTTTGGGCGACTATTCAAGTAGGAAGCTGTCTCTGTTTCTTCTCTGTCATCTTCTCATTTGGGAATCTGCTAACCTGCATTCCCTGTATACTCAGGTAATCAATTTTATTCCTTGTCAAGTCTCTGATGGGGATGAAGACAAAATTATTTAGTTTTACAATTAAGCTTAGTTGTTTAGGGGTTAAGATGTTTTTAGGGCTAGATATATGTTTTAAGTTGATAATGACAAGATATGATAGATATTGATTTACATTCAGAATTATAGACATACCAAGATAGGAAAGATGTTTTCTTCAAGGCTGCCAAATACAAATAGCCAGAACACTAAGAATGTAACTTCCTGATTGTGTCATGGTTCTTCTTGCTGTAGGTAGTTTATTGTATATGTGTGTAATAATATAAATGTATATATATATATATATATAATATTTAATAAAAATATCCACAAGCCTGTGGCTAAAGGCATGTACCAGCATGCCCATCCTAAAAGAAAGGAAGAAAGAAAGAAAGAACATTGTAATTACATTAATCTCAAAATTAAAATGTAAACAACAACAATAAAAAAGAAATAAAAGAATGCCTTATGGAATTGTTGACCAAGTAAACTATTTCCTTGTCTAGGGCTGGAGGGCTGGCTTCTTTTCTGGGACTCAGGCCTTTTCCTACACAGGACAGAGCTCTCTGAGTTGGCACCTGTCTGCTCCTGCATTAGAGAACCAAAGGCTGGACTTCTGCTCTTCCTTTTGTCCCAGCACTTTCTAAAACTGGCGATTTTCTCTCTCCCTCTCTCTCCTTTCCTCTCTCTTCCTCCCCCCCCCTCTCCCCGGCCCCTGCCCCCCCCCCCCCCTCTCTCCCCCCCCCCTCCCTCCCTCCCGGTTCCTCTCTCCTTCTCTCTCTCTCTCTCTTTCCCTCTCCCCACTCCTGATTTTCATTTGTTACTCAGTTTGCACTTGTTCCCACTTCTCTTGAGAGTCCGTTTAATTGTTTTTCAGTCCAGGTTTCATCTGGAATTGGTCTTCTACACCCTCCTTCTGTTGCTCATGTAATATTTCAAGAAAACAAATAGGAAATTTCAGCTCAAACCAGACGTGGTCAACAATATATACAGTGACCTTTAATGAGAGCATGGATATCAGAGGTTGGTTTTATCCAGCAAAATTAACAAAACAAAAACTTCTTAAAAGTAAAAAATGATGACAAGGGAAAATAATCTCTTTTTAAAGCAATTAAGTGAAAACTTAATAAAAGAGAGAAAAGAGACAGGGTGAAAATCTGAGTAAGATACAAGGTCTCGCAGAGTTCCTTAGTTGTCTCTCACTTGTGTTCTCTCGGCCACCATCAAACCAGACTCCAGAAAGGCCCCTCTCAATGCTTAAAACACTGCTTCGAGGCCAGTGAGTAAAGGATCTTGCCACCAAGCCTGATGATTATGAGAAGGAATTTGACAGCCCTCCCTGCCCACTGAAATCCTTTTCCACTCTCTCCATTCCCCACATTTTCCACTGGACCCTACCAACTGTCCTCCATTCTCAGAAAAGTGATAGCTAGTAAAGGAACAAATGATTATAGCCAGCAACCTATAAGTAGTCAAAGGACAGCAGAATCTCTAATGCTCATCCTGAGCTCCTCCCCTCCCCTCCCATCCTGCCCAAGGCAAGAGCAATTTTCTACCCTGTGGGACAATTACACGAGCAAAGTGAAACACGAAGTGCATATTGGAAAAGTCCTACATCTAGTGTCTGTTATGGTTTATGCTGTGAATTTCCATTTCTTTCTGCTGTTCTTAAAAAACATACAGGGGAAGGAAATCCCCCTCAGGCGCAGTCATAGGGGAGGGGAATAAGGGAAAAATGGGAGGGAAGGAAGAATGGGAGAATACAAGGGATGGGATAACCATTGAGATGTAACAAGAATAAAATAATAAAAAATTTTAAAAAATGATTTCACTAAAGTTAAAAAAAAACACACACACATAGGTGTCCATCCCCCAACTTGCTCGGGACTTTGAGAATTTATAGCCTTGCTCCACTTCCAGCTCCTTCTCTTTTCTGAGTGTTTTCTCACTCTCTCTGTCTCGTGGTTTCTGTTGAAGATGTAAGCTCTCAGCTTCTTGTCCCAGCTGCCTGCTGCCATACCTCCTCTGCCATTACACACTCTCCTTTTGGAAGCATAATCCTAAAATAAAATTTCTCCCATGCATTGCTTTTGGTCATGATATTTCATCAAAGCAACAGAAAAGGATTAAAACATTGAGCAAGTGTTCCTGCTTGAGTGTGAAATGCTCCACTGTTTCACGTTCTGAATGGCATTCTTTGAGGAGGTGATAAAGCTCTATTTGGTTTACGTCAGTCACTGGACTGTACCTTCAAAGGTTGTATGTCGGTCCTGGCTTTGTTCACTTTGCTCTGTTTCCAGTCTGCCTTGAAGTGAGTGGCCCTTCATTGACCAAGCCACGGGCTGTGGACTGAAACCTCTGAAACTAC
>OU015750.1:98997656-99015513 GCA_907169655.1 Acomys percivali | reverse complement strand
TGTACTGAAAATAAAAATTAAGATGTCATTCAAGGTGTTCCTAAACATTTCCCCCCAGCTTTGATTTTTTTATACTATATTCCAAGAAACAACTAAGTACTCCTAATGACTACTAAGTCAGCCATGAGTAAGAAAAAATCACCTGTATAAATAGAAACTAATAACCCCATATTTGAATTATCTAAATACACTGGTAATTAAAATGGATATGATAAGTATTATTAAATATTGAAATGCAGAATAAATTTTCTCTGATGGATTAAAAATAGCAAGTGTCCGTCAGTATTGGAACTGTGCCTTGGAGATAGCATAGCAATTGCACCAAATTTCATACATGTAATTAGCTTGTACAATGAGATCTGCCAGGCTCTATTTCTTAAAAATCCATACATTTATGGAACTCTAAAAAATGACACACTCCTTAAGGCTGCACTAGCCAAGAATGGATTGAGAAAGAGATTTTAAGGATACAGTAAACTCAATAAACTGCTAAGGCATCAGGGCTACATTTGTTATGTTAAAGAGACGTGTCTACTGTCCTTCATGGCAAGATAAGATGTATTGACGAGAAGGATCTATTATGTAGGATGCTGTCCAAGGAGTTAGGTAAGATCCTATTCCCAGAACTACAACAAATGTGCCTTGTGACCTTGATTAGGTCTCCTAGCTTTCTTTTGCTTTAATAGTTTCTGCTATCCCATCAACTACGGCACTGTTTTTTTTTTAAACACATGCTTACTTTCTAATCAAAATGAAAAATGTACACTTAATTGTTTTGCACATCCAGTTCAAAGGATCTTAAGTTCAAATATGCCATTCACCAGACTACTACTGCAATCAAAATTGATTATAAACTCTTATAATTAAAGGTTTTTGGGAAATTTGGTCTTGAAATGGCAAATTTAGTATTTCACCCTTTAGTATCAACAGTCTTTAAAGTAGATAAAATTAGAGAGAACATACACACACAAAGATTGGGGTTAAAGAGAGTTGAGTGCAACAAAAAAAAAAAAAACAAGTATATGTGAAAAACAAATGGAATTTGTGAGGTTAGTTCTAGTTTATGTATGAGCCACAAGGAGAGAACACCAACTGTGATATAATTCGTTGTAAGCCTTCTTGGACCCCATCGGATGTCCTGGAGCTGACATGACACATCTGCATTTGGTCACTTTCAGCTAAGATACCCTTGGAATACAAAGGGAAACTATGTCTGTTGTAAATATTTTCACCACAAATGATTTCATCACCACGTACCTCTACATGTGAAGCATTCCTCCTCATTCCTGGTGTCAGCTATAATTGCAGCAAATGTTTCCAAACTTCTGAATGACAAACCCAGTTCCTTGTGAGTCTGGGGAACTGATGGTGCTGATAAGATGAAGTTTCTTTACATGGACTGAAAACAAGAGGCTGCCATCAGCATCCTCCCGAATGCACATGTCTGTCTTCTTACCCAGTGAAGCAGAAGATAACCAGGAACTCTTTTCTGTGGCTATGGACATGTTTCAGGTGGGTAGTCCCAGTCCAACCTGCACAGCTCCATCCCTGGCTCTCCAGAACTCTTCTCTGCTGGCCACGCTTCTGGGAAGACTTGGACTGAGCTTGATGGTAAAGTTAAGCTGATTATTCAGATTGCAAATTCTCTTGGGGCAAACTAGTACAGCCACTTTGGAAATCTATCTGGGGCTATCTCAGAAAACTGGAAATAAGGCTTCCTCAAGACCCAGCTATTCCACTCCTTGGAATATACCCAGACGATGCGCCAGCACACGACAAGAAAATTTGTTCAACCATGTTCATAGCAGCCTTATTCATAATAGCCAGAACTTGGAAATAGCCTAAATGTCCTTCAGTAGAAGAATGGATAAAGAAACTGTGGTACATTTACAGTACTGAATACTACTCAGCTATTAAAAATAAGGAATTCCCGAAATTTGTGGACAAATGGATTGAGCTAGAAATGATCATAATGAGTGAGTTAACCCAGAAGCAGAAAGACTCAAATGGTATATACTCACTTACATCTGAACACTAGCCCAAGCGGCATGTCCCATGTATTCACTCACCAGGAAAGTGGGTCAGAGGGGATGACATCCTATTGGGTCTCTAGGTGAGAGAAGCATGGGAGAATGGGGAAATAGAAGGATCCAGAGAGTCCTAGGAACCTATAAGAAGAACATTATGATGGGCAGATCTGGGCCCAGGTGTCTGGCGCAAACTATGGCACCAGCCAAGGACAATACATGCAGTAAACTTCAAACCCCTACCCAGATCTAGTCAATGGATAGGATACTCTTCACAGTTGAGTGGAAAGTGGGGTCTGACTTTCACACTAACTCTGGTGCCCCATATTTGACTATGTCCCCTGGAGGGGAGGCCTGGTGACACTCAGAGGAAGGATAGCAGGCTACCAAGAAGAGACTTGATACCCTATGAGCATAGACAGGGAGAGGAGGTCCCCCTCAGTCACAGTCATAGGGGAGGGAAGTAAGGGAAAAAATGGGAAGGAGGGAGGAATGGGAGGATACAAGGGATGAGATAACAATTGAGATGTAATATGAATAAATTAATGAAATATATTTTTAAAAAGAAAGCATGTGATGCATCTGTGTGTGTGTGTGTTTGTGTGTCTGTGTGTGTGTGTGTGTGTGTGTGTGTGTGTGTGGTGTCTGTGTATGTGTGTGTCTGTGTGTCTGCAGAGGATGTTGGATCCTCCGGAGCTGGAGTTACAGGTAGGTGTGAGTCGCCTTATGTAGGTGCTAAGAATCACTCCTGAATCCTCAAGCAGAAAGTACTCTCAACTGCTGAGCCATCTTTTCAGTCCTGGAAGATACAGTCTTGGTGTGAAAAGCAGATCAAACAATAACAGTGTAAGAAAAGAGTCTCAGTCCTGAGGACTGAAAGGACAGGTGAGGAGGAGATACGTGATCACACTGACACCCAGGATTCCTGGATTGCTGAGGCCTCAATGTCTCCCAGGTGGACACTTTCAAAAGAACTAGATAAATGGATTTCACTCAGTTTACTTCAGATTCTCCTTGCCATATTTGCCTTTCCCCTAACATGCTAGACAAATCAGCCTGAAAGGAAAACAGGAATATTCTTCTCAAACACTAGCTGTATATCACATGATTTGCTGTACTTTAAAGAACAGCAAATATACTGAATGGAGTCATTGCCTCCATTTACAAGAACAATGCAGCCATTATTACGTGGCTAGGAAGATTCTGTGTGCCGCCAAGATGCAAAGACTGGTATTGAAGACTGTCTAAAATAAATACTGAAGAGTAAGCATTAGTGTAAGAGAACAACTGCACAGCGGCCTAAACAAAATAAATAACAGGAACTACCAGCATTCTCACATTGTACAGGTAAAGAAATAGGCGCTCCAGGACTCATAGCTCTTGCTGGGTCTCATTCCTACTAAGAGGCTACTTTGTTTCCTAGGTTCAGAACCTCTGGTTTTTAATCATTACACTCAAAAGCTATTCAGTAAATTTAGCACAAGAGAAACATTTTGTGTAAATTGCTATTGAAGAAATGTGGGGGTCCTGTTAGAAAAGAATAACCTGAGAGTCTTGTCCCCCCCCCAGGTCCCACCCCATGCTAGCTCATCCTCATTTCTGTGAGCTCAGCAGGTAAGGACACAACCAAGGAACAGAATTGATTAGAAAAGTCCCAGAACAACTGCCATCTATCTTCTAGCTTATTATTTATAGTTAGGGTTTTAAGAGACTGGTTAATTAAGGACAATGCTTTATGTTGCTTTTTTTTTTTGCAATTTTCAAAATGTTTCCGTGGGTGTCCTCTCTCTTCTTTTATTAGATTGTATTTCAGTCCTATGGCATTTATCAGCTCGGTTCAACCTGCATCATTCTGAGTGCTGGGTAAACTGCATAGGCTTGGGGAATGTGAGAATTAGGCATGCAGCCACACTCAGATGCTTCTGCATGCAGAAGACACGTCTATGCAGTTGACTGAGAACCTCCCCACACATTCTATTAGAGTATTTTGTTATCACCCTCCATCTAACCTTTAGGAACAAAGAAAAATAACATTGAAAATGTGTTTGATATTTCTCTTCTGGCAGCCTTCCCGGGTTCTTTGTGACTACTTTATTTACTGGCACCGGACACAAGAGCAGGGAGCTATGCCGTGAAACTCTTCCCAAGTCATCTCCACCTTCCCTCTATTCCTACCTGACTGTTTGAAAATGTTAATTATTCCTCTTCTCGGACTCATGCCTATCGTCATACATATACAGACATTAACACCCTCTTTCAGCATCTGTCTTAGGTAGGCTTTTACTGCTGTGAAGAGCCATCATGACAGCAGCAATTCATACAAAGAAAGACATTGAATTGTGGCTGGCTTACACTTCAGAGGTTCAGTCCATTATCATCATCATGGCAAGAAGCATGGCAGGTGCAGGCAGGCATGGTGCTGAAGAGGTAGATGAGAGTTCTACCTCTGGATATGCAGGCAACAGGAAGAGACAGTGAGCCTCTAGGCCTGGCTTGAGCTTGTGAAACCTCAAAGTCCACTCCCAAGCCCAGTGATACACTTCCTCTACCAAGGACACACCTCCAACAATTTCACTTCCTATGAGTCTGTGGTGGCCATTTTCATTCAGAAAACAACAGCATCCCAATATATTTGTGTGTTTTTAATTTTGAGTTGGTGGTATTCAGTTTGACTTATTAATTATTTCTCACATAGAAATCATGGGCCCTAAATTATGAAAGCCTTAACTGACATTGTTTGATTAATCAAAATGCAACTTACTTTGTCACTATTGTATTGGAAATATTGATTGTTTTTATATAAAAATTAACTATAATTTCAAGTTGCTGGACATTAGAAAAAGTATATCATCTCTTCCCCACCTTTACCAAGCTGAGCATTTCAAAAATTGTTTTTCTCATGTCTTTTAAGGCTAGTCACAAAGATCAAAACATGTACTGCAAGTTGCTAGGTGTTAAACTAGCTGAGAATCACGAGTTGGGAAAATGCTCTTGTTCCATAACAGCTTGCCTTCCTTTGTTACTGTCTTTACAGTTGTGCGTGTGATAATGGCCACTGTTTCTTGTTTCATTTCCCCCTGCTTCCTAAGGAATCAGAGCCTTGTTGTACTCATTTGCACCACTGTCACCCATGAAACTGCCTCGAATTAGGTTCTTTGATTAGGCCTTCTAAGCATTTTTCACTCAGCTCCCTCCCTCCTTTTTTTGCTTATATAATTAGATTTTTTTGAAGGTCCCCAGATCTTAAGCATAAATCCCTATCCCAGTTAATTTCTGATGGCTATACCCATTGAATTTCTATGGATATTGAAAATCCCTTGCATTGGGGACCTTGTCTGTTCCTGGGGGTGTTGTACTCACACCTGTGTCATGACTGCCATGCTGAGCTCCTCCAAAGTCCCTAGGGATTGGTACTCGCTGATGCAGGGCCCCTTTTGCCACTGTTCTTACCATGTTCTTCCCGGGGAAGGCATCTTCCCTAGGTGGCCTTAGATGCTCTTGTATCAAACGGCTGGTTGAAAAAAATAAATGTTCACCTTAGAAAAATGGCCCAAAACTTTACTGTACCACTTCTGTGGCCCTGCAAGGGTCCCTGGAGGAGGGTGCGAGGCACTGTCTGAGCTAGTCTTTATTTCCCAGGTACAGAGACACTGGAGTTATAACCTGCAAAATTTCTACTCTGTTGGTTTGAAGCTTTATGAAAAGTCTTGTCTCCCATCCCATTGTCTTGTCAAAGTTAGGCACTGGCTTTGACATTATTAATGGATCCACCAAGAGTGTAGTAACAGCATAAGGCAAATGCCAATATAAGCTGGATGGTCTCTCTCAAAGGTACCCTGTTAGCAAAGCATGAATGCAATGTTTCTTATAGGATTATGGGTGCCTGGAAAACTCTGAAAAGTCATCCATTCAAAAGAGAGATTGAGATTTGCTTCGTACTATGAGACCTCATTTCCAGAAGTCATTGTGATAACACTTAATGGCATGGCTACTGGGAAAAGAAAGTCTAGTAATTTGTTCTTACAGATAGGCCAAAGGATCCTCTTGAGGTGTAGAGTTCTGATCTTGGAAACAAGATGCTAAATTTTTATTTTATTTCTCCACATACCATATCACCATGTCTTAGCACAGTTGTGGCTTCATGTTCTATTATCATCAAGATAACTTTTTCATTGTGAAAAAAACTAAAGCCAGAGTCTAGCCAGGCAAAAATTCTATGGCTGAGCCCCAATTACAAATACGGCTTTTGACTGTCTCAAGGAAAAATGGAAAAAATATACAGCACAAAGCAAAAACTGCATGCTCTGCAGGGAGCTTAAAAAATAATCCCCAGACCGAATAACTTTTTTTATAGATGATTTGTAAGCTGTCATTAAAAAAAAAACATTAAAGTCAGAAATGATTTTATTGACAAAGAGTATAAAGCAAGGAATGTTTCTGTGCCAACAATTCTGTAATTTTATCAGACTGAATGAAACAAGTATTGTTTCTAAGAGAAAAGAGTTCCTAATTTTAAAGAGCGCTGCTGTGTATCTGTGTCTACTAACCATTTTACCAAGCAATGAGACGAGCTAGTAATTAGAGAGAGACTGAAATCAAAGTAAGATATGGTGAGAAAGGCAAGAGAAGATGCATGGATTTTTAAATTTATATGAATACTCATAAAGGACACATTTGCTATTATGTGCATGGTAGTTAACATTTTCCATTTGGTTATTTTAAAATCTCTGCTTCAAAGAATATACTACTTACTAAATTCATATATAGCACATGATGGTGCTAAATGCAACCTGGTTCTAATCATTTGCATGCTTCACTTAAATTTCTTAACTTTATAGCATCAGCTGTGTGTGGAGCTATATTAAGGAATATATGGATTCACACATAGATGTTCTATGGGTATATGCACATGGATATGCAGATGTTGTGTGCATGTTGAGGTCAGACGCCAATGGCAGTTGTCTTATTTTGTTGCTCTCTGCCTTAAATTTTCTTGTACTGTTTATTTTATTTTGTCTTATTTGTACAAGTGTTCTGGCTGTATGTCCATTTGTGTACCACATGCATGCCTGGTGTCTGAGAATGACGGAAAAAGCCTTTTTTTTTTTTCCCTGACTGAAGAACTGGCATTGAGGATGCTTGTAAAGTAGAAAAGTAGGTGCCGGGAACCAAACCTGTGTCTTCCTCAAGAGCGGTGTGTTAGTTACTTTTTGTTTTTAATTGATGTGATAAAACCTTATGACCAAGATGACTTACAGAAGGAAGCACTTATAGTTATGGAGGTCTAGGAGTTCGTCACCATCATGCCAGGGAAGTGTGACAGCAGGAAGGCCTGGCGGCTGGGGAAGAGAAGAACTCATATTTTAAACTACAAGGAAGAAGCAGGGAGTGAACAGGGAAGGACAAGGGCTTTTGAAACCTCAAAGCCTTCCTCCACTGATGCAATCCCTCCAGCAAGGGCATCCCTTCCTGAGCCTCCCCAAGCCAGGCCATCAATCAGAGACCAAGTGTTTAAACCCCTGAGACTATGGGAGACATGTTTTTCAAACTGCCACAAGAAGAAAGCAGTCTTAACCACTGAGCCCTCTATCCCTCCAACCCCATGGCTTTAATTTTTGATACAGTGTTCCTCATGAACCTTGAGAACATTGTGTCTTGGTCTCCACCCTGTGCTGGGTTACCATGTGTACTCTTGAGCTGGCTTTATATGTGGGTGATGTTGACTAGGTCCTCAGACTCAAGCATCAAGGCCTTTTACTACCTGAGCTATCTCCAATCCCCAGATCAGTAGTTTTTATATTATCAAATATATTTGTCTCAGTTAGGGTTTGTATTGCTTCAACAAAACACCAGGACTGAAAAGCAAATTGGGGAAGAAAGGGTTTCTTTGGCTTACTCTTCTGCACTGCTGTTCACACACAGTCAAGGGAAGACAGGACTCAGAGAGGGCAGGAACCTGAAAGCAGGAGCTGAAGCAGAGGCCATAGAGAGATGCTACTCACTGGCTTGATGCCCCTGCTGTGCTCAGTCTGCTTTCTTATAGCACCCAGGATCACCAGCCTAGGGATGGCACCACGCACAGTAAGCTTGGCTCGCACCCACTGAAGACTAAATGAGAAAAATACCTAATAGCTGGATCTCATGGAAACATTTTTTTCAACTGAGGTAGGTCCCTTTCTCTCTGATGACTCTAGCTTGTGTCAAGTTGACACACAAAACCAGCTAGTACAATATTCTAAAAAATAAGGATACAGGAGCAATCTAGCAGAAACATGCAGTGGCGATTTATTATCTAACTCCATATTCAGTTGAGGGTGGCTTTGTTCTGTTTATTTTTCCAAGGCATCTTTATTTTCCATGTATAATCCTGGGTTTTGAAAATTATTTTGCACCTATTCTCTGATGCTGAAGTAGGAGAGGAAGTGCAGATAGTGGAATCAGATAGGCCTGAGTTTCTAGCTCTGCCGTGAATGGTCAGGATGCTCTTTAACACTTAGAAGCCCAGAGCTCTCATTTGTAAGGATTAGTTATGTCTGTTTGGTAAGCACGGTGTGGTGTTCAGGCAGAGTGCTCAACACATCCAGTTTTAGCATTTCATTTGAGTTTGGTGCCCAATAAGTGAGTGATAGTGGCAATCAAAAGTTGGCAATTTTTTTCCACTGAATTTAAATAGTTCTGTTGATGACCCAAATTTCTAGGAAAAAAAAATAGAAATTAACTAGTCTTCTCTTAGCTCTGCTCTTGCTTCTTAAAAATGTAACAAAAATGGATGGTGCTATATAAGGGCATGACAAGTGCCATGCACTGAACAAATGAAGGTTAGAAAATGCTGCGGCTATCATATTAATGTCAGTTCTCAGCAATTCTTTGTCAAAATGGTTTGTCTCTAGCTCTTCTTTCAGCACTCATCTTTTCATCTGTATATTATTCATATATTTGGATAACAGATATGCATTTGTTTTCATAGGAATCACTCCGTGTTTTATTACATATGTGTGTTCCATTTGAGTACAATAGAAAGTCTATCTTGGGCTCGGGCTGTGGTTCAGTTAGTAGAATGTTTACCTAACATGCACAAAGTTCTGGGTGCAGTTCATGGTACCACACAAATCTGGCTAGGCTGTACACACTTAGGATCCTAGCACTCAGGAGGTGAAGGCAAGAAGATCAGAGAGGTTCAAGAGTATCAGTTGTTACATACTGAGTTCAAGGCCAGGCTGGAATATGAAAGATTGTATCTCGTCTCTTTCTTCTCCTTTCCCCTGAAAAAGAGTATGAAAAGCCCTCCAAAAATAAATATACAATTGGTAGATTATCTAAAAATCCCACTAGGGATGCATATCACAAAGATGTACATGCTTTTTTATGTTTATTGCAGTTGTTCACAATAGCCAGCGTGGGAGATCTGGTGTCAATCAATAGATAAAAGGCTAAAGGAAGAAAATTAATTGCATACCATGGAGTATTATTCCATTACAAAATTCTGAAACCTTGTCACTTGCTTAACATGGATGAGCTCGAGGGAAACCACTTTAAGGAAAGTGAGTTGGGCATAGGACAAACACCACATGTGCCCCCTTAGATGTGAAAACTCACAGAAAAGAGAGTGTAACTGTGCTTAGCTAAGACCCAGGATGTTGGGGAGGACCAAGGTTGGTTAAGCAATGCACGTTGCAATTAGATAGGCAACTAGCTTCTGGTGTTCTATGGTGCTATAGGGGAACTATGGTTAATACTAATTAATATATTACTTACAGATATCTGCTGGAATGGATTTTTGATATTTCTAATACAAAGATAATAAATATTTGATATGAGATATGTATCAATTGCCTGATCTTATCACTATATGTTGTGTATGGGTTTGCTTATCAAACTAAACTACATAAATATCTGTAATTACTATGCAAGAATTAAAAAACATAGAACATGTCTTTCTTAGGCCTTCACTATTTTAAAAATAGATCCTGGCCTGGTGGCGGTGGTATAGACCTGTAACCTCAGCACTCAGGGAGGCAGAGCAGGCAGATCTTTGTGAGTTCAAGGCCAGCCTGGTCTACAAACAGAGTCCAAGACAGCCAAGGCTACACAGAGAAACCTTGTCTTAAAAAGTCAAGCCCCTGCCCAAAAAATGGATCCTGTGTTCATCCATGATTCCTGGCTCACATTAGGGTCTTTCTGCAGTGAAGAAATAGGAAGAGTATCCAGGAGGGCGTGGCATGGCAAGAGTCAGAGGTAAAACTGACAAGGGCCCTCTCAGTGCTCTCAGCCGCATCCCATTAAAACAAGTTAGTCTGAACTAGCTTTCCTAACTTACACTTTCTTTAAGAGAACAATGTTTTTCCAAGGCCGCCATCTTTTCATTTGAATAGCCCATCATGGAGTAAGAATCCTAGACTTTTAATACAAATGCCTTAAGTGGATCGATCAGTTCACCAGCATTTTAATTAGTACCCCCTTTTTTAATATTTTAGAAAAAATAGGTAAAAATTGTTTCTGTCCCTTGTCAGATTTTTTTTTAAATCTGAGGGTTGAAATATTTTGCTACTTAAATTAAAACAATGAGTCGACTCATCTAGAAAGGCAAAAGAAGTAATTCTTCTTGCACATTCAATGCTCTATTTAGTCAAAAAGAAATGCATCACCTGGAAGTTCCAAGACTGAAAGAAGGCCCACTTATTTCTGTTTTAGTCAACTCCATACTGTATGCCCAACTACAAAAGTATTTTTGTTATTGCTTAATAACTATAATCCTAATGTAAATATATGCCATGCAAGATATCTGATGTGCAGCCCCAACATGGATGAGATCCACAGGTTGAGAAACACTGCTCTAAAGAGAGCATTTCATTCTCAATAAAATAAGGAGACTATGGATCAGAAAGGTCTCCAGTGAGCTGAGCTGAGCTAAAGGCCATTTGGGAGACATGTGCAGTTGGATGACTAAACAGAGAATCTGCCATCTGCTATAGAATGCAACTCCCAGCCAATTAGAATCCTTGTTTAGGGAACTGCCCTTTTTTACACATCAATTTCTTCCTCCAGTTCTGAACATTGCATAGTAATGGTCGTTTTGCCAAATAAATGAATACACAGGTCATCCCTGGAGAGTCATTTCATAACTTGTGATATGAAACATAAGGAAAATGTGTCCTGATTCTCTGGCGAGCTGCACAGCCCTGCTTCCTCTCCTTCTTCCATGACAGTCCCTAGGAAAGCGATATACTGACCATTGCCAGCTCTGAATCTTGCTCTGTAATGAAGATGGCATTTTCCTTCCTTCCCTCGACTTTATTTATTGCAAACATAATATTATCACAACAGAAAACTAATGCGTCCAATTTCACTCTGTGGCAAGTCTATCTCTGAGTTTTCAAAAGGTCATAGTGTGCACTTTACAGATGACCCAAAGATCCAACTGTTAGAGAGTAGAGGAGAAGTGATTAATCATTTTGAAGGAAGGAGTAAAACTGAGAAGTGTCTCAGCTGGGAGAAAATACCTTCTACTACACAGACAATATGTTGCATTAAAATATTTATTTCTTAGCAGATGAGAAAGGTTTTCAAATACAAAATTAAACTTTTAAAACATGCATAAAAGGAAATAGTAATATGACATTTTAAAGTATCTGTGTCCAGGTATGACAGTTTATCTTTTACATTTATTGAGTACCCACTGCCTGCAAAACATTTCAGTTCCTATAAATACACAACCTTGCAAGAGATATGAAACTACTGATGGTGAGTTACACTGTTGGCAACAGAAGAAAAAGATGCAAGAAACAGTGCTCACAGAGAAATGAAGATGCCCAGAGTAATCAGAAAAGATGCCGCTTGGTCCAGAGCTCTTTTCTGTGACACCCAGATGAAAAGCTTAGATTTCCCTGAACTTGTATTTGGGGATATCTCACCACTGTCACGCCATCTCCCCATAGTCATCACCGCTGCATTCTTCCCACCCAACACCCATGCCTGTCCTTGAGTAGACCCCAAGGCCCATTGTCTTCTTCTGTCTCTTTTCCCAGAGTTCACCATCCTCACCTATCAAATAGCTGGGTGCTTTAGGGCCTCAAACAGGGTGAGGAGGGCAAGGAGGTCTCTAAACTACCTTAGTGTTAGCCAATGGCCAAGGCTGTCAATAAATCTACTGCAGCTCATTTGTAGTCTAGTACAGATTCTAGTCACTTGGGACCAACCCGCTTTATTCATTTAAAAAACTTTTATTTTTTCATACATTTATTTTTTATACTTATACATTTATATTATTACACAGATATACAATAGACTACCTATAGCAAGAAGAACCATGACACAATCAGGAACTATATAAGTGTTTTGGCTATTTGTATTTGACAGCCTTGAAAAAAATCAGCTTTCCTATCTTTGTGCATCTAAAATTCTGAATGTAAATCAATCTCCATCACATCTTGTCATTATCCACTTAAAACATCTAGACCTAAAAACATTTTAACCCCTAAACAACTAAGCTTCACTGTAGAACTCAGCTACCTGACATTCAACTCCATCTGAGACTTGAGAAGGAATAAACTTGATTACCTGAGTATGCCAGGAGTGCAGGTTAGTGGCTTTCCAAATTGAGAAGATGACGGAGGTAGTTTGCTAACTGAATAGTCACCCAAAACTCTTTATGATGTTGGAGCATCTTCTTCAGCCCTCTGGCCCAATATGTCTGACAGACATATTTGTGAGGTGCTTTATTCATTTTTAAAGAGATTGTTTATTGAGTTCTGCCAGTGCAAGGCTCTGTTCTAGTAACTGTGGATAAAGTCGTAAAACCAAGAGAAAAAATACCTGTGTTTGGAGGATATAGAGGTAGAAAGAGGCGATTTTATTTGCTGAAGGTCAAACTGAAAGTCAGTGGTAGAGTCAAGATTAGCTTTATAAGATACCAGATCCCAGAAATCATGAGCCATGGCTTAGATTTCTTTCAGTTATAGTTTGATTTGATACTTATGTTTCAACCTTAAAGACTCAAGATCCTGATTCTCTCTCTCTCTCTCTCTCTCTCTCTCTCTCTCTCTCTCTCTCTCTCTCTCTCTCTCTCTCATGCACGTGTGTGTGTGTGTGTGTGTGTGTGTGTGTGTGTGTGTGTGTGTGTCTTGAAGAGGGGAGAGGGGAGACTGTGAATCCAAATCCACAGAACTTTCTGCTCATTCAGTTAACTCAATCCATCCCTCATGTGCCCTACATATGACTTAGTCCATGTTTTCAATAATTTCCTTTTCTATTTAGGTGAGTTTTAGATTGTGTCTTTAAACATAATACCGGTAAGTGTGTGTAGGATGAGTGAATGAACTCGTAACTGGGAAACTCTTCTAACTGTGTACTACCACGTGAGAAAACAAACAGCTCACAAATGGAAAATCCCAAACTGGGTGAAGACCATGTGAGAAAGCAAAAAGTGTTCTCATTTGAAAATACTGTTTCCAAAAACAGGCTCTCTCTAGCTTTTCACTAATTATTGAGATGGTTTGGCATGCATTGATATTGTTACCAAGCCCATTTTCAAATTTATCTTGGACTTCTGTAAGTTTGCCCAGGGTCACTTCACACTGCAAGTGGACCCTCACCTCAGGTGCCTGAGCTGCCACACAGCAAGGGGCACAATTTTGCCAGCCACTAGGTAATTGACAAGAATTTCTCTCTGACATTAGTGCTGATTGGAAAAGTGGCTGGAGTAATGGGGCCACTCACACACCTCCACTCAGCCAAGTAGACATGTATCTTCCCTCTCAACCTACCCCTTTCAAATCTTTGTTGCTAATATTTAGCTTTTATGGAAACCCGAGAGGCGTCATGTGGGAAAAAATCCATTCTGTTCGTTAAAATGAGCACATTTTTTAAAATTGCTAATGCACTCTCAAATGTATTTCACCTCTCTTTACCATGATGCTAGGGGATGTTATTTCTGAGGCATCTTATTTCGCTGGAGCCCCTTTACTGGCAAGGAGTTTCATTTCAACCCTGACATCCATGCTGAATATTCACAACACAGTGAAAGTTACATCTAATTTATTCTCTGTAATACAGAAAACAATACTGAGAAAGAAGCTAGAAATCAGAGGGTAATGAGGTCAAGAGAACAGTTCTGCCACAGCTGTCAGGATGAGGATAGAAGACAGAGTCCCTTCATTTTAATCAGCCATTTCTAAGTCAGACAGATAGGAAGACAAAACAAAAAAAAACCAAGGGACTGGTCTTGCCCATGGTTATCCCAGTGACTAAACGGGAAGTCTCAGAAAAAGACCAATTGAGGCTTCTGTGCCAAGGATGAGGCTGCTGGTGTCATTTGTCATCAATGTCAGGCTGAAGCCCTAAGGATGAACATCTTGGAGTAGCTGAGCATCCTTGGAGTAGCTGAGCATCCTCAGAGAAGCTAAGAATCCTCAGAGAAGCTGAATACCATCTCCTTCCATCCTAAAGTCTCCCCAGGTTGTTTCTCTCAGGACCCAAACATATCCCTGGAAGCAGGGAAAGGATGCTACTCTAAAATTGTTCTGCAGCTAATATCTAGAACATTCTGGTTTACATATTGTCAATGTTAATAAAACACATCTCAGAAAAGGATCTCTATGAAGGGGCTGGAGACAGGGCCTGATGGTTAAATCCTGTTCTTCTAGATTGCCAGGATTTGGTTCCCAGAACAGACATGGAAATTCACAATTAACTTCAATTCCAGTCCCAGGGGAACCTACACTCTCTTCTAGCCTCTGAAGGTACACACATGGTCCATAGACATACATGCAGACACTCATATATATACTCATTTAAAAAGAAATCTATGAACCTGAAAAAGCTCATTTGTTCAGAGTCCACAGTGAGTTTTAATTTTTCATTATTTTATCTACTAATTTGTCTTGTTTGTTTGAAATTACATGCTTGTTTCATGTTTATTTGTTATATTTATTTAATAGATATGAATTGATGAATGTTTATGTTAATAATAACCTACTGTTCTGCCATTTTATTTATTGACATACCCTATAGTTTTACCTTGTATCCTTGTTTGTTATATATTTTATTTTGTGACTTTAATTTCATAAATATGTGTTTGTTAACATATTCCATGTTAACATGCAAGAAATGATTTGAGGATGGTGAGATTTTTGTGTTTGACTCTTAGGGTACAGAGGCAGGAATTGGTATTTGGCCACAAGTCACTCATATTCAGGGTGCTCATAGATTTAGGGAAAATATACATGGAGAAAGATGTCTGGGGTGGAGGTGGGGAACCAATAGGAATGCATTAATGAGCAGTTGCCACTGGAGTATCTCAGTCCATCTCCATAGGAGGCATCTAAGACACCATGAAAAGCATGACTCAGAGTTATATGACAGCCACTAGTATACCTTTTAGCTGTGGTCTAATTTATGAACTTCTAACAAGCTCATCATAATATTATCACTTGCCACAAGTGCCCTGTGAATTGTCATCACTTATTGAAAGGTCTGTACTGGTTCATTTATTTGTAATGACATTTATTCGTTTTGTGTATGTGCAGGTGTGTGCATGCCCACCAGAGTGTACATGTGGAGGAAAGGGGACTATTCACAGGAATCAGTTTTCTTCTTCCACCATGTGGGGCATGGAGTTGAACTCATTTCTTCAGGCTCGGCAGCAAATGCCTTCACTCTCTAAGCCGTCTTGATGGTCCAGTGAACTGGTTTATTTTTAATCTATCAAAGAAAAGCTAGTACTTGAAAATGAGTTATGAACAGCTGGAAAATTTCCATCACTGGGCCCAAATATGCTTGCTTTCTAACTTTTTATGTCCTTTTTTTTTACAGGATACTTCTGACCAACCATTACGTTACTTGCGTCAGAGAAGGCTGACATCGGTACTCTCGTGTCTCAAGTCGTGCCTAGAAAGAGATGGTGACAGAGGACTCTTTTTATCTCTGCTCTTACTACCTAGTGTCCCCGTAAGAAGGGATCAGCAAGCCATGATGTTAACTAATGTTAACTCATTAATAAAGTTAACTAGAGCCATACAGTTAAAAGCCAAATGTTTTTTGATTCTACCAGTATAGAGCCAGCATCAGTTTATAAGCATGGAAGATGCATGTCCAATTGCTATCTTATTTTTTTTTAAGGCATCCCATATCAATAGAA
This sequence comes from Acomys percivali, assembly GCA_907169655.1. NCBI lineage: Eukaryota > Metazoa > Chordata > Mammalia > Rodentia > Muridae > Acomys > Acomys percivali. The sequence continues at coordinate 98,999,352 of OU015750.1, read as the reverse complement.
AATCACTGCAGTATGGCTCCTCTCCACCAACACAAAATCATAGTTTATCTGAAAGCCACCGAACATTTCGCAGAGTTAACTTGTATAGATGTAGTGGCAAGTGTCTTGATAAGTTCAGAGCACCAGGCTCTGGCATCTCCACTTCATGAATGGGCTCAGTCTCAAAGAATGGATTTAGCAATTGAGCCTCAAAACACTGACCTATTAATGAGTGTAAGCTACCACGTTGATGTAAAAAACCCAGAGAGTCAGCATTAGTAATTCTCTTGTTTTGTGTGTCCTAATATACCAATATCCTTAGCACAGTTTTTCCAGTCATCTGCAAAGACTTATTGATTGCACTAACTTATCCTTAATTTATCTACATTTTCTGCTTTCACTGTCACTATGCCACCTTCCTTCCATTTTTGTTTCAGAAAGGATGTTTCAGAACTAAAATCTGACGTTAGCATTCTTCTGCTAAATGCCCCTCATTGTTTTCCAAGGACATGAACACAAGCACTGGGACTCCAGACTCGAAGTCCAGTCTGACATCTGTAGGGCTGTATTTTACCACACACTCCACAACTTCAACATCCCTGGCCTTCGTCCTTCAATATCTCCTCCTGTTTGTGCCAAAGAGCTTCCTACAACATTCATGCTTCCCTCCAGGGCCTGCTAACTTCAGCTTTTCCTTCTTACCTCATCCCAGCCCCACCTCTTCAACACCTCAAATGAATTCATGTCCACCAAGTAAACAGCGTCATAATACCTTGTACATTTTCTTCAAAATCCTTTGAGTTGTGTTTTGGTGACTGTGGAGGACATGCTCTAACTCTGTTTTGTTTTTTCTTGGGGTCCCAGTCCCAGGTACAAGGTCTGGTATATAGGAGATCTTCAATACATGTTTGTAGCCTCATAAGTGAATGAATGAAGAGGGGGTCTGCTCATGAGTATATGTGTCCTGTGCATAATGGTGTGAGATAACTGGGTTTTCTTTATGTGAAAAGCTTTTCTGACAAATTTCTTTAATCCAAAGAAGTCTTAATTGATTGACTCATTAATATTAAGTTAATTCATTTTACATTTACCTTATTACTTATATTTGTGTTTAAGAGCTAGTCCATTTCTTTTTAAATCTGAGTTAAAAATCATCAAAAGTGGATAGAGAGATGCCTTGGTGTGTAAACCTGAGAATTGGAGTTTGGATTTAAACCTCCAACTTAAAAGAAACAAAAGATGGGCATGACCACACATGTGCCTGTGATCTCTGCACTGGGGATGAGGGGACAGAAACATGGAAGCTTCTGGAGCTTCCTAGGGTCTAAGCTCCAGACTCAGTGTGAGACTTTGCTTAGAGGAAAAAGGTGGAAGGGTAGAGCAAGACACTGAATATCCTCCTCTTGTCTCACACCTGCCACACACACACACACACACACACACACACACCCCACATGCCCACAAACTTAACTGTACACACACACACACACAAACACCACATGCCCACAAACTTAACTGTACACACACACACACACCACATGCCCACATACCTAACTGTACACACACACACACACACACACACACACACACCACATGCCCACAAACTTAACTGTACACACACACACACACACACATACCACATGCTCACATACCTAACTGTATACACACACACACATACCACATGCCCACATACCTAACTGTACACACACACACACAA
>OU015750.1:98955205-98997646 GCA_907169655.1 Acomys percivali | reverse complement strand
ACACACACACACACACACACACACACACACACACACACACACACACACACGCATTATAACTCAGTGGTGGAGTGCTTGCTCATATGGCCATGGCTCTAGATTCAATCCTCAGCACTGAGTGTCTTTAAATGATATGACATATCTGTAGATCCTCAGGCTGTCTCATGCCTTAACATATTGCAATACAGCTTTAGACTTTGTTTTTCCAAACTCCTTTCTGCTTTTCTTGCTGAGGGCATCAACAAATCCACATTGCCAGATCCATTAGACTCACTTTAGTCTTTGTTGTCTTTAACCCCAAGAGGTAATTTGATACTGACTGAACTTCCCCACTATGCCTTCTGTGAGATATGCTTTCCAACCGAGCCCCTGTTGTCTGACCCATCCTCTCATGACTCATCTTCTCAAACTCTCTCCTAGGCTTCAGGCTCAGCAAAGAAAGAGAGGGAAATAAGGACTTAGTATTTCTGCAAACATGTCTGCTTTCACGCTTTGTCCTCTGCAGGAGCAGAGTACCACTTCCCAGACTTCTCTGCATCCACTTATCTATCCTTGTTTGTTAGCGAGGGTTTCCTTGTCTCACGGGCATCTAACAGCTTTCCAGCACAGCACTCCTATTTGTCTGTTGTCTTCACCCCTAAAAGTCATTTTCTCTTGGTTTGTCCATGCTTTACTGTGAGTTGCAAAAAGAAAAACAACCTTTCATGCCCACAGTCATCGCACAATATCTAACATGCAGCAAATATGCCCCAAAATACCTGTGGGCTATCGGAAGTACAAATGAAGTTGAGCTTCTCTTTCTAAATCATGATTCAAATGGTATGGAAGGTTCTGGATATTTTACAAATGTCCCTAAAGTAAAGGCTGTGGTGAAAATTAATGGTCCCCACTGCCATCTAAGACCCCAGAGGCACATCCCTATGTGCTTTTTAATTCATGAGGGATCAAGAATCCCAGACTCTAATGCCCTGCATTAAGTAACTTACAGATTTGACAGGCCTTGAAACTTCTTCTTAATCTCCACAGCTCTCCCCAGGCCAGGAGTTACTTGATGGGGTGAGATGTATTTACTGCTACACAGTATATGTAGTTCAGATAAGGTTTCCTCCTTACACATTTATAAACATTCACAAAATGACTTACCACAGGCTCAGTATAAAAAACAAAACAAAACAAAACAAAAAACAAAAAAACCCTGGTGGGTGAACAAGTCAGGGCTGACCTGAGAGAATCTATAAGCACGGAGACACCCTCTGCTGAGTGATCTGTTCCATCACTTGGAATTTCTAGGTATTGATCTGAGTACAGAGTGATAGTCAGAATTTGGGGAGAAGTTGGAGGTTCAAGATTTGCCACTCAGAAGTTCAAGGGTATCAAAACCGTGAGGACCTGAATGTCCAAGATTCTTAAGACAAACTAGCAAAAGTAAGGCATCTATCCCCCTGACCAAAAGAAAGACATGAAAGGAAGAAGATAATTCAACATTCTGACTCACGTCTTTCCTCAGAGTGCTTGCTTTCCCAGTTAGTATTAATTTTTCAATTACCATACAAAATAACAGGTTTCATCATGACTCTGTGGCTCCAGCTACCTTCGAACTCACAGCATAGACACTCCTAAAAGTCAGGAATGAGACAAAGATGTCTCCCATCCTTGCTTTGAGTTTTAATGAGAAGTCCTGATGAAAGTACCACAGCCATGTACAAGCAAGCAAACCAAACAAACAAACAAAAAACAACAAAACAAAGAAACAAACAACAAAAAAAGTTCACTGAATTTAAAGAAACCAAGTATTCATTATTTATAAAACACCTGATTGTGAACATGAGAAAACCAAGGGAGTCTACTAATTAAGAGAAGTAAGTTATTGAAAAAGTCTTTTGTTATGACAGAGTTCAGAGCAGTGGGTACCTTTCAGGGGACTAAGCTATTAGATTTAATAAATAATGTATTAGAATTGATAATAAATATCATGAAAAACTATCAAAACACAAAATCAATTTCTATTTGCTAAAGCAAAAACAGCGATGATAAGAACATTTTGGAAATCAAATAATTAGAAATAAAACTAATAGAAGACACACAAACAATTTGATAGAAAAATTATGACGCATTACCGAAAATATTACTAATAAGCTAAACAAAACTTTGTATGTACCAGAACAAAAGAAAGCCAGGAAAGTTTGCTCTAGAGCTGTAAATAAAGGGAGGAGAGAGATGTCTTATTGATTAAGAGCACTTGATACTTTTGAAGAGGACCTGGGTTTGGATTCCACCACCCTCATAGTGGCTCACAATCATCTCTTTAACTCCAATTCTAGAGGATTTATGGTCCTCTTCTGACATCTATGGGCACCAGTCAAATGGTTCTCATAGATGCATGCAAGCAAAAATACTCATACACATAATACAAAATAAATAACCCAAGTTTTAAAATAAATGCTCAAATCAAATACAAGGATGCAGTTTGAGTAAGTCCTTCAGGGTGACATGTGCACAAATATAGGTAGATAAATCCATTGAGCATAATGCACAATTATATGTGACAACTCACTCATGAGAAAGCTGGCATGAAGAGCCAATTGGATACCCATGCTGTAAAACCAGGATCTTGATTGCTGTCTCCTCTCACACAGAAACATTATTCCAAAATACCTTGCAAAATACAATATGAAACAATAACATTTCTACATGAATGTAGAACTATCTTCTTTATTTTGAAATAAACAACATTTTCCTAACAAATCACAGGAAGCAATAGCTCTGGGGGGAAAAAAGAACAACCAGACACTGTGGTTCATGCTTGTAATCCCATCACTTGGCGGTTGAGGCAGAAGGATGGCAATAAATTTAAGGTTAACCTGGGCCTTGTAGTGAGTCTCAGGTCAGCCTACGTGAAAGGAATTAAGAACTGAAAGCTATTGAAATCAAGGTCACCTGTCCATCGAAAGATAGGTTCGTGGGTATTTGTCAATGTTAATTTATTGATCTGAGAACTGACAGCATAGGACATCTATTCAGCAAAACTTTGCTAAGATGGCACAGAGTTTAATTTTGTTTTCCCCAACATGAATGTTAAACTGGAATTTCAAAATACCTTATAAAGATATAATACTAATTTCCATAAAAAACTACATAATTAGCTAATTACAAATGACAAAGTTTGGAACAGAAAGTAAACCATCCTTCAACTGTTGAATGCACTGACATGACTCTGACAACCAGGAGCTTTGTCCTGGTGACCTGTAGCATAATCTCTCCACAGTTGTGACACCATGTAATAGGGAAATGGGTCGAGAACAGACAGGGAAAGCATATGGACCAAGCTCAGGTTTATACAGAGTGTGAAGTGGTACTGGGATTCATTAGAGCAGTCCTATAACTCTCGCCTACCCTGGTGCTGCCTACTGCCCAATAGCCACTACCATCCTTGAAGTATGTGCCAACAGGTCAACACAGAAAGTGTGAAACATGAGTATGGGTGTTTCAGATGAACCTTCCAATTTGGTTTGGTTTGCTTGGATGACAATCTTTGAATAGCCTGCCATTATGAAGACTGATTCTGTTTTGCAAAGACTAAGACAATAATTTCTTAGACTAATACTTCTATAGATCTCCAGTTCAGGCTACAATTTTTTCTAAGGCCCAGATGAAAAAGTTTATGCATAAAAAAAGTTTACAAAATGATATAGCTAACAAAAGATATGCTACCAAATATAAAAATTCCTTAATCATCATCACGCTTTATATACCTTGATTAGCCCATCTGAGGATATCTATTGACCAAATCCTGACCAGTGCATGCTTTTGCAAACAGACTTTATTGGCAAACAGCCTGTCTTAATCATTGTTCTATTGCTGTTAATAGAAACCATGACCAAAGCAATTTTTATAAAAGAAAGCATTTAATTGGGAGATTGCTTACAGTTTTAGAGGGTTAGTTCATTATCATCATGGCAGGAAGCATGGTTCCATGCAGGCAGGCACTGGAACAGCAGCTGAGCACTATATCCTGACCCATAGGCAGAGAGACGGGGCATGCCTACTAGCACATTTCCTCTAAAAAGGCCACACCTACTCCAATAAGCCCATACCTCTGAATCTTTCTAATCCTTTCAAAGAGTTCAACACCCTATTGACTAAGCATTCAAATATTTAAGACGGTTGACTAAGCATTGAAATATATGAGCCTATGGGGGTGATTCTTATTCAAACCACCACACAGTCAAACCTATTTATTTACATATTGTTTTTGGAAATTACAATAGCAGACTTGCATGGTTGTGATAAATATCATTTTGAATCCTCAGTGCCAACAATGCTAATTATTCTTTGATAAAATTAGTCTTCCAATCCTTATCCTATAGTTACATATTACTTCGATTTCTCAGAGGTGAATGAAAATGAAAGCAGAACTAAGGAAGTTGATTATGAATAGAGAGTTATCAGAAATGTCTAGAAAGCCCAATCAGGACAAGGTAGGCCCTGATCATATGCCAGCACATTCACTTAGTAGCCACCATTGGTTAGGAAGGATACAGGTTACTCTGTAGAATAAAGGAGTATTATAAGATGGAAGTTCTTCCAAAGGGTATGTGTGATGCAATCTCTATTTTCATCCTGGCTGCATTTAGAATCTCCTAGGAGACATGTACCTGTGAGAGTGTTTCCAGAGAGCATTGACTGGGGAGGAAAGAACTACCCTGAATAAGGACACCACTATCCCATCTGTGTGAATTCCAGACTAAAAATAAGAAACAAAAAACAAAACAAAACCGAGACTGCCACTGAGAATCAGCATTTCAATTCTCTGCTTTCTGACTACAGATACACTTAGCTGGCTCAAGTTCTTGCCACCACTCCTTCTCTGCTACGGTTCGCTACCCCTTCAAACCGTGAGCCAAGAATAACCCTTTTCCGCCATTAACTTGCTTCTTGTCTAGCATTTAGTGACACTAATGAAAAAAGTAACTCATCAGCATTATTTTCTTTGATACTTTGAAGATGAAACGAAAGTGCAGCCAATACTCTGTGATGGGCTCTTGGTTCAAAAAGCTCTAGAGGTCTGTTGGAGTTTCCCATTGAGTTGCCATCATAAAATAGCCTGATAAAATGCAACATAGGAGTGAAAGAAGTTTATTTGGCTTAAAATCTCAAGTTACATTTCTTCATTTTAGAGAATTCAAGACAGGAGCAGGATACCTAGCATCCATGGTTCAGAACAAAGAGGATATATTCATCATGTTATCTTTCCCTCAGTTAGGTTTCTCCTCTCTTATGCTGTTTAGGACCCCTTGCCTAGAGTATGGTGCTGCCCACAGTGGACTGGGATTTCTTACATTAATTAATAGTCAAGTCAATTACCCATAGATATGTCTGCAAACTTATGAAATTCAGATAATTCTCCATTAAGACTTTCTTTTGAGGAGATTCTAGGTTGTGTAAAACTGACAACGTTGACCATCGTAAGAGCAGTATTGAGGTTGATTGGTGAGATACACTGAAGTCACCAAGTTGGTCATTATTTTACAACTGTGTAAAAAAAATTTCTTATTCTTATAAGATACTTGTTGAAATATGGAGCAAAGAAGTTTTATTATTTGCAAGCAGCATTGAGATGGATCATCGCATAGAAAGAAAGGGAGAAATCAAATGCAGAAAAATGCTAACTGGTGAAGTTAAATAAGTGGCACATGGGTGTTGATTGTACTTTTCTTGCAAGTTTTTTGTAGGTTTGACATTTTTGAAAGAGATTCTTAGAGAAAGGTTTTTTTTTAAAAAGCAGATGTTGAATAATTTTCCCCACAATATTTGGAGAAAGGGTGGAAAAGAAAAGGCACCCCTTTTCTTTCTTCCTTATTGAAATGCTTGTCAGTAGCATGTATATTTAGCTATTGATGCATACTTAAAATCCTTTCCTTCTTATTTAGATATTCACATTCACACATGTTTATGTTCCAGTCCCTTCCCCCCCCCCCCGTCTCTCTCTCTCTCTACATATATATACATATACATATATATATATATGTATATATGTGTATTCACACATGGTTACATCTCTTCTCTTTGCCAAGTCTTATCTCTGACCTCAATGAATCTTATGATAAATTCTTTTTTTAATTTCCTATGCTACATTTCTCCCAAGAAACATCACAGATATCACAAATGCATATCCTTAAACTGCAAATGAGAATCACCTCATTGAAATGTATTTTGAATTTTTTCATGTTATATGATACAAAACAAAAGATAAGCAAACCAAATCCAAGGGTCTCTCACACAAGCGTATCTCATGTCATACCAGAAAGATGGTTCTACTAAATTCTGTAAGACTCTTCCAGTCCCATGTGGCAGTGAGGGATAGCCAAGGAAACTGTAGCAATGGCTGACATGATTGACGTACCTTGTGACTGGGTGCTGACAGATCCTCCTACGGATTACAGTAGATGCTGCACCTTGAATGTTGGAGTGTACTTGAGAGCCCACACACAGCTGTGGGGGAAAAAAGAAGCGTTGTTTTCCCCACGTTCTTTGAAGCAGGCTCTAAATACTGATGTGTCCTCCTACAGAAGAGTGGTTCATCAAATGCCAAGAGACCACTGCCTGTGTGACTCAGCAGCACTCAGGCTACTATCTGATTTTAAAATATCCTGTATTCTTGGTCTTAGAGCTATGTTTTATGTTAAAACTAGATGGGCATCTCTGGCTATGCCCTGGACTACAACTCATTTCTGTTGTCTAGAAGCTTTACTTAAGTGATTAGTGAACAGATTGCCAATATACTAGCCTGTCCTTCCTCTTCCTGGCTCATTCTTGTTCTTTTTCCTCTTTTCTTTCTTTCCTTTCTTCCTTCTCTCCTTCCCCCTTTCCCCTTTCACTTTTTTCTTTGTTGTTACAGTTTCTTTTTATTTCCAGTCCCAGCCCTGTTACCCTAGGCTTTTCAGTAGACACCTTTTCTCACAGTTAATCATTAACTGTGTTAAACCCTTAATCCGCACAATTGGAGGAAGCCTATATAGTTGTCCTGGCTCCTGTTATGATCACAGCATTGATTATTGGGGCCATGCAGTCATAATATTAAACTATCTTGGTAACAAATAATGTCAAGTATGAGCTACATTGCAGTTCTTATTTATGTTATGAACATGAAGTGATCCATAATCCTAATAATCATTATAACCATGACTGTGGTGTGGGGCTCAGCAATGAGGGTTTTCTGGGTCAAAATATCATCTCAAGGGAATTTATTTCTTTATAAGATAAATAGACCAGTCCTGTATCTGTATGAGTTTGTGGGCTTTTGTAACTTTCTGATTCTATCTAGATCTCAGTGTTTATTTTATGTATCTAATAAGATGGGATAATGGTTGAAGGTGCAAACTGTCTAGTTCCTGATTCTGTAGTTCAACTATAGGAAGAGTAAAGTGTTGGGTTGGGACGCTGTCCAGCATGGCTTGGCGCCTTCTCCATGGTAGGCACTTAATTTCATAAGAGAGAAATTAAGGTGGGGAAAAAGGACAGAGTGAAAGTATAAGTGAATTAAGCGACAAATGCTGAGCTAATATCACATCTGGTGGCTACAGAAAAGCCATCCTCATTAATAAATTCAGAGCATCTTTAAGAGACTCTATGACTACACAGGCATCTGTGGCAGGAAGATTAATGTCCTAAGGCATATAAAATGCATATATTGTGCCCAGACTGTAGAAAAACAGCTTAGAAAACTGTCATTTCCAACAGCGCCTGGAGCAAAACTGAACCAGAAATTTCACAAACTCACATCAGGATGAATTTGATTTGTGTGACTAACTCACATTTTTAGGTCAGATCCTTGCTATTGACATGTTAAGGTGATGTTGTGGATGTGTATAGGGCAGACCGTGTGAAAACAAACAGGAAAGCCAACTTCCCCAAATAGTGTTTGGGGGCAGCCCCTCATTTACTTGATTTAGTTTGTTATTGTACACTGCCCTTTCTTCTTTGGGATGCAGTGTGGATGTTTTCCATCTAGAGCACTTTAAAATCATTTCCCATGTTAACTATCAACAGTAGTTCACATTTTTCAGTCTTGGAGTTGTCGGATTTCTTTTTCTCTGCGTGTGTGTGTGGTTTTTTTGTTTTGTTGTTTTGTTTGTTTTTTGGGTTTTTTTTGGTGGTTTGTTTTGTTTTTTGTTTTTGTTTTTGTTTTTCAGTTTCTTTGTCAAAGAAACCATGTGCACATTCCAGGAAACTTTGTTTCAGTGGCATTTTACTTTAGCAAGCCAACTGATTATTAGATGGGTGAGTTTTACTTTGCCACAGTGGGGGTGGCACCTGTCTCCCAGTGATAAGACTGAGGAACCCAAGCCTTCAGGAGTTACTTTCTGGATTTAATTAACAACTCACATTCTCTGAAAAATTTTCATCACAAACGTCTGGGGAATGGAAAGAAAGAGGAGGATGGTGGGTTCTTTGCTCCTGTTTTACTTGTTTTCTGAGAATATTGTTGAGTATGAAGTGTAACGGGTCTTGAAAACAAGAAAGAGCCTTACTAATTTCAGCGAGGATAGGCTAAATGTTTAATGCCTTGCTATGGCTTATGTGTGAAGTATACCATCAGGAGGCACACATATTGAAGGCTTGGCCCCAGTGACAGCAGTATTCGGAGCTGGGACTTTAAAGGATGTAATAGTAAAATTATGATCAGCTACTTAATACGACCCAAATCACCCAAGAAAAGAGCTTCAGTGAGAGCCAACATCTAATTGGTCTTTGGGTATGTCTATAGCATTATCATAAGGTAACCAATAAAGAAAGACCCAACCCACTATGGGTGGTGGCATCATTCATTAGGCGAAGCAGTTTCTGAGCTGTATAGGTGGGAAATCAAGCTCAGCACAGGCAGCGGAACAGAGCATGAACACAGTCATCTCTCTCTACTCTTGACTATGGATGTAACTGCCTACTTCAATCCCCTGCCACTGTGATGTCACTGCTGTGCTGGGATGTGTTTAGCCTGCAATTTTAAGCTAAATAAGCAGTTTATGTAGAAAATTATTTTTGATAAGGTATTTTATCACAACAGGATGATTGATATGAAAACATGTGAAGTGATTGGAAGATAAGGGCTACACACAATTCCATTCAATTGATCTTCCCATCTCAAATGATTGTGTAATACACTGATTCTTTTAAACTGTTGATGGACTGAAATTTTGATTGATTGAGAGGTAGTAGAGTTGTAGAAAGTGGTGCCTAGTTGTGCGACGTGTGCCACTAGAAAGATAAAGTTCCTGGCTCCATCTTGTCTCTCTCTGATTTATGTCCATTTTCAGTTGAGTGGCTCTGGTCCACCACATACTTCCCACACATCTTGTTACAAGACCATAGCAATGTAATCTGCTGACCATAGCTGTAACCCCTGAAACCCTGAGCCAAAATGAACACTCCCTCCCTCAAATTGCAGCCTTTGGGTGTGTTTTCATGGTGCTGAAAAGTCTAGCTAACACATTTATTATCCAACCTATTTGTATTCAGGATGAATGTAGGGCTGAGAAGCAATGAGGCTTACATCAGAATTCCTCATGCAGCCTGGCATTGAATAGGTGAGTCAGATTTCAGGTAGCAAATTGACTCTCCTTTAAGAACCTATTGAATAGCACAGGACCTATTCCCCAGGTACTAGGCTCAGAAGTATCCACAGCCATGCGCCCTGTGGAGACATGGGAGACAATTTCCCTAGAGAAGTAGCTGACCACAGGGAAATAAAAAGGAAATATGGGAAGAATCGTGGGGCCTGTGTTCCTACTGTATTCCTTTTTCATTTGGTTTCATATACTCTTCCTCTGTGTATGTCTCCTTGTTAAAAACCTCCTAGTTTCCATTACTTAAAACCAACCATCCTGGAGAAATAAAGAGGCATGAGTGCAGGCTGATGAGAGAAACAAATTTGTGGGATGAGTCCATTCTCCTCTTACATCTTTTTGTGGGTTCCTGGGATTGAACTTGTGCCACAGAGCTTGTGCAACAAGTCCTTTTACCTGCTGAATACTCTTGTCTGCTCAAGCAATTCCTTTTAAGCAGTCATATCTCCAATAAACACTCTCGAGACTGCCTCACTGAGAAAAGATCTGAAATCCCATGATGGCCTTCGGGGCCCTCCATAGTCTGACCCCTTCTTCCTCAGGCCTTGTAATCAGCCAGCGAGCGCATTACACTCTTCCATACTTTCCTTCATGAAGCTCCTGTGACACACCAGATACCTCCTTGACCTTGCAGCCTGTGTGGGAGAAACGTTTCCTGCCTATCTACATGCCTGCCTAGACTTCTATCGATCTATTTTCAAACATGACTTTGTCCCAGAGGCCTGTCCTGCCCACTCCAACTACAATGCCTCTTTCCACTTCAGGCTCCATTCTTCTGTCTAATCTTGATAATAGTTACCATTACAATACTTTACAACTGTGCTTCCAATTGTCTTTCTCATTGAAAGATTTTTCAAGTGGAGGAATCACAGCTGTTTACCACTCCCTATCAACCCCAGCGTCAGCACCTAGGACAGCTCCTGGCACACAGCAGAATGGTGGTGCACATTGCTGAACAAATCCCGGTGCTTGCTTCAGAGAGATAATGATGATGCCTTCTCAGTTTCTCCCTAGAAGACAGTGGGCAGGCAGCCAGCCTACCCAAGTGACAGCAACAGCAGTGACAATAGCTGATTTACCCAAAGGCTGGCTGTCCATCAAGCACCGTTCTGTGTGCTTTGCATTTGTTAATTTACATAACGACTATAAAATCAGTGTGCAGACAGCAGCGCTGGCTGTGAGGCCAGAGGAGCAAGGACAGGGTCAGATAATGGAAGGTCTGGAAGGCTCTGGTGGGGATATTTGGTTTTGTTTTTATTGAGACAGTCATTGGAATGTATCAACTGGAGATTTTACTACTTTAAAACAATCATTTGGTCAGTTGCGAGGGCACAGAAGGTAACAGCACTATGAAGAAGGTTCCTTCTTCCTCTCTCCCAAATCATACACATTAAAATGCAGTACCAACATTAGATAGAGCCCTTGAGAGATCATTGGGTCCTGAGGGCAGAGGCCTCAATGAGAGGTTTTAGTAAGAGCCTTTTGAAGAGAAACCTAAATCCGCACCTGTGTTAATGCTCTTTTTAAAACTCTATTTTATTTGGGGTGCTGCCTCTACCTGTCTTCCACCAAACCCTTAACCCTAGGTAGGAGAGAAAAGAGGTTAGTGAAGAGAAGGGCCACAGACTTCTTTACTTCTCCTGACCAGTTGTGTTCTTTGGAGGTAATACCAATCTCCATCAACAGCAAACACAGCCAGCAGTCTCCTCTGAGCTGCTGTGTTGAAACATTTCTTTCTTTTATTCTATCTCAAAGCTGCGACACCGTCCCTCATCTCTCCAAACTGCTATGGGCCACACACCACCACCATAGGACACAAATTCTCTCTCTCTGGACTCACCTATTTATCTCCCTTAAGCGTCCTAGACCATGCCACTCTCCATGCTGCATGAGGCAGGCCATTACCTCCTGGCAAGGCCACACCCCACAGGAGGCAATCATCATCTGTGGACAAACTAAAGCCCAAACTAAAACCCCACACTTGGGATTAAAACAAAAACATACTTAAATAACATAACTGAGTTTACAAAGGAACCAAGACTTCCATTTACACGCCTGCTTTTCCAATGTCAGGTGGTAGTGAGAATATAAATGTCTGTGAGTCAGAGAGTGAGCCCCTACCAGAACTTTGATCTTTGTTTTCTTATCTTCCAGAACTGTGAAAATTAAATTTCTGCAATCTATACTCCTCATGGGTCTGTGCCATTTTACTATAGCACCTCAAGCAGAACAAGGATACACTCACAAATTGGCTAAAACAAAATCCTCAATTACAGAACAACTTAGTTGCTTACCTGGAGGTTCAACTTAGGATGTTTGCTTTAGTTGAGCTTCTTGTTTTGTGATGAATTATCTGATGAAGCAACTCAATGACAGCAGGGTTAATTTTGGTTCAGTTTGAGGATACAGATCTTCATGTACAATGGGGGATGCACAATGGGGGATGGCATAGCATCAGGATGTGAGGTCGCTATTCACATTACATGCACAACTAGGAACTGGAGAGAAGTGAATGCTAGTGCTTTCTCTCTCTCTCCCTCTCTCTTCGTCTCTGACTCTGACTCTCTGACTCTCTGACTCTGCCTCTGCCTCTGTCTCTGCCTCTGAATCTGCCTCTGCCTCTCTCTCTCTCTCTCTCTCTCTCTCTCTCTCTCTCTCTCTCTCTCTCTCTCTCTCTCTCTCTTTTTATTTTATTCTACTTAAACCTGGGCCATGATACAGAAACAAGTAATCCAGGCAAGCATGGATGAAAAAAAAATACCTGTCAAACCAAAAACCACAGTAAATTTATTAAAACAAATAAATGCATTAGTTGCTTTTTCCCCCCTGGACATTTGTTGTAACTATGAAAAGCTGGCTGGTCTCTGTGGACAGTACAAATAAACTATGTTTCAAGACACATTGCATGTCCAATACTGTTTGTGATTGAGAAAGGCGGCATTTGGTGTTAGCTTCACCTTCTCACTGGTTTTTCCTAAGCAGACCCTAACCCCACGCAATATGGATGAGTTCTGCACCTCTGTGAAGCAGAGAAAGTCCTGCTGGGCCTTATCGGTATTCCTCCACACCACACTCCCTCTGCTCCAGTTCTTCTATAAAGGTCAATGTCATTATAAACCAAGGGGGCCCTGCTGGCTTAGAAAGCGTAAGGCTGTTGTTTTCACTTGTTAGCTAATTGTGGGGAGTCCCCCTGCTGTTCTTAACCTTCCTGGCGAACATCTCAACTAATTGTCTTTTTGTCTCTCATTTGTGCTTTATGTCAGTTTATAGATGGACACAAAAATACAGCTGAATAAAGGAGGAATCCCTGAGTGAGTAGAGTAACATTCTAGAAAAAAACAGTCTCCAACATTTAGTCACTGCATGCTCAACCTCTCAGATAAGACAACATTATTCTAGGTGTTTCCATAATAACTTAACACTGTAAATAAAAATAATGGAAGTCATTGCCACCAATAGGCTATTTAATGGAATAGAATTGCTATTCTAATTCTGATGCCCCAAATCAAATATGGTGGTAATTACGTGGGCATGCTTTACCTTATTTTGCATTTCTAGCTTCCTAACCCATTTTTAGCTGATTTCCTAGATGAGAACAGAGCCTTCCCAGGCACCATTTGTGACCCTAAGAGCTTCTCTAACACCTCTACACACACTATTCCCAGGACAAGAGCTAGTCCAGGCTGATTCCCAACTCAGTTCTCATGTCTGAGTTACAGTTCACAGATACAGGCACCCTGAGAGCTTGGTCCTAAATATAACTAGTAAGTTTCAGTGAAGTGTAAAGTGTTCGGGAAAGTCCCTTTGGAAACTCTAGGACTAGCTCTTAAATTATTTATCACTTTAGAACAAGTCTCAGAATGCACACTGAAGACTTAACATCTTACCAGCATTAAGCTGATAAAAGTACATCTATGGAAGAATGAGGCTTACAGTAGAGGAACAAAGATCTCATGAACGAGATCTTCTGCACATGCCCCTCTGCACTCCTGAGGAATTCATTCCAGGGCTCCTACCTTTAATCATGACAAATCTTTGGATGCCCGTGTTCCTTGGATAAAATGGTATTTGGGAGTAACTTATGGGCATCTTCCAGTGTCTTCCCATAGGGGACTAACAAAGACAAATATAACATGAAAGATATTGAAACATTACAATACATAGTTAGAGAAAATATACATATATATTGTTAGTATGGTTTACAGTTTAAAGTATCATATTTTCTATCCACATTCAATCAAATTAGTGGATGAAGGACCACAGATTTATAAGATCAACTACACTCAGAAGTCATGTGAGGTCTGGCAAGTTTTCATGGAGTGAATCTCGTGGTCAGCTATAAAACAGAAAGTGATGACACCTACTTCATTGCCACTAGTAGATGCAATCCTTTTGACAGATATCTTTTTGTTATTCTTTTCTTTTATCTCTACTCATAATTACTTGGGGCACTGTAAAACAAACTGACAAAATGCAGAGACACAAAACACAGTCTTTGCACAGTATGTGCATTGTACACATGGAATACTTACTAGTGTGTGGCTCAGTGATGCATGGCTCTTATGGGCATGTATAACACTTTAAGGAAGAATGGTCAGTTTGAAATAATTATACAAAGGGGGGACTTGAGTCTCTAGGGAAGCGTGTGGAAAGGTAAACCAGTGGGGGATGCCAGTGGAAAATCAGGTCAATTTAGTAAAGTCTTCTCGACAGGTTCACTTGAGTTGCAAATGGCATGTAGTCTCTCCAGTCACTAACATTTCTCCTGTTAGAAGGGAGAATGGGAGTGTCTCCACAAATGCCTGCCCTGCTTTTAGGCAAATGGGGGTGTGCAAAGAGCATTTATCATCCTGTTGCTTTGTTCTGCCGTGAACGTCAAGTAATCAATATGCCCACATGGCATGATTCTGTGAAGCACAGCCTTCTTCGTTACAGTGGGTAAGATGGTACAGCAGAGCTTCCTGGCTGAGGTGATGGCTTCCTATTTTGTTTATTTCTTTGTTTGTTTCTAGACAAGGTTTCTGCATGTGTACAGCCTTGACTGTCCTGGAGCTAGCTTTGTAGACCAGGCTGGCCTCGAACTTACAGAGATCCACCTGCCTCTGCTTCCTGAGTACTGTGATAAAAGGCATGCGCCACTGCTCCCATGGAGATGATGTTTCTAGTGCCCAGGTATTAACCCTCCTTCTGCCATTCAGTGATAGCAGGGCCTTCAGGAATTTATGGAAGCACATTGTGCCTCAATGCATCAGATGTCGTGTGCATACCTGTAAGGAGGCTGAAGTTCATGGTCATCATAGGCTACGTAACAAGATCAAGGCTAGCTTAGGCTGTATGAGATAGTGTCTCAAAATAAATAGATAAGTAAGTAAATAAATCCTCATGTTCACAGACCTTTGTGATGAGGATTCCAAAAACTTCTAACCAATTTTATCATACAGTAACTATTAAATATGAACTATATGATCTATTTTTATTATCTTTATCATCATCACCATTATTATTATTATTATTATTATTATTATTATTATTATTATTATTATATCTCATATATTAAATTCCTCTTAACCCCTCCTCTTCTTAGATTTACTCCTACTCCATTTCCCTTCAAAAACAAAAAACAAAAAAACAAAACAGCCTCCCAGGAATATCAACCAAACATGGCCTAACAAGTTACAATAAGACTAGGCATAACCCTTTATGTCAAGACTGGACAAGGACGACTCAGCAAGAGGAAAAGGGTCCCAAATGCAGGTAAAAGAGTCAGAGACACTTCCCTACTGCCACTATTGGGAGTCCCACAAGAACACCAATCTACACAAGCATAATGTATATGCAAAAGACCTTGCTCTAACCCATACAGGGTCTGTGTTTGTTGTCTTAGTCTTTGTGGGTCGCTATGAGCTCTGCCTAGTTGATTCTGCGTAGCATGTTGTCATGTTTTCCCTGGACCCTCTGGGTCCTACAATCTTTCTTCTCCATCTTCTATGGGCTTCCCCTGGCTCAGTCTAGACTTTGGATGTGGGTCCCTGTACTTGCCCCTATCAGTTTCTGGATGACGCCTCTCTGATGACAATTGGGCTAGACACCAATCATTAGTAATCATTTCACTGAATTTTGTTCCAGTCATATTTGGTTCTATCCTGGGTCTCTGGCTGTCCAACCTCTGGTTCCTGGCCATCCAGGCAATGTGAGCCATGAGCTCCTCCTGATGGTATAGGCCTTACGTTCAACTAGTCATTGGTTGGCCACTCTTGACATTACCCATCCACCCCCCCCCCCCCACCACACACACACATACATCTTGAAGGCAGAACAGATTGTAGGTTGAAGGTCTTGTGATTGGCTGGGCCAGTGTCCCAGTCCCACTGTTGGGAGCCTTTTCTGGATATAGAAGATCCAGTTTAGGTTCCATAGCCCCCATTATGGGAAATTTTCTCTAGGATCAGTCTTGCAGATTCCAAGGAGTTTCAATTGCACTAAGTTTTCACGTGGACCCCCAAGTTCCTCCAGTTCTACCTATCTCTCCCAGAACTCTCTCTTTCCATATCCTCCACTTCCTGATCCCTCCTGTCATCCCCCACCCTCCTCCAGTCCACCCACACAGTCAATTCTATTTCCCCTTCCCAGGGAGATCCATGCATCCTTGCTTGAACCCTTCTTGTTACTTAGCCTCTCTAGGTCTGTGGGTTGTATCATAATTATCCTTTACTTAACATCTAAGGCACACTTAGGAGTGAATACATACCATGCTTATCTTTCTGGGTCTGGGTTACCTCATTGAACTACACAATCTTAATAATTAATAACAACTGTCTTTTGATATAATTTCACAGATAATTTCAGGAGATTGTATTGTTTTCTCCCCTAAGCAGGCATTAGAAAGAAACACAACATAAGAAAACCTCATCAACATCTTGTTTATGTGTTTGGTTGTCAAGCAGATGGCAATTAAAATAATATAAGCTTATAGAACATTCTAACATATTACATCAATGGAAATAATGACACTAAAAATGTCTGCTTCCATTTTGCTGCTGGTTGAATAAACGGAAGAGTTCACTGGCCAGTGACATACGTTCTCAGGGAACTCAGGAGCATTCAGTACCCACACATTACATCTTCTCAATTCCAGCACATCTAAGAAGTGTACTTGAGAGCAGGAAAAAAGATTCCTAAGCTCAGCATGATGAGGTGGTTGGCAACAAAGAGTTCATTATTCCAATTCCTGAGAACCTTAGGTTCCCCTTAGTGACCCACTTCTCACATCAAGGTCCCTTTTCCCTGAAGGTTCCATGGCCTCTAAAAACAGTAACGCCAGTTGGGAACTAAATGCCCAAACACAGGAGCTTTGGGGAACACTTCACACTCAATCGCTTCAGATATAATGGCTATAGAATTTTCTTCTTAACAAATAGCAGCTGTTTGCTGCATTCACAGTGTCTAATCCTTTCCATTTCTATTTCTGGGTCTATATCTTTAAAGTTACTGTTATCATATCCATATGTTTCCTGGGCACATACAACCAGGCTATTATAGTGCTCTGGTTAGGGCAAAGAAGCCAGACTTCAAAAAACAAAGACAGTGTTTTATACACTCTACCTAACACTTATCTTTATAGTCTTGTCTGAAAACCACTTCCTACCTTTATGATTGACATTGGAAATTCCCTTAAGAGAGGCCATAAACACTGAAGAAAGGAGAGCACCCTCATCCTTGCAGACCTTGATTCTTTCACAAGAACAGCCATGCATATTTCATTCTGTCTTTAACCTGTCTTCTTATCTTAATAATCTGTCATCTTTAACTAGTGCACTTTATTATTTAATGTTACGAACCTGATCACTTTCAAGTAAATGAAAAGGGTTAGTGAGACCAGCCCTGAAAATGAATGTCAAAAGCAACTTGGAATCAAATAAAATGTGTCACTGTTATATCTTATCTAGTATGAAATCAGAACACTCTTCATTGAATATCTAATAATATATGCTAAAAATTAACAGTAAACATAATGGTTTCCTGGGTTTGTGACAATGTTGCATGTTGCATGGCGGGTGATGCCAATGTTCCTCTTTACCTGTCTCATCAAGGATGATGAAAAGGCCCCAGAAGGCAATACTGAAAGGTGATTGCACATTTTACTATCCAGATCTTAAGACCATGTGTGTGATAGTCATATCTCAAGAGGCCACTGGAATGGTGTATGTGGACAGCAGTTTTACTATATAATATATAAATATTATCTTGCTTTTTGAGAGTTTGATGTACATTACCCATCACTAAAAGTATCTGAGGTAATCCCCTTCATGGTTAAGAAAGCATGACTATACTTAAGGCCAACTCCTGACTCGCCACACTTTTTCGTAGGATGGGAAGTTTTTCACTCTAGTGCTAGGTCATGATGAAATGAAAACACGCAGAAAACATTATTATATGATCATTTATACCACAGGAAGGATTTGAAAAATAAATCACAAGAAAGAGAAAGGGAGAGAGAATTAATTCATAAGGCTGCTAGATGTGCTTCATAATGAAGTGCATTATTAACTAAATTGTAGTTTGCAGTCGCTCCTTATTATGGCTTTTGATTCATTTACTTCTGGTTCATTTGCTTGTCATAAATTCTAGAGTCCCAAAGGTACTACAAATGCATTGCTGAATTGCTTTTTTGCCACAATAACCTTTTATTTTTCACTGCTTAAGGCATATATTTTATGATGCTGGTTTATCTGAGGTAATACCAAGTAATTCCAATATAATGCAGGCTCAGTAGCTCTCAGTGAACAGTCTAGATTTCGAACAACTTTCAACTGCTTTTATCCCTACTCCCTCCCTAAAATAACCCATTTACATCACAGTTTTTATTTTTGTCATCACTATTCACCTGACAACTAAACTCTTTTAGAGACAGTGAAACTTTATTTAAAACTGCACACAGAGAAGAGGGTTCCTCCTTCCTCTTTTCATCCCTCCCTCCCTCCTTCCCTCCCTCCCTCCCTCCATCCCTCCTTCCACATCCATACAGTATCATTGTGAAGCAGCCATGGGACAGATACTCAGACACTCTGCTACTTGTAATTCCAGCACTCTCTCCACCATCAAAGACCTCACAGTTTGATGGAGATAACACATCTTCCAGGATGCCATAATATAAAGCTGAGCAAAGGTGACTGCACAGAAACAGGCCACTCAGCTCTGTGGGAACAGGTTGAACTTCTTTAAATGTGAGTTATATGAGCCATCAGAAGAGATGTGGCTGAAGAGAAATTCTGGACAAGACAGTGAGGAAATCAGCTTCCCCCAAGGACTTTGTCCTCAGGAATAGAGGCCAACAAACTGGGGTCCTAGAACAGATCTGTCGGTAACCCTAGTTTTGGCTATAAGTCAGTTGGCAAAGCCATGCCATGTTTGGTTTTATAAGCAATTGCCTTTAGGTTACAATGGCAGGGACTCTAAGGCCCACAATGCCTAAATACCTAGTCCTTTACAGAAAAGAAATATGGTGATCCCGACTGATGAACAATCCTTTCCGTATTTCCCCCTGTGTGTTACATGTTAAAAAAAAATGATGGTGTGTGAACAGCAAAGTGAGTTAAACATAGATGCTGCTGGTGAAAGAAATCAGGACCAGGGCCCAGAGCTATCTACAGTATGACTTATCTAGCCACTCTTCATGAGATGAGAGTCCTTATTCATTTCAGGATATTAACTCTCTTCCCAGCACTTTGTTTGTGTTAACCATCCTATTTAATGAGAAGTCACTGAGACTATTCTAACCACCAACTTACAGAAGAAATGTTTCAAATGGGAGCAAAGGCAGAATTGGAAAACACTAAAGTAGTTTTCTTAGGAAAAACCAGAGGTTACAAAAGTTACATTTTCTAAGAAGCAAGTCTAAAATGAGACAGGTAAAAATAAAAATTAACAACGCCTACTTGAGAAAGACATCTGGCATGTTCTGGCATACCCCAAAGTCTTGGAGATAGAGTCAACATGGCAAAGAGGATTCTATTGGGAAGAAAGACAATTTGATGTGACATCAGAGGAAGGCTAGTCTACCACTGGTCATCTTAGCTAGCCTCTCTTTTCTCTGAAGCCTGGGGAAAGAAGCATTCCTTCCTGCCGGTTTATTCTTGAAGAGAGAAGAGGTAGATGCCTGCAATGGCAACTTTTTATGACTTGCTGCTTCTGGCTTTGCTAGATCCAGAACTCTAAAAATGCAGATATGGTGTTGTCTTTTGCCTACAATTTGCATAGACGATATGTGACTGTGGCTAGTTGGAACTACCCACTTACACTTACTTTTGTGGCTCTTGACCACCCCGCACAGAATTCTGCCATTGGAGATTCTAGTCTCATGACTTTCTTTTTTAACTGTAGACATCCCACTTCAGAAACACTAAGCCACTTTTATCTGTCATCCTATTGAAGCTTCGTTCATGAAAGATTTATTGAGCACGTTCACTGTTCCAAGTGCCATGCTAAGCCCTGGGGATTCAGATACACATTCAGTGGTCCCAGCTGGATTGAGAAATAGCTACGCCAGGCTCTGTGGGAATAAAAAAAGAGGAAGTGTGTGTGTGTGTGTGTATGTGTGTGTGTGTGTGTGTGCGCGCGTGTGTGTGTGTGCGTGTGTGTGTGTTGGAACAGGCTGGCAAAGTGATAGAAACTTTGGAAGAGAAGTGAAAGCAGGTGCAGAAAGCAATTTCTAATGACAACTTACAGCCACTTCACACACGTTCCTCAAGCTGTGCTTGTAATATGACTTCTTTTTATATCGAGTTACACACACACACACACACATACACACACACAAATCAGTACTATCTACACTTCATGTGCCTCCATGAAGTGTTTATACATTTATTTTAATTTTGTCCTCAGATGCCCAACTGTTGGATCCCCAATCCTGAAATTTGCAAGCAAATGGATGGAGCTAGAAATGATCATCCTGGGTGAGTTAACCCAGACCCAGAAAGAGACACATGGTATATAATCACTTATGATTGGACACTAGCCCAACAGGGATGTCCCCTTGAAGTCTTCACTTAGCAGGAGATAAGGATAGATACTGGGACTTCCAATTGGGACTCTAGCTGAGAGAAGTAAGGGAAAAGGGGAACATAAAAGGATCCAGAGGGTCCTAGAAACCTACAAGAAGACCATTAAGGCTGGCAGATCTGGACCCAGGGGTTTCTGCTCAAACTACCATATCAATCAAGGACAATGCATGCAGTAAACCTAGAACCCCTGTCCAGATCTAGCCAATGCACAGCACATTCTACACAGTTGTGTGGAGAGCAGGCACTGACTCTTACATGAACTCTGGTACCCTCTATTTGACCACTTTCCCTTGGAGGGGAGACCTGGTGGCACTCAGAGGAAGACTAAGCAGGCTACCAGGATGAGATCTGATAGGCTGCGATCATATGGTGGGGAAGAGGTCCCCTTCTGTCACAGACCTAGGGGAGGGAGTAGGATGAAAGAAGGAGGAGGGGATAACGTAAAGATACAAGTGAGGGGATAACAATTGAGGTGTAATCTGAATAAATTACTTAAATAAATTTTAAAAAAAGAATTCAAAAACAACAGTAGCATGTCAGTCCAGAGGCCGGGGTCTACTTCTTCCCTGTGGAGCATCTAGGCATCAGAGCATGCCCACCCTGGACCCAAGGAATTGAAGCTTAGCCGGGTGGATGGGTGTGAGGACCCCAGTCTGAAGGTGAGTACCTGGAAGGAGAAAAAAACCTTCTCCAAAATAGCTGTGTAAGTGCTGCATCCCTTTTAGCTCAGAGGTCTCCTAGTGAAACAGCAACAGCAGCTCTTAGACAATATTGAGTGAAACAGCTTGTGTACTTTATTCGGGGTGAACCTTAGGGATTGGAAAGAGATTTTCAGGGAGATGTATATCACTGGCTGGGGCTGAGATGCTGGGAAAGCTTTAATTGCATGGAGAGGAATTCCAGGTGCTAGGTTACTGTAACTACCTTGAGAGGTGTGAGGGTGGGGGACTCAGGGCTATGTGCATCAGGGCACACAGGCACAGAAGAAGGAGCGAGAGATCCTTACTCCTGTCAGTCTCAGGATTGAGCTTTTTGGGGATTTGGACACATCTTGACCTCACTCTAGCTCCATGCTGATTTCCCCAATGGCATGGTTCACGTGCCCCACAGAAACAAGACGGACATTCTTATGAGAAGTAGATGATACACCAAGCCAAAATAGTACAATAGCTGCCATGTTCCTTGGAGATACAGTCCTGCATACTCATGACTGTTACCATGCCTTGAAACCTTTATCACTGCCCTGGTCCTCATATTAGAGTGATGAAACCATGATTTATGAGGAGGTGATGTTTTGGTAGCTTTTCTCTTAGACTTGAGGAATAATGTGCCAAATAGCACAGGATACGCTTTATTGAGGCTCTTTCAACTTTGTCCATTTGCATTCCATCTTCGCTGTCACTAGGCACCTAGGATGTGTTCTGAGTCCCAGCTCATTTCTTTATTAGGAGTAAATCTGATCTCATATTTCTAGCAGGTGCAGTCCATGAAAACCAGATTGTTTTCAAGATTATTTACCTGATAAATTACTTCCATCACACCCTAGCAATATAGCCAATCCTTTATATAGCTGCCTGGTTACAAAGACAGCAATTTAAAGTCGTTGCCAGCACAGGAGATGATCTAGTTCAATGACTAAATTTATTCTATTAATAAGGCATAAGCTGGAGCTTATAAATGTCATCTGGTCTTAATCCTTAGAACATATGATCAATTCTGATTAATTTGATGTGGTACATTGCCCTATACTGAAAAGATGACAGAGAATTGTATGGCATTTACCTTTTTCTTGCAAGTTGCTGTTGCAATATTGCTACTCTCCAGGGCCAGCTCAATTAACACTTACCTACCAGAACTTGCTTGTATAACATTCAAGTTTGTTCATCCAGTACTCTTGGGGAGTCTGCTACAGTATGTGCTAGATACTAGTCCAAGTGTTTAGAATGACAGGGTGCATGAAAAGAATGGATGGAAGCCTGGTGGAATTGATGCTAGTGGGTAGCTAGATGTTATCTGATTTTATACCTTCTCATGGGTAGCATGATAGTCTCTGATTTTATCCCTTTTCACTTCTTCTCTCTACCACTCCAGTCCTCTGAATCAAAGATGGCCCTATGTAGATATTGCATTGGTCAGTTTTACATCTCAACATAAGTATGGTATAGCCAGTTGTGTCAAATTCCAGTATAGATATAGTGATCAATAAAAGTGTGCCTTTCTAAAAAGTATGATTGACATTTTAATGAGTAGACTTTTAAACAATGTAGAATGCCGTCCTCAACATGAGTTGGTTTACTACAACAAGATGAATACTTATGATCAAACATTGAGGTTCTCCCAATGCTGTGTAGCTATTGCCTTTCAATTAAAATATTCCATTAGGGGTCAGGAAGTAACTATAACTTACAAGTTTTGGAAAGCTCTTAAAACTGAGAAGATGCAAAAGTCCTCAGCACTCTCAAAGTTGTACCCACTGTGACAATTGCTGTGGTCTTTTTTGACAATGTGACTTCTTTTGAGTCATTTATGTTGCTGTATTAACCCTTCGCCCATATTTTTATAAGTAAGCTTGATAAACTCACAGCTGCCCTATGTTAGTCTTGGCTGTACTTGTCTCTTGGGTACGCTGTCAGTGTCCTATGTGGGATGAATAGACATTTATTCTTATCTCCTCTGGTAAAATCCCCAAACCCTGAGAGAAATGGAATTCTGCTATGATAGTACCTTCAGTTTTAAGACAGAAGCATGGCTGTGCACTGGGTCTGCCAGCTTGTTGAGCTGCAGGTTTCAGGGTTGCCAGCTCTTCTTACCATGTAATCCAGCTCCCTAAAACACTTCTCTTGATAGGTATGTAAATACAGAGAGAGCTACATAAATGATAAAGATGTGTGTGTGTGTGTGTGTGTGTGTGTGTGTGTGTGTTCTATTAATTGTATCTCTGAAACTTATGGCTAATAAAGACTGTATACCTATCAATAGGAATCCTGAATTCAAGCTTCAAAATTGATTAATCCAATGAGAGAAATAGATAGACAGTAAAAGTAAGAAAAGACAGTAAGTTGTTTCTGGGCTCCCTTTCTGTGGGGTCATGGGCTAGTAGTGATTGTAATGTTTTGTACGTGACACCTACCCAAGGGCCTTTTTCTGTACTCAGCTTACCTGATTCTCTGAATTCTGGTAACCACTCTCTTTTCTTTTTCTCCAACCCCAAGTGAAGTAAGGCTTCCTAATGCTATTTACTTGAGGAGTTCATTTATGTCATGGTATCTTGAACCCCACCCACATGTACTGAAATGGTGTTTCCCCTGACTCCCCTGCATGTTTCATGTGTGTGAGCCCTAACAGTTTCCTATGCAACCCTGATATTCATTCAGAAGCCTTTGCCAAAACATTCTCCCTTCTGCTTTGATTAACACTGGTGTGGTAGCACATGGTATCCTGGAATCCAATAAGCAGAAACACTCTTTAAGATTATCTTTGAATTTTAAGAGGGAATTCTTTTCAGTATGAACTGAGCTTTTTTTTTTCACAGATATTTTTGTTTGTTTTTGAGATGAAAGAGTTGATTAATCACTCAACCCAACCTTGATCTAACTTAAATTCCACATGGGAAAAAGAGCTACATGCAGAAAAAAGAATGAATAGGTTGCCACAAAATTAATTCTAGAATATAAGAAAGGCAAAATTGTTAGGGAGAATTTTTATGAATCTACATGTGATTTTAAAATATAATAGGGGCAGAGAGATACCTCAGTAAGTGAAAAATACTTCTTGTTCAAGACTAGTTATCTTAGCTGGATCTCTGGAATGTACATTTAAAAGGTCACATGCAGTATATATCTGTAATCCAGGGACTTTTATGACAAAATAGGAGGTGGATGCAGCAGAATTTCCTGGTATCTTGTGGGTCAGATGCTCTATAATTTATTTTCAAAATAGCAGATGCAACAAGAAAGAACCTTCCTCAAAAAAAGAAACTCACAAGAAGTCGTCCTCCGAGTTTCACATACACTATGGCACATGCACACATGTGTGTGCTCATACCCAATCTATCAAAGAATAAATTTTTTAAAAGCTAAATATGGCCATGTTTGCCTGTAATTGCCAGAACAGAGGAGGGTGGGAAACAAGAGCTCTCTGGGCAGTCAAAAAACCTAGCCAAGCTTATGAGTTCTGGATTCTGGGAGAGACACTCTGAAAAATGAAACCTCTGATATTGAGTTCTAGCCTCTACACAGCAGTACATATGCATGCACATACATAAGCACATAAACATATATGCACCATACACACCAAAGAAAGGGCAAAGGGCAATGGTTTTGGAGGCCTATTAATATAATGTGCCCATGAAACATAGCTGCTATCCACACTCATCTCATGAGTCACTGAACAGCTAATAGATCGTCCTGTGATATCCCTGCTGCCTGCGTGGATCCAAATGACAGTTCAAGCTGCAGAGCCCTGCTGACGAATCCCGAGCCTTGCAGCCCTCCCTCGCCACAAAAATGGGTTCCTTTTGGCACCCCACAGGCTCCAGGGGAGAAAGGTTTAGATAAGGCTGAGAATCCACCTGAGCTCCATAGCCACAGGCTACTACCCTCCTACACTTGGCATTTCAGAGCTAGCTGGAAAGGGCAGAAATTCCTGCTGAGCTGGAAAAACCAGCTCTTCTCCTTCAAGCTGCCTCCAGGCCCAGCTATCCCTGCGGCAGCCTTATTCAATACAGATTCAAAGCTTGACATTCTATTTTTAGTGAAATCGTGTTTTGTCAGCTCCAATGTGTTTGTCTCCCAGACACTAGAGCAAAGGTGTGTGGTCCTGCTTTACTGACAGTCCTGGTCACAGGCAGCAGCATCCAGAGTCCCTGGAGCTGACCCTCCTCAATACAATACATTCACTTACGTTTTTACCAGGCTGCACAGGAAGACTATCAGCAAAGTGACCCAGTGCCCAAAATGATGAAGCCCAATATGGTTTTCAAAGGGGCCATATCTTGTGCAATTTCAAACAGCAAGAATAAAGAAGGAATGGAGGGAGAAACTAAAGGAGGGGAAAGAAACAAAAAAAGGAGTGGAAGACAAGGGAGAAATAGGCCTTATTTCCATACAATAATTTGACCAACTTTTATAAAAAGCAATTTACTACACTGCGGGGGAAGAAGATAGCACAGTGAAGGCTTTTGCTATGTGCTTGTAGTGTCACATGTTTGCTAATGAGAATATGACATTCCATTTGTCAAGCTCTTGTGTCAAGCATCACCGAAAGAATTCTATGTGCATGCTTTCACTCACTTAATGCTCATAGCCATTTAGATGCTATTTTTTTCCTTTATTCAAAAGGAAGAAAACTGAGACAAGGCTAGGACTGAAATGTGAACACAATCATGGCAAGATTTAGTATTTTCAATGCTGTAAACTGTTTAGACCTATTTTAAAAATAAAAAATTGGACCAGTAATAACTTATAACCAACTCCCAATAAAAAGAACAAACAGAAACCTACCCAACCCCTCTTAGAGGAAATGAGATGTCATTCTCTTAAGGTTTCTTCAGGCTGATTTATGGCGAATAATATCTTTGGAGGGCCCCCCCCAAATTGGGGAGAATGGTTAAGTAAGCCAGAGATAGCATTTGTGGTTCATTTTCCAAATGTTGTGAAATTCTAGGCTTAATAAGAATCCTGTGTGAGACAGTCTGAACTGCTGGACCAATTGGGATCAGAAGCTTTCTACAACACTGTCCTGGAAACCATCCTGTTCTGATGGATAACAACAACTGAGGCACCTGGGGCTGGAACATGGAGGATGCAGGATGTCAGCGTCCAGTATGATGAGAGGAATGAATCCTGTCAGATCTGATCCAGGGTCAGTGTCCAGTTCTTTTGTTCTGAAAACATAATTTCTCACAAGCATTATACAGTTCTAACATTATGATTGTATGAGGTGTGCAGGATGTATAGAACATTTAAGGCTGGTTCTCTGCTCATTGTATGAGCAGAAGTAAGACATCTGCAAATCTTCCTTCATGCCATACTAAGTATGGCCTCTAATTATAAATCACAGAGAATCTGTGACCAACATGAAGCCTTGTCTATGCATAGACCTTCATATCTCTGTCAGTCTCAGAGCTGTTCCCACGTAGCGAGATTAGCCGTATAAGTTTGTTCTGCAACTTGAATTCTTTACATACCAATTGCAGCCCCCTCCCTAGTCTAATTTTATCACAAGAATATATATTCTAGGTCTAATAGATAGATATGATTCTATAGATAGATAAGGTAATATAGTTAAATAAGGTCTTCAAAAGCATCAGAGACCTAGAGAATATGGCATTTAAAGATATTTTTATTATTCTAAAGATTCTTTGACAAGACAAGTTATCTTCTGGCAACACTCAGCCTGCCTCAAAGAAGATGATGAGCATCAAGGAGCCTCCTTTTGGAGATGGCTTCAAATGTGGCAAACAAGCCACTGTACTGAATGTCCTCGGTTCTGCCACAGACAGAATTCTGCCTAAAAATAGGCACGCTTAGATGCAGGCAGAGTCAACGGGCAAACTTTGCCAAGACAGGATAAACAAGTCCTCAATAGTTCCTGCTTTGCAAATATGTCTGTCAGATATATTGGGCCAGAAGGCTGAAGATGATACTCCAACATTATAGAGAGTGTTGGGTGACTGTTCAGGCAGTAAACTGTCTCAGTCATTTTTTTCATTTTGGAAGCTGCTAACCTGCACTTCTGGTTCACTTAAGTATTTAAGTTTTATTCCTTCTCAAATCTCTGAAGGGGCTGAAGACCAGATAGTTTGGTCTTACAATAATACTTAGCAGGTTAGGGGTTAAGATGTTTTTAGATCAAGATAGATGTTTTAAGTTAATAGAGATGGAATATGATAAATATTGATCTTCATTCAGAAATGTAGGCCCCCAAAGAATAGAAATATGCTTACTTCAAGTTTGCCAAATGCAAATAGCCAAATCACTATGATTATAATATTTATATAATTTCTGATTGTCTCATGGCTCTTCCTGCTGTATGTAGTTTATTTTATTCATGTGTAATAATATAATGTATACATTCAAAAAGAAATATAAAAGAAAAGGGGGAAATAAAAGCCAATCAATCATATCAAATAAAAATAATAAATGAATAAAAATAGAAAAGCAGTGCTCCAAAACTCAAATACAAGTGGATTAAAGACCTCAACATTAAACCAGAGACACTAAGTCACTTAGAAGAAAAAGTGGGGAAGAGCCTGGAACATACTGGCACAGGAGACAACTTCCTGAACAGAACACCAACAGCACAGGCCTTAATGTCAACAATTAATAAATGGGACCTCATGAGGCTGAGAAGCTTCTGTAAGGCTGGAGACACTGTCAAGAGAACAAAGCGACAGCCTACAGACTGGGAAAAGATCTTCACCAACTCTACATCTGACAAAGGTCTAATATCCAAAATATATAAAGAACTCAAGAAATTAAACACCACCCAACCAAATAACCCAATTGAGAAATGGGGCTTGGAACTAAACAGAGAATTCTCAACAGAAGAATATCAAATGGTTGAGAAACACTTAAAGAAATGCTCAACC
Source organism: Acomys percivali (assembly GCA_907169655.1). Taxonomy (NCBI): domain Eukaryota; kingdom Metazoa; phylum Chordata; class Mammalia; order Rodentia; family Muridae; genus Acomys; species Acomys percivali. Next base: position 98,969,369 of record OU015750.1, on the reverse strand, counting down.
TCCTTAGTCATCAGGGAAATGCAAATCAAAACGACTCTGAGATTCCATCTTACACCCATCAGAATGGCTAAGATCAAAAACTCAAGCGACACCACATGCTGGAGAGGATGTGGGGAGAGAGGAACACTCCTTCATTGCTGGTGGGAATGCAAACTAGTACAGCCACTTTGGAAATCTATCTGGTGCTATCTCAGAAAACTGGGAATAGGGCTTCCTCAAGACCCAGCTATTCCACTCCTTGGAATATACCCAGAAGATGCACCAGCACATAACAAGAAAATTTGCTCAACCATGTTCATAGCAGCCTTATTCATAATAGCCAGATCATGGAAACAACCTAAATGTCCCTCAGTAGAAGAATGGATAAAGAAACTGTGGTACATATACACTATGGAATACTACTCAGCTATTAAAAACAAGGAATTCCCGAAATTTGTGGACAAATGGATTGAGCTAGAAATGATCATAATGAGTGAGTTAACCCTGAAGCAGAAAGACTCAAATGGTATATACTCACTTATATCTGCATACTAGCTCAATGGGCATGTCCCACGAAAGCTTTCCCTTACCAGGAAACTAGGACAGAGGGGAGGACATCCTATTGGGACTCTAGATGAGAGAACCATGTGAGAATAGCAAAGTAGAAGGATCCAGTGGGTCCTAGAAACCTACAAGTAGAACATTATGATAGGCAGATTTGGGCCAAGGGGTCCCGCTCAAACTAAGGCAACAGCCAAGGACAATACAGGCGGTAAACTTTAAACCCCTACCCAGATCTAGCCAATGGTCAGAACAGTCTCCACACTTGAGTGGAGAGTGGGATATGACTTCTCACATACTCTGGTGCCTCACATTTGACTATGTCCCCTGGAGGGGGAGACCTGGTGGCACTCAGAGGAATGACAGCAGGTCACCGAGAAGAGACTTGATACCCTATGAGCATATACAGGGGGAGGTAATCCCTCTGAGGAACAGTCATAGGGGAGGGGAATAAGGGGAAAATGGGAGGGAGGGAAGAATGGGAGGATACAAGGGATGGCATAACCATTGAGATGTAACAAGAATAAATTAATAAAATTAATAAATAAAAAAGAAAGAAAGAAAAGCAGTGCTCTAGTAGAATATGAGGTTTGCTTCCAATACTTTAAAAGTTCTATTATAGGCTGTTTAGGTTAAGTAAGTTAGACAAGTTAATTGTTAGTTTATCAAATCTTGGTCATGTTAATTACTAGTCTATTTATATTACAAGAATATACATCTTAGGTTTAACAGATAGATATGATTCTACAGAAGGTAAGGTAAAATTAGTAAGGTCTTCAAAAACCTCAGAAATGTACAGAATATGGCACTTAAAGATGTTTTCATTATTTTAAAGATTCGTTGACAATAAGACAGATTAACTCCTGTCAATACCCAGCGTACCTCACAGAAAATGATGAACAGTAAAGAACCTCCTTATGGAGATGGCTTCAAATGTGGCAAACCAGCTACTGGGCAAAATGTCTTTGTTTTGGACACTGACTGAATTCTGCCTAAAAACAGGCAAGCTTGGATACAGGCAGAGTTGACAGCCAAACTCTGCCAAGATAGGTTAAGCAAGTCCTCAATAGTTCTTGCCTCACAAATATGCCTATCAGATATACTGGGCCAAAAGGCTGAAGATGATGCTCCAACGTTATGGAGAGCTCTGGGTGACTATTCAGGTAGCAAACTGTCTCTGTAATTTTTTTTAACTTTGGAAGCTACTAACCTGTGCTTTAAGTGGATAGAGTTGAGATATGATAAATTGATTTACATTCAGAATTTTAGACTCACCAAGACAGAAAAGGTGTTTTCTTTAAGATTGGCAAATTCAAATAGCCAAAACACTATGAATGTAACATTTATATAACTCCTGATTGTTTAGTGGTTCTTCTTTCTGTAAGTAGTTTATTATATGTGTGCATAATGATATAAATGTATAGGTAAAGAAATTTTAAATACAAAATTGGGGGTCACACCACTAGAGAAGAATGACTTTCCCCTTCCACATAGATATCAAATGCCAATAAGTCCTCGAATAATGGTAAGCTTTTTGTGCACACCCCAACCCCCATGCCAGAATTTTGTCTGGCTTGAGTGTACTCAGGTCTTGTGCATGTTGCCACACAATTGCCGAGTTCCTACATCCATTTACTGGGATTCAATGAAGTTATCTACCACATATGGCTCTTACAATCCTTTTATTCCTTCTCTCATGAAGATCCCTAACCCTAGGAGACAGGCACAATTTGGATGTCCCATTCATGGCTCTGCACTCCCTAGCTAAATGTAGTTTCCATCCATCAAGAGATGGCTGGTCTGCATAATATTCAAAGCCCATGTTGCACCTACAGTACCATCTAATCTGTTGTGATTGAAATCTTGACAGGGCCTGGGAGATGTCCCACTTGGTGAAGGGCTTGCTGTGCTAGTGTGTGGATTCAAGTTTAGTCCCCAAAACACACGTACAAACAAGGATGAGATATGAGCATCAGTAATCACACTGCGGGATAAGCAGAGACTGGAGGTCCCATGGGGTTTATTGTAGTCTCACACAGTCAATGAACTCCATGTCTTGTGACTTAGAAAATAAGATGTACACCAACAGAAGGTATTGGACAATAACTTCTGGTCTCCAATCCACATGCCTAGACATACCTGTGCTCTTGTGCACACATTAGAGCACACATATGAGAACACACAGTCTTAGAAGTAGTAGTATGGGAGGGGCTGTGGCATTGTTCTTCTTTGGCTAGCATCCTTCCACCTCACTCTCCTTGCTTTTATCCATAAGTCATAGCTCTGAAAGACTTTGAACTTCATATTCACGATGGCAATGCCCATGTTCCCAACCATTTCCAATATCCAGACCCTAACTTTTCATCATTTTCCAGCTTATTTACCAGGAGCCAAGTAAGGAACCTTCTGGAAGAAGTTCAACACTAGTCATTACAGCAAAATCCTAGGAATGCAACCGTCATTACTCTTCTTTTCATAATTCAGTGCCCAAACATTTACTGATATTCTTTTATGAAGAATGAAAAGTCTCAGGGCATCAGAGATATGGGCACTTCAGGGAGAACAATGTCATGGGCAAAGATGGGAATGTCAACCCAACATTTATGATTAAATGGCCCAGGGACATTGAGTTAAATTGAGATGCTATAAATAGACTGAAATAAAATAGTTACATTTTCTTATAGAATCCCATAGGTGTTAGTGGCTGCTCTGAGCCTTAAAGGGAAAAACAAGAAATTTTAGGACCTAAAAAACAAATGAAAATTATAGCAGGTGAAAGTTCTACCTGGTATGTCCTCAGATAAAGAGGCAAAGAACAGAACCGATTCAGAAGCTACCAGTGGCGTCATGATTGGGACAGAAGTTCAGAGAAAGGGTAAGTGGTAGGGCTCATTATTTTCCAAGTCTGGGGTTATATTGAGTTGACCTGGACTGGTTGATGTTTGAATGGCTGAATCCGCTGTTAGGTATCCTTGTGGGCCTAGGGGTAGCTCTATCCGGGAGAGGGTCCTGTGTCCATCTCCTTTAGGTTTATGCCAAAGGAATGGGACTAATCTGCTCACACTTACTGTGGTGGTTTGAATGGGAATGGCCTCCATAGGCCCAGACATTTGAGTACTTGGTCACTAGGAAGTTGTGGCCTTGTTGGAGGAAGTGTGTTACTGGGGTGGGGAAGCTGAGGTTTCAAAAGTCCATTCCAAGCCCACAGTCTCTCTCCTTTATCCTGCTTCATAGGGATCTGGCTGGGGAGTTCTCAACAACTTCTCTAAGACCATGCCTGCCTGCATGCCACCGTGCTTTCTGGATGACGATGGACTAAATCTCACAAACCTTAAGAAAGCCCCATCTAAATGCTTTCTTTTATAAGTGATGTCGTGGTCACGGTATTTCATCATAGCATTAGAACACTGACTAAGGCAGTCCCTTGTCTTTTCATCACGGCTGGATCATCCCAGGTGAAACCATTCACTGGCCAAAAGCTGAAGACCTATTCTTCTTTTCTTCCTCGTAGCAACCTTTGAGTCCACTAGTTAAAAAGAAAGCAAATAAGCAGAAAGAAAAAAGACAGAGTATTCTGCTTTAGTGAATAATTGCCATAATAATGGCATTTGTAAGCAGTCTCCCTCTCCCCTGATTTTTGGCTTAGAGAGCCTCAGGGGACTAATAAACTCAGCAAATGTTATACAAAATGAAAACCAAATCAGACATTCCAAAGCTGGCAAATGAGCTCCCTCTGGAAAGGGAACAATATATTACACTACACTACACTACACTACACTACACACACACGCGCGCGCACACACACACACACACACACACACACACACACACACACACACATACACACACGGAGGGCCAGGAGGTGGAGAGAGAGAGATCAAAATGACAAGAAGCAGAGCTTTTCAACAGTTGTTTGTGTCTTAGAAAGCCAAAGGAAGCCCAGAATTGCGGTTGCTTATGTTCTTAAAGTTAATCCATTTTCATGAGTTCGATTACCCTGCCGGTTACAGTGCAAACAATCCCTTACAGGAGAGAGGCAGCAGAACACCTGATCTTTCCAAATTGGTTTTTTTCCTTTACAAACACCATTGAGTTGAGATTCCCAACGTTTAGCGAAAGGATGGAGGCTCAGAAAACCTACTTGAATAATTGCCCGGATTACACAATCCATTCATGATAAAGGATAGAGCGAACACGGGCCTGCTATTTATGGGCAACTTTCAAATGGGAGACCTATAGGACTTTTCCCTGGAGGACGTTCATATTATGTGACAAATGTACTGATTGTGTACCAGTCGCTGTCCTAAATGTCTCTGGAGAATGATGCATGGGGCCTTCAAGATGCAATAGACTCAGGTGCTAAATTTGTCCCTATATGTTCTAATTTAAGAAGTAAGCTTCATAACCATCATACAGGCATGCCTTTTGAAGGCATTGCTCCTTCTAGTGTCTAGCTTTGAAGTTTAAACACTACAAGCATGCAGTTAAGTTCACAGTTTCTCCCATACCCATTCTTTCTTTATCAATCTTAATCTCAAGAAGCAATCACTTTTATATTTTTGAATTGGTTTTTTTCTTTTTTTACGTATAATTATGTTTTAGTACTTATTTGCATAACATCTGCTTATTTACTTATTACCTGATTTTTCAACTCCAATTCTTTAGTGCTTGTTTGGCTCACCCACTGTTTTGTAAAAACCTACCCCTAAACATAGAGGCTTAAAGCAATAATCAATCAGATTTGCTCTTCATAGTTCCACAGTTTTGCCAGGCTCAGCTGGGCACACCCAGTGGTCTAGTGGGATCCCTGTGTAGCTCTGTGCAGACTGAGGTTGCATTTGGACCCCTCTAAGACTTTGGTGATAATTAATCAAATGTTTCAGTGGTCGTGACTCAGATGCAGAAAGCTGGGACCCTGATGCTTTTAGGTGGCTGCTGTCTGTATGATGACTTCAGTGTTGTGGTCTCTGGGAAAGCAGAGTCCTCACATGTTAGATGAAGCAGGGAAAACAAACACTTTCAGAGAAACAGACAGAAATTCCATGATCTGTTCTTTCTTCTATAAACACATTTCTATAAGCTTAAGTGTGTGCACGTGTCCATAGACACTAGAAGATATCAGAACCCTAGAACTGGGTAATTGTGACCAACCAGACACAGGTGCCAGGGCCAAGCTTGAGTCTCCTGAAAGAGCAGAAGGTGCTCTTAAGCACTGAGCCATCTCCTGAGGCCCTCTTTCTTAAAATAGCGTGTACCAATGGCACAAGGCAATGAATTTCATGATGGCATGTTCATACATTTACACAATACACTTCGATCGTCTTCACCCCTCCTCACCTGCTCTTATTGTTCCCCCTTTGGCTCTTACTCTCTCCTAGAAAATAAAGCCTGTAGATTTTAGAACCTATATTCTAAATTCCCATTTTCCTTTCACTAAAACCATCACAGAGCGCAACAAGAAACATCAGTGGAAACAGCTGCCTGCCATTTTCGTTTCAAAGATTGTGCTGGCAACTTTATCCTCCTGATGCAACATGTCCCACTTGAGAGTGACAGTCTTCCTTTCTTCTCCAGCTAAATAGCTCTTTCGGACTTCTTTCCTCTAGAAATTAGCTTTTGTTTCTCCTCTGCTGAGCCGCTTGTATTATGATTACATAGTGCTGGGTCTCATCCCTGGAGAATGGGCTGTATTTTTAGTTTCCATTGAGTGAGATTATTAAGCACGTAGCACAAGAAAGTGAAAGAACCAATAGTATTTAACAGATAGATGGGAAAACACCATCAAAGGCGGTGCTTAAAATATCCAGCAGAGACAACTGGGGTAGCCTGGTAGTGAGGGCAAACAAAAGTCATACCGTTGACATCTAGAGAAATCAACTGCGGAAGAGACAGTTGTGTCAGAGATCTGATAGAACTGCCCAGGCAGGGCAGGGCAGTCTCTTTGTAGTTGAGCTTCTAGCTTCTGATCCCCACTGCAAGCATTTTTATTTTATGACACAAATAATAGAAACATGTATTAAAAATGGTTCACTTTCTAGCTGTGTTTTTAATAACTATAACTGCTTGCTGTTTTCCTGTCTCTATGTCACAGGGCCAGGAGGCCAGCTGGGCTCCTGAACACGGAGTCTTGGAGGACACTTTGAGACAAGGATGTCTGAGTCTGAAATGGGGGATAGAGTTATGCCACTTGCAGAGTCAGTTTCTCAGTGAGCTTAAGTTGCACATGACAACTTACTGATGCATTTTATGCTACATATGACTTCCTTTTAGTCAATCTTTTCTTAATCACTCTCTTCACTTGATGAGAAAGAATATGCAAGCAGTAAAGTTTTTGAGTCATTGCCTACCTGAAGATGAATTCTTTTTTCATTTCCATTAACTTATCTAGATATTAATTTCCAAGTGAGAAAGTTCCCCCTCAGCATTTTGAAGCCATTGTCCTATTATCGTCTAGTTTCCAACACGCTATTGGAAAGTCCACTGTCAAGGTGACATGCAATCCTTCTTCTTAGATTGACTCCCTCATGCCCAGCTATATTTAGGAATGGTGTGATGATCAAAGTCATTTCATATTCATTGCAGTAGAGATATATGTCCTTGTATGTCTTTGATAATCATGTCCAACTACCAGCATTCACTATATTTTTAATTCCCTTAGTAATATGTTGTAACTCCTTGTGTGCCGCTAGCTCATTTTCTCTATCTTGCCAGTTTACCTCTTTGAATATTAATCCTACTTTATGGAAGATATGATCCACTTAAACTCAATTCTTCCATTGAATTCTCTATCATTATATACATTTCCTCCTAAGAGCTCTCTCTTTTTTCCAAAGTCTTTTTACACTACATTTGCTTTAATTGTTGGAATGTTTTCCCTGGTTTTTAAAAAAATGTAGTTTTCTGTTTGTTTGTTTTTAAAAAAAATTCCTCCATTTTCTCTGCATTTTGTTTTGTTGTTTTCTTTCTAGCTTCTTTCATGTTGAATTAGTTCCCTCAAGTCTAGTGCACTGAAAATTTAACAACTATTCTCTGCGACTTAGGATGGATCTGGTTGTTTGCAGAGAGATGGAAGTCTACTGGAATGATGATAGTTTCTGGATTTTTCTGCGTACCCACTGAAGAAAAGCCAAAACTTGATAACCAAGATTTGGGAATAGATGGCAGAGGATGACATATGGGACCAAAGATCTACTTTGTAGGTTTTATTAATGTCCTGGGTTCTAGTACTTTCTTCCAACCCTCTAGTGTATTTCGTGTACCAAGATTGCAGGCCCTTTGGTTGGAAAAATATTTTTTCTTCCACACAAAAAACTACCTTCTTCCTACCAAGATGGGAGAGAATATCTGATTGGTTATTTTACTTATGTAAATAGATTGAAAATATCCAACTATACATTCAACTTATAGAACTATAACCTTTTTCTTCTTTTTTCCTCCACCATTCACCTCCATCTTGCAGGAACTGATAGTCTGCTATGATGGAATGTACCTTTTTCATATTAGTACCTAGTTTTCAGTTTTGGTATTAGCTACTCTGCTTTGCTAAATCAAAGAGCAACAACTTTTGTCTAGTTCTCTTTCTTCATATATTTTCTAGCATCTTGCTATATTCCCACTTCTTTTGTACTTTTGAATCCAGGCTTTTATTTATCACTCTGCACATACTCAAATACTTAGAAGTGTATGCGTTCAATCTCTTAACAATTTAACTAAAAAAACTCTTCTTTGCCCCTATTTTAACAGGTAGAGGAGTTAAAACCCACAGAAGCCATGCTGTCTGGCCATCCACAGAAGGAAAGGCAGGAAACAGGCCATGTGACACAAGTTTTGGTTTCCTTGAAACTAAAAGTACATCTTTTCTCGCTGGGAACTGTGCTCACCCAGACTTCAGACTTCATATCTCTGAGAATCATGTGAGTGCTTCATTCATGGTTGCAGAATTTTGCCCTGGGTCAGTGACTTGTAAGACGCTTGCTTGAATTCATCACTAGTGAGAGCTTTGTATCTTCTAATATGATCCCAAAGTTTCTGCCTTATGTTTTATTCTGTTTGCTCCTCAGGAAGGACATGAAAATCCCTTACCATAATTGTCTATAGTTCATCAGAAAGACAGCACCCCAGGCTAGGCCACGGATGATGGGACTCTGTGAGCAAAGCCCTACTTAAGTTAATCAGGATTTGGCCCTGTGTATATTATGTTTACTTTACAAAAGGCCTTTATTTCCCTACTAATTTTTTATCAACAGGCCACTGGTTTTGTTTTTGTTTTGACGTATTTGTCATATAAAACGCATCGTTTATTTATAATGCAACTGGCAATTACTTTAAATGGTGCTGGCTCAATGCACAGCACTTCTTTGTAGAGGTAAGAACCTGGTTGGGTGGACAAAGAGCTGATGTGGCACCTGAGTGACATGCTCATAGACTAGTGGTGAGAGTCATTCAAACTAATGAAAAGTATCTCTTCAAGAAACGTTTTGATTATTTCTGACTGTAATAAATACCATGTAGGAAGAGGTAGGTAATACAATGTGAAAATCTATAAACAGTGTGAGTTTTACAGAATAGAAAATACAGTGGCAACAAGAGATTTTTGCACAATGACTAGCCATAAATAGAGGCCCTGTTTAACTTTATTTAATAATATATATGGTGTAATATAATTACTTTTTAACTAATCTGCAAATAGAGAAGTAGAGAGAATGTTGACTTTATTATGAGCGTGCAGCTACTGTTTTCTTGTGGCATAACATATGCTGAGTACCCCAGTTATACATATCAGGGCAATCCTACCCTATCAACACAGAACATCTCTAGAACTCAGGCCATCCCATGTCCCTTTTCACTTACAGAAAATCATAGTTCTGACTTTTAAATCTCCAGCTTAGTTAACATATCCATGAGCTTCAAGAACATATGTCTGCACAGATTGTTTTGCTTCCATCTTCCTTTGCTGGCCAGTCTAAGACATTTATCCACTTTTCTGTTATATGTGTCTATAGCTCATTATTATTTTTCTGATTTAATATTTCATTACATGAATATTCCATAATGTATTTACCCATCTCTACTGATGGAGAATTGAGTGGGGTTTTCAGCTGGCGCCATCATAGCAGTACTGGTGTAAACCTGGTTACACATGCACCATTGTGGGTGTACCCTCATTTCTCATGGCCACATATCTAGGGATAGCCCGATTTGAAGGTAATAGCATGAGTATACATTCAATTTTAGTAAATACTGTCCAAAATTTTTACAGCTGTGATTGCTAGCTCTTTATATCTATGATGTACTCATATATTACAAAACTATTCTATCTATTGATACTACTTTATCAAATGTAAACTATGACTCTTGACTGGAACTCCCTGACTTCAATAACTGAGACCAAAACCCTTGGCTGGGAGGGACCATTCATTATCTGGCAACTAAAGTTACATGCAGAGCATCCTACATGGTCCTTGGACATTTTCTTGGTTCTATTTCTTTCAGTGCTTTCTAAAGCCATTTTTCAATTTTTTTTTTTGTTAACCTTGTGAAGTATACTTGAATACTTTCAATCTGTGCTTTTTCACTGAATAGCTTTTGAGACTGACTCACACTAAGTCTAAATCACTATTTCTCAACAAGCAGCTTCTATTTACTTGATCACTGAGGCAAAATTCTAGGTTGATTCAATTACTGAAAAGATTTCAGAATAATTGTAATTTATTGAACAAATCAAAGGCTATAACTCAGCTCTGATGAGCCCTATATTCAATAGAACTTTTTAAATGGTGAAAGAGAATCATCCCAGCAAAAAAGAGTTCTGGCGAAGGAAGACCAGCCTGTTATCCGGGACTGATTACCTATTCCATTTGAGTTGCTATTTCTATCATGCACATTGTCTATAAACCAGAATTTGACTCCAAAAGAAGCCCAACTCCTTTATTTTTCATTTAACTCAAATGGGCTCATGAAGAGAGAACAATCATTTGAAGCAAATTGAAACTTTAAAACATTATGCAGGGAAAAAAACCTTTGGTAGAAATGAGCCCCTTTATCTCTTTTGTAAAGGCATATTTTATGTATTCAGCATGTCGTAAAGGGTCACATAGGTAATTCCTCTTGAAGATATATTAATAACCATAAGTGTTCCAAGAAAAATTACATGGCAATATCAAAGTGTCACCAAGAATGGACTTAGCTGTGACTTTACAAAGGGTCAACTAAGTAAATAATGCATTTTTGATTCTCTTTCGTGTTCATCATCTTGGTTCAATCTTCACATATTGAATGTATCCATCTCCCAGAATAAATGCATAGTAGTAAATTCGTAAAAGACTTGCATCCAAATGAGAATTACAGGTTATGAATTAAAAATAAGTGTGACTTGGGCTGAAAAGGTGGCACAGCGGTTAACAGTGCTTGCTAGTCTCCTGGGCACACAAGTTGTGTTCAAAGCACCCATGAGAGGATGTTCATACCGTCATATAACTCCATCTGCAAGGGATCTGATGCTCTTTGCTGGCCTCCAATGGCATCTTATTCACATGTGCATATGCATGTGCAAGCACACACACACATGCACACACACATACATACACACACACAAGTGAATATATGGATGAATGAATGAATGAACAAATGAATGGGATCTGTGGCTAGAACCATGCCTGAGTAGTTAAGAGCACTTCTGCTGTTGCAGAAGAGCTGAGTTTGGTTCCCAGAACCAACATGGTTATTCTAAACTGTCACTTCAGTCCCAGGGAATCTAAGGCAATCTCTCGCCTGGGTGGGCACCAGGCATGCACACAAAGCATGTACACAAATGCAAGCAAAACATGAATGCACATAAAAATAAAATCTATGTATAACTGTTTTGGTGTAGATGTTAAGCAAGCACTCTTTCATTGCACTACATCCTTAATCAAAAATTCGTTTTTAAATATTTATTGGCTATATTCGTTGTACAGAAGGAACTTTTTTCAAAAATATGTATTAACTATTGAACATATGCCTCCCATAATCTCCTACTGTCCCCTCCCTTCCCATGTTCCCTCCCGTTAGGCTCCTTTGTTCTCCTAAAAGTTTTGCTTCTACTTTCAACTTACATATACATACATGATTTTATGTATCTATATAAAATCTAAGAATAGTAAGAGGAACATAATATTTGTCTTCCTGCAACTGATTTGATTTGCTTGATACAATTATTTCCAGTCACATCTATTTTCCAGAGAGGGAAGTATTCCATTGCATACATCATCCACCATAGTTTCTTTATACATCCCCCTGTTATTGGACACCTGGGCTAGTTTGGTTGTATAACAGAATTATTATGAATAGTACTGCAATAAAATGAATACAGAAGTTCAAATGTATGTGTTATATTGTCCATCAAAATGATTTAATTTTTTCATTAAAATTATTACATTTATGATATATCATTTGGAAAATATATGTATCTGTCACATTTATTAAGCAAAATCCAGAACATTCGCCTGATGATTACTTTATTCTTCCCTCATTGCCTGCCTATGCGGTTGTGTTTTCCTCAATGCCTTGGAAAAATCTAAGATAAGTTCCATGAATTTCTGATCATTCTCAAGCAGTAGCAAAAGGCTCCCTAAATTCAAACATGCACCTCCCAGGTCAGCTGACATTTGAAAATACTTCAATAATATTGCTGAGCTGTCTATTATAAAGGTTGCTCTAACACACACTTACCACCACCCAGTGGGACTTTTTTGCCCTATAAATAACTAGCTTATGAGTTACCATCCTTTCTATCCATATAAACTGCACTGAACAAAACAAGTTGTTTTCTCTCTCTCTCTCTCTCTGGTTTAATCACACATCTTTGACTAAAGCCAAAGCAACTTGTGCTAAAGGGAAATAGTTGCTACTATTGGGGGATGTGCATGTGAAAAGCCTAAGAAAAAAGTCAAACTATCTATAATAATTTCACTGAAGGTTGATATTTTATTGCTTATTTCATTGAGAATTCTAAGGACTGAGAAATCTTAGTATTATACTGCACATTCTGTTGTATGTGCACTCTAGTTTAACAAGATATGCATGTCAATAAGTATGGGTTTGAAGCTTCATCATTTTGAGGATTGAATGTTGGTGTACAAATGTCTGCATGCATCATAATTCATTTAATCAATTTCCACTTGACGAAATTTATTTATAATTTTATCCAGTTAACTCACATAATCATCTTTTCCACAATATTTGATAGTCATCATCATTATCATTGTTATTATTTGAGACAAGGGCTCTTGCATCCTAGACTGGCCTCCCGTTCCCTAAGTAGCTGAGGATGACCTTGACCTTGGACCTTCTGATCCTCCTGCTTCCACTTCTGTCACCACATATACGTGATGTATTTATTTCCGCCTGAGGTGTCTCATCTTCTGAAGTTGGTTCTCTTTAGCAGTCTCTACCCATCTTTGTTTATTCTGACTTCTCCTATTTTTGACGACTACATTGCTCAGAACATCACAACTCATTCTGTGCCTGTTTGCTCCTGGAATGCACTTTTGCCTACGTGACCAAGCACAGACCCCTAGACTTTATGTTTTCTAAGGTTTTTAAATACTAAATAAATTGATGTTTTTCCCTCCAGTACTGACCATCTTTCAATATTTCTTATCTAACCTCTTCCTGATACTTTGTTGTAATACAAAAAAATCATAAGCCTAAGGATATTTTGTACTGGCAGATCCAATTTAGAAGTCCTGCACAGCACACATATACCAGGTGTGTGTGTATGCTGTAAAATGTGCAAAGTAATACTTTTAAGCGTAGCCGTATAGAATAACAATTCCTCTCCACTTTTATTTCTTTCTTGCTTTATTTCCCATTAGGATGGGAAGAACTGAAGTAACCAAGGTCATATTGGGACTCCATTAGAAAGTTGATAAGTATATTACAGTTAGTGGGATCTAGCCTATAGATTCCATGTATCTGCAGATGCAATAAAGGCTTGTATCAGCCCATTTAGAGATGGCTTCCAAAAGTACACCTTGTGTTCTGAGTTCAGGTATACCCTGAATCATTTGAGGAGAGAGTGTCATAGGAAAGCAACCTGTGTGTCTCTGTGGAGCATGAAAGAAACAGGGTGTGACATGTGTAGAGACACTCACTAGAATGACTAACATTTAAAGGTATTGTTCAGATAATGTGGCTTAGTAGTGGGGACAATGCTCAACAGCTGTGTCTGATACATTTCTGGTTGGTGAAATACACTGTTACTATTTTGGTGAACTATCTGTAGTATTCATTACAGCTAAAAAATACACAAATGTACAGGTATAAAAAATGCTCAGTGAACCCCATTATTTCATATGCTAGGTTTAAAAGAATTAAACAAAATCAGATACCTTATGTTCTACCACTACCAACACTAATAGTTCCAGAAAATGAACAACTTTAGCAAGAAAAATACCTGCATAAAATATTTGAGGTGCTATATTTTTAATAGTCCCAAGCTGAAAATAAGCAAATGATTATCAATTAGATAAAGGGAAAATTAATCAAACCATAATCAGACTATGAGAAATTACTCAACAATTAAAAGGAACAAATGTACACACACACACACACACACACACACACACACACACACACACACACA
>OU015750.1:98943805-98955195 GCA_907169655.1 Acomys percivali | reverse complement strand
ACACACACACACACACACACACACACACACACACACACACACACACACAATGGTTTCCAAAGGCAAAACAAGCATGACACAAAATTTCAACATACTACAGAACTCTTTTCTGTTATAGAATAAGAAAAGTTAACCTGACCATCGTGATGATGGTAATCAGGTTGCTTCTAGAGGTTTTATTGCCTAGAAATTAGCATGATGGGGTTTGGGTAGGGGTGATTGAGAAGAGGAAAACTATAGTCTATGGACTATATTCTTCCGGTTGTCAAAAGGGTAAACTTTCAGAATGTCTGATAACAATGACAATTCTCTTCTGTCAGAAAAGTCCTTAAGTGTTCAGCATGTAGAATTATCAATGTGTTGTGCTATCTGAAAAACATGATAGACATGGCAAAACCTAAGCCAGGTGCACAAGTGTACACCTGTATGCCTGTAATCCCTCCACTCAAGAGCAGAGGAGTTCAAGGCTAGCCTAGTTTACATAGTGAGACCCTACTCTAAGATGCAAAGGTCTATTCTGGAGAAAAGCTAGGAATTACATGTTCATCTGCACTTATCTGCATGTTAAACAACTTGTGCTTCCAAACTCTCTTTGCTTTTTAAGGAAAAAAAACAACTTTCTATTTTCACCTCAGAAAATGTCATTACTATAAAACTCTCATGGTATAAAAAGGTGATTGGGAAATATACAGGCCAAATGTGGATATAACTATTGCTTCAGTCATGCAGTTAAAATAATGTCTTCTCAATTCATGACATTTTATATTTGCTAGATTCAGAATTTTTAACTAGTTAATATTTCCTCACATTAAGAATTAGCATTTGTTCATTGCTTTTCATTTGTGATATTTTTTTGAGGAGGGATAAGTCTTATGTATCCCAGACTGCCTTTGAGCTCCCTACATAAACAGAAATGTCCTTGAACTTTGGATCTTCTTTTCTGCATCTCCCATGTGTTAGGACAACCATCATATACTATCACACATGACTCATACACCACTGGGCATGAAAGACAGGAAAATATTCTCCCAGCTGAACTACACTCCCAGGCCCTCACCTGTGGTCCCAAGTCATTTTTATTATATGGCCATATGAGAGCATCTCAGATAACCAGAGGTTTAGATCCCACCTCTGTCACTGCTAACTTGACCCCTCTGATGGAAAATTCATAGTCACTTCACACTCAAACCTTAAGTCAAATACCCTTGATCATGGGACACCTGCTCACCTCTTAGGCTGCTCTTCCTGGAGAATGTGGTACCAAGCCCTACTTACTCAATATATAAAGTCAGAAGCATGCTAAGGACTTGCAGCTGTCATTCTTACAACCAGTCCATTGTCACTCATCAGCTCACCTTAAAGCCATTCTGAAACACATCACTTGTATCTACTTCCATAGCTGCATCCAAAGCTGTTATTCTTTTTTTCCTTTTTAAATTATATTTATTTTCAACATTTATATTCATATTATTACACATAAAAATAAACTACATACAGAAAGAAGAACCATGGAAACAATCAGGAATTATGCAAATGTTACATTCATAGTATTTGTATTTGACAACCTTAAAGAAAACATCTTTCCTATCTTGGTGAGTCTAAAATTCTGAATGTAAATCAATATCTATCATATCTCATTTCTATCAAATTAAAACATCTATCTAGACCTAAAAACACCTTAACCCGTAAACAACTAAGCTTACTTGTAAGACTAAACTATCTGGTCTTCAACCCTATCAAAGACTTGAGAAGAAATAAAACTTAATTACCTGAGTAAACTGCAAGTGCAGGCTAGCAGTTTTCAAGGTGAAAAAATGACGGAGACAGTTTGTTGCCTGAACAGTCACCCAAAACTCTCTATAACACTAGAACATCATCTTCAGCCTTCTGGCCCAATATATCCTGTGAGGCAGGAACTATTGAGGACTTGCTTACCACCCTGTCTTGGCAGAACTTGGCATCAGTCCTTTCTGCTAAGGCTCAGGGGTCATTGCTGAAGAGAGGGCAGGAAGACTGTAATAGCTAAAAGTGATGGGTGACTACAAGGAAACAGTGTCTTCTGGATGCAAAAGGTCAGCAGCGCACATGAACTGACAGTGATTGTGACAACTTGCACAAGACACAGGCAAGCTCAAGAGAGGCAACATTCCAGTGTGCAGGGGGGAAGGAAGGGACAAAGCCTCACCACCAGCTAAGGAGCCATTGGCATTTGATAGACTCCAGGAGAGGGAGAGGTAGTTTTCTTTAAGATAGTAAGCCCTGGTAAATGACAGTGCTCCACTGGAAGGTGACACATCTTAGAATATATGGTTGGCACAAATGGAACTGATGGATGATAAAAAAAAAAAAAAAAGAAAGAAAAAAGAGAAGAAAAGACAGGATGTTAGGTGGTTAGGGAAGCAAGGTGGATCTGAGAGGGATTACGAGAGGAAGTTAATACAGTGTACAAAATTCTTCGAGAACTATTAGGAAAGAAGATTTACAGTATGATACATAGCTCTTCATCTCTCCCCCATGACCAGTCCATAGTTACTCTAAATGAGTTGGTTATGTGGAGAAGGGACTACTTGATGTACTTTTCTCATCGCTATCACAAAAGACATGACAAATGCAACATGAGGAGTAAAGGCTTTATTTGGGCATGTGGTTTGAGGTTACAGTCTATCATGCTAGGATGAATTTAGCATTGGGAGGTGGAGACTGCAGATTCCATTGTGTCTACTGATGAAAAATAAAGTGAGGTAAGTGTTGATGATTGGTGCATTTTGTCCCTTTTATTGAGCTTGGAACCTCCATGTGTGGAATGGCTCTGCCTACATTTGGGGTAGGTCTTTCCACTAGTATTAACTCAGTCCAGAAACTTGCTCCCTGACATGGGATTGTATCCTATTATTCTAGACCTTGTTTGTTAAGAACCAATAAAAACTATCACAGAGAGCACTGTGATAAAGAATTGGATGCATTGCAATCAGTCAACGGTACATGACACCAATAACAGCAACATCTAAAGCTGTTTACACAATTCTGAAATCAAATTGAGCCATTATATTAGACATTATTATCTTTTCCACCAGTGTAAAGACAAAGGAAAAAATGAAGGAGGGGGGAGTTGCTTTTTTTCTGATACTTTTTTAACATATTAAACATTAAAAGGTTGAGAGGGAGCCATGGAGAAAACAGAACTCTCTTGTCATTCTCTTATCTTAGTCATTTCTAAACAGTCTATAATCCTTCATGTGTCAGTGTCAGCTCTAGGCAATAGCATAGTTGAGCTGATCTATCTTTCTTAATATCAGTAGCTAGATGAAATAAAATAGAAGGCTCAACCTACATTTAAAAATATTTTTGTTTACAACCTTACAAACTAGACACAGAGCAGCTTTGGGTAAGGCTTACCCTGAGAACCCTGACACAATCCTCAAAAACTTGATCTCTGTCTCTGTCTCTCTGCCTCTCTATCTCACTCTCTCTCTCTCTGTTTGTCTCTCTCTCTCTCTCTCTCTCTCTCTCTCTCTCTCTCTCTCTCTCTCTCTCTCTCTCTCTGTCTCTCTCATTCCTCTCCTTCCATTTGGTCTATTTTACCCTAACATCTGGAAGCAGCTTTTCCATTCTCCAGGCGCTCCAGTTGTTTTTCAAGTCGAAGCCAAAACCAAACACAAATCAAGACAAAAATAAAAATAAGCAACAGAAATAGGCAATAACAATAACAAATGTCATATCCATTCTGGGTCTATCTCTCCTACATTATCCAATGAAGGAAAGAGAAGGGACATCTTCCTCTGTTGCCGAAAAATGGAAGAAACATTTTCAATGTTGCCCCACCAAACATATTTATTTGCCCACTGCTCAGACATGATATTCTTGATCCACTCACCCTGTTAAAGGAAAGCATTATTTCAACAGATCAAAAGCAGCTAGGGATGTGGGAGACAGCAGCAAGTTACAAATAGCAGCAGCTGAGAATGAGGGCTGGTTTCCAAAACAGTGGAAAGGGTCGTAGACAGCAAAGGGGTTTCACCTGCAGTTGGAGTCTACACTCCTGCTTAATGCCATAGCCTCTTGGTCTAGACCCTTCTGGTGCTTGCTGTGGTGAATTGGAGCACCTTTCAAGAGGGAGCCTTTAGATTCTCTCTGCGCTAAAGCCTCACCTATGAAGGCTACAAAGGTCTACATTAGGGAGGAAAAGATTCAACATGACACCACCTGTTACTGAAATCCAGCTCATCAACATAATAAATTGGCTACATCCCTGTTCCCTACCAGAAAACTCCTAATAACAAAGTTCCTCTTTGAAAGAATGTAGCCATGATTGATTCCCAACAGAGGCAGCTATTTCTCTTGTGAGACTCTGCACTCCCTTATGTTGTTGTAAAAATCCCTCCCTAGATCATGTGTCTGATTCAGGCTCCTTGGCGACCTTTACACACCTTTCACAATTATTTTGACTATGATATAAACATTCTATGTATCT
Organism: Acomys percivali; assembly: GCA_907169655.1. Classification (NCBI taxonomy): domain Eukaryota; kingdom Metazoa; phylum Chordata; class Mammalia; order Rodentia; family Muridae; genus Acomys; species Acomys percivali. The sequence continues at coordinate 98,950,724 of OU015750.1, read as the reverse complement.
ATCAGTTTAATGACTTCATTCTTTTGGAATACTTACAGTCCTATTGTGATATGTATCCCCTTAGAAGATTTTTATACCTGTTGAATTGAGACAAAGCAAGCTGACTCCATATTTGGTACTCTCTCCTTCACTATAAATCTCCCCCCAAGACTTCTGGTAGACCCCAAAGCTGCAGGCAATACCAAACCTTTTATATGAGTACTGTGAGACAAAACTAAAATCAACCTAGCAACTAGTGTGATGCTGAGTTATTGACAGGTAGGTGCCATATGAAGTGTGAATACACTGAATAAAGGAATGACAGTTGGGACAATAAGGTGTGAAATTTCATCATGCTCCTCAGAACAGAAAACAATTTAAAACTTTTGAATTATTCACTTCTGGAATTTTCCATTTAAGATTTTCATAGCATGGTTGCTGGTGGATAACTGACACTGTGGAAAGCAAAACTGTATAAAATGGGTTCTTATTTCATAAAACATATACCATTAAAGGGTCTTAATATATAAATATCAAAAACATATGCATCTTTCAAGGCAATAACACACTGTTCCTTCGTGTTAACATTGACAAAGGAAGCATGCTCTGCATATTGACCAATTGCATATCTGTATGTTAATTATCATCTACTACAAAACTAAACATATTTAATGACACTTGACAAATGCATTAGTATTTACTTTAATATTATGTCTACATAGAAGAATAATAGCAGTAGGTTCTCCATTAGGGCCTACAGCCTATCTAGACACAAGGTTGCTGGCCCCAATAACAGGGCCAGAATAGGTTAAATCTTATTAGAAAAATTTTTAAGAGCTAGAGTCAGTAGAAAATGACAAGGAAACAGTAGCAGCAGAGCAGCTGCACATATGTATGCAGAGCATGTGTCAGCTTGTACAGAACGTGCGTAAGTTCAAGGCACACAGTATCACAGAACACAGGGAAGATATGGGCATGAAGCTCCATCCATAGCTGAGGAGAAGTCGGTAACTAATAACTGCTGGCGAGACAGTCAGTCTTCTTCAAAAATGCTACCCCTGGAAGAGCGACCACACACCAGGGAATGGGCCCGCACCCAAGAACACTTGGAAAATACTAATTGAACCTGATTTTTTAAGCTGTCATGAAGTGAGGGAAGACCTGGGAGGAGTTGGGGGATAGGGAAGAGAGTATGATCAAAATAAATTATATAAAATTCTCAAGATATTAATAAAAGTATCATTTAAAAAGAAAGCAATATTGATTTTATCTAAACTCAATACAATACTGTTTACCACACAGTATACAGGAAAAAGTCTTAAGTTTTGTCCAATATATAGCATCATGTGAGGCATGAAATAGGTGTGAGTGTCTCAGCTATTGGTGGTGCCAAAAATGGAACCTAAGAGACAGACATGGCAAAATGAGTCATGCAGATGAGAAGACAGACAAAGGGGGGGGAATCAGGGGGAAGAACATAAGGGACATGTGACAATCCTGCTTCAAAAAAAAACCTTAAAACTGGGGAGAATCTCAGTGAGTAAAGTGTTTGCTCTGTGAATGTGAGGACCACCTTTTCATCTCTCATGGGCCATGTACGAAAGAATCTGGGTGCAGTGGCTGAGAAAGCAGAGACAGGGGAATCCCAGGGACTCTTGAGCTAGTCAGCCAAGCCAACTTGACAAGCTCCAGGTTCATTAAGAGATGCTATCTCAAAAGCTATGCCTCTCCGTGTTCATCCACATGTGGGCACATGTGCACTTGCACAAATACACACACACACAGACACACACACACACACACACAACCTTTATTTTAAATAAACAATTAAAGGTGGTTGCATTTAAACTGTCATCATCACCAAAGTTTGACTGTCTTCTGTGAGGACTGAATACACACTTCGTTTGAGGGCTTTCATGGTGGCCCTAAAAGTATAAGGCTTCTCCAGCTGTTTCTCCAGTTGAATGATTGCCTGAAATTGCTCATCTTATCAGTGTCACGGTCTTGATATTCCTGAACAAATAATTCTGTATATTGAAACTTGAACCATCAAAGTGACAGCATTAGGAGGTGGGGCCTTTGGGATATGTTTGGATTTGAGTATGAGATTCCTCCCAGTTCCCTTGGGTTCTCTGTTGGTGGTGCTGTTTCACAAGGTGAACAGATATTTACATGGTGGGCCTTAGTTTGGGAAAATGGGTCACTTGGGGGTATCTCTTTGAAGAGTGTGCTTCTCAGCCCAGTCCTTATCATACTTTACGTCCACAATGAAGTGAACAACCTTCCTTTAACATGTTCCTCCCGTCATGGTGTTCTGCCTCACAGAACTTCAGATGGACCCAGAAACAGAGCCAAGTGACCATGGCCTGAGCTTCTGCAACCATGAGCCAAGGGAAATCACTCATCTTTTAAGTTGTATCAGGTATTTTGTCACAGCGATGCAGTTGTAATAAACACAGGAAGTGATTTGTTCAAGAAACATCACTTTTATGGAGGATCCCAGAGAGCTCACTTGCCTTTGCTGCCACATGGAGACCCAATGTGAAAACGTAATATGTGAATCAAGCTTTAGGCCCTCAACAGGCAGAAGATCCACTGATCTTGACTTCCCCATCTCTAGAACCATGGCCTGGAATAGAAGCGGGACGCAGCCTGGCTTAAGTAGGACAATCATTCAGCCTCCTCTCTCATTTCTATCGTCCTCGGTGGGTGATAACTTTATCCTTCTCCCCAGCTCTTTTCTTCACTTTTAGCATGCTGCACATAAAAAGGTGTTTGTTTCAAGGTATTAATTTTTTTATAACATCTCATTTTCTTTTGTCTCTAGTGAGTCTGGTCCCATTTCTATGTTCTATCATAAACATAATATTTATGGAATGCTATAAACACTGAACATGTTACTGCACAGAGTCATTACTGTCTGCCTTATTAAGTTTGTGGTGATCAGAAAAGTGATGTCTATTCAGCTATTTCACATGATGCTTCTTCAACCTACATAGGTCACTGATGTTCAGAGTCACTTTAAGGCCTGAGTTGGGTGCTGGAGAGATGACTTGGCAATTTAGAGTGCTTGCTGTTCTTTCTGAGGACTAGTTCAATTTCCAGAACCCACATGATGTCTCAAAATCATGTCTAGTTACAGTTACAATAGATCTGCTCCTTTCTTTTGACCTCTGCACATACAAAGTGTGTATGTGGTGCGCATACATATATACACACATATGTACATACATAGTAGAAAAATATTCAAACACATGAAATAAAATATTTTAAATCTAATAAAAAAGAAAAATGAGTTGGTTGTTTTGGGCTTAACATGTATTCTAAATTCTCTCTTTTAAAGTAATGAGCAATAGGTTCTGACCAGTATTTTCCTGCAAAATACTTAATTTTCAGGAACAGATTCCTGTAACTACCATTTCATTGTACTAAACTGGGTGAGACAATCTATTCAGCACTCATGAAGTCCCCACTGCAGTCAGTGAATTGAAGTGAGGTGCTATGGAGAAGCCAAAACAATCATTATGTGATTTCTCACCCTCAAATGGTCCAATAATAGTTCACAAGAGCAGCATCTATTCACTCAGTTCCTATGCAGGTCTAATTGCGGTGAGCAATAACAGAGGGACAGAGACAGAGCCCTGTGTGAGCAGAGACAGAATCATTCTGATTGGAGCAAGTGGAAGTGAATTCACAGTGAAGTCTAAACCATGAGACAAAACCAAAGTCCATTAGCACTTGCGCATGTGCAGCTAACACCAGAGAGGCAACAGTATCAGCAAATACATCAGGTACTCCTCGTTTCCTGCAGTAGAAATGCAGTGTGATTCTTAAGGTAGTGAAAAGGAAGTTTTATGATGATAACAGGAAAGGTAAGCAAGAACAAAGGAAAATATGTACTTCCTAACAAAGAGCTTGGATTCTTTTGAAATTATTTATTGTTTAGCAAGAACTTATCACATGTTGCGGTCAGTGTATCTGTAAGTGTACAGCTTCGGGTGAAAATTTTATGGTTTTATAAGTTTGAGAATGCCTTAATTATATCATCTACATTGCATTCTGTAAATGTCCCTCCCATGTATACAGTGCCATGTGCATTGGGAAACAGAACAACTAAGATGTCCAGCCTCTGACTCAAGACACTTGGGATCTTCTTGGAGAGATCCATCAATATCAAGTTGTAAGTACATAACTGCAAACAACAGGGGAACCATGAATATAGAGAGCACATAAAAGCTAAGACCACACACACACACACACACACACACACACACACACACACACAAAACACACACACAACACACACAACACACACACACACACACACACACACACACACATACACACACACAAGGAAAGCTTCACAAAGGAAAAAAGTCTGAAAACATTGTTCACCAGAAGTGGAGATTTGATTAGGGAGTCAATGGAGGGTGACTTCTCTCTCCTTTAAAGCTGTCTACTACCCCTGACTGACAGAAGCCCCATGGAGCACACTGTTGGAAGCACAGAGAGCCTAGTGTCCATAGCTCTCCAGGGAACCCAGGAAGATGAAGCACCCAGGATTGTTCTTTCAAAGAGAAGGACATGTAACCTGTTTTTCTATAAAGCTGGCTTTGGAAGTGATTGACAGCCAGATGTTGTGCCTTATCTCTCGTGCCAGGCAACATCAAGCTCCTACAACCAGGACCAGAGAAACCCAATAGTCTAAATGGCCCGTATGTTATCTGTATAGCCAGAGGCTTCCCCAAGCTCCTGAAACCAGGACCAGAGGTGGCTTAAAGCCCAAATGGCCTCTACACTATCTATATGACCAAGAGTGGGCCAGACAGAGCCTTCCCTAGCCCTTTAAGCTAGCATAGGTAACCTATCTGTAGAACCCATCTAGAGAAATGACATGTACAATGAGTCAAATTTCAGTGTGCTCCACTGAGCACTATGGATTGTATTTCATTGGGAAACTTTTTTCCAAATTATGCTGTATTTAAATTTGTTGTGAATAAACCTCCTGGAATCAGACTCCTTGGAGTCTTGATTCAGGCTAACAAAGTCAATCTGAACTGAATTTTCTTTCTAATCTCTTTGCATCTTGCTTCCCTGCCCAGACACCTGCAGAGTTCCCATGAGTACATGAGCCTGCTAAGATTTCTAAGTCACTAGAAAATACTGTCATCCCTTAGCATACATAGGATACCCAAGGACCACTCCCATGTCACTTGTCTCACTTTGTAACCAAATCTGCAGATGTTTAAATCCCTTATGTAAAACGGCATGATATTTGCATGTAATCAACACGTAAATTTCCATATACTTCAGGTCATCCATGCATTACTTATACTACAATGTAAACACTTATACATACATGTGCTCTAGACAGAGTTGTGCCTTTTGAGTACTTTCGATCTACTGATTAAAAATACAGACGCAGAACTCACAGAGAGCTGACGGTAGCATTACATCATTGCATCAGCTAGCTGCTAACTAAAGATCCAGGCCACGCAGTAGAGCAATTAGTAAAGGCTGCGTCTCAAGGCTTTTGTAATACATTAACTCACAAACATTTTATTACTTCTGTCAACCCACCGAGTTTTATGTGCTCATCAATTGCAACTCTGAAAGTGAGCCCACAATGTATGCCACCGTGTAATGATGAAAAACACATTACCTTATTCCCAGTGCTTATTATTAGTGACAAAACTCTGCTCAGTGATTCATCCTTTTTGTCCCTGAGCGCTCATAGCGACGATTATCTCATCGTTGCAGGCATTGTTGATGGGCATGGTATTCTATGGAGTACAATGGTCTTCTGGTTATTATATTGTGGCATGTACAAAAAGCTCTCCATAGTTCATGCAATGTTTTGCTTGCTCTGAAAATGACTTCTTAGGAAACAGGAATAAAATGTTAATATCAGAAATGCTTTTGGCTAAACACAATGACTCATTCACAACACAGTAACCATATAGAGTCATCATGCGTAGCTGGCTGGGAAAATGTGAAATCCCCTACATTATTTTTTAAAGTCAATTTAAAAGCATTGGCCAAAAAATGTAAGAGATTTTCACGAAGGTTTTGCAAGCTTTCTCCTCACTTACAATGACAGTCTGGAGAATGCTTACCCGATATTATAGTCTTTTTCCCTCACTGCCAGTCTGGCCTGGCTCTGTCACACTGCCAGGTATGTTCCATGGCCTTACTCATTCGAATCTGTCTGCATTCTTTTCTGACTTCCTAAATTACCTTCATTAACAACATCCCTCAAGATCTGTAAAAACAGAATAGTCTAGAAAAAAACATTCTTAAAAGTCCCTGAAAGCACTTACTTCTTCATACAGAGTACCGTATGCTGTACACGCCCACGAAGGTAAACCAAATTCTGCTCTTAGGGTACATGTACCTTGAAGAAAGCTCTGATGAACCATTGGATCTCACTGATGAACATGACAGCTTCCTTTTCGGCTCTTGAACTAACTCACTTAATTCATGACTTGGTTCTGACTTTAATTTCCAAACCATAAGTCACTGTTAAAATACCTAATAAAAACGAAAGACCAAGACCTCAAAGGAAGCAATGGACATGGTCCCTCCCGCCTCGGCTTACAATATTTAAAAAAAAAAAAAAAACCCTCACTGCATTAAAAACTTCACAGCAATCCTGGCCATCTTGTCTAATCAGTGTCTCATAACTTCTAGTTTGACAGAAAGCATCAAGACCCCTTTCCACATTAAAAGGCTAACCCTTGACAGAGTGTGGAGAGATGTGGGAACAAGATGCCATTTATCTAAATTGTAAAAGAGTTGTTATTTAATCTGTGGCTTGCTTGGAGGGGGAGGGACTGCCTGACTTAAAAGTAATCTTTTGCATTTGCATACTTTATATTTCACACACACACACTCACACACACACACACACACACACACACACACACACACACACACACAC
>OU015750.1:98931410-98943436 GCA_907169655.1 Acomys percivali | reverse complement strand
AAAAAGAAGTTGAAAAAAAAGGAAGAAATTTAATGAGGGAAGAGAGAAAAAAGCAACAAGGTGGCATCAGAATTCATCAGCCTTAAAAGGTCCAGTGTTCCAAAGCCTGTAAACATTAGGTTGCTTAGCTTCCCTTGGCAAGATGATACATTGACTCATATTTACTGCACCAAGGTGGAAAAACTCAGCGCAGAGAGAGAGTGAGCATGCGGAAATCGAGAGGGTGGGGTGGGGGTGTGGGGGCGGGGAACCCATTTTTCCTATTAAACTCAGCACAAATTAATACCCAGACATAATTTACCTGCCTCTCTTTGGAGAGACAGGAGTCTGGAATAATTTCTTTCTCCAAATTATCTTGAACCCACCTAGGATATGTTGCAATGAACTTCTTGGCCCCAGAGACACCAAGTGTTGGCCTATCTATTCCTGAAGTCTTTTCTAAGTCCAAGAAACACTCTGAATTATACTGGGTAACTTAGAAGAGTGATGATTTTGTCTGTCTGTCTGTCTGTCTGCCTGCCTGCCTGCCTGCCTGCCTATCTGTCTGTTTCTTCAAGTCCATATCAACCTTGGCTGAAATTCTGGACAATACTGAGCCAAACTGAAAAGAAATACCACATTGAGACATACTGTCAGCATTTGAAAAGTAGGAAACATTAAAGCCTGGATTTGCCCACACTACTGCACTGCAAACCTATACACTTGAAAAATGTATAATCCACCAGATGCCTGTGTCATTCTCAGTTGAGTCCTGGTCTCAGTAACTGAGCCCAGGTTTTCATAGTAAAGTCCCCATGAGGTCCTCCTATGAGCCTTTGTTTAATTTTATGATCCTGGGGTTAAACAGGGTCCACTAGATGAACAGAACCAGTGAAGTGTGTGTGTGTGTGTGTGTGTGTGTGTGTGTGTGTGTGTGTGTGTGTACATACATATATGAAATTTACTAGATTTGCTTATACAATAGAGAGGCTGGACAACCTTATAATGGCTTCATGCATCCAGGAGGGGAAAAGAACATGGTAGCTGCTCATCCCAAGAAGCTGGAAGCCCAGTGGGTCCAGCCTGGAACTGAATGTCTGGGAGCTCTTCAGGAAGTGGCTGATTCTCAGTCCACAGTAGGTTGCCAAAGAGGCTGGGAACTGGTGTCAGCCGAGGATCCTATAGCAGGTGACTTACTCAGTGTGAAGCAAGGCAGGCACATGAACCCTGCTAGTGTTTGGGCCTCTTTACAGCTAGGCCCATAAGAAGATGATGCTTACTTTGAGTGCAGGTCAGGCCTCCTCCCAATCCTCACGGACACACCTGAAAAGGCATTTCCTGATTACTCTAAATCATGTCAAGTTGACATAAAGACCAGTTATCACAGATTCTTGGCCTTGTTTTAAATTTTGCAAAATGATTACAGTTCTAACTAGGAGAAAAAAGAATATATTGTAGAAGTGCCTTATTTCAGGAGGTTCCTGGGTGTTCTGAAACATGACCAGATTCTAGCTGACCCATAGGCATTTGGTTGCTACCTCCTATTCAACTGCATACTTCTGAACATACTTATACCATCAAATTTTCTACAATTAAACCTCAAAGATGGGCAGTTATGTCAAGCCTATTCATCTACTTTGTTGAAAAACTTTGTCTTTGAGATGTGGGAATAGTCCAAAATAACAGAAACTAAATGTTAAATACAGCATATAATGTCACAATGATTGAGTAATACAGGACTGCGGAAGGCAGCTCATGTGGGTCAAATATTTGAGAATGTTTTGATAAAGGCTACTGTTGGCTCTCAGGCAGACTTTCAATATACTTACCATAATTGAAAATTTCAGGAATTGTAAATATTTGTCATGTTCTATGCACTGAAAATCTGTATTTCAAAGGTTTCCCAAGCCCTTGAAGCCCATGCACTGATCCCCTAGTGGCCCGTGGATATTACGGGGGTTAATTTTAATGCCAACATAACCTAGAATCACCTGGGAAGACAGTCTTAGTGAGGGAATTGTCTATTTCAGGCTGGTCTGTGAACATGTTCTATGAAAGATGTATTGATTGCATTAATTGATGTGGGAAGACCCACCCACTGTGGGCAGAACCATTCCCTAGGATGGGGATTCTGAGCTACGTAAGAGTAAAGAAAGTGAACTGAGCACCAGCATTTCATGCATTAATTAATCCTTCTCTCTTTCTTGACTACAATTATGGTGTACCCAGTGATGGCAAGTTCCTGCCTTTTTGAATTACCTGTAGTGATAGTCTGTAATACTGAATTGCGGGCCAAATAAACCCTTTCTTTCATAAGCAGTTTTCCCTGGGCTACCTTATCAATAGAATGGTAAGAAAATCAAGAAAGGTAGTAGTTAGCAAAGCTGCAATTTTTCTGAAAATATTACCAAATTCTTTTGTGACTGTTGTGAACTAATCAGTGGCTCGAGGCTTCTTCTGCTTTACCTGGATGTAAATTACAAGTAGACAAATAGCTCTTGTTTCTCTTGGTGTTTGGCAGCAGGAGGAAGCAGCAATAGGCAGACAGCAGCATAGAAACTGGCACTCTAATTCTGCAGCCCCATAAAGCCGTTGTGTATGGGGTCTTTGGCCTTTTACAGCATCCAGTGTTACAGCTTTCAGCCTGGGGACCAAGATCCTTAGTGCTAAAGACTTGGCAGCTCTCTGGAAATTTTCTGATCTCTAGGGCTTACAGTTTTTCTTCTCTGGCATTCATTTAACCTTGCTGTGTGCTCTCTGCTGTTCTCTTTCTTTTTCTCTTCCTCCTCTTCTTTTCCATTCCTTTCACTGCCAGGATGCTTCAGAGTTCTTCCCTCTTTGGGGACTGTACACAGGATCTGGTTACGCATGCCCCGCTAGGAAGCTAGGATATAGTGGGCCAAATGAGAAACTGGGTACTATGCATGCTTGGAACACTCATGCCAAGGCCCTCACTGCCACTTCCTCGGCTGGCAAACAGCAGCTGTTGTGCTGTAGCTGTCAACTTCAGGTCTGTGCACAGAAGCTGGGACTTAGGGCTTGGGATGCAAATGGGACTATTTGACGGACAGATGTTGATGATTGGAAGTCAGGCACAAGCTCCCTGCACCACTGCACTGCCACTCCTCTAGCTGTTGGCTGTTGCCAGCACTGCAACCTGTGTCACTCTGTGTCCGATGCCTTTTCCAAGTTTCCAGCTCAGTCTGCGTTAGTACTAGTAGGCAAGAAAAGACCAATCAAGAGAAGATTTTTTATTGTCTCAGGGGCAAGGGGTACTTATCACAATATGCACGTAGAGATCAAAGAACAGTGGGTGTCAGTCCTCACCTTCCACCTCATTTGAAATGGATTCTCTCTTGGTGTTCACTATTGCATATACAAATCGAGCTGGCCTGCAGACTTCCAGCAATTCTCCTGCCTCCTACTATTGCTAGAGCATCAAAGGAACTGTATATACACTTCGGTCCAGCTTCTACATGGGCTATACATGTCTGTCCTCTGGTTATCATGCTTGAGGACCAAGCCTTTAAGCACTGAGCTATCTCCCTAACCCGAGGTTTTCTTTTGCATCAGTCACCACCTTGTCTCTTAGCAGGATGCAGAAGCAGTACTGGGGCTGGACCATCGGGAGAAGTACTCCTCTTACAGCCAAGATGGAAGTGGCTGCAGGGTCAGCTGGAGTTCTTTAAAGTCCTGGGGCATCAGATAGGCTCCTGCAACTGTTTCCAGTAGCCTTGCCTTGGGAATGTTCCTTTAAAAGCAAAGCGACCAGCTGCAAGATGTCTCAAGATGTGGATGCGTGTGGAGTGTTCAAAGGTGTCTGGAGCTGGCACAAGGGAAGTCCAGCTGGCTATCAGACTTAGAGTTCTCTTGCTCAAGCCTGGCAGGGTGGCAGGGGAGAATCCAGCAGCTTCTAGTGATGGACTCAAATTGTCTCACCCGCAGTGTCTCTGCCTATGTACTGGAAAATGAACATCAGGAAGAGTGCTTCCAATATAAATGTGCAGAACTCATCCTTCACAGCCAGAACAATTGTAACAAACTTTAACAATGCTGGAAGAGCACTCAACACATGCCCAGTCCTCAGGGAAAGTGGTTCTCCCTTATCTATCTCATGGGGATAGTATATTATACAACCAGTGCAGATAAGTTCTGAATAGAAGCTCTTTAATCAACACAGTCTTATAAGAAAATAAATGCCGCCTAAGCCTACTAACAGAATTTTAGCAATAATTTCTTTGTATTAGTTTATATAGTAAAGGCAGTGATACGGTATCAAAAGCAAGTGCACAGAAACAATAGGAAAGGACTCAAAAACACAAAAAGGAAGCCATAAAGGACAATATTAAACAAATGGAAAATTCCTTAAAATAGAAAGTTTAATATTATAAAACCAAGATTCTATGAAATGCCTAAGTAAGGATCACAAATGGTTGAGCCCCACCCCCACCCCCGCAAAAAATAAACTTAACAGCATCACAAAACACTGACAGATTTCTTGGAGTGTTCCTTTAATTTTCAATTTAAGGTGAAGCTTGAAATTAAGGAAAAGCTGGCGGCCTGATTTCTGTCAGTATGTTGCTACCAAATTTCATATCTTTCTAATGAAGACCATCTGCTTGCCTCATCTAGATAGGCAGTCTTTGGAGACGTGGCGGGATTGACTCCTTTTAATTTTTGCACGTTCCTCTTTCTCTCTGCACAGCATGCTTTCCAAGCATGCCTTCGAGCACTCCATCCAATGGAATACTTCTAAACTGGATGACTGCTGAGATTCTTAGAGAAATATTTTGATATTCAAGCTATGATAAAAATCTCTGAGTACAGATTCAAGTGGAGTGCACTAATACCATAAATATTTATTTACTCAAGTGAGTAGAAAAGAGAGGATCTAGAAATTTCTTAATGTTTTCGGCGGTGTTTTAATATGTGTTGCGCTAGAATGTGGGTATTCTGAATTTGACCATATATTTACTTATCTTTTCTAGCTATGTTTATACCTTCCCAGGTCAGTGTGTGTGTGTGTGTGTGTGTGTGTGTGTGTGTGTGTGTGTGTATGTGTACATATGTGTATGTATACATGTGTGTGTGCAGGGACATATGCCTGAGTGTGCATGCATGCATGTGTATGTATGTGTGTGTATACATGTGTGTGTGTGCAGGGACATATGCTTGAGTGTGTGTGCATACATGCATGCGCACGCATGTGTGTGTGTGTTTGTGTGTGTGTGTGTGTGTGTGGCATAGAATTCAACTTTGGGTATTATTCTTCAAAAATATGCCTCTTTACTGTTTGAAACGTGGTCTCTCACTGGGCTGAAGCTCACCTACTAGGCATGGCTGACTGAAGGAGAAAACAGGTTTTTTGTTTAGATCACAAGTGGGGGATGAGAAAAAGACTTGTGAGAGAGCAGGTTATGTTTATCCCCTTAGAAGTCAAACCACCATGTGGGGGAGATTGGTTTTTAACCAGCTGAAAAACATCCTTGAACAAATTCTGAGAGGAGGCATAAATGTGAGCCAAGAACAAGAGGGTGCGGCCTTTGGAGATTTGGCATTGTTTTTGCTGTTCATCGCTCCACTTCGAGACACTCCTGAGAGAACCACTTGAGGGAAGGCTTCAGGGCTCCAGCTCCTGTTGAGGTTCTGGGTTCTGGTTACTTCAGGTTCCTGCAGAAGAAATCCTGCTGATTACGCAGGGAGAATCACTCCTTGGAGCTGATATCCTTACAGTTTCATTATTGTATTCTTTAATCTTCTTTTCCTATTGTTTAGGTTAGTCGGGTTATAAGTGAGGTACTCTCGGTTAATAAGTTCATAATAAAATATATTTGCTAAGAAAATTGAGCCTACAGCTGACAGTCTAGTGATCTCTGGGGATCCACCTGCATCCAGATCCCTGGCACCTGGTTTACAAGGGGCATTCCACTATGCTGATGTTTTACATGAGTTTTGGGGATTTATCTCAGATCTTCATGCTTACACAGCAAGTGCTCTGCCAGCTGAAGGTGCCACAGCCCTCCTTCCTACGTTTCTGTGTTTCTAGTTAGCAGCCTTTTTGTTTCATATTTAAAGAACTTGCTACAAGACACACCCAGTGGTAAAAACTCCTCCACTTTTTGCTTGTCTAGGGAAGTCTTCCTGTCGCCTTTATTTACTAAGAAGAGCTTTATTAAGTAAACAGGTCTAGTTGGCAGAGTCATAGGACTTGTTTTGGCTTTTTGTTTGTTTTGTTTTGCTTTAATTTAGTACCCATTATACCAATTATTCTATTCCCTGCCTGCAAATTTCTCTGTGAAGAAACCAGCTCTAATCTTATAATGGCTCCCGTATATGTGCTATGCTAACAGGCATGTTAGAAGCAAGCATCCCTCTCCTTGTGGGACGAGAAGTTCAGGTGTTTGGCTTAACACAGCAAACATGAAATTCAGAGCATAGCTGAGCAGTTTCAGGAAAATGGCACGATTGCACAGACAAAGCCAGAGATCCCATGGGGTTGAGATATTGAGAGAACTTTCAAGAGCAACATAGAGATTGGAAGCTTTTTACGTGAACACTTGAACTAGCTGAATCTAGGTGCAATATATTGATTATACTTACCACAATGACAGAGATTTTAAATTTTATTTTTTATAACTATTTAACTTTATTTTGTGAGTATTGGTACTTTGCCTGTATGCATATCTGTGTACCGCATGTGTACCTGGAGACCAAGAGGCTGGAACAAGGTGGCAGATACCCTGGAAATGGAGCTGAAGATGGTTGTGAGCTGCCATATGGGTGATTGGAATCGAACTGGGGTCCTTTGGCAGAGCAGCCAGTGTTCTTAACCTCTGGCTCCTAAACTTTATTCTTCACTCACCTTTCTTTGTCAAACCACATTGTATTATTAGTGCCAGCTCTGTGTCCAGAAAAAAAAAAAAAATCAAACTTTAGGTGCTAGGGAATCAAGTCTAGAACAAAAGCAGCCTTATGTCTGTTCAGTAGCTTATTATAATGGATACAATATAGGGGAAGGCTGAACTTCTTCATAGCACACATTTGAGCATATTGTATTAAGTAATTTTCCCTCACCCAAGTAATGCTAAGTGACTTTAGAAATAAAACAATGAGTTGAGCACTTTTTCATTTGAATTATCCTGATGACTAATTAACATACTCTTCTACTATTTGTGCACTAGGAATTTGGCACTCAGTGGAGATGAATTGCTTTTCTTATTGTGATGTCACTATGATAACAGGTGCAAGTGTTTAAATGCCTGTCTCATTCTCTGGAAGGTGTATTGCCCAGCAAAGAAGTAACCACTAGAAACGGACTAGATAGAGAAACTTATGAGCAACCTTAATATATTTATCAAAGCTTAAAGAAGATGGAAGAAGCAGGTGCATTTTCTCTGCCTACTCACATTTGGGATTTCAGTTCATGTTGTTCATTTCATTTTTTACCCAGGTTGGCTGTAGTAGAGAGTCTCATGAGAAGAATATAGATTTTGTTATCTAAGTCAGGTAGGTTTCTGTGTGGATGTCTCTCGCCAGATGCGCTTCCTACTTAATTTCCAAGAGAAGCATGGAATACAAGCAATAAATATACTATGTAATTATTTAATTAAAGCATTTGTATCATGGCTAAGAAGATGACTCAGTAGGCACAGTGCTTGTTGCTTGGGCACGGGGACCTGATTCTGGATTCCTAGCACTCATGTAAAAAGGCAAGCACGGTGACATATTCCCATAACTCTAGCACCAGGGCAGCAGCAACAAGAGGACCCATGGAGTGCTCTCTCCAGCCAGGCTTGTGGAATCAGTGAGCTCTGTGTTCAGTGAGAGACCATGCAAAAAAATTATGTGGCCTCCATATGTACATGTGCATGTATGTGTGGATATGAAGATACATGTACATACATATGAACACATGCACACACACATATATATACACATTCTAACAAGTCATTTTGCCATATTTATCTCAAAATCTTCACTACATATAAAGAGGTTATAAGAAAAACTAGGAGCAAGACTGTAAAGCAAGGTTCTAGATTGAATTTTCCCTTCTACATCTCCTTTCTGCCTCTTCTTTTTTTTAATTTTTATTAATTTATTCTTGTTACATCTCTATGGTTATCCCTTTCCTCCTCTTCTGTCCTCCCATTTTTGGCTCTTGGGAAGCCAGCAGGAGCAGAGGCAGCAGCAGAAGCAGCTGGTTTCATATATCACAACCTAGTTATATATGAGGAGAGGAGGCTCCAATTTCCCAGACTCTCAGCACCTAACACAACCATATCCTAAAACTCAAGGCAATAGTTTTTCTTCCACAGCTTCATCAATTGGGGAAAAGAAAACCACATCACTTTAGTAGCTGACACCAGCATTGGGAAGACTTAGAGGATACTGGTTTTAAGTAGGTTAGGGTTTCAGCCATGAGGGCTAGAGTACAGATGGGACAAGGAAACATTTACAACAATTTCAGTGAATGCTACTCCTGGTACACTGGGAAGCTCACTTTGATATTATTGCCAACCCTACTTGTGTGCCAGTTCTTAGGCATGTAAAAGGCATGAGAAGCCTCACTGCTGCCTTTCGAACTAGGAAAGATTCTTGCATGATGGGGGTAGTGTCCTTAAAAATAAGTCGCCATATTTATCCTTATAATGAGGCCTTGTCATCTCTTATCTATCACTAGCGGCATTGCTTTTGAAACAAGAAGGGACATATCCATGCAAACTCTAATTATGCCTTTTTAATGAAGTGACATTTGTATGAGTTTGCTGTGCCCCTCCTGCCCCAAAGTCTCAATCCTTCCCCTCTGTAGAATGAAGCAGCCTTCTTCTGTCACAATCTCTTTCTAGCTACAAAGACACTCGCATGAAAGGAACAACGTGAATGGGAGTTCTGTCCTAGTTCCATTTCACCTGTGAGGCCAAAACTCATATTCTGCACAATACTGGAATATTCTCCATAGAGTGCTGTCTAAATAATAATTTCAATTTGCATTCATTATGTACAAGTACAGCATTAGCTCAGACTTTTAATTTTATATGAATACAAAAGGCACAGGCAAATTCAGTTTTACAAACTAAAGTTACACAATCTTTCTAGGTAAGAGTCTCAATTAAGTAATTCAAGCTATCTTTAAAATGATGGTTTGCATAATATGTGTGTCTCGGTTTCAGTAAAAGCAGCATTCTGATTCAGAAAACTATGAGAGAAATATAGTTGGTCTTCCATTAGTGCTAGCTAGAAAATGGAAAAGAAGATGTACAAGGACTTCCAGTCTCTCGCCTCTCTTATGGCCTTTTCCCCACAAATGATACATTTTTCCTTTATTTCCTCATCTTTAATTCTATTCACTCCAGCTAAGCACACCTTACATTCGATACTAGTACCATGCAGCATCTCAGCTTCTCAAGGTCCAAACTTTAAATTTTATAGCAGAAAAAGGTGGGGAGTGCTAGCTGTCTTAGCTTTCCCTCCAGTGGCTATTTTCTTTCCACAGTTATGGAGCTGTTCATACAAAACAAATAGCCAGATCAATCTCTCATGCAAATGCTGGAAGAAAGACCAATGGAAACAGGATCCTGCCTAATGAGAAGCAGAACCCAGCCAGGCCACAGTCACCACCCAGAGCTGAGCTGTCTTCAGTTGAAATTCAAGAGGTTCATTGCATCAAGTTATTGCCTTCCATTTGTGTCCCATGAAAAGATCTGTGCTTATGGTTGTATCAGTTTTCTTCAACCAAAGAATTTTTTTAAAGGATGACAGGGTTTCCATTGCTCTGAAGAGACACCACAGCCAAGGCAATCTTATAAAGGACAACCTTTAATTGGGGCTAGCTTACAGATTCAGAGGTTTAGTCCATTATCATCATGGAGGGAAGCATGGCAGCATCCAGGCAGACATGGTGCTGGAGGAGCCAAGAATTTTGCATCTTGATCCAAAGGCAGCTAGGAGGAGACTGGCTTCCTCAGGCAGCCAGAAGGAGGCTCTTATTCCACACTGGTTGAAGTATGAGCATAGGAGAGAAACCTCAAAGCCCATCCCCACATTGACACACTTCCTCCAACAAGGCCATATGTCCTAATAGTATCACTCCCTGTGGGCCAAGCATTCAAACATATGAGTCTTTGTTTAAGGGGCCAAACCTACTCAAACCACCACGAGGAGTGATAGTCAAGCTCCATCCTAAACCTCTGCCATCATCTGGAGAAAAGCCATTTGCTCCTAGAGAAAACACCCACCACAGCCACCCTTGCATCAATCAGAGCTTTTTCCTAAAGGACATCTGGCAGCGTATCACACCACACTCTACAGCCACCCTTGCACCACTCACAGGCATTTCTTACTGTAGGTTCAGAAAGACACTTCATTAGGAGTCTAGGACACCTCTGTTCCTGGGAGAAACTCAAAAGAGGAAACAAATGAGAAGTGCCCTGCTTCCTGGAACTGAAATTAGTCACAGTACCATTCCTGACAATCCTTGTCACTTTCCTTCCCAATACAACCTATATTCTCATGCCCCACAGCAAGCAATTCTTCTGGAACTGGTAACTTGTCTGACCCTGTGATCTCAGACTTTCTGCACCATGCCCTTCTCTGACTTGGTTGCTACCTTTGGTGTAGTTATCTTCACTATAGGACAAGAGTACATGGGTGAATTCCAAAAGTCCCTGCATGGATTTTCTATGGGGAATCAGTTATCTCTTCAACATGAGAATTCTGCTTATAAGCATGCTTGTCTTTGACCTAAATGATCCAAAGTAACCAGGGAGCAGCCTTGACTTACAGCAGTGGTTTTCAACCTTCCTAATGCTGTGACCCATTAATACAGATCCTCGCGTTGTGGTGACCCCCAACCATACAATTATGTTCGTTGCTACTTTGTAACTGTGGCTTTACTACTTAAATTTTTTTTTTTTTTGAGATAGTGGTTTGTAAAAGGGGTCACTACCAAGAGGTTGAGAACCACCGGTTTATAGGTATATCTTTGCCTGTATTGTCTGATGAAAGCACTCCTCCTTTGAGGACAAGGATCTGGAAATTCACAGTGGTGCTAAGCATTCACTTTTCACATGGTTGGTGGGAATGATAGCTGACCTCATCTTCCTAATCCTTGGTTCCTAACACCATGACTTCTGTCTACTGGGGGCACAGAACCATAAAAAAAAAATCTTAAGATACTTTGAATCTCCAAGGGTAAATCCCTTTCTTGGCGAGGCATATTCCTATTGAGCTGGCACCTCATCTGCACTTTTAATAGGTTGGCATTCTATTCTGTCAGTATGGCAAGATGTTCTAGCAGTCTATAAGAATGGGGACTGCTGTAGTCATGGAGCCCTACATGTACCTAGTTTTCTATGAGTATACCCATGTGTCTGGTGTAATGAGATCCTTGCTTGGGTGTCAAATATTCTGAAAGTCCCAGAGAAGGGATACTGATAGAATCCCAGCAGGCTAGGAAGGCAAACAACCCATCTTTGGAATGTGTATCTGTTTCTATACAAATGAATCACAGCTCCCTTCAATCACACAACTTCCAGAAAGGTGGTATTGTGTAGATGGCTCAGCACTGGTCTTTGCTTCTGGTAGTTTGAACAGGCATTGTCCCTTAATCATTCTTCCTCATATGGGCTGTTCTGCTTAAGTCTAGCCCTTCAATGATGGCCACTTACGTCACGTATCCATGCAACAGTGCTGCTGTAAATAGAGAGGGGAGCTGGCAAGTTTCAATTCTGGTTGATCACTGTCTCCTCTGCAAGTCCATCTACACGTCTTTCCTTCTAGCTCTCTCTTTGCCTACTGTTCTAAGCTTTCTTCTCCAGATTCTAGACATATCATCCAAGCCAGTCCTACCTCTGAGCATGTATTTGTATGTGTGTTGCCCTTGACCTACAATGTAAAAATGAGAACGCATGTGTTCTGCTTTGAGGGCACAAATCTCCCTGTAAAATGTACTTAGCCTTCTTCTTTTGCATCCAGAGCAAAGGTTCACTATGCTGGCTGGAAGAAAATTGTTGGGACAGTAGTGTAGGAGGAGTGATATGCTTGCCTAT
>OU015750.1:98901775-98931400 GCA_907169655.1 Acomys percivali | reverse complement strand
AAAAGAGAGGGGGTGTTAGGGGGTAACAACAGAACATGACAGGTGACCCAAAAGTTGTCATTTGCAGGTATGAAATTGTCTAATAATTTAAATAGTAACCTCCTATGGTTGTATTATTATTACTGCTAATTTACAAATTTAGACTGCTGAGCCCCAAGGACTTTCACTGATGTTTGATACTTACACGTTTGATATTTGTATAACTAACAAATGGGGAAAGATGTAATGTGCTGCCTAGTGTTTTCCACTGACCCTTGAGGGGTTTTATGTGCTAAGTACCTCAAGAGCTTTGATAATAAAAGCTAACATCAAGCTTCTCCTCTGCACTGTATGAGGAGAAAATCCCATGCTCTTCATTACAGTTCTTAGCTTCTTCACCAAGGAATAATTATGAAGGTTGACACTCAAGAAACGGGTCAATCACTGAATAAGAAAAGAGATTATTTTTTAAGTAGGAGTTCTTGACAGTTCTTATGAGCTGGAGCGAGGCGTCTCTTCAAACTCTGAAATAAATTTCTTTTCTAAGAGTTAGACCTAAAAATCAATGCATAAAAATTAGAAAAGCATTGAACAAATTCATCTTGGTTAGAAAGACTTCTACATAGGCCAAGAGATTTTTTTAACTGTAAAGAAATAAAAAAAAAAAAGTTCAGTTCTAATTAAAGAGCTACAATGTGGTTTATAAAGCAGGCGTTCATGGAAAGAGGGCATCAGCCACCTCTGAGGGAACAATAAGTCAACCTGGTCCCCATCAAAGTATTCCCCAGACTAGGAAAAACTTGATCATGTCTAGTAGGAAAGATACTTAAAAAGTGAAACTGGTTGTTTAAGACATCTGGGTGGAAATCATCAAACTTTTTTTTTTTAAAGAAATAAACTCCAGGGGCTGGAAAGATGCCTCAGTGATTGAGAGCCCTAGCTTCCCTTCCAGTGGATCCATGCTCAATTTCTGGCATCCACATTTGGCTCACCATCATCCATAATGGCAGTTCCAAGGGATTCAATGCCTCTTCTGGCTCCAGAGGAACCACGCCCACACATGGTGCACAGACATACATGCAAGCAAAACATTGATACAACAAAATAAAATGTAAACATAAATACGTAAAGCAAAAAAAGAAACTCTATATAGAGGTGATGCTGTTAAAATTCCACCAGAAGAATTTTTTTTTTTTTTTTTTTTTTTTTTTTTGGTCTTTCCCATACTATTCCTCTCAAAGGTTTATCCTATCATAACGCCCTCTGGGCATGGCAGGCCTAACAGTTGTTAGAAACACCCCAAGAACTGAAATGCTTACAGCTTGAAATTTTACACACAGCTTGTGGGTGGCACCTATGTAGAAGGAGTAATTACTATCATGAGGCTCAAAGAGTGGGAAGAGACCTTTTGTTGTACACATAGTGGTGTATGGCCTGGTGCCAGAAAGCTCCTATTTCTGGAAGAAATAAGGAGCCAAAATCTGTACCACCCTGTCCTGCAGAGAATCCTTGGATTCCGATAACAGTGTCCGACCTTGGTAGACGCCACTGGAGGGATGAAGAGAACTGACCACTGCACTATCGGTAGCATGCCGAGTCCACAGAAGAGCTTCTCCCTCGGAAAGCCATCCGAGGGATGAAGGGAAGTGACCACTGCACTATCAGTAGCATGCCGAGTCCACAGAAGAGCTTCTCCCTCGGAAAGCCATCCTTTCACCGCAGATCTGACTAGGAGTTGCTCAATTTTCTATCTGAGAAATTCCCATCAAAGGTGAACCGTCAACTATCAAATAGTCAACAAAGAAAAACTTGTTTAATGGACTAAGTGGATATACGTACACATATTTTTAAGACTGATCGCCAGTCCGTGTCATTTACATGGACTCTGTCCTCATAATGTGAGGGGTTTGTCCAGATTGTAATATTTCTTATGGGAATGGAGAGCAGAGTTTTTTTTTTTAAGATGAAAAGGAAAAGGAAATAGAAACAAAGATCATGAAGGAAATGGAAGAAAAGAGGGATAGAAAATAAACAGAGGGCAGGGGCAGCAAGGTCAGGGAGGATATGAAAACAAATGTTGTTATTGTAATTTATTCAAATTACATCTCGAATGTTATCCCCTCACTTGTATCTTCCCGTTCTCACCTTCCCTCCCTCTTTCACCCTATTCTCCTCCCTTAGATTTCTGACAGAAAGGACCCCCTCCACCACTGTATGACCACAGATCATTAGGTCTCATCCAGACAGCCTGCTTCCCCTTCTTCTGTGTGCCGCTGGACCTCCCCACCAAAGGGAAGTGATCAAGCATCCTCAATGAGTCAGGAAATGTACCAAGAAGTCAGCTATGGAAAAATGCAAGCACCACTGTAGACAATTCATTTTAGCATCATGTAACCATAGACATTTCAGTGGCTACAGCATCCTCTCTTGCTCTGCAGATCCAGGCTGAGTACACCAGAAGCTACACTGCTAAGGAAACATCCCATCTAATGAAGGCAGAAGAAAGCACCAACATCCCTTCACGTCTTCGTTCATGACTTAAGAGCTCTTCTGAACAACTCACCTACATTCTGCTTCAAAATTCTTCTCCAATGATAACATAAGCCAATCAGTAAAAAAGAAATACTGCATCCTGGGTTAGCTCCTTGTGTATGATTGGATTGCTTTGCTTATCATAGTGTGAGACAATTCCATGTGAACAGCATCGTTTTTCATTGTAGGACTTAAGCTCTTACCCTCTGAGTTTGTATGAAACCAAGCCCAACATAAATAGTAAAATGAAACCAAAGAACTTTCTCTCCAGACCTTCCAAATAACTTCTAACTAAGGGCCTCCCGCTGTAATTAATCAGGTATGTTCTGTCGTATTTCTACTACAATCTTATGAGCGTTTTTTCCTAATTCTTTACCCTCAATTTTTAAGCAGTGAAATCTAGTGTCACCTGGCTCAGATGCTATTAAATGCTCAAACACTCCCTTTAAAAGTTTAGTATGTCTGAGATTGTCTTCTAAATGTTTCTTGAGCTTCTATGGAAATAAACAAAGCCCACTTAAAGGAAAAGAGACCATGGATGTTTACTCAGAGCTTCCTGTAGCAAGGCAGGTGGCCACCATCACAGTATTTGGCAGAGATTCCTAGACATGGGAGGGAGTGTGGAAAGCTTCAGGTACCTGCTGGTTGGATGTTCTTGACATGGAGCTTTAAAATAGGCTTAGATACAAGTAGGACATCACATGTGACTTTTTTGAGGAACATATCTGTCCTTCTGGTCAGGTCTTAATTTGGAAGTAGATGCAAAAAAAAATTTTTTTTTTATAAATAAAAGGGAGACTGCCAGTCAGTAATCATGTTCTGACCACTCTGCGATAACCATTCAAAGACACTGCCTTGTTTTCTGTCACTTCTGGTATTTCAAGGACTTCAAGTTAGAAGTCTATTCTCATCACTTAGTGTCTGGTCACTGACTGTGTGCATATTCATTCTCTGGGAGCAAATTCTATCTTATGATTATTCTCACTGACCTCTGGCCTCAGACCCTGAAAAGAATAGAGCATAAACACCTGAGGAAAGAATGGAAGCATGAGTACACTAGCAGGGAAGCACTGCTCTTTAGGCTCAGGTAGTAAAGGAATAGTCCAAAGGACTTGCTGTGCCTGTGAGAGTACAGTGGGGAGGGGCCACTGGGCCCTTTGCAAAGGTTGGGTGTTAAGGAGGAAAACCAAGTCTTCTTTGGAAAAAATGTGATACAGATCTGGCTTGGGTGTTTTTTTTTTTTTTTTTTCTGCCAGAAATGGAAGCCAGAAATCCATCCATTTCTGTAAAGAAAAAGGCCTCCTGCCTCCATATGGCAAAGGAAGGGTCCAAAGGCCCTCCAAGATATCCTCAGATGTATTTTTCATGATGGCAGAACTTAGCTGAGCCTCAGATGTAGGTAGTGGCCACAAATCTTCCTGGCATGTCATGCAGGAGTCCAAACAGAGGCCATGGCATCAGAGCAACTCTACCTGGCAACCACCATGGGCAAATAAAAAATCACAATGAGGGACAGAAAAATATTACCCTACAGGGTACAAACCATGTTTTTTGAGGTGATACCCCTAAGGTACCAACTGCTCTCATGTCTTATGAATTATATTTTCTAAAAGAGAGACACCCCTTCCCCAGAAACTAGAGAAATTCAATGATGAGCAAAGAAAAGTAACTGCTTCTGGGAGACAAGTACACTCGGCTTCCATGATCACTTGAGACAAATAGAACGCTAGTGACCTTTGTGTCCAGGTTCTTGGCTCTTGACCTATGCTGGAATGCATGCATGCCACAGATAACGGATGGATTCCAATATGTCCCTGGATGATCTGAAGGAAGGAGCTCTCCTTGTCCCAGGACTTGAAAAAGGCCTTGTTAAAGAGATGGAAATGAGCCAGAGGAGGTTAGCAAAGAAATAAATTGTATGTTAATTTCAAATTAGCATTTACACTGATTCCAGACTTCAAAGGGCACAGATGTGAAGATGAGGTAGAGGTCTGTGATGGGAAATTATTCATCCTAATTGGAAAAGGGCAGTCTAGAGGGATTCACATTAGGGAGACAGACACTTGGGATAGTTGTAACTTGCTCCCTGTTTTTAACTGAGTTCTTGGAAGGAGAAAAGCTATTTCCTTTCTATAAAACTGAGAAGTTGGGTAGGACCGCCCAATAGTTGGGGGTCGCAGGCATCAAGAGGCTTCCTGGTATAACTCAGAACCTAAAGGAAGCCAAGAAAGTTTGTTCAGAAGTCCTACTGCATTAAAGCAAGTCCTTCAACATTCATTTCACCAAGGACTTTGTGAATATGGTATTGTATTGTAAAAATGTCTGTGCAAAGAAAGTTGACATGAAATACTAACTTTGAATGACTCTAGTCAAATGACCAGACTCGTTATTAGAAAGGGATTTGGACACAGCCATGAAGAAAATTACCATGCAAAAGGAAAGGCAGTGATCAGAGGGCTATATTCATAAGCAAAGAGTGTCAAGACTGCCAGAAACTTTCAAAATCCAGGAAGCAGCAGGCAGATGCTTCCCTGAGCTTTTGGAGGCAATGTGGCCTTACCAAACACTTCCTTTCAGACTCCTCCTCTTTAGAAAGGGAAAAGATAGATTCTGTTGTTTTAAGCCAGCCCATTTGTAGAGAGAAGTGTTCTAGATGCTTCTTGTCCAAAAACACTAGAAAAAAAGTGGTTCTATTATGCTAAGTTTGGAGGTCATTGTAAGGGCCGTTCAACCGCGTGAAGAAGAGCTTAGGACATTTCTATGCGTGGGCACGTGTTCCCACATATCCACCACCATTGTACTGAGTGTTCTCATGGCTGCCAAACTCCCACTGCCTTTAAAAACATCACTTGGGCCCACAGTGATGCTGTGAAAATCAGTGGCTCTGTAGAGAAGAGTGAGCTATCCCAACTGCACATGTCCCTTTGTCTTCAACAATTCAGAAGGCCAGTGTGGCCAATATGAAGCAACAGAGAAGAAGACTAGGCAAAAGTTAACTAGTAATAGGGTTCAGGGTGCTGACACCTGCTGCGAGTAAACCTCCAGAATTCTTAACTGCAAAGAGCATCAAAGAAAGCCTGCAAGTCTTCCAAGCATCAGAAAAACCATCACCATCATGGTTACGCAAAGCACTTAAGACACGTCTCATGAAAAATAAAGAAATGACTCCCCTTTGTGCAAGTTCTTCTCAAATGATCAGTTTTATCCCCTACGGATGGAAAGTGACTTTTTCTTTTCCCGCAAAATAATTAAATTAGAGCAACCCCATCTGGTCTTAATCAGTGACATCAAAATTTTAATTTATAAGCGCTGTTGTTGTCTGCTCATGAAGACAGTGTCTCAAGTGGCCCTCTGCATGCTTTTAAGTGTGTCTATTTCCAGTGTGGAGTAGGCCTGAGATGTGCATAACACAGAGAGGGTCCATCCAAGCCTAGGGCAGCAAGAGTCAATATCTTCGCAGAATGGGGTTTCAGTAGGTGAAATCCAGGGGGAGCTGGTGCTTTAGAGTGATATGTGAGTGGAGTTAGTATAGAGCACTTGGTTGTACTGAGCATGTGAAATTCTTGATAAACCTCTCCAAGGGATTCTTCTTGCTCTACACTGAAGGCCAAAGGAAGAGGGAGAGAAAAATCTCCCAGAACCTAAGCTAAGTGAAAAGAAAGAATAAGTCCTTGTCAAAGAACACAGTAAGGGTCTGAGAAAAGGACTGAATTTATGCCCCCCACCACCACCCCATGTTTTCATTTGTTTGATTTCCTTTTGGTTTACTTGGCTAGTTGTTAAAATACTGTAAGAATGAGATACAAATTCCCCATGCTATTTTTTTCACTAATTTATAGCCACAGATTTTTAATTTATTTCTCCAAATAACTGAGGAGTGATATCAATTAAAGTCAAGTAATGAGAAAGTACACTCATGGTCAGGATGCTGTTTTGCGACTGAGACAGAAAGAAGAGACATAGGAGACAAAAGTGAGCATGAATGCAGAACAGGATTGCTTGCCCCCAATATCCAGGGGTAAATCCACATCTCCTCCCTCTAGACAGCTCCACCCCATGCTCTGACTCACTCAAGGTCAAGGCCAGAAGCCACATTAGAAGTCAAAACTGTCTGACTCCAAAGATAAGGGGTTTTCTATTTCTCCAGTACTTCCCAAGTACCAAGCCTTGGACACTGGCCAGTTCAAAATTAAGTTATAAACTGTCAGAGGCAAAATGAAAAAAATGTAAGGACAAAGCAGGGAGCTTCTGTAAAGCCAAATTAATTCAATTTGAGGCTTTGTTCTTATGAAACACTTTTAGAGGTAAAAATGTTCTTTCTATTGAGGTCTGACAATGATGATATTAGTAATTGTTTTTTGTTTTTGTTGCTTGAAGTGCACCTCGGCTTGGTAGAATTTAAAGCCTGATGAGTTTGTAAAGGAATACAATTGTTGTGGGTATTTTTTAAACATTCATGGGTGTCAAGACTCCAAAAACAAAAAGAAAAGAAAAGAAAAGAAAATAGCCCATGAAATAGAAAGACTCACAGGACAAGGGCAAACACACACACATCCTCTTTACCTGTATTTTGGGATGGTTTTGGTTTGCTTTGGTTTGGTTTGGTTTGGTTTGGTTTGGCTTGGTTTGGTTTGATTTGGTTTGGTTTGGTTTGGTTTGGGTTTTTTGGAGATGAGCTGTTGTATGTGTGGTATCAGTATATAGTATACATCTGGAGACCAGAGTGGGACATCAGTTGTCGTCCTCTGTCACTCTCCATCTCATTGCCTGGAGACAGGATCTCTCATGGAGCCAGACACTAGCCACTTAGGCTGGGCTGGCTGACTCTTGAGCTGTTGAGACCCACATGTCTCTGCTCCCCAGTTCTGGGTTTATAGGTACTCACAGCAAGTCTACCATTTTCATGTGAGCGCTGGGGAATGCATATGTAGGTGTCTGTGCTTGCAGAGAAAGTACTGGTACCCCATAAGCGGTCTCTGGGACCCCAAAATTTCTTTCTTTTTAACCACTGGATAATATTTCTTTTTTCACATACATGCAACATATCACATTTTCTTCATCCCACTCCTCTGGTAATGGATACTTAGGTTATTTCTGCATCTTGCCTAATACAAAGAATGCTACAATGAATACAACAGCCCAGAAACATCTTTAAGGAATTGATTTCCTTCCCTTTGGGCATAAACACAGAAGTGTAGTACTCAGGTCAAGTACCAATTCTAATACTAATTAACCTTTTAAGAACCCTCACATCATTTCCATAGAGGCTGAACTACATTCCCTCCAGCAGTGCACAAGGATTCCTTTGTCCACATCCTTAACACTTAACTTTTGTTTTTGTTTATTGATTGGCTGTTGCTATTATTAATAATGGTCATACTAAAATAACTGATTTCTCATTATGGGCTCAATTTGCCCTTTCCTGGTGATGGTAGTATTGAAGACAATTTTGTATTTTCATCTTCCTTGGAGAAATGTCATGTTCTCTAATGTTCTCATGGGGGAGTGGTGAGTGCTATTGAGTTGTGGGTGGTCCTCAGGCATTTTTAATATTAGTCAAAAGCTTAACTCCTGGGATGAACCTGAAACCAAGCACTAAGCATGTACTATTCATAGATACTAATAAAAGCAAGCCATTTCTAATGAGTCTCTCTTTGCTGAAGAAATAACAGAGTGAGAACAAAAGCAGATGTAAGACCAGGACAGCTAGCTACCTGGCTTCAGAGGAGATGCTTTTTTAAAAATGATTTTGAAGTAAATAAGATTTTCT
The DNA here is from genome assembly GCA_907169655.1 of Acomys percivali. Lineage (NCBI taxonomy): Eukaryota > Metazoa > Chordata > Mammalia > Rodentia > Muridae > Acomys > Acomys percivali. Next base: position 98,923,119 of record OU015750.1, on the reverse strand, counting down.
TCATTTAAGGAATCTGAGGACATAATGTTCTGTCTCAAATAAATCCTCCTAATACCGCTGCGATTTCCCTCACACTCCTGCCACTAGCGGCCTGCAGCTTCCCTGAGCATCAGAGTGGGAGGGTGGTGTGCCTCTGCATTCTGAATGGGGTTAGCTTTCCCCAGCTTGCCTTAATTTAACCATCAGTACATTTACCACCTGACTGAAATTGTCCTTTCTATATCTCTTGCAAAAAGCAATTTGGAAAAAACATTTTAAAAGACTCAGAATGTTCACAGCCTTTGACCCAATTATTCCACTGCTGGGAATTTATTTTAAGGAATAATTTAGGAGAAAGAAAAAGCTATTAACTAAAGAATATTTATGCAGGAAAAAAAATACCCTTTATATCCAGAAGTAAGAGAACAACTAAATCAGTTACGATACAACACCTAGAAAAGCTATTACAGAATCATTAAAATAATTACAGGGACCACAGCAAAAAACAAACAAACAAACAAACATAACACAATGTTGAAGGAGAAAACTGGCATGTAAAATTAAATATGCTTTATGACTTGAATATGATAAACACCATCTACAGATGAACTAGAACTCATAAACACAAACAGGATTTGATGAGTCAAAACACAGAATTATTTAGAGTGGCCTGATGGAGGTTCTATCTCTCTGTTTAATAAGTGTTTATTTTCATGTTGTTGTTTATAAGCTTAAAATGTTATTGATGTCATTTTCCTCTTCCTATTACTGCCTAAAGCATCCAGAGAACTGTATCAGTCATGGTCCAGTTGCAGAACAGACATATCTGGGCTCAGTGCAGCAGAATAGCACTTGGTACAGGTAGAAGGCAGTGGTTGAAGGAGCAGAAGATGCTACAGTTTTCTCAATGGCTCCCAAGACCATCCTATAGAATTGGGCCACCAAAAGACTTAGCTCTCCCATGGCCATCAGGAAGCAGCTGACAAAACTGGAAAGTTCTGCTTTTACCAATTAGTTCCAGGAGAACACTGGAGGATGTGCACTGATCAGCTGGAGCTTCATGCCCTCTTTCTCCTGTCGAGTGACCCACTTTAAATCTTGAACAAGTATATTCGACCAATACTACTTAAATTACATGAAAAATGATTGACCGGTTTCCATGTTATAAAAGTACCCCAAAAGGAGGATAAGCATGAGCAAGCCAAGGCTCTCCTATCTACAGAATAGCATTGCCACAAAAAAACATACAGTTAAACAAAACACAACTCTCAATATAATTATTTCTCAAATGTTGAAATAATTACATTAAAAAATACTCATTATTGACTTGAACTTGATCTATAACTGTCCTAATTTTTATTTGCTAAACATGTCAAATCTACTGCTATGGAAACCCACAGACATTGAAGTAATTCCAATTCATACAATATATTAAAGGTATCCATTCTCCAAGTTTTGATTCTCAGAACAGGATAGCTTTAAATATTTAATGGATTGTTTTCTTTAGTTCTTTGGAAATTTTATACAATGTGTTTTGATCATATTCACCTCTTCTTCCCCCAACTCATCCCAGAGGTATGCCCTCCCCTCCTCATCCAGCCATGTGTCCTCATTTTTTTTTTTTTTGACATCCATCAAGTTCCATTTGTGCTGCCCATAAGTTATTGGTCATGTGGCTTTCCACTGAAGTATGCTCACCTAATCAGAGGCTATACACTTAAAGAAAGCCGACACTCCCCATCTAACCATCTAACAATTGCCAATAGCCCCTTGACTAAGAAGGGGACTTTGTGCTTGCTCTGCTCACCATGCTCGAATTTGGCTTAATCTTGAGCTTGCACGGGTCTTGCAAATGCTGTTTCAGCCACCATGAGTTCTTCTGTGCAACTGCCATTTGTGTCTGGAAGACATTGTTTGCATATAGTTATCACCATCTCTGACTCTTACACTGTTTTGCCCTCTCTCCGCAGTGATACCTTAACCTGGAAGGAGGGGCATGACTTAGATGTTCTATTTAGAAGTGAGCATTCACGGCTCTCCTGTTTTCTGTAACTTGACCAGTTGTGTGCCTCTATGTTAATCACCATCTACTGCAAATAGAAGCTTCTCTGATAATAATTGAGAGGTTAATTAATCGATGAATATAATGATTAGTAATTAAAATTGGTTTAATACTATGTTTATTTGGCAAAATAATAGTGGCTGCTTCTCTCCTAGAGTTTATGATCTGTCTTGTCACAGGCTTTTGGATAAACAATGGAGCAAGGCAAGGGTTTTATCGTGCAGAGCAGAGCTTAAGTCCAACCAAAAAGTGGTTACTCTCATGATCTCTGTGCCACTATTGTACAAGTGGGTATGTCTTTCCAATTCAATTATTTCACCAGTAAAGGTTCGTGGCCTGGTAAAACTATTGATTTCTTTTCCCTTCTGCTAGCATTCATAGCACCTTCCAGAACTATGAAAGCTAGCCAGTAGAGATGAAGCTTCCATGTTAGTGCCAGCTTGATTTGTTCATGTTTTGTAACTCAAGTCTATGGTATATTCATCAATGGGGCCTTCCCATGAAGTATGAGGGGTAACCAAGAGCATTTGGCCAAGTCTATAAAGTTTAGGGCTCTATGTGACCTCATATGATTCCATATGATGTTTTTTTAAAGGTCTTTAGTGTTATTAATTCCTCTCCATGTTCTGCCTTCAACCCTGTCCTCCATTCCATACCCCTATTTAACCCTTCCTGCTCTATTATTTTGCTTCAAGCCTTTATACTACTGTGTTGTGTATCTCCTCCCTTCCCCCTCATGGCCCCATACTAGGTTCCTGACTTGTATGGGTATTTCAAATTAAACACTTATATCTAAAGAATCAAAGCTAATATCCACAGATGTTTGTCTTTCTGGGTCTGAGTTACCTCACTGAGAACTGATTCCCATTCCACTTATTTAGCTGTGAATTTCATAATTTTTAATGGACAAATGATATTCTGTTGTGTGAAAATATTACATTTTGTTATCCATTCATTGGTTGATGGACATCTAGGCTGTTCTCATCTTCTGGCTATCATGAGTAGAACATCAGTGAACATTCATGAGCAGGTATCTTTATAGTAGGATATAGAATACTTCTATATGACCAAGTGGTATAGCTAGATAGAATTTTTCTAGATTTTATAAAATTCCCCTCAAAATAGAAAGCAAATTGTAATGACCCATCAGAGGATATCTATGCTGAGTGTGAGACAATTCCATAGTAATAATCTTTTCTTTCCCTTTTCGTTTAATGGAAAAGAAGTTGAGTTTAAACAGACTCAAGATTAGACCCCCAAATTAGTTTCTTAGTTACCTGTAGAAAGATTAAAAGTCCTTCTTAATTTGTGACTTACATTTAAGTCTGAGTTGCTACAACAGAAATTTGGGGTCTCTTTTAACCCCTCTTGATCACTGAGTGCCATAAAAGGACACTCTGTCATTCTAGAATTACACTGGGGAAACCTCTGGACCAGGGGTGACCTAGATTGTAGCTACGGAGGTGACTAATCCACTCCATAGTTCAGGCATGTGATAATTCTTCTGACTCATAGTTCTCCTGTCCCTAAAATGAGGTCATAAGTACTTTTCCTGCTTTCTTTACAAGCTTTGCCATAAAGATCAAGTGAGTTCACATCTAGAAAACTCCCTAAAATGTAAGGTGTTATGTAAGAAACTTCACACAGCCTCATAATTTAAAAATCTTACAGCTTAAAATATTCACTATTCCAACCATCATTTCTCTCTGAGGGGCTAGAATTCTTGTTTATTTAATTTATGAGTAGACGATATTTATGTAGCAACAAGAAACACAAAATGGAAATGTTTTAATCAAGAAAAATGTGTATCATTCACAAGTAAATAAGCTCCCAAGGTATGTTCTGTGGGGCACTCAGTGGTCTTTAGAGACCCTGGTCCCTGTGTTTTGTTTTTCTGTCATTCTCCAGATAGTCTGAAGGTTGTTCAAGATGGCTGGCCTGATCTAGTTCCAATCCTCTTATGTGTATTCTAGTCACCAGAAGGGGAAAGTTTTGAAGAAGACACACAACTTCTTTTGAGTTGTGCATGCTCTCTGGAAAGTTAGAACTATTTCAAGCTGCATTACTTTGCCATAATTTCATCAAAAGGTCATACTTCATTTACAGAAATTAGAGAAATTGGGTGTCATCATGGGTGGCTAGGCAATTATCTGAAAATCAAAACAGAAATTACCAAGTCAACATTTTACCTCTTTCATGGTAGCCAAACTCAGGTACACTGTCATATGAACTGGAAAATAATACAATCAAAAAATATATTATTTAAATGAGGGCACATCTAGAAAAGCTAAATTATACTTACTTTAATCATGTAATTAAATGATTGCCTGGGTAGATAATAAACTCCATGTAGCAATAACACAGTGTCAGCTGCCTATCCACTAATTTATAAATATTAAAGAGTAAAAAACTAGAGTAAGAAGAAAGAATTACAAACAGTGTCCCTGTAGAAATAGAAATTCTAACAATGGAACTTTTTCAGCCTTGAAATGTAAACAAACACCTTTCAAAACTGTCCTGTAGCTCACCTGTCTCTGAGGTGCTGTGTTATATTATGCAAGTTGTCTCTGAGTGAAGCTTAGCAGCACTATACTTGTCTAAATTCTCTCTTTTGAAAGATAAAGAATGAGTCCTTTAGCCAGGCATGGGGGCGCATACCTGTAATCCCAGGACTTGAGGAGGCAAAGGCAGGTGGATCTCTGTAAGTTCAAGGCCAGCCTGGTCTACAAAGAGAGTCCAGGACAGCCAAGGCTACATAGAGAAACTCTGTCTCAAGGGTAAAAGAGAATAAAAGAAAAAAGATGAGCCGCAACATAAATGTCTAGTCCAGAAGAGAAGCTTGTAGGCAGAAAGTGATGGCCTGAGTGAATGTGTATTGTTAGACAAGGGTACCAATGCCTTAGAGCCATGGAAATGGCAAGACCTTCCCAGAGACTGTGCATGGGTAGTGATAGTGTGTGCAAAAATGTCCACGGTCGCTTTTTCCCACCTCTGATGCTCACAGCCTGAAGACTGGTCCCTTATAGAGACTGCCCCTATGGAGATTAGCCTAACCTGCCTCCTCATTCAGCTGTATATAATAATCCTGCTTCCTTGCTTATCTGTAGTCAATAGCCCTGTCTCTATGTCCAACTGTATATAATAAACACACCGGGCTTCTGGGTGCTACAGTGTCTCCAACAGAAAGCCTAGACCACCCAATCCTAGCTTTTCTGTATGTATGCCTGTCATGTCTTCAGTGTCTGCATTTATTCCTTCACTGACCCAGTTAGGTCAGTCTTTGGACCCATGAAAGTAAAGTACAGCACAGAAACTCGTGAGGGGAGAAGGTACCATTATACCCAAGAAATATTTTTTAATCACTAACCAAGTCAATAAATATTAGTTTGTATAAATAATTTGTGTGGTGCTTAATTTAATGCACTCTAGTGCATTTAATCTTTTCTATAAACAATTGACATCAGTTAGGCTTAGATTCAGATTATATTAATATGCATCATAGTTGTATATCTTAATATATGACTTGAGGCACCCATCTGAGCTTTAATTATCTTTTTGGTAAAGAAGAGATATTATGTTACACTCATATTTAGATATTCAACCATATGGTTCTCTTTTACATAATTAGAAAACACTGCAAAATCCCCCTTTACATCTGTGCATTTTATTATAGATACTCATCTGCATACATGATGAACTGGTGACATTCATACATCTCTTTATGAATAAATACACATAATCATGTTTATTATACTTTATGAGACATTTAAACAAATTTCCCCAGGCGGTTTTGGCTATCCACTGAGAACCAGATATGCTAACCATAGAAATGAACTGTCAAGTAATTTCTCTTTCAGTTGCAAACCCAATAACAGAGACGGGTTTCTATGAGCATTAAAAGAAAAGAAATGAAAAAAAAAATAGCCAGCACACAGGAGCTCATGGATTATTTTGACAAATTTTGAAATGTTAGCCCCTCAGTCTAAAACAAGCATAGTCTAGTGATATAAATAATGAAATAGTCCAGCGTTTAGCAACAGAAGTGGCTGCATCAGTGATATTCTCCCAAGTGTCGTGAGACCCACCAGAGGTTGGCAGTCTTGTTTCCTTAAGGAATAAGGTGACGTAAATGAGTGGGAAAGACGCAAAGACAGCAGAGAGCATATTAGTGCAGGTGGCTCCTGGAACTGCTTGTCACAATTCTTTCTCCAGGTAAGGCCAATAAACTTGCTTTTCAGGGAGAGCTAGAAATGAAAAAAATCTGACTTGCAGTACTGCAGTTTTTTCTTTAATTAATATCCTTTTTGTTTATTGAAAATAGATTCTCCTCTCAGACAGGACATCCTGACCACAGTTCCCCCTTCCTCGACTCCTCCAAGTTCCACCACCACCACCACTTCTCTCCTCCTCCTTTTCGTTTTCAGAAAAGAACAGGCCACCCAAAGAGCACAGCCAAACAGGAAACAAACAAACAAACAAGGTATGATAAGGCAAGGCAAACACCCTCATACAGCGGCTGGACAAGGCAACTCAATATGAGGAAAAGAGTCCCAAGAGCAGGCAAAAGAGCCAGACATATGCCTGTTCCCAGTGTTAAGAGTCTCACAAAACATCAAGCTAATAGCCATAATGCATACAGAGTACCTGGAACAGACCTATGCAGGCCTTCAGTCTTTGTGACCCCACAGAAGCCGTGCTTAGTTGTTTCATTAAGCCATGTTCTCCTGGTGTGCTCCATCTACTCTGACTCCTACAACCTTGAATCTCCCCCTTTCAAGGCTTTCCCCCGATCTGAGGATCCAATCGAAACCTCCAATTTAGATTTTCTCTCTGTATAATGTCTGGCTGTGGGTCTCTGCATCTGCTCCCATCTCTGCTCCCATCTGCTGATGGATGGAGCTTCTTTCATGATAAGTGGGCAAAGCGCCGATCTATGAGCATAGCAGAATGTCATTAGGGATCGTTTCATGTACTTAATTTACTTATGTATTTTGCCTGTCATGTTTGGTTGTACCCTAGGTCTAATACCGTAGTGTAGATTTTGAAACAAACAAACCAAGCAAATAAGTACTATAGACGAGTAAGAGGCTGGAAAGATTGCTAGGCAGTTAAGAGTGAGGACTTGTCACAGTCATAGGGGAGGGGAGTAAGGGGAAAATGGGAGAGAGGGAAGAATAGGAGGATACAAGGGATGAGACAACAATTGAGATGTAATATGAATAAATTAATAAAATAGATTTTTTAAAAAAGAGTGAGGGCTTGCCACTTTTGCAGAAGTACTTAGTTCTGTTGCCAGCACTTATGTCAAGCAGCTCAAGCCCAGTGGTAACTCCAGGTCCAGTGGATCCAGCGCCCTCTTCTGGCCTCCATAGGTACCTGCATGCATGTGCTTATACACACAGACATACACACAAATAAATAAAAATAAAATAAATCTATTTTTACTGTGAGGTTAGCTGGGTAGCCAGAAGTCAGACCCACCCATGCCCCACATGATATGGATCCTTCTCATTTGGGAATCAGAATCACTGGTGTTTTGTAGCTCTCAGTTTGGTCTTTAGGTTACTGTGTAGTCCTGGTTTTCCAGCTAATCAGATGCAGTAGTGATCAGTGCCGCCATCTTGGATCCCAGCATAAATCTAGCTTTAAAGAAGAATAAGAGAGAGTTCACCATCCATCACTGTTTTTCCCCTCTTTCTTCTCAGAATGCATCTCTTCCGAGTTGTGTCAGCATACACGAATGCTAAAACCAAAGACCATTCCTTTGCATGTTTTTTTTTTTTTTTTTGTCTGCATGTTGAGGATTCATATATTTAAACAGAGAACAAATTTGGTGACACAAAAGCCAATTGTCAAGTCATATCCTGGAAAGCTGTCCTAAACTCAAATCCATTTAAGCCCAGTAATGAATATTTCTGACCTCCTCCCAGGTCCCAAAGCACAGACCTTGACGAATTGGAACCAACAGGCAGGGCCATCCAGCTGTGCACCTTTAAAACCCTCTGATATTGATTTCTGTGATTTTCAGATGCGCTACCATAAGCAATAGGTTGAGCACAACGAATTCAAAAATTCTAAATTGAAGTTCTGTAATAGCTACCCTGCTCCCTTATTTCCTGTCTTTTTGATAACTGCTTCTCTCCAACCTATGCATATAGAACAGAAACAATTTGCTTTGCCCTTGAAGAATCACTCCCCCATCGAGGGGAAAAAGAACGCTGCCATTATTCACATTTCCCCAGTGTGGATTCATGTCATGCCAGTTTCCTCAGCTCAGCTTTGAGAGCGTGGCGAATGGTGAAAGCGCACATTAATAAGCATAGCCGTTTAATTTCCAAAATTAATGAGTGGAGCTCAAGATACTTACTGACTGTATCCTACCTGGGTATCTGGTTCCTGTGAAATCCTCTCATAACTCAGCAAGAAGATGGTGACCACATGGTGCTAAACTAATGGTGTTTTCACATTAGGACAGGGAGCGAAAGAAACAAATACCGTAGCGTGCAGACACAATATTGTTTCAATTTGTCGAGGACAAAAATGCATTTCATCTCAATTAGCAAATGGACTTGTCTATGATGCATTAGCCAGATTGCTAATAATTAAAAACTCAACATGCCTTCAGTCATGACAACAGGGCAATGATAAGAGGCTTGGAAATACTTGAATTCTGTTGGCTGTAATTTTAAACGGAATGAAAAAAGCTCCGTGTCACTGCACCGATGAATGGGGTGTTTTCATCTGGAGAAGTTAAGGTGTAATTCAGCCACGTTTGCTGTCGTGATGAGTCTACCCAGAAGTGGCCCCCAGAGGGGTTACTTTTCCCTCCCCCATTAGTAAATTGCCCCAAATTTCTGTCTCCACAACATGTTGGGGAATACTTTTAAAATATAAGAACTAAAGCCTAAGTGTTACATACGTATGCCTTGCCTGTCACACGCCCTCTGGGTAAGTGGCTTGTACCACAGTTTCTCTGTTTAGATTTGAACAACCTACTTGTTTTAGCATCCTGTGGGGATGGATGGCTTACCTCCCCTTCCCTCCCGCCCCCACCCCCACCCCCACCCCCCTTTTCCTTCCCTCTTCTGTGCAGTCTACACTGTGGCCTGGCTCCGTGCATTTGATTTATCGCCAGCACACTCTCGTAAAGCAAAAATCAGCTTAAGGTCCAAATAAGTTCCAATATTTTTTATGTATAAGCCAATTGCGATGTCCCTCGGTGTTTATTGAGGACCTTTGTCATTCGGAGGCTTTCAAATGATGAGTTCCAGCCCTGAAGCAATGTCTGCTATTATACCGCTGGCTGGGAGCTGTGTCTTCCTCTTCTCACCCCTACCAAAGTAACAGAAAAGAGGAATGGTATGCCATGTGCTTCGGCCTTAGCAGAGAGTTAAAATATCACTTCCTTGGCCCCTCGGGGGCTTTCTCTTTAAAAATTAATTGGATCTTAAGCTAGATTACAATGTGATCATTCCTGACCGAAAAATACAGACTGAATTCTCTGGCACAAATACAACTTAAATATATTTTGGGTTTTGATGACCCAGAGTTCATCCTATTACCCAACAGAAAAAATAATAAAGAAATCAACAGATTTTAAAGGTTTTTTTTTTTTTTTTTATCAAATCACAATCGTATTTTTATACACACCTCCTTATCCATTTAATCCCTGGAACAGATTAGCCACTGAGTGATTCTAGTTGGCAACTATGATCAGACATATAGTTTTCTATTCTTATACTGGTATTTGATAATAATAGGCAAAGAACTCATTCTGATTATTCAATTTAATGTTATGATCATTATTAATTGTATTGTTAAGTATTATATTATGCTATTAATAACTATTAATCCATATGAAGTTTTTATTTAAAGGATACACATATATAACAATGTTCAAGATAATTGTCTCTGGTCTCCTGGAATGCAGTAAGAAAAAAAATGCAATTAACTTTGGTTTTATTTTTCTTTTGGCTGAGCAGTTTGGTTAAGCTGACTTGCCATGGCTATTCATTCACTGCATTGTATTCCATCAATATTTACTGAGCACTTATTTCATGCCAGAAACTGTGCTGCATACTAGGGAATAAATAAAAATAAATGAACAAAACAGACAGAGCCCTGCTCCTGAACATTCAGAAATTTTATAGTCCCCTTGAAATAGACTGTAGGAATTCAATCCTTAACATCTCATTCATTTCAACTACCTAATATATTTACTCACGAATTAAAATTAAACATTTTTAAATATTTATCTTCCCTCATATATTACATCCTGGCCATCCTGACCACAGCTTCCTCTCCCTCCTTTTCTCCTTGTCCCTCCCCACATCGACCTTCCCTTTCCTCACAAGTCCACTCCTCCTCCATTTCCCTTCAATATAGGGCAGGCCTCCCAGGGATATCAACAAAACATGGCATACCAAGTTGCGATAAGACAAGACACCTCCTCTCATATTAAGGCTGGACAAGACAATTCAATAGGAGGAAAGGGTTCCCAAAGGCAGACAGAAGAGTCAGAGACAGCCTCCACTCCCACTGTTAGGTGTCCTACAAGAAGACCAAGCCATACAACTATAACATATATGCAGAAAGCCTACGTCAGACACATATAGGCTCCCTGAAGGTCAGCTCAGTCTCTGTGAGCCCCTATGATTCCAGGTTAGTTGATTCTGTGGATTTTTTTGTGTGGTGTCCTTGACTTCTTTGGCTGCTACAATCCTTTCCCTCTTCAGCAGGATTCTCAGAGCTTTGCTTAACTTTTGTCTGTGAGTCTTGGTGTCTGTTTCCATCAGCTCATTACATTAAATTTAACTACTTGATGTTTCCTCTTGTTTTATTAAGGTTTTAAAAAAATTTCAGGTATCATTAGTTGACTAGAAAGAATTGTGATAATATTGAGAAAGTATAGTTCTAATCTTGGTTAGAAATTTTTATTATTGCTATAAAATCATGAACAAAATTATAAACTATTTAAAGAAAATAGCCTTGGCTCAACATCTTTGTAATTTTGAATGCACAGGTGTCTTTTTAAAATATCTTCCACATGACATGAGGGAGTGGGTGGCATTTTGAATGAATGTAAACTCCATGGTAACCAAACCTTGCTATTGTTTTCACTTATGTTTTTCTGGCACAAAAAACAATTGCTGGAATATAGTAAGCATTTATATATGTTCCTTGACTTCTCTTAAGATGGCAAATCAGAAGATCTCTTCAGGTGAGCCAGCAAAGGAGAGATTCAGACTAAAGACAAATAGACTCTATCACAAAGAAAGAAATACAATCTGTTCTTTGGAAATCCATGAAGGATATGAGAGAATGCTGAAGAAGAAGGAGAAAGAAAGATTCAACTCCCAGGGTCCAGCTGTGCACAGCCTAGGCTATTTCCTCGGTACAGTGTATACTCAGAAGCTGTTTCCTACAGATAAGCCAAGTGAAGGCCTCATGCTCTTGCCTTCAGATTAGCCCATAGCCCTCAAACATCAAATTCAGTTTTACAGGTTTAGTGTGCCAATGTTTCCTCTGCCATATGGGTTGGTGGCTGAAGACAGCATCTGTGCACTACCTTGAGTGAGAACCTGTTTTTCAAAGGCATATTACAGTCAAGATGTCAAAAATACAAAGCAAAAGAGCAATATTGAAAGCTGTAGGGAAAAAAATACCAATTATCTACAAAGCCAAACACCAGAAAACAGTAGAAATCTTATTAGAAACCCTCAAGGAAAGAAAGGAGGAATTTATGATAACTGTAACCAAGATTATTGTAGGCAACAACACCCTCTTTAAAACTAGGGGATGGTTAAGCAGATTCCAAGTAGGTGAGAGTTAAGGAGGTTCTTTATAACTGAGCCCCTACTGCAGAAGATACTTAAAGGAATTCTATACATACCAAGGAGAAAGAGGCAGTTTCCATCACTAGAACACACAGAAGAATACATTTTATGAGATGGACAAACAATAAAAAGCTGGTGTGGAATCTATCATATCCAATACAGTGAACCAGAAAAATGCCAATGCTAATAGGATATAAACTAAAAATTCAACAATAACGCAACACACTAGAAAAACAATGAATAAAATTACAGGAACCGGCAAATATCTCTCCATAATCATCTTACCTGCAAATAGCCTCAACTTACCAATAAAGAGTCTTAGGCTGGCAAACTGAACCAAAAACCTATATAGAACTTATCCTCAAGAAATACGCCTTATGCCTTGAGAGATGGCTCAGCACTTAATAGCACTTGCTGCTCTTTCATAGGACCCAGGTTTGGTGCCCAGCACCCACTTGACAACAAGTAGTTGTAACTTGTTCCAGGGAATCTGGTGCCTCTCCTGACATCTCTAGCCACCCAGACAAGCACATAATCCACATACACACATGAGGCAAAACACTCATATACATAAATTTAAATAAACCTTTAATTTTTTAAAAGTAATACATCTCACTAGTAAAGACGCTCACAAACTAAGAGTCAAAGGACGGAGACCACTCCATCAAGTGAATGGAGAGTAAAAACAATCCGCCATAGTTATTCTGATATCTAATCAAAGATTTCAAACTCAATTAGTTGCAACAGATAACGAAGCCCACTACATATCTTAAAGGAGGAAATAATTAGTTAAGATATAACAACTGTAAATAATATATTCACCAAAACTTAAAGGTTTCCACTTTCATTAGACAAACACTACTTGATATAAAAGGTCAGGAAGGTCCACATACAACAGCAGTTCATTTGAATATCCTATATCATTTCTAGATAGGCCATCAAAACCAAACATCAACAAATAAATTAGAATACTTTAGATCAAATGGACTTAAAGATACCTATAAACTTCCTTTAAGAGAGGTCATCTTCTAGGCCACCAATTCTTACCAAATAAAAAGAATTGAAGTTAATCACTTGTTATCTTATACTATCATAGTACAACAAAACTAGAAACAAATAATAAAAGGACTAGATAAACTGCATAAATACTTGTAGACAATGATCGTTTGAATAAGAATGCCCTCTCCCACCCATGTGTGAATTACTTACTGTCCAGTTGGTGGAACTATTTAGACAGAATTAAAAAAGCGTTCCATGTTATTAACAAGTTTATCACTAGGGCAGACTTTGAGGTTTTAAAAGGCTTGCCCCATTCCCTGTGTTCTCACTCTGCCTCCTATGTGTGGATCAAGATGTGAGCTCCCAGCTGCTACTCCAGCACTGTGCTTGCCTGCCTACTGCCATGCTTCCTGCTTGTTGGTCATGAACTCTTAACCCTCTGGAACTATGAGCTCCCCAATTAAATGCTTTCTGTTAGGGAGTTGCCTTCATAACAGTGTCTCTTCACAGCAATAAAACCCTGTGTAAATTATATGCTAAGTTTTAAAACTTGGGACCTGTGAATTAACTTTCTTAATGCACAAAGTTTGCTAGTGTCTCCGTCGAAGTGTCAGTCTGTATGTAACTGTATTAATTGCTATCTGCTGCAAAAATAAACTCTGATGGGTGTTGAAAGGTGCAATTCTCTCTAGGTATAAATAATAGCATTTCTAGGACACTTCAAAACTATATCCATTTAGGTAAAAAATAATATGTTCTTCTCTGGGGCCCATGATCTATCCAACCACAGGATCTTAGCTCAACTAGTGAGTAATAGGCATGAGTTCCATCTCACAGAATGGGCCTTAAGCACTATCAGGAAATGATCAGTTTATGACTGCCATGCCACTATTTCACCAGTGGACACATCTTGTTAGGCCAATCACTGTTATAGCTCACAGGCATTCACAACTAGGTAAAAGGTAAGAGTCTTCATTCCTTTTCTCCCATAGTAGTATGCATAGTACCGTCTAGCATTATGGTCGCTAGACACTATTCAGCTTTCAGGTCAATATCAGCTTAATTTCTCCATATCCTACAACTCAAGTATATGTTATCTTCAGCTATAAGGTCTTATTATCAAGTTCTAATGGATAGTCAAGAGCAATGGTAATCGCCTCTAATTGACAGTACAAAAAGAGGTAACCCATACCTGGCACCTATGATATCTGGGGAAGGTATTGGCCCCCGTTATTGGGAAATTCCTTTTAAACTACTTTTATATGTGTGTACATTTTAGGAAGCTTCTATCATAGTCATAGGTTCTCATATGGGTTTTTCAAACATTTTTAATGCTAGTTATCCCTCCTCTATCATCTCTCCTACCCTGGCTTCTCTTCCCCATCGCACTTAGCTCTTCTCGTACTAGTTTTCCCTTTCCTCCTATAAATCATCTGCACTCTGTCCCTCCCCTGAAATCTCCCTGTGGCCCCTTAGCAATCTCTTTACTTCATGTGCAAGACAGGCATAAAATCAAGCCAGCCAAGATCCCAGAATGGAGGGGTGAGAGATTCACAAAGTTCCACCTCTAGCTTTTGCCAGAGGAAGAAGAATCCATTTTCTTCAAGGATCCTGACCCTACGCTGAATGGCCTAACACTCACACACATATTGACAACACTAAGTGTACTCAGTAGGATTTTTGAAAAGAGCTCATGAAGTTAGGGGATAAAAAATGGTGGCAGGTGGATAAGGGAAGGAGTGGAGGGGAAGAAGGGAGAGAGGGAGGAGGAGGAGGAGAGGGTTCAATTTAAAAACATATATGCATGTATGAGATTCTCAAACAATAAAAATGGAGAATAAATGTTTCCTGCCTGAAACTATCTGTACTTTGTAGGACGTTATCTTTTTCCTATTCTGGGTAATTCTTACTTATTATCCCTTTGAATTTTGCCTCTCAGTTCCAATGATGGACCAGGGTTTCATCTTTTTGGGTGTGTGCTATGCTCATGTCAGTGCTTGACATCTGCCTTTTATTTTTCTTTTATTGAAAATAATTTTTTCATACAATATAGTCTGATGATGGTGTTCCCTCCCCCAACTCCTCTGAGATCCTCCACAACTTTCCTGCTGTTTGAATCCACACCCTTTCTGTCACTTGTTTGCAAACAAGCAGGTATCTAAAGAATAACAATAAAATAAAATAAAACAAAAATAAACAGAAGAAAAGGAGCCAAAGAAAAAGCATGAGAAACACATGCAGACACAGAGCAGGAGTCCCATAAGACATAATACCAAATGCCATAATACACATGCAAAGGACCTGTATGGTTTTAAAAAATTCTCTAGCAATACATTATGAGGCAAAGAACCTCCCAATATGTCATGAGCTCATTTTATGTTGGCCATGTACTGGTCTCCACTTTTAATTCGCCCATCCTACACTTTCCTCTATCACTTTTCACAGTATTCCGATGTATTTCACCATGTCTAGCTTTTCATCTCATCAATTAGTTTCCCGCCATGTCTCATCTGCTCTCTGAGCTATTCAGTGTTGACGCGGAGTTACACCAGTCACTTTTCAGTATCATATGTGTATTCTTTCCTGTGCCTGCTTGCTTTCTTCTCTACTATCCTGTCATATTTTCGTTTCCTCTTTTTGTCTTCACCACTACTTAGATAATACCTCTAAAGGAAAGTGCCTGAAAACTCAACAGCCAATATTTGAAGTCCTGGAAGGAAATGTTGCTCCCGGGGACATGGAAGGCCTGTAGAGAAGGCAGGGAGCCCAGGGTGCTACACTAATGTGTTTCATCACCTCAGGTTTTTCAACAGGTAAACATTATCTTTTCAACACTCTGACTTACAGGAAAGCACTTGTAGGGCTACAAAGTCTAACAGACGACATTTTTTCTTCCACAGATCACCAATATCACAACAGACAGATTTTTTTTAATAGTCTATCTCTGCTAACAAATACATATTATATCATACATATAATTATATATTCTTTTTCTTAGCCCATATTGTCCTTAGTATGTGATGTGGTTCTTCTTTTATACCAAGTTACTTGCCTTTCCATCTATAGAGTCCAAGTTTTGTCTCTCATCTCACAAGGAGCAGTTGTGGGCTGGTCCCTGAGGGAGCTCAGCTCCTGATTTCTGCCTTCACCTTAGTTGGAAGTTTCTCTTTGTCTTTAAAGCTCAACTATGCAATCAAACATTCTTGTTAGATTTGGTCTAGTAACATTTTTGAAAGGGCGATAGGACCCTGCATCGATGACACTGCCTTCCTTAGCTCCCCTCCTTTATTCTGTGCTCAGGCCTGGCACATACCAGTAGAGAGCCACCATTTCCATCTGAATTAAAGGTGAAGGGAAGATAAAAGATGAACTTTTCTCTTCCCGAGATTTGAGGATATTTATACTTTAGCCAGGGAGTATTTTATCTTCTAGAAACTTCCCTTGTTACAACATTGCTACCCGTATGGCAGGCCGTGACTGAAATAAAGTCACTGCATACAGATCTATACCGCTGACCAGACTGTCTGACTGTCCCAGGCTCTGTTCTGTCACTCTCTGTACACCGCCATTTGCCATCTGGCGCCCCCTTGATTTGTATTCCTCCCGGAGTCAAGGACTTTTAGTTCTCTAGGAAAAAAAGATGGTGTCTCTGATAACCTGGGTAGTGTAGCCACACTCATTACCAGACCACATGGCGCCCACACATGGGGGCAGGGGTGGGAAGGCTTGCTAGTCTTTCAGAAGCAGACAATACACTTCTGCTTTCAAGCACCTACTTTTCTCAAACCAATTTCCAGTTTGAAAAAAACTAAAACCCACATGTTTCTTGTTGTTTAAATGGAAGCTATCTGCTTTATAGACAGGAGTACAAGTGAAAATGAGAAAAAGTCCTTTTAAAACTTCTTCCTGAAAAGAAGCCTCCCGCGGCATTCAAACATTGTTCCATGATCCTGACAAGCTAAAGTCAGTGGCATAATTATTTTTCACTGAGAGAAAAGGTGACTTGCAAAGAATGTGACAAACGCTTAGAGAGCGATGAATATTTATCTCATTCTTTAGCCTCCTCTTTTCAACTCCTACTCCCATCGTATTTATGGACAACAGAAAGAATGATGAGAGAATTCGAAAGGCCACATGATATGTGGGCTGATTAAAAGTGAAAGCCAGATCCACTGGCAATTGACGAAAGATCACACCTTCATTTATTTAATTGGACTCTGAATGACAAAAAAAAAAAAAAAAAAAAAAAAAAAAGAGGGGAGGGGAGGGGAAGACAATTATCAAAGTGATGGCTCCTTTGTTCCAGACTCACTGTTTAAGTCATTTCAAATGAACAAGGAAAAATTTCAATTTCTTTGAGACATCAATTTCAAGAGGATTTTCAGTATTAATCCAGGTAATCGGGAGAAAAATTGCTATTTGCCTCCCTGACAAAGAAAAGCTTATTGGCCACTGACATGGAAGTGCAAGGAATACTGAAGGCACAAACCCCACAATATGCATGCCAGTAAAAAGAGTCTGCATCCCTTCCCCTTTCCATCTCCACACATAAGATCACAGTTCAAATGAGAAACCCTCAGGGCCTCCCCATTAGCAGCAGAACCTGTAGAATAAATCATTGCAGCACACAGCTTCTAGAGTCCTGACCCAGGACCATCTGAGCTCTGGAATAGCTAGATTGGCCACAGGTGGGAATCAAGATGGGAGCAAGGCTGGATTTGGGTGGTTACTGCTGGTGTGAGATGAAACTGTAGCTATGCAGTGATCCATGATACAGCCTGGTGTGGTGGGATGGATGAGAATTTTATCATCCGTGCGGACAGATGGAAAAGCCAAAGGTCCAGGAAGATCATAGTGAGGCTGGATCTTCTGGGCATAACAGGACCAATAAATTCTGAACTTTGAGCGTTTGCGGTTGGCTGGCTGCACGGCGTCAAGCCAGTCAACATTCCAGAATAGAGAGGAGAAGGGTCAAGAGCGTCACCTGCATCCATCCCTAGCTATGGTTGAGAGTTGATGGCTTCTCTGGAAAAGAGTCTGGGTTGTTTAAGGATGTGGCCCCTGAGATAATAATACCATGGATTCATTTCTTTCTTTAACAAGAATAAAACTAAGGTGATAAATATGAACGAATTATATTTATTATAATATTGTGCCCACATTTTTCTGTGAAGTGCGCTAAGAAAATACAAAATTTACTTAGTAAGTTTTACAAATGTACTGGGACTTTTATTAGGAAACCAGAGACTCAAAGCACAAGTTAGGATCAAAGGCTTAGAAAAGATTAGACAAGAGGTGGTAAGTAGTGAGACCACGATAAACCAAGGCTTCCGCTAGACAGTGAATATGGAAGAGAGTGCCTTTCCCTCACTGCTCACAGTCAGCGCTGAGCCACGCCTCCCTCCTCTGGCACCCGGAAGGCACACAGTGGCTTTACCCCCTGCTTTCAAGGAACAGGAAGAAAAGTCGGAGCGCCCTTCTTGCATCTGCTGTTTTTTCAAGTGTCTTTAACTCCAAACAACACTTCCGCCAACATGACATACTCTAGGATGGCAAACTGCCCTACGGTGTAGGGCAAATGACAAGACAAAAGCCAGTTAGGTTTCACAGTGAAGGAAGGATAGTCATAAAAACAACAGTGAATTAAGTAGCTGATTTTAAAATTACTATTTCAAAGAAAACTAAGACAAAAGCATAAAAAATACCAGGAGATAATACATTTTTTAAAAAATGTACTCTTCTCTTACTAGGGGACCCACATGAGTGGTTGCTGCCTATGACATGGACTCTGTTGCCTGCTTTTGATCGCTTGGCGCTAAGGAGGCTGCTTTGTCTGGCCTCAGTGGACAGATGAGCTCAGTTCCTAATGTGACTTGATTGGCTGCGGTAGGTTTGTGGGAGGGCTCCCCTTTTCTGAGGACAAGGGGAAGAAGGGTTAGGGGGAAGAGGATGGGAAGGAGGGACCAGAAGGAGAGGAGGGGGGGGGTCTATGGTAGGGATGTAAAGTGAATATATAAATTAAATATAAATTTTAAAAATTTATTCTTCTCTTATATAGTACACCCCAACTGTAGTTTTCCCTTTCACCTCTACTCCTAGTCCCTCCTTCACACCTCCCTTCTCCCTTAGAGCCACTCTTCCTCCAGTACCCCTCAGAAAAGGACAGGACTTCAGGGGTATCAACAAAACATGGCACATCAAGTTGCAGTACAACTAGACACATCACCTCACATTAAGACTGGACCAGAATTTTCGGGCTGGGACTGCGCACCAAGCTCAGCTAGATGAGAGAACAATGGGAGAATAGCAATGTAGAAGGATCCAGTGGGTCCTAGAAACCTACAAGTAGAACATTATGATAGGCAGATTTGGGCCAAGGGCTCCCGCTCAAACTAAGGCCCTAGCCAAGGACAATACAGGCCGAAAAATTTAAACCCCTACCCTGATCTAGCCCATGGACAGAACGGTCTCCACAGTTGAGTGGAGAGAGGGATTTGACTTTCTCATGTACTCTGGTGCCTCACATTTGACTATGTTCCCTGGAGGGGGAGACCTAGTGGCACTCAGAGGAAGGACAGCAGGTCACTGAGAAGAGACTTGATACCCTATGAGCATATACAGAGGGAGGTAATCCCTCTGAGGAACAGTCATAGAGGAGGGGAATATGGGGAAAATGGGAGGGAGGGAAGAATGGGAGGATACAAGGGATGGGATAACCATAGAGATGTAACAAGAATAAATTAATTAAAAAAAAAAAAAAAAAAGACTGGACCAGGCAACCCAGTAGGAAAAAAAAGAGTCTCAAAAGCAAAAGATTCAGAGACAGGCCCCACTCCCACTCTTACGAGTCCCTCAAGAAGGCCAAGCTATACAGCGGTAACACATATGCAGAGGATCAGTCTCATATAGGCTCCTTGGTTGACAGTTAGGTCTTTGATTTTATGGGTTTTCTTACGGTGTCCTTGACCCCTCTGGCTTCTATCATCTTTCCCTGTTCCACAGGATTCCCCAAGCTCCACCTAATGTTTAGCCCTTGGTCTCTGCAACTGCTTCCATAAGTTTCCAGACGAAGCCTTTCTGATGACAGCTATGCTAGGATCCAGTCTACAAGTATAGCTGAATAGCATTAGAAATCATTTCATTGACTATTTTTGTTTCATTCTACCCTAAGTCTCGGGGCTATTCAGCCTCTGGTTCCTGGCACTCCAGGCAATGTCAAGGCTGGGTTTCCTCTCATGACACAGGCCTCACATTGGGCCAGTCATTTGTTGGCCACTCCCACAAGTTCTGCTTCCATTTTACCCCAGCACATCTTGTAGGCAGGACAAATTGCAGATTGAAGGTTTTGTGCCTCGGTTAGTGCTCTGGTCCTTCCATTGGAAACCTTGCTTGGTTCCAGAAGATAGCCAGTCCAGGCTTTGTATACCCATTACTAGGAGTCTTAGCTAAGGTCACTTTTGTATATTCCTGTGAGTTTCCATTGCACTAAGTTTCTACTTTGCCCCCAAATGACCCCAAATTCCTGTTGTCTCTCCCTGTCAGTATGGCTGAAATAAAAAACACAAGTGATAGCACATATTCCACATGGATATGGAACAAGGAGAGCACCCCTCCATTGTTGGTAGAAGTGCAAATTTGGAATTGATCAACTCAAAAGCCAGCTATACCACTCTAGGGCATATACCCAAAGGATAATTCATCGTACACACAAGGACACTTGCTCACATATGTTCATAGCTACTTTATTCATAAAATTTAGAAACTGGAAATAGCCTAGATGTCACTCAAAAGAAGAATGGATAAAGAAAATGTGATACATATACACAATGGAGTATTACTCAGCTGTTGAAAAAACAGTGACATCATGAAATTTACAGGCAAATGGGTAGAACTAGAAAAAAAATCATGCTGTGTGAGGGAATTCAGATGTAGAAAGACAAACATAATATTTATTCACTTATAAGCAGCTATCAGCTGTAAAGTAAAGGATAACCATCCTACAATCCACATACTGAGGGAGGCTAAGTAACAAAGAGGTGGGGGACACGTGGGTCTCCATGGGAAGGGTAAATAAAATAGATGTTATGGGTGGACTGGGATTGGGTAGTGATGTAAAGAGGAGAGATCAGATGGTGGTGGGGGTAGAGGAAGAGAATACTTAATGATGATCCCATGTCACTTGAGGATAATCAAAGTCCAAATATACCACGAGCCCCTTGTTTCCCAATGCAGTATGACTATGAGCACTGGGAAAATAGTAGCAACACTACTGAGGAAGATCTATCTTAGACTCGTTGGTTTGGCCCTCACTTCAAAAACTCTTTTGGATCTTCTGGATTAAAATATTCCAGGAAACTCTATACTCCTTTGAAAACAGTGGCATCTTCATAAAGATTCTTCTTCTTCTTCTTCTTCTTCTTCTTCTTCTTCTTCTTCTTCTTCTTCTTCTTCTTCTTCTTCTTCTTCTT
>OU015750.1:98883998-98901765 GCA_907169655.1 Acomys percivali | reverse complement strand
TTCTTCTTCTTCTTCTTCTTCTTCTTCTTCTTCTTCTTCTTCTTCTTTTTCTTCTTCTTCTTCTTCTCCTCCTCCTCCTCCTCCTCCTCCTCCTCCTCCTTCTTCTTCTTCTTCTTCACCATCAAATCATCAATAATCACCTCTTAAGGTTATCTTACAAAACAATAATTTCACCATGGCATCTTCATGCATGTATCATCATAATTTGTTCTCATTAAGTCCCCTCCTCCACAGAATCCTGGTATTCCTCCTCATCCCACCTGGTTCCCTTTATTGTACCAAGTAGGCTGTCCTGCTTTCTTGCCACATAAACCATTATTCTATTTCCTACCTCTTCATCTTCTTCTCTTCATCATCTCTCATCACCTCCTCTCTAGTTTTGTGACTTCTATGAGCATGCATGGATAGGTATATACAAATCTATAAAATCTTATAACTAATTTCCTCATGTAAGGGAAAACATGGGTGTTTACCCTCATCAACTGGCTTATTGCACTTAGCATCATGATTTTCAGTTGCATCTATTTCCCCTTTAAATTCACAATTTTATTTTTCTTTGTGACTGTATAAAATTTCATTGTGTATATATATGTACCACAACTTTCTCTGTTGATGGATCTGTAGGCTGGTCCCATTCTTCTTAGTACCATTGTCATCAACAAATCTTCAACAGCCTCCTGGTTGAGAAAGGTCTGGGAAAAAATGAAGCTAAAATGTGACATGTTTGTGGATGGCTCTGTGTGGGATTGGAATGGGAAGGGATGCTAAGATTTGTGGGCTTGGTGGTGTCTTTTGTCTTTTCTTTGAATTTCTACAACATTCACTGTGCCTCCTAGGAAGCAAAGAAGGAGTTGAGGCCATGAATAAACTATACATAAACTGCTAAACTCGGATACAAGCAGATGGCTGGATGAGACAGAGCCACGGACAAAGCCAAGAAGACATCAAAGGTGTTCCTGTTGCCTTAAACAACTACACCGAGGAATTCACAGCCAATTATCATGATATTTCTCTTCAGCCAAGTGACTGACTTAATAATGAGAGAGTGAACAAACGCTTTGGGGAAAAGATGTTAATAATTAACAAAGCACTCTGATACATTAAAATTAAACTGTGCCAAATGACTCAAAGTGCTGTCATTTTGTAAAAATCAAATAAAAATAAACCAAATATATTTGGATTTTTTAATTTACTGTAAAATAAGCAGACATAATTTTGACAAATGTCCTAGACACAGAAAGCTTACTTTTGTTGGTTAGATAAATCTGTGAGAGCATTATGTGAGGATACAGTAGATATAGATATAGGCATACATAGATATAGATATAGTGTATGCATATGTATATACTTGTGCATATACATATATATAATGTGTATTCATGTATTTGTGTGGTGTGAATTCAGTGATCCTTCAACCTTTATTGTGCCATCCCACATAATACTACATAAGACCTATACATGACAGTATTGTCCCTTAATTATTTGTATTGCATAGTATTCTTTAGAATCTGGTTGTAACATTTCAAGTTTACTTCAGTGGTACTCATGTCCTGGAAACTCAGAATTGGCCATTTGCTTGGTAACTGCCTGTTCCCTCACATATCTCTTTAAGGAAATGTGTACTGCAAGAAATGAACTCTATCTCACAGAGTGATTCAGAAGTCTCAGCAGTTGACTCAGTAATTGCCAGTAGTTGAATAGTAACCGACACAAGGCTGCCATCAAAAATTGCTATTAAGACAGTGCACAGAAATCAAGGCTAAGCATGTTGTCTGTCTGTCTGTCTGTCTGTCTGTCTGTCTGTCTGTCTGTCTGTTTGTTTGTTTTTAAATACCTTCCTCCAAACACAATGCTTAGTGCTGCCAGGTGTATGAATTTCTACAGGAAAAATCTGGGCTTGCTAAGATGAGCCTTTCCCTGGCTAGTCCTCCCTACCTCTAGTCATTTATGGAGGAGTAGTGGGAGGTACAGACCCTCAAGAGAACAAGCCTCCACATGATTTGGGTTTTTTAAATTTGGACTAATGCTCCTGTTGTGCCATGGTCTCATGTAACTCAGGCTAACTTTGAAGTCATTATTTTTTGGAAGCTGACTAAGCTCTTCATCTTCCAGCTTCTATTTTCCTAGTGGGAGTGCCTGCGTGCACCACCACACCCAGTCAACTCTTCTCCATTTTCTTTTCTTCAAAAACAGTGTTTATCTCTCTGTGGTATGATGCTGGCTCTTAAGAAATATTTTGATTAAGTTTGTTTTTATTTTTTAATTCTCTATAGATGACTGAATATACACACACTTCATATACAGATAGATGATAGAAGATAGATAGATAGATAGATAGATAAATAGATAGATACAAATATTTTAAACATGTCTTTGTTGGTGGTAAGATTTAATTTTTTGCTTAAAAAATTCCAGTAGATATACATAATCTCTATAATCAGGAATGAATATCTTTAGCATATTCATTATTTTATCATTATTTAATATGGAATTAAGGCACATTTCCACATAGGAAGGCATTTTTGAACAGAATCAAATGCTGCTTTAATTACAACCTTTTCAGAATAAGCTTTTCATGTTAATATCTTTATATATTCCTGACAGGACAGAACATATTTATGTAATGTCCTAGTAATGTTTCCAAGTGTTTTTCAATTTTTAAAATTCACTTTACATCCCTATCACAGCCACTTCCCTCCTCTCCTCCGGGTCCTCCTTCTCAGCCTCTTTCTCCTTTTCCCCTCCTTTTCTATTTAGAAAAGGGACCCCCCAAAACCTCCCCTCAGTATGTCAAGTCCCATCAGAACTAAGTGCATTCTCTTCGACTGAGGCCCAACAAGCCAGCCCAGTGAGGGGGAAATGAACCAAAAGCAGGCAACAGAGTCCACGTCAGAGTAAGCCTATTACGAAGCATTTGCAGAAACTTCTCTTTCAGCTCATGTGCATCTATAAATGGGCTCATCTTCTTAACTGTGAAAAAACATTAAAGCCATTCAAAATGCTCTGTGAGATGTCTATTATGGATGCAAATGTGCGGGATATGGACAAAAGCAATAACTCCACTTAGGAAGGATTTGAGATTGGGGAATGTCACTCAGGGAGAAAGCATTGCACTTTCTACTTTTAGTCCATCGGCACATTCTCTGAATCTGCTTCCTTTCCTAGATGTGGTTAGACATTTAGTTCTCAGCATTCTCACTTGCTCTGCACTACTTTCCAGAGAAGTCTAGATTGCCTCCTCTCAGCTTCCTCCTGCTGACTCCTAATTTACAGGTGTTTCTCTGAGACTTAGTCCAGTGTCATCAAACACCAGATAGATGTTACTTTTCACTTAAGATGCCCTTACACCAAGATTATCATCTTCCACCTACCCTCACCCAGAGAAGCCTCTTCATCAATAGTAATGAACTTCCCTTTGCATGTCCCACCTTGATTCACATGGCAACCACTCCTATTGTCTTTCCACTATCCCTTCTAGGGGTCCAAGCTCAGGTTGTCATGCTTGCTCAGCATATACTTTTACCCACTGAGCCATCTGCCCTTGTGCAATTTTTAAAGAAATAAGATGCATGTCCTGCAAGTTCCCATAGCAACACTAATGATGCAAGAACTGTACAGAGAGGAAAACATCTATGTCCATTTGGGGTTTGGCTTTGATGAAGGTATTGACTTGTAAACACAACTGTGATGTTCAGCACTTTTCCAGGAAGTGAGTGAGGGATATAACACCCACAGGTGCTGAAGTCTCCATTTGTGGCAACAGGACTATAGCTAATATTTTCTCTTTTTTAAAAATTTACTTTTAATTTTATGTGCATTTAGTGTCTTGCCTGCATGTATGTATGTCTGTGTGAGGGTGTGAGATCTTTGAGTTATAGACATTGTGAGTTGCCATATGGCTTCTGAGAATTGAACCCAGGTCCTCTGGAAAAGCCTTCAGTGCCCTTAACCACTGAGCCATCTCTCCAGCCCTGACAGCTTATGTTTTTACTATAGCAACTCTATAAGATCAAATGCACAGGATATAACCTTCACCACTTGGTGAGCTGTGATCAAGTGGGTTTGTTTATTACAGCCACAGTACTATAGGACTCTTGCCACAATTTTAGAAGATTTTTATCACTCCTGAGAGAAACTCTCCTCATTAACTGCCACTCCCCACTGCTAAAGATCCCACTTCATTTCTTTGATGTTCAACTCAAATCCCAGCTATCTTGGCTTTTAGGCAGGATTCCCAGGTCTGAGACCAATGCGTTTTCTATGTAGACTACTCATTCCGAGACCTCATAGTGCTAGTCATCCTTTTATGTATGTGCTCAGTCTCCCCAGTTAGATTACAAAACTCTTAAGAACAAGGCCCTTTGCTTGATTGAAGAGATGGGAAAAATATTTAGAATTGTAGCGGCCTCATCATATTTAATCCTCTTTCATTTGTGCTTTGATTAACTCATATTGCTGTGAACTTCTCCCCTAGCAGAATTTTTCCTCTTAATCATTTCCCTCAAGAAAATAATTCAAAACTGATGGAACACATTCAACCAGAAATTTTAAGGAGGTTGTTCAAATATAAAAATGGAACAGAAAAAAAAAACACGTCAAAAATTACTTGTTGCTTTTTTCTGTCAATGTGCATTTAAGAAGTGCTGGAAATCTTAATGCTTCTTTTATCACAGCATTACAAGTGTCCTTACAGTGTGATGTATAACAAAAAAAAAATGATGCTAACCAATGAATGCAGTAAAGTACATTTATGTCCTCTAATAAGTGACAAATAAGTATGATGTTGGATCTAATGAACTGGTTAAACATATATTTAAATAACTATGTTGGGGAGATTGTGTATATTATAGATATGCATGCCTTTCTCAATGAAAGGACCACTAAAGATTTTTAATTTTACTTTTAATTTTGGCAAATGTCAAAGCTATCACTAAGTAACCATTCCTTCACTTCATTCTCATCTCATTCTTTTCTTTTCTTTCTTCTAATCTCTCTTACTTTTTCACTCTCCCTTGGAAAGGCATTGGTACATGTCTTATAGAACACAGAATATTACTGAAACTAGGTCGTGAAACACAGGTAAAGAGGGGAATCCTTGGAGAAAGGTCACTATTAGAAAAGCATTTCTCCAGACCCAAAACTTGCATAATGAGAACACACTCTACCCTATCAGGACAGGAAGGACAGAAAAAGTGTGTGCCATGCAAAGCTCTATTTGTCTAGTCAGTCCAGAATGACAGATTCTAATAAACCAAGTAGCTTCTGCATTGCAGAAATTAGTCTGTCATAGTTCTGGAGGATGGAAAATGCCAGATCAAGGCAGTGGGTGCTATCTAGTGAGGCCAGCTTTCTATCCTTGAACAGTAACTTCTTTTTGTATCCTCATATTGTGGAAGGAAGAAAGGAGCTGGGACGAGGGGGGTCTTTTTAATACAGACTCCACACACGTGCATGGGGGAATCTATTCTTATGACTTGCTTGTCTCCCTAAAGCTTATCTTTCGGTTCCATCACTTTGGGGGTTAGAATTTCAATGTAAATTTGGAGGTTACCCACATTTAAACCAGAGCAATGATCTTCTTAAGGAAGTTAACAATATGGTGCCCAACAAGAGCAAACATCTCTGAACAAATGCATTTCTTTTTTTTTTTTTTTTTTTTTTTGGGGGGGGGGTTTCGAGACAGGGTTTCTCTGTGTAGCCTTGGCTGTCCTGGACTCACTTTGTAGACCAGGCTGGCCTCGAACTCACAGCGATCCGCCTGCCTCTGCCTCCCGAGTGCTGGGATTACAGGCGTGCGCCACCACGCCCGGCTCTTACAAATGCATTTCAAAAGAATTTTCAAGAGCTGCAACTGTAAAGTACACAACTACACCATAGAAGTCTTCCATTGCAAGCACTGTGTGTGTGTGTGTCCATGTGTGCTTATGTGTGGGTATACATGTGCGTATAGTTGGGTGTGCATGTGAAGGCAAGAAGTCAATGCCATGTATCTGTCTTACCACTGTCCACCCTATTTTTTGAGATAGAATCCCTCATTGAACCTGAACCTCTCTGGCTCAACTAAGCCTGTCTCTGCTTCCCCAGCTCTAGGGTTACAGTCATGTACTAGCATGTCCTGCTGTTTTATCTGAGATCCAAACTCATATTCTCGGGCATTTGTGGAAAGTACTTTACCAAGTAAATGAGCCATCTCCCCAGGCCTCATGCTTGAGGCTTTGTATCCTGAAGCTAATAGGCATCCATTTGAAAATTAAAGAGGACTAAGAAAATTTTAGGCTTGTTTGTGCTTAAGGACATCTGGTCTACCTCAGTGAAGGATCTATTGGTGTGATTAGGGTGTACAGAGCAGGAAGAGGGATAGAAGGAAATGTGCTAGTGAAGTTCCACATGTAAGAAGTGATCTGCACCAGAATTAAGGCACCAGTAATGGGAACTGAGAAGAAAGTAAGACCAGTGAGATTCAGATTAAAAAAACAAAACAAAAACAAAAAACAAAACAAAAACAAAAATAAAAAAGTACTTTGTGTTTCCAATTGTATAAAGAAAAGCCAGAGGAAAGAATGTTTCCTAGATGCTAGGATCATGAAACTTATAAGGACCTTTACAGAATATGTATGGAAGGTGGAATGAAGTAAAGTTTTAACGTAATATGCATTATATTCTCAGAGCACATTAAAATGCTCAGATGGAAGTTGAAGGCACCAGTCTATTTTTGAAGGGCTTATATTGGTTGTGTACATTGTGATGTTCAAGGGTGGAATGGTATGTGTTGGGGTGGAGGTTAAGAGAAAAAGAGAGGAGGATATATATACCACAAGAAGACCATGAAAGCTGGAGGATCTGGACCCAGGTGGGGCTGCACAAACTGCTGTACCAACCAAGGACAATGCATGCAGTAAACCTTGACCGCTACTCAGATCTAGCCAATGGACAGCACATTCTCCATGGTTGTGTGGAGAGTGGGGACTGCCTCTGACATGAACTATGATGTTCCCTATTTGGCCACTTCTCTTTGGTGGGGTGGAATGGTGTGACTCAGAGGAGTGGAAGCAGGCTATGTGGATGAGCTCTTATTGTCTGTGATCACATGGTGGAGGAGGAGGTCCCCTTCTGTCACAGGTCTAGGGGAGGAGAATAGGGTGAAAGAGGGAGGGAGCAGACAACAGGAAGATACAAGTGAAGGGATAACAATCAGTATGTAATCTGAATAAACTATTTAAAAAGTAAAATTTTAACAAAGAAAAAAGATGAAAAACTAGAGGAGTTGCTAAAATGGCAGGTGTAGTTTTAGAAAAAAAACAAAAACCCGGTCAAGTGCCACAAGGAGCTACATTAACTTGTTTTTTCTTTAAATAAATATGCACTTCCTACAAATTTTATACACCTATCCTTTAGTTTAGAAAGAAAAGTTTTCACTTCTGGCATCATTCCATATGTATTCCATCTAGAACATATTATTTAGAAAAAAATACATAAAGTTGTGTGGGGAAAGAATATTTTCGTTTTAGAAAGTCATTCTAATTTAAAATGGTTTGGAAGCTTTCACAACAAACCCAGAGACAAAAGAGGTCTACATTCAAGAGCTATGTTGTTCCTTAGTGGACTTGTGTCATTTTGTATTCACATTAGAAATAAGATCAGGCATGGTGGCGAATGCCTTTAATCCCAGCACTTGGGAGGCCGAGGCAGGTGTATCTCTGTGAGTTTAAGGCCAGCCTGATCTACAAAATTAGTCCAGGACAGCCAAGGCTACTCAGAGAAGATGTGTTTCATAAAAAGGAAAAGAAAAAGAAAAAGAAAGAAAGAAGAGTGGTAAGAGTCGTGGGTAGATTAGGAATAACAGGCTTGACAATGCCAATGAGTTCTGGTGCTGTGGGGTTTGGAACACAATGAATATATTGGGTTAAATACGGTGTATTATTATTATTATTTCTTCAGAAAAAAATGAACCAGCACTGCATATGGGGAGAAATAAGGAATCCATGCAGGAATTTAGCTCATGCAATTTAGAAGGTTCAAGTAGACCATGGGAACTAGGCAACCAGAAGAACTAATAGGTTACCACTCAGACTGTATCTCAAGTACATGAATTGGAGGCTGTGTTGTTCAACAATGGGCAGAAATGAAAATCCCAGCTCAGGAAAAGAAAGAGAGACTCTTCTTTCCCCTTTTTTTCTATGCTATCTGGATCCACAATGGGTTTATTAAAGCCCAGCAACACTGGTAATGGCAGGCAGTTTCTTCAATCTACTAATCCAAGCACTAATCTCTTCCAGAAATACTCCCACAGGCATGACTAGAAATGTTTTATCATCTAGCTGGACTTCCTGTAGCTAAGTCACATTGATTCAAAAAATTAACCAGCACAGAAGAAAGTGGTAGATAGTAATAAGGCTATACAGTATGTTTTCCTAGGACATATATCCTGTCCACTGTCCTCTCTAGACATACTCTAGTCATGACTGGTTTATCATTCATTCTACAAGTAGCCCTGGCTCTGCACCTCCCCAACACTTGGTAGAATAAAGTTTTACCTCCATTGAGGATGAATGCATCTTGTGAATTTTGCTAGTTAAATATGAGTAAAAGAAACTAAGGCCACTTGTAAGCCATGACATTTTGCTAATAGGAGGCCTTCTACAACTATCTATCTTTCCTTATAACACTGTAACCATCCATATCTAAATTGGTGATTGGCTTGGCAGGCATTATGGCTTCTTGAATGATCCTGTATGGTTTGTGATTAATACAACTAGGGTCAAGTATGATTTCTCCCTTCCAACAATTCACAGCAATTTAAAAGTGGATAAATGTAAATAAAATTAGTTGAAGTCATCAGGAGGAGACACCATAGGTGAATAGTGATATTATTATAAAAAGTAAAGAAGGTGCCAGATGACACTCACATATGTGATCCCTCTCCCTTATCATGTGGTTCCCTGTTCTACCTCAGAGCTCCTCCAGAAAATGTGATAATGCTGTATACAACCCTTTGACTAGAGAAGAGAACTATGGGCCAAGATAAACATCTTTACTTCATGACTTAGTTAGTCTCTGGTGTGCTTTTAGCTACAGAAAATGGACAAACAAATGCAATCATGAATGAGAATTTACCTTTTGTGGTTCAAATCCACCAAGACTTTGGGCTCTTTGGGCAAGCTGGTCTTGCCTGACAGATGACTATTCCTTGGGCAGATTGCTAAATTTTAGCTGTCATTAATGCACTGATGAGTCACGTCTGTACCTCCAGGTCTCACTCAAGTCCAGACACTTACTTTGTTTGTCTCTGGGCTTCCACATGCATTTCAGTTGGACCAGTCATAAAAACGGACGTGTTGGTAAGGACTGCCTTATTTCTGTCCTGGGTGCTTCTTGTGTACTTTACATATTATATATTTTTACATACCTAATGTCTCTGAGAGATAAGCACTGTTGCTATTCCTGTCTAAGGAGGATAAAGGTAGTGAAGGAGGTGGGTCAGGTGCAGTAGAGGAGAAACAAGAAGAGCCTTTGGTTATCAGTGAACAGAACCAAAACAGAATGAAATGAGAGAAGTACAAGCAGGTGGGAATGAGAGGATTCAACTGCTTTTTAAGAAGAAAATTGCTGGTGATTTGAATAACATATATACCAGGAAGTAAGGCACACTGAAGAATTATGAAGGTGAAGAGGGTAAATGTTGAAAATTTAAAACCTTGGGAAATCATCAACAGAAAGAATTAAAGCCTTGGTTGGAAGAAGACTCCCAGTTGAAAGGCTTAGTTTGGGATATATTTGCCTAAGTATTTTGCATTATTAACAAAATATTCTGTGAGTATAGTTGAATTCATCTGGCAAAAGCCAAAAGTACATCATCAAAATGCTATATACATGACATTTTTAAATAAGTGTTGACAGTTGGCTCAACTGAGGTAGCTTTATTGCATTTCATCTAAGGAATATGTTTTAATGTTTTAATTTAGTTTTAACTTACAAGACATAAAAACTATACCTATTATGGGAGTACTATATGAAGTTTTGATGTGTTACATGTCCATTTAGATATATCTAGCTACTCTTCTGTTTATTATTCCTTTATGGTCAAAACAATTACAACTGTTTCTCTTGCTTTTTGATAGTTATGGGAATACGTCACCTCTCTCAAGTTGTAATTTGGCACCTACTAGTTAACCTCTCTCCACTACCCATGGCTGCCTACTCTCCCAAGATTCTAGAAACCACCATCATTGCACTGTCAACTTCAATACAAGCAAGGCTTTTACGTTCTACACAAGTGAGATCATGCAGTACTTTATGTGTCCAGCCTTTTCTTTTAGCTTAATGACATCTCATTTCCCTCTACATATGTCCATGCATTTTATAGTTGTTGTGTTAACTGATATTTCCATAAAAAACTATGGATATTTCCTCACCACATCTAGACCCGCATACAACACTTATCTTTAGTGTTTTTGATGATGCTACCATTTTGTATTTAATTCTATTTTTCTTACATCCATTTGAGTACAACCATTGCTACTCATATGTGCATCAGTGCGAGATTGTCCACTGGGAAATGAACAACCACCAGTGATCACACTCCCAAAGTTAGAGTGAGGTACTACTTGTGGTTTTTATTTGTGTCTTTCTGACCATGAGTGACAGTAAGCATCTTCAACTAATTTTTGATCAATTTAAGCGTTTAAGAAATGTCTATTTAGGTCTATATTTAATTTTTGAAGTTGGATTTTGTGGAGGATTGGCATTCTATATTTGGGATCCCTTCTATGTTCTGAATATCAATCCTTTGTCAAAGTATAAAGTTTGTAAACATTTTCCTACATTCTATGGATTGTCTTTTCATTGTATTGATTATATCTTGATATTAGAACCGTCTAGGCTCATGACCATTCAACCTTTCTCATTCTTTTGTCGTGTAGTATTTGTTTCCTATTTTCTTCTAGAAGTTTCATAGTTTGAGGTCTGATAAACATCTAGTTTAATTCTGCATGTGGATGTTCAACTTCCCCAGCATTGCCTCCTGAAAAGCCTGGATTTTCCCCACTGTGTATTTAGCAGCTTTGCTGAAAATCAGTTGACAACAGAAATGATAGATGGTGACATCCCATCTCGCCACACAGTCTCACTGGTATATATGTCCATTTTTATGATAAAACCTTTCTGTTTTATCATACTCTCCAGAGAACATTTTGAAGTCAAATGGTATAATGTCTGACATTTTCTTAATTTTATTTAACAGTGCCTCATCTACTTGCAATTTTCTCTAGTTCTATATGCATTGTGGAATTATTTTTTCTTATGTGAGGAATGTTATTCTCTGTTGATATTTTCATAGTTGTTATGCTGACTTTGTAGATGACTTTAGAAGACATGGATATTTTTATAATATCGATTTATCTAGTTAATCAGCATAGGTTGCCTTCCTATTTGCATATATGCTCCTTAGTTGTTTAACCCACACATCCATTTAATAGACTTAGAGGACAGTTCAAACACACAAGGGAAAGAAGATTATTTGGTTGTATAATCGCTAACAACTATTAGGCAGACATCCATCTGTGGGCACAGGTATAGGATTTGTAGATAAGCAGAAAAAAATGAGGTTTCTGTTCTTAAAATCAGTTAAGTATACAAGGAATACATGTAGTTTGGAAGAACACCATAAAATTATAACGTTCATATCTGATTATTCCAAGGATCCTTAGTAATTTAACAGGGCTATCTGCTGAGAATTCTAGGATGATGGAGCAGAAGTTACTCTTGAAATATTTATTTAAGCTTACAAAATAATGAAGTGGAAAAATTAAATATTAAAGATGCAAAATTAAAAACAATTTTTGAGAAAATAGCAAATTCTGTAACTGTGGAAGAGTGAGTGCCTGTTCTTGACCACAGACACCTCCCCTTTAATCATTCATGAGGCTCCTTACAGTGAGACGACTTTGCTCACTAGTCAACTGAAACTTTGTTGTTATCAATAGTTTTAATTTCCTCTAGGAATGAATCTTTTATTAGAGTGGCTATCTGTCCCTAATGTATGATTCAAATGGCTTCTCAAACTGGCAGAGAAATCAAATAGAATGATTGTTGAATAAAGGATAAGCAGACCTCCCTCTGTTTTGTTCTGCTAAAAAGCAGCCTCAGCTCTTCCATCTTGGTAATTATGTACCAGTTCATTCAGGTCCTCTTGTCTCAGATCACCTTTCATTGCACCTCTTCACTTGATTATCTTCATGTATTCCAAGGGGGCATCTGACCTTTGAATGGAAAAGAAGGCTCAAGAGAATAAAGCATGAATCTTATCTTGGCTACTCTGTAACTTGCTCTCCTGAGTCCATCTCCTCAGTAACCCAAGGTAGTCATAGATTCTAGGGCTTTCTAGGGCTCCCAGTGATATGTAAGGAAGTATGTGTGCTTTGTACATATGTGTGTTGTATTATGTGATGTGTAGTGTGTATGTGTGTGAGATGTGTTTACATAAGTTATGTATTAGTTTATTATTGCTATAATCAGTAAATTTTATAATTCTTAAGATAAAAGATATTTATTCCACTCATGTCAAAATCCCATTGGTTGCTACATGTTATTGGTATTACATTTTGTGTAATAATTTAAAACCCTCATTCCTGTCACCTTCAAGTCTCACAGCTGACAACATACAGGCAAAACAAAAATGAGGACAGAAATGTTCACTTCTTCAGCAAGAAAAAGTATGCATAACATTCTTTCCTATATGTGTTTCCTTTAAAAGTACCCATTATGTGACCCCTCCACTGTGGGTCAAGTAAGGATAATAACAATGGTTACCAACGGCTGCTTCCACTGATAGAAGTACGGTGAGGGACCAGAACTTAATTGTTCTTGGTTGTCAGCAGGCCAGAGCTGGTAGCTTCCTGGCAGGAGCTTCCACCTACTTGTGGCAAGTGGCACTACAGCTGATGGCTTTTGGAGGCGACTTTCACTGGTGTGGCAAACATCTAAAAAGGAAAGGAAAGAGGAGAGAACACACACACACACACACACACACACACACACACACTCACTCACACACTTACACTTGATGAACTAAGACAGACTCTGGCAGGTAGGTTCCAACAAGCTTCTTCTTTCAATCTTCTCTTACTTTGCATATACGCATACACATACATACATACACACACATTCACATATTGGGTGGATGGAAAGGATTCCAACCCAACTTTACACACATACGTATACAAATACACACACTTAAAAAAAAATACGCACAGTTGCTCAACTACATGCATGACAGCTTTATTCATAGCAGCCCAAAACTGGAAACAACCTAAGATATGCCTCAACTGAAGATTGGATAAAGAAAATGTGGTTTGTTTATACAATGAAGTATTACACAGCCATTAGAAAAGTGATATCATGAAATTTTCAGATAAACAGGAAAAATGATTTTGAGCAAGGCAACCCAGGCTCAGAAAGACAAGAATGACATCTACTCATTTATAAGTGGATATTAGCTTTTAATACACTACAATCGACAGACCAAGAGAAACCAAGTAACAAGGAGAAGAAAGACATGGATCTTTCTGGAAAGGGCAAATAATAGATTTTTGTGGGTGGACATGGGTGGGAAGTGGGAGGGGTAAGGGTGGGAGTGGTAATGGGAACGTGAGGGATCAGGTGGGGCAAGGAGAGACATCTGAAATAGGGTGACATTCAGCGTGAGATATGGAAACCTAGTGCAGTGGGAACTTCCTGGAACCTATGAAGGTCACACTAGGGAGGACTCTCTAGTAATGAAGGATACAGACTCTGAACCAGCCATTCTTGGTAACTTGGCATTGCTCATAGTAGTAGGGCCAAAACACCAACCCAGCCACAAAACCATCAACCCACACCTGTTCTGTCTGAAACATGTGCTGGGGCAATGGTGGCTTAGAGCTTGTGAAAGTGGCCAAGCAGTGACTGGCCTAACTTGAAGCCCAAATCACAATAGGGAGCTTACACCTGACACTGCCTGGATGGCTCAGAGACCTGGGGTAAAACCAAACATGACTGACAAAAAGATTGGTGCCTAGACCAGTTGACATCAGAAAGGCTTCCTCAAGCAGCTTATAAGAGCCAATGAAGAGATTCATATCCAAACATTAGGTGAAACTCAGGGAACCCTGTGGTCGGAGCTATAGGGATGCAGGACACCAGGAGACATGGCCATGGAATCAACTATGCAGAACTCATAGGGGCTTACAGGGACTGAAATGGCAATCATGAATTCTGCGTGGGTTTGCACTACACCCTGGGCACACATGTGGTTGTTTAGCTTCGTGTGTTTGTAAGACCTTTAACAATGGAAAAAGGGATGTCTCTCACTCTTTTACCTACTCACAGGACCCTTTCCTCCTATTGGGTTGCCTTGTCCAGACTTGAGATGAGGGTTTATGCCTAGTCTTATTGTGTATTGTTATTCTGTGTTTGGTTGGTATCACTGGGAGCCCTGATCTTTTCTGAAGGAAGTAGAGTAGTGAATCTGGGGGAAAAGAGAAGGGGGCAGGTTGGCTGGAAGGAGAGGATGGAAGGGAGGCTGCAGTTGGAATGTACTGTATGAGAGAAGAATAAAAAAATAGATAAATGAAGTAATAAAGACATTTTGACAGAGTCAGGACTTTTAGAAGTTCAAGTCTGATGATTTGGTAATATGGCAGGGCCATCTACTGAGGACTCTAGTACAGAGGAACAGAGGGAAGGAAAGAGGGAAGAAAGGAGAGGAATGAAAAGAGGGAGGGAGGGAGGGAGGGAGGGAGGAAGGAAGGAAGGAAGGAAGGAAGGAAGGAAGGAAGGAAGGAAGGAAGGAAGGAATACTAATAACAAGAATAAAGATTCTCCAGCTGGAGAGCCTTCCCATGCTTTGAGGATTTCTGCTACCCCAGAACATCTCCTTCACCCACAGCTCTCCATAGCTCCTGGCTATGTTTGCTGCAAATTTGTCTTCTAGGAACTTGTGACATATTATCAAACCCTACTTAATTAACTTCATGGCCTTCCCACACTTACAAGCTTTCTTAGCCTTCACAGTCGCTCCTTTGAGGCCAACTGTTTAAATCTGAGAAGTGAATGGGAAGGAAATGCTCTCAACGTGTCCGCTCTGGTGGGAGCAAGGCAACTGTTTAACTGAGAATTCCAAGGATCCTGGCTTCTATTTTACCCATTAGCTTTCTTTCCTTTTTTTTTTTTTTTTTTTTTTTTTTTTAAGTCTACACTTCAAAAATCACTGGCTTTATCCGATCTTAAGTCTTCAAATTTCAGGACTCTGAAGTTTGTATGTTAATTTGCTCATGATTCCTATTCCATCTCTAACTTGAGTCTGAGTCCATGTCTAGAGTTGCCTGCACCTTGAAGCATTTGCTCAAAAGAGCTCTTGGCTGGCGCAGGTCTTGCCTCTGGGATACCAGTCCAGTCTGTATCTGTAGTCATTGTGCTAGAGAGAGAAAGAAAAACTGAGACAGAGCCTGATATCTCTCCTTGTTTTCTCCCAATAAAGAGCTATTAAATTGTGTTAAAGCCCACCCAGATAAACCAAGATTATCTCCCTGTCACAAGATCTTGGCTCGAACACATCTACAAAGAAATCCTTTTCTCTAAATAGTGTAATATTTTCAGCTTCTAGAAATGAAGTCTTGACATTTTCAGGGCTATTATTCACACCCTTAGGGTGGATAATTCCTAATATCTACTACTGGACACACAGATAGTTACATAAGTTCGTAACTATGAAGGCATGTATAGTGAAGATCCCTAGCTGGTGTGACTCCATTTTGTCAGCAGGCACCATCTTGAGCCTGTCGCTAAGTTCACCTCTATTGCTGGAAAAGCCACAAACTGGTCCAGGAAGGAACTACCATAGGCTACAACCGATCAAGTACCTACTGTCCTCAGATGTTTCAAGGTCAGGTTCGACCAATTGCCTAATGTCAACCAATCCTGTAAGTGCCGAACTGGAAGGTCCCCTTCTTTCTGTAACTACAATAAAAAACCATGCCTAGGATTCTTCACTACTGATCTGCTGCAGCCATGAGGTCTGAGGGCCCTTGAGCTCCAGCTTGAGTAAAAGTTTCTTGCTTTTGCATACAGCTTTGGACAACTGGTGGTCTTTGGGGATTTTGTGGTCCAGGCATAACATATAGTTTTATTGTACTGTATGTGTGAGATAGGTGGTTCTGTGTGCAGGCAATATATATAGATATGTAAGTGCATAGTTAATATCTACATGAAAATATGTGGTTTGATATGTTCACATAATATGTACATGTACTGTGTATATGCAAGAGTTTTCGAAGTCTCCTGTCAGTATTTCTTTGACTCTCGTCATAATTAATATTTAACAAAAATTATGAAACCAAGATTAGCAGCAATCAAAATAATTTAAAATATTGGAAAAAAAAAAGGACTTTCAAGCTATAAAGGTCCCAGTCCAGAATTTTTAAAAATAAATTTTCTATTCTCTTCTGTTTGTGGATTTTTTTTTTCTATTACATGCTTACAATGCCTTGATGCCTTGTTGAGGGCTTTGGGGAAGTTATCAGACAGAACTGATCTCCTGGCCTCTCACTAAAAACTCTCAGTAGCCAGAGTTTCCAGAACTAACTTCTGAGTTATATCCTTGAGTACAACAGATAGTGTCATGTGAGGGCCACGTGCCTTAGGAAGAAGGCACACAGTGCAAAGGTGTGGGGGTGGCACTCAGAGGAGGGGGTTAGGGAGAACACCTGCTCCTTTGTTTCTACTTTGGTAAAGCAAACAAAAGCCCCAGATTTTCATATACATAAGGTCTTCTTTGTTGTAATATCTTGTCAAATAAATTGAGTCCTTAATGCACAGTGTGTTTTCAGACCCTCTTCCAAACCTTAACTATCAGGAAGACCTAGTATCAAAGGGCTGCACACACTCAATTTCACGAACCAATAAACACAACTTTTGCATTAATTACCATTTTCAGCTCCTTGGAAAGAGGGACAAGACTTATCAGGAAGATGCTCATTATTGCCAGGCTTTATCTGACGGAAACGGATTTTTTTGCTCTTCATAAATTCAAGACTCCCCAAAGAGAACAAGTTATCATTTGAGTGAATGTGTCTGCCTGCTTCCAGAGAGCACCTCAAATATTTTATCAGCAATGCTAAGCTTTGGGTTAAGTGTCTCCTTTGTGCAGTCTGCCTTATGTTGGCATCTTAGATCAACAGAAAGTGAACATTTCTGGTTCTGCCCTTGACATTCAGTGCAAGTGCCCTCGACTACCAGTGGAAGATTCAGATGAGCATCAGCCTCCTTGCTACTGAACCAGTCGCTCTGATGGCTAATGATGTGGCCTGAAGTTCTCTGAAGCTGAGTTGAGTGCATAGGGAGAGCTGAAAGTGCAGAGGATGCTATTCTTGACTACAGAGACCCTCGAGTTACACTAATTCCTTTCCTTCAAATCTCTGGGCTGTTCAATAATTCCTTTAATCTAGTAAGCTTCCATAAAATCTTCCTGATGAATTCTCTGTTTTATGAAGGAAGAATTGGCTTCTATACATCCTTTTAAAAAAAATCAAACTAATATTTCCTTTGAGATACAGTTAAGAAACCACAAAGATAATTAAATTTCAGCATACTGCTGCAGATGACTTTTAAATTCTCCTGGAGAAAAGCATTAACATCTGTAGATGACATAGTACCTTCCTCATTCTTTCTTTATGATATCTACATTTTAAAAGAATATTTGGGGGATCTAAAAACCTTCTCATATTCTACCCCC
>OU015750.1:98867791-98883988 GCA_907169655.1 Acomys percivali | reverse complement strand
TTTACTTGTATGGAATCTGATAAGTACAAACTATGAAATGGTTTGTGTATGGTTTTGCACAGTAGTTTCATGTGCCAGAGGCTTCATCTCCAATGTAGTAATGGTGACGGGTAATGAGTAAGAAAGGATGCCTGCACTACTGAGCTCCAGACCCCAGTGGCAAAGACCATTCAAGATGAGACAACTAGATAGCACAGGAGTGAATGTGACATAATTTTTTTTTCTGGTTTTCAAGACAGGGTTTCTCTGTGTAGCCTTGACTATCCTACACTCACCTTATAGACCAGGTTGAACTCATAGCAGTATGCCTGCCTCTGTCTCCCAGAGTGCTGGGATAAAAGTCATACATCACCATACCCAGCTTGACTATGACATTTTTAAAGGCACCGTTCTTAGCAGGATGTGGGATACCACTACTGAAGGTGTTGGCCAGAGATGTTTTAGAAGCCCCCATAAAAGTGCAAGCTATTACTATTCCCTCTGTTTGCTCCCCAGAACTCTCTATTTAATGAGAAGACCACACACTTTGGTCATAGACTTAAAGAAGTCAAACTGGAACTGAGCTAGATGGATTTCCCCCAACGATTAGGCTCTGTGGTGCCAGAAGATACGATGCAGGCTCTCAGAGGGTAAGGGATAGATTGGGGGGAAGTTTTACCTAGCTGTAAATTCTATGAGCTACAACAAGAACCTTCCAGGCAAGATGTGCCCTCTGGCACAGCAGTGGCATGATGGTTATGATGGTAACCAATTGCTTTCTCATTGACAGGAAACTAATGCTTGCTTCTGCAAACTTAAGTCAAGATTGCCCATGGCTAGAGAGTCATTTGGCCTGTCAGGGATCTTGGTACTGTTGTCAAATTGCTTTCTACATGTTCTCTATGTCTACAGATGAGTGCTGGGCTCAGCCTTCATTAGAAACTCTCATATTGTCACAGGAAGTGGCCAATGTAGAAATTCACAATAGGTTGGAGTGTCAAGAGTAAGTGATAGTGAAGTGCTCAGGCCCAAATGAGAACATCACATTTTTCCCTCCGCTGTGATGCACCCCATTGTCCTCACCAGGACATTGGTGCCATTCGCTTTGCAATCACCAGCCACCAGCACACTGAACCAACTAAACCATTTTACTTTATGCATCATCCAACACCAAGTATGTTACTGTAACTATGGAAAACCAACTGTTACAGGTACAAAATCTCAGGTGGAAGGAATTAGGTTTTGTTTTGTTTTGTTTTGTTTTTTGAGATTTATACAAGACTTAGTAAATACAGTTAATAATAGTTAATTTTACATTATGAAAATGCTAAGATGGTATAGTTTAAATGTTCTTTCCAAAACTAATAGCTATTTGAGGTGATTGATATAATTAGCTTTATTTGATGATATCATATTGTATTCATAAATAATATTATTTTATATGCTATGAATACAATTTGTCAATTCATAATAAAATATTCAAAGAAGAAAAAACTGTACTGTTCCAATATCCAAACCCATTTTTATTGTATTTTGCCAAAAAATAAAAACAGGTTCACAACAGATCAACAATTTTAAAAGGAAAGAAAAACCCATTAACTCTCACACCACAGAGAGTTTTTAGAATCTTAGGCTCAAGGGTAAGTACAAGTGAACCCCAGCAGCTTCTGCTGCCCTGTGAAGCGGGTGCAGAAAACCTGTTATCAGCCTGCACATAAAATGCTGGTATAATTATCCCCACACTATAGACATGCAAAAAAATTCATATAAGTTAAATCAGCCCTACCTACCTCTAAAACCATGCAGATTTATAGAGGCTTTACAAAAATATTTCTGGATTTCACAATGCCTTAACCATATTATTAGCATCATAAATATACTTCCTGACATCTGTGCCAGTAATAAATCATGGAAATTCCAAGTAAGCAGTCTTAGTTTTTAAAAGTTACATTCAATCACATTAACCTTGTATTCAAGAGAAAAGTTAATTTATGAATATATTCCAATTATAATACCATGAATATGTCTTTAGTACTTATGTTTCTTTTTCTAGTTCACTTATACTTTAAGTTTTATTTGTGTGTATGTGTGTGCACACACATACATGAGAGTGACAGAAGAAGAGGGTATCAGATCCCCTAGGGCTGCAGTTCATACAGTAGTAAGCTGTTTGATGGGAAGTTTGGAACCAAACGTGGGTCCTCTGTAGGTACAGCAACTACACTTGCTGGGCCATCTCTCCACTCCCAGCTAGTTAACACCTAGGTTTTAATGTTAGTTGATCAGTTCAAACTTATTGAGTGACATCTTGGTCCACAGATGTGAGCTAGCTTGGTAGGTATAAGGTATAGAGAGTTCCACGAGATACTATTGTAGAGTTTGTAATGCAATCATGGCTTGGGGGGTCTTAAGAGAAGAGTGAAACAGCAGCAAAGAAATGCATTCTGTGGCACAAACTACAATTATTCTGGATCGAGATCAACCATGGGAAAAAGTAGAAGAGGTTCAGAGTTGGTTCCTGACTACCTTATGTATATACAGTGGTTACAACTAGAAAAGTATCTCAAAAAGCATCTCAGGACTGCTGTGGTTGGCTTTCTCTCCTGGCCCTAAGCTCCAAGAATAAAGACTCGGCCTTCCCTTACCAGGAAACTGGGACCGAGGGGAGGACATCCTATTGGGACTCTAGATGAGAGAACAATGGGTGAATAGCAATGTAGAAGGATCCAGTGGGTTCTAGAAACCTACAAGTAGAACATTATGATAGGCAGATTTGGGTCATGGGGTCCCGCTCAAACTAAGGCCCTAGCCAAGGACAATACAGGCGGAAAAATTTAAACCCCTACCCTGATCTAGCCCATGGACAAGACAGTCTCCACACTTGAGTGGAGAGAGGGATTTGACTTTCTCAAGTACTCTGGTGCCTCACATCTGACTATGTCCCCTGGCGCGGGAGACCTAGTGGCACTCAGAGGAAGGACAGCAGGTCACTGAGAAGAGACTTGATACCCTATGAGCATATACAGAGGGAGGTAATCCCTCTGAGGAACAGTCATAGGGGAGGGGAATAAGGGGAAAATGGGAGGGAGGGGAGAATGGGAGGATACAAGGGATGGGATAACCATAGAGATGTAACAAGAATAAATTAATTAAAAAAAAATAAATAAATAAAAATAAAGATACAAAAAAAAAAAAAAGAATAAAGACTCATGAGACAGACTCAAATATCAAGGCCATATAACTAGGCTTGTTCCCTGACTAGTTCATAACTTAAAGCAGCCCATTTATCCCTACTCTGAGTTCTGCCACGTGGCTGGTTACCTGATCTCAGGTACCATGCATCCATCCTCCTCATATCTTGCTGTCTGAATCTCCCATGCCTGGCTCTCTCCCAGAATCCTTTTTACCTGTGGATTTCCCACTTTCTATTTCCTGCCTAAGCTATAGGCCATCAGATTTATTATTGATATGTACTGCATCTATACATTATACAAGATAATCCTTCTACATAGAACTGCTCCTTTTTAGTGAAGATTGAAAATGAAGGCTGATACCTCTTTGATCATCACCCATGGCATATAAATCCTGCATTTTTATCATTTTTTGGGGTATATATATATACATGAAGTGTGTGGGCGTGGGCTCACACATGCCATGGCATACATGTGGATGTTGGAGGACAACCTTAGATATTGCTCCTCATCTTCCATATACTATGGGACAGGACTTCTTTGATGGTCACCACTGTGTAACCCAGCCACGCAAGTCCAGGGGCTTCCCTGGATTCTCTTTCCATTGACTTCCATGTTCATGTTTGAATACTGGATATCACTTTCCATATGTTCTAGGGATTTGAACTCAGGTCTTCACCTTGTATATACAACAAATTATTTGTGTACTGAGCCATCCATCTCTCCAGTGCTTACTTTTCTTGTAGATGCTGAAGAAATTAAAAGAAAAGTAGAGTGAATGTTCTAGATTTTTCTTCCCTAGGAAATATAGACTGGGTCTACCTCTTCAACCTGGCTGATTTTCTCTTTGCATTTTTTTTACCACTAAATAGAACCATGCTTATCAAAGAAGAATGGAAAGTGTAGTAAGAACTAGGATAAGTTTATTTCCAAGAAATGTATCTTACAAGTGTATTGTATTTTTGTAGAAAATTCTAGGAGAAGAAATATCCTGCTGTGTATATCATGACAACTTCCCCTTCCTCAAAAACATTCATGCCTTCCCAATCAAAAAGTATTGAGTACATTATTTTGTGGGGATAAGAATGAATAGCTGTTAGAGCTTCGGCCCCAGACTCAATAGAAGGGATTGAGTAAAATTTTGTGTGGTTGTACTTTGCTTTGGGTAGCTTTTCTATACTTGCAATTCAAAATAGCTATGCACTTGTTTATTTATTTAGCTTTAATCTTGCTTTGTAGCTAGGCTGGCCTCCAACCTGTGACCTTTCTGCCTCTACCTACCAAGGGCTAAGATTGCAACATACACCACCATGCCTAACAATTTTTTTCCTAAATTGGAATTAAATCCTTTGCTTTCTTAATTCTGGCTTCTCTGCTTTCTGATCTCTACTCCCTTACTGACACAAACTAACAAATAACTAAGTGCATTAGTGTTGTGTCTAAAATTGGTGATTGGGTTTTAAGTGAAACAATAAATTACTTTCCAGATACTCCTCTGACATCTATCCCTAGAAGAACAGAATTGATAGAATAAAGATGATTAAAAGGGAGTTTCTTAAATTGGCTTCTACAATAAGGTCTTGACAGTCCAATAGTAGCCATGTCATACTAAAAAGGCTGAGAATCCAGTAGTTAATCATTCCAAGAAGGAAGGCTGGAGGACCGGTGGAGCTGCTGGTCTCCAGCCTGTGTTGGGAGCCAGGAACCAGGAAAGCTGGTTCTAATATTGATTAAGAAAGACAAGAGCAGGGTAAATGAAGCTGCCTACTAGAGTGAAAACAACCAAGTTTCCTTCTTCCATTTCCCTTTTTCTGCAGTACGAGGTGTTTATCACATTAGGGTGTGGCTTCCCACTTTAAATAATTTGATCAAGAAAATCTGTCCCTAACAAGGTGGGAAAGATGTTTCCTTCAAGCTTGACAAATACAAACAGCCAAAGCATTATGAATGTAACATTCATAAAATTCATAATTATCTCATGGTTCTTCCTGCTGTATGTAGTTTATCTTATTCATGTTCAATAATATAAATGTATATGCTAAAAAGAAACATAATAAAATAATATTTTTTTTTAAATCTCACACAGTACATCCAGTAGTGTGCCTTTTGGTTGATTCCACTCAAGTTGACAACTGAGAGTAACCATCGCAGTCCATGATCTTGACTGTTATTTTTAGAAGCATAGGAATTATTTTCATAAATTTCTATAAAGGCTTAAAAATAGAAAATGTAAATAGACATGATGCTTTATGGTTAGAGATACTTTGGTTTCTATACCATGGAGGCTGTGGTTGTCACAAGGGTGGTTTTCAGTATATAATGCACTCTGGACAAAGAAACGCTGTTACTCTCAAGCTGCAGCAAAGCTCAGGGAGAACACTTGCTGCAGAAACCTGAAGACCTGCATCCAGATCCACAGAATTCCATGAACAAAAGCCGTGTGTGGTGTTGTGTGCCTGTAACTGCAATGCTATGTGA
Source organism: Acomys percivali (assembly GCA_907169655.1). Taxonomy (NCBI): domain Eukaryota; kingdom Metazoa; phylum Chordata; class Mammalia; order Rodentia; family Muridae; genus Acomys; species Acomys percivali. Next base: position 98,878,340 of record OU015750.1, on the reverse strand, counting down.
GATGAGGATAAAAGAGAATCCCAGGACCTCTCTGGCCAGCCAGTCTATCAGGAACACGGCGATTCAGATCTACTAAGAGACCCTGTCTCAAAGTAATAAAATAGAGAAGTTACTATATAAAAATATCCTGATGTTAACCTCTGTCTTCCACATCTGCCGGCATGGGCAAGTACACCTGAACACACATGTGTACACATGTGGCCACACACAAACACACACACACATGCACACGGACATGCAGACACACACATCAATTCTATTACACTTACATCTTCTTTTTTTTTAATTTTTTTAAATTTATTTTATTAATTTATTCTTGTTACATCTCTATGGTTATTCCATCCCTTGTATCCTCCCATTCTCCCCTCCCTCCCATTTTCCCCTTACTCCCCTCCCCTATGACTGTTCCTGAGAGGGATTACCTCCCCCTGTATATGCTCGTAGGGTATCAAGTCTCTTCTCAGTGACCTGCTATCCTTTCTCTGAGTGCCACTAGGTCTCCCCCTCCAGGGGACTTACATCTTCTTGATCAGTAGAAATAAAACTACTTTTAAAATCATTCAGCCACAGTTAGAATTACAAAACAATAGAGTGATGGAATTAAATAAGCTTTGGGAGGAAGCACTCAGCCAATGTGAGTCTGTAATAGTGGTGCACTGGACAGATGAAGCAGAAAAGGGTGAGGAAATAGCAACACTCCTTGGAAGAGGGCCCGTGGTGGACAGAGGGCACTGATAAAAGATGATCATGCTGAAAGCATATGCCTCATGGCCCATCTCACTGTCTGTACTGGAAAAAAGCAAAGTACTTCCTGGGACATTTAGCCACTTGCCATGAAATTCCTCTTCCAACCATTAGAAATACAACCCTTGGCCACAGGGCATGTAAGGATCACAGTGCTCAAAAAAAATTTTTTTGATTTATGAAATAAGGTTTATTTCCATCATTGGCAAAAAGAATGCTCTCGACCTGATCATTGTAACAGGTTTTATTGGACATTACTCATCTCATTATTTCCTCTTATCAGGTAACTTTACATTGGCTTCACTTTTTTCCCTTGAATTTGTGTGGAGTAAGTATTGTCTGCTGATTCTAATCTATCAAGAAGCTCTATGCCCCCCACATTCCCAAATTCTGGCCTGTAAGCATAGTTCATTGATATGTAGAAGGCTGAATACAAGAAAGAAATGATGTATTCATTTAATACATTATTATTGAGCTTTCATTAAACAGAGTTAGTGCATGACCACCACAAATTTGCTTAATGTAAAAACCTTCCTAAATCTGATTTTATGTTTGCCTGTTATTTGAGGCATTCAGAGATAGCAATATAAAAGAAAAAAAAGGGTTCTTTTAAACATGTTTTTTGGTAAAAAATAAAATAAAATCTTGTCAGCCTCATGTTGGCCCTTAAATTAATGTTTGCAATTTTGCTGCTCCATAAAATTCCAAAGGGCTGCACTCTATACCGATCCCTTCTTCTAAGACTTATCTACCATATTTATTTCTTTAGATCTACCAGCCAAACCTTTAGCCTCTGATGTATGTTGATTCAATAAATGATTCCTGAATAGATGAACTGATGGACGGAGGGATGCAGTACATCTCTGGAAAGATTTACTAAGTAGAAAGACCCAACATTGTTACATGTAAGAATGTATTAGGCACAAAACTATAGAGAAATCATGAAAGGAAAAAAATTAGTCTTTAGGGTAGAGACAGGAATAAGAAAATAGAAAGAAGGAATATTGGGGGGAGGAAGAGAATCAACCTGAGGGGGTTCTGAACAATTGGTGGCAACAGTTGAGAACAAACTACAATACCATATATGTATGAAAATGCCATAACAAAACCCATTGCTTTATACGCTAAACCTAAAAATCCAATTTCTAAAAGAATTCAACATTGTACTAAAGCACATAACTATGGTGACAAATATGCCTGAATAAAGTGCCATCCTAGAGTAACAATGTCATTATTACTAATTACGCTACACTATGTCACAGATTGAGCTATTCTTGTGTATATTTGCTTATTTATGCCTCAAAGTGATCTCGAAAGAGCCCAGTTTTGAGCTTTATTTCACAGATAGGAGCATGAATACCAGAGAGCAGAAATGCATTTGAAAAAGGACACAGCTAGCTCTCACAGAAAGCATTCGGCTGCCTCTCTTTTCTGGAAGAACCATAAGAAAATAAGTGAAGCAAGGGCTCTAGATGGGTTGCCAGCTGCTTTCAAGCCTCTCACTCCAGCCTCACCCTTATCTTATTTGTTCAAACAGAACTACCATTCTATAGCCAAAACAAAGTCGAGCAAGGCTTATTTTCAAATGTCTGCCTATTGTGTTTTGCTAGACATATGTTTCCATGTGCGGTCTGTCCTCTGCAGGGCATGACATTGTATTCTGCTAGAGGTAGGCCCTCAAGAGTGTCTGTGCATTCAACTAGGTTGTTTCAGGGTTGCTAAGATTTTAGTGCACAGGTGAGTACTGCCAGCCCACACAGCTGAAGTTATTGAACATGAGGTCAAGTGGAGAGACAGCTCCTGACTTAAAGAGACATCTTGAGGGCCAAAAAATACATACACACATGAGCCACCAGAGGTTCTGAAGACTCAATCAGTCATGTCAAGAGAAGGAGGAAAGACACCACCTGCAACAAAGCACGGAGCGAACTCCCATTGGGCACCCTTTGCTGGTGTACCAAGAGCACAAGATTAACAAAGCATCTCCTGAGGCTGTTCAAAGTTATACAAATGATTGCCATGACAACTATTTCTTCAGACATCAAATTATGAAAACCAAATCCCCCACCCCCACCACCAGAAACAGAAGAAGGTTTATTTATCATTTTCTATCGGGAGTTTCATAATGATCACCCCTCAACAGTGACTATGGGTCCCGCGTTTATCAGTTCAGGCACACCCCACCCAGGAAAAGGGGCAGCAAAGAATATGGAGAGTAAATGTAAGAAGGACTCTTACCCTGGGGGCACACACATAAGTGATACTAGAGTTCAATACTTAACCACAGAAACCCAGATAACGTACAGACAGAGCAAATGTGATGCATGTGTGGGAAGAAGACAAGATTGTGTGTCTAAGAGTAATCAAGCAATAAGAGTAGGTAAAGAGGTGTTTCAGGGGCAAAAAAAAGAACCTTCAAATGGTGTCCTGGACTTCCAGGATGACAGAACAGCTTGTTCTGGTCACTTTGTTCTGTCAAGGAACATCGCAAGTCACCGGCTCCCAGGCTCTGTCTGCTTCTGCCTCGCAGGCTCCTCCTCTTTCTCCTCTTCTCTTCCCACTTCACCAGGCTCCCCCTTGTGCACGGGCACACCACCAAGCAGTGGCTAGGTACACAGAGAAGGTCATCCTGCCCCATGCAGAGGCAAAGTGGTGGTTGGTGTTGATCTCAACTATCTTGCCAATGGTAAATATGGCTGGTCTCTGAGTTCAGACACGCCTCATCTCACGCAGGAGTTTTATCCTGACAAACCCGTTATGAATTACAAAATATCATAAGTCAAAAATGCACTTCTACAGATAATCTACGGGCTATCCCAGTTTAGATAACACGGCTCAGCAGAATATTGGTAGCTCCCCGTCCTGGCTGTGTTCCCTCCCCGGAGCTGCAGCTCAGTGCCACTAGGACAGGGAAAGAGGGAAAAAAGGAAGAAGAGGATGAAAACCTGAGGAGGAAGAAAAATCAAGTCATGGGCCACAGTGTGAGGGTATAACAGGGCAATATAGGATGCGTGCCTCTTGTGTCCTATAAAAATGTCAAATACTCTTATGTTGAATCATCTCAAGGTTGGAGTCTCGTATGGTTTTCTAACTCCACTTCCACAGCTAGGTAACATTTAGAGGCATTATTTGTCCTGATAACATGTGTCCTGACCTTCCCACAGGCTGTGCTCACCATTTTAAATATATTGAAATCAACCCCTTTTCTGGATGAAAATGTTATCTTTATGTGACCTTTAAAGCATGCATTGGTTTGAGAGTACCATCTCCGAAAATGTAACAAATGTAACGAAGAGTGTTCTCCTTGCATGGCTGATAGTGAAAGAGGGTAGATTTCTTTTCATGGTAGAGTAACTGTTGGGGGAAGAAGTGGGCCAATGCCTCCTCTCCTCGCCCTCACTGCAAAGCATGATGGGGAAATACCACACAAGCAACCCCTAGGCCTGACCAAAGAGACTGTTGCATTGGAGTGCTTAGGGCAGATGACTCAGGCAACACAGAATGGGGCCCTGGAGGATCCTAGCAGAGTATAACTGGCAGCTCACACAAGGAGGGAGACTATGTCACAGAAAATGTGGCTCCAGATAAGTCTTACAGTACCTTGGTCAAATTTAGTTTAACTTAGCATAGTTTTCTTTTTCTTCATGCATTGTTGCTGTGTCCCTGCTAAGCATCGTTTCCTGAACTAGGTCACAAAGATGCCAGATTAACAAAACAAACACTGCTGGAAACTGGTAACAAGGAAACCAGACAAACTATTGTGAGACACTGCTGGAGTCCTTTCCCAAAGTCAGAGCTTTAAGGAGATCATGCAGAGGGTTTGTCAGGGCTTAAGAGGAGAGCGGAGTGGGCTGCTGGGCAGAAGGTTTTGCAGCCAACTCCAAACAAAGGAAAGTCTCTCCAGAAGATGGAGGACAGGAGGACTGGAAGGACAGGGTGTGTCTAGTAGGCAACAGACACACGCAAAGAGATGGATTCAGATCTCTCTGGCTGGAGGAGAGGGTGTAGGCTGGGGACGAGCAGCCATCAGCCAGAAAAGGAACAGTGCAGGCTGGGCCCTCCAGGAACTCGTACTCATGACTTAAAATCTGTAAGAGCTGATGGCTTCCCAGATCCTTTCAAACACACAAAGCTTCCTTCACAAAGTTTAATCTCAGGGTTCGGACTAGGAAGTACAAGATGGCACATCTTTTCAAGGAGTCATGGTGTCCCCCTTCTCTCATCTCTGCACACAGCCTAAGATCAGCATGGAACTTCAAGACTTTTGAAACTAATATCTGTGTGCAAGGATGTTCGGGCGGAGCAGTGTCCAAAGTCAGATCAGTGAGAGGCACGTGGCTGACTGGGGCTTTCACTTGTGGCTTCAATTTTTTTCTATTCTTTTTAAAAATGTATTTATCATAATTTATTTATATTACATCACGATTATTGCTTCAATTTTGACTTTTGAGATTGCTCTGGTGTGCCATGGGGAGCAGCCATATTAGTTAACAGACGTGGTATAAAGCTGACTGGCAGACAAGTAAAATGTGTGTGTGTGTGTGTGTGTGCGCGCACGTGTGTATGTGTGTGAGATCTGTGTGTGTGTGTATGTGTGTGTGAGATCTCTCTGTGTATGCATGTATGTGAGTGTGATCTCTCTGTGTGTGTATGTATGTGCGTGTGAGATCTCTGTATGTGTGATCTGTGTGTGTGTGTGTGTGTGAGAGAGACCTCTGTATTTTCCACCACCACTCCATACACACTCAGAACATGTTTCTGGTCTCTAGAATGTGGGGAGAGAAATGTGACGGTGCATTAATTCTGTCTTTTCTTTTTCTCTTTCCCCTGGCTTTGGTTATCCACCATCAAATACTGAAGCCGGAGCAATGGCTCAGTGGGTAAGAATATTGTTGCTCTTGCAGAGGATCAGGTTTGAACTCACAGAACCCACATGGTGGCTCACAACAACCAGTAATCCTAGATCCAGTGGATCGAACAAGGCACAAGTGTGGTGCACACCTGTGTGTGCAGGCAAACCATTCATGCACATAAGGTAAAATAAGTTTAACTATTTAAACCCTGCAATTCCAAACCATTAAATAAAAATATCCAGAAGTTGGTCATTGAAAATGTTACACTGTGTGATATTCTGCATAGCATGGTGAAATGCTGCAATGCCTTGTGTCATCCACCGATCACATGACCCATCCCTGTGTCAAGATTCCTACGCTGTATATGCTACCTGTTAGCTGCTTGGAAACTGTCCCAGTAGTCTCTTAACCTGTGGTAGCTTTGCTATGCTTGTGTCCAGTGAACACTGCTTTGATTTAGCAATGACCTCACAGCAGGAGGGATGCAAGGAATGGTGAACAGATGAACTCTGGGACTGCATCACAATTCTGAAAGCACACAGGAAAAGACATGCAGAATGCTGGCACTACCTGCTGACCCAGGCACACACTGGGCCTCCTGGCATGCATTGCCTACAGATGAGCAGCACCACAAGGTTCTGATGCAGCGCTGGCTTCTGGCCTGCTCAGCACAGTTGCAAATCACAAACCATTCCAGACAAGAAGAGAGAAGTCTTAGCAGGAAGAATAAAAAACTCCCTATCTAGAAGGAAACCTAAGGCAGAGATAGAGACAAATCAAAGATTTTGTGAGTATGCAGCTTCGACTATCTGAGGGGCCTCTTTCTTTAAAAAAAAAAAAATACAGAGGCACAAATACAAATTAGATGGGAGATTTTAATGAACTAACTCCTGAAGGCATTTTAAATCAACACAAAGTCACATCCATAGTGTTTCTTTTTCAGCTGGCTCTCGCAGCTGTGTAATATGGCTTCAGCTGTGTGTTCTTCACATGACTTTTCCATGACAAGTGTGTTTTCTTTGGATGTACACACCCAGGACTTTATTCTTTCATAGTAAAAAGAAATAGATCTTTAGTATACAATTGTCATTAGTTAGTTATTACTGAACACTTAGAAAGATTGTGTTAGCTTTCCAACTCCTTCTGGTAAAATCATATACATTTTCAGAATGTTCAAGTTCAGAAAAATCTTTACCAAGTTTCAAGATTTCAAGTCATTTCAAGTTTTTCTTTGACATAACCAATGTTTCAATTCTTTCATATGCATATGTATGTATCTGTGTAAGTGTGTTCTAGGTATGTGTGGTACCCGAGGAGACCAAAGGAGAGCCCACATCCCTAGGAATGAGTGGGAATTCCAGGTTATGGTGAGCTACCAGCCATAGGTGCTGGCAATCAAAGACAAGTCCTCTGAAAGAGCAATAAGCTGTCTTAACTCCTGAACCACCTTTCCAGCCCCAAATTCAGTCCAGTGCTGATGTGACCAATATTCTACCTCCATTCTAACTGGTGACACCACTGAGCAGTTTGCCATTGGTGTCTCCTTTGTACTCTGCAATAGGCATTTCTAACTCAGTCATCAAAGTCACTAGTCTAATTCAAAATAGCAAAAACTCAAAGCTTTCTTCAATGTATTCATGAGTCACTTGTCTTCATTAATGGGATTATTAAGCAATCTAAGAACATATTCATTACTGCTACTTATTACTTTCATACAGAGAGAATTTTTAGCCTAAATGTAATGAAAAGTCATTCAATGAGGTTTCAGCTAATTACATCTGATGCCAATACAACAGCAAAACAACCACCTCTGCTTCTTCTTTACTTGCTTTGTTTAACACCACAGTTTTCTGCCTTTCTCCCTATCTCATTCTGATCAATGGTTTGGAATACTGAGTTACATTTACTTTTTCATTTTCACATTTACCCCAAGGGGGCCATATAAAAATTAATCAAATTCAGTGATTTAGTCATTAACTCTCATGATTTCAATCATTATCATTATGTAAAGATAGACCTTCTCACTGCACCCTATGAAGGGCAAATCTCTTTCATTTAAAAATCTGCAAGCATAACTTCCATTTCAAATGCTTAAAAATATTAAAAATTAACAAAAAATCAGATTATCCTCTCTGTTCCTCAAGGCATTTTATAGGACATTTGTATTTTATTAACATATGTTTTGTGTGTGTGTGTGTGCTCGCACACACATGCATGCATCCTTCTGCCTTGAGGCCATTGTTAGGTAAAATGAGTGTTCAATGTACACAAACACTGCATGTCTGAGTAAGCACATGTATGGGGGTCAGGCAGTTGTCTGCCTTCTTCAGTTACCCATGGCCTTGTTTTGTGAGCCATGGTCTCCCATTGGGATCTGGGGCTCATTAGTCACTAGGCTAGCCAGCCAGTGAGCCCCTGGGATCCACCTGTCTCCCCCTCCAATGGGATTACAAGCATGTACAACCTTGTCTGATCTCTTAGGTAATGAGAAATTAACTCAAGCCCTTAGGCCTGTAAGGCAAGCACTTTACCAACTGAAATTTCCCAATCACACACCTTCTTGTCCACAAGTCTTCTCACGTTCAGTAAAATGGGATCCTCACAGCAGTATGAGCATTGCTCCTTTCCATTGCTACTATAACAACTTGAAAAACCATCTCTATTGCTCATTATATGTTGGTTAAATTCTTTGAAAGCATTATTTCCATAGCTTGGCGAGAAATAATTTTTGTTAGTTAAACAATTATGAAGGACATTTATCAACACAAATATGATGCTTATCAAAGTCAAGTAACCTCAACCCAAATGATGCTGAAGTTCCTACAAATATGGGTGACATGAAGATCATATTTTATTTGCTATTTTATTTTTTGTTTGTTTTTGTTTCTAGTTTAGAAGTTTGTCAGTCTCTTCACCTTTCCCCACTCTATTTGCCTACATTTTGTATGTTTTGTTGTCTCTATAGTTTTTATTACTCCTTTTTGGATTCCAGTCTTCACACTGTATAGCTTCAGATGGTCATTTTCTTGCCAAATTTCATTTTGTTCATGCCAAGAAGTGTTTTGCCAAAATTCTTGTTATATTAGACGTCTGGCTTTTGTTAGAAAATTCTCTCGCATTGTATCTGGATCTTCAGATAATTAACAATTCCAGATAACCATGTGTAGACTTAGGATGACATCAGTGGACATACAAAACCAGCTCACATTTATGTTTGGTCTTAAGTTGGGTTGCAGCAAGTTACAGGTGCATAATAACTTTCTAATATTGACACAATGACATATTGATGAGTGTTTGGAGAAAGTCTATCACTAGAGCTGTGTTGGAGGTTATTTCGTATGACAGTTCATCTGGAACCCCCAAACTATTTCCAAAAAGTATGTCTTAGATGTACTAAGATGACAAAAAAAATATATAGACAGAGGATAGAGTATGGTTTCACTCCAAAAAAGCACTAACTTGTACAGAACTGCTATGCAGTGTTGTATAAGCATGTGTGCTTATACAATCTTATAAACAATAGTTTAAGACTTTCATTTTTAAAAGAAAAAGTATATGATACTTAAGTAACTATACATGTTCAAAATTGTATTCCTTACAGATAATGTCTTAACTAGATGTCAGAGGGCACTGCTTCCATACTAAATACATATTACCAGGATAATGACCCTCGGGGGTAGCTTCTGGCTTCATTCCTCACGTCTCCTCCAGGACCCTGGCATTTCTGGTGTGGTCTCTTAGGCTATGTTTGCATCACAACCCAGCCCCTGTATGATTGTTTTACAATACTCATAGTGTCATGGGAGGGCCTGTGGCAACCACCCTTTCTCCCAGACACCTAACCACACCTTCAGGTACAAAAGACATCAAGCATGACTTCAACAAACTAATGACATCTCAGCTCAACCTGTATCTATCTAGCACGAGGTCCAAGATACCACAAACTCCTGAAGCCACCTAACATGGGAAGAAATTAAACTACATAGTAATCTCAATTGATCATGGGTAAGATGTTTTATATTTGGAGAACTTGTACATATATGTGACAACGTGAATTTCTAGAACTCTCTCAATTTTAATAAATAAATAAATAAATAAATAAATAATGAAACTAAAGATAGACAAGTTTGATAGAAGGACAGCAGAGACCAAGAACCCTTGAGGGAGCGTGGCCTGTTTTCTGGGAGTGTGGGGGTGTCTGTGATAGCACCAATGGTCCTAGTGGGTTTTATGCAAATGAGATGCCATAAAGTAAATTCTATTAAAGTTATAGTAAGTCCACTTGCTGACAGAGGAATGGAAGAACACCAGCATTAGAAAACAAAGGATTCATTTCCTGGCTAGCATATACCCTCAGAGAATAAAGACTAACTGATAGGTGTCATAAGGATAAAATCTTATCACAGACGCTCACTCTCACTTCATGAGACACAGAATCTACATGAACACTGACTTTTGAGGACATTAATAGCTTGCATAACTGTGATCTTTGCAACATTGAGTGAAGGCACACTACAATCACCATTTGATTGATTGGCAATGCTCTACTCCCCAGAAACAGCCAGCTTATCACTAACCAGACAAGAGGTAGGTTCAGGTAGATCACTACACTATCAAGAAATGTAACATATCTAGTGTATGGTTGCAAATGCACAAACATCATCTCAATGTTGTGTGGGTTGTTGGCTATTTGCTCACTGAGCATAGAGGTTAAAATAACAGGTGTATTATTATCAGTAAAGATATCAGACTGGTGATGATGGTGTGCACCTTCAATCCCAGCACTTGGGAGGCAGAGGCAGGCTGATATCTGAGCTTAAAACCAGCCTAGTCTACAGAGCGAGTTTCAGGACAGCCTGGGCTACACAAAGAAACCCTGTCTTGGAAAACAGAACAACAAGAAAGAAAGAAAGAAAGAAAGAAAGAAAGAAAGAAAGAAAGAAAGAAAGAAA
>OU015750.1:98856093-98867781 GCA_907169655.1 Acomys percivali | reverse complement strand
AAAGAAAGAAAGAAAGAAAGAAAGAAAGAAAGAAAGAAAGAAAGAAAAGAGAAAGAGAAGAAAGTGCAGGAGGGAAGATCTGACACTAGATGAGAAAAGTATTGAGGACATCATTGAGAATAATTCCAGTGGCGAGCCCATGGCATCCCTACAGTATTCCTTCAAGGTTTTCTTTTTCAACAGCACCACAACAATTTACTGACTTCCAATTCTACAGTTACTTCTTTTCTTCATTGTTGGTACCAAAAAATCAGAACAGGATGTTTTTGACAGGAGAACAGTACACTGCCTTGTGTGTGAGTTTCTCCACAGCCTTCTGCTGCATAGCAGCCAGACACCCATGGGGCATCTCGTACCTCACAAAACACTCTAGATCCAGTCACCACAACTGACACTATGCCCCTGGGTTTCCACCAACACTCAGAACAGCAAGCATAGCCTTCCCAGCTCCTGCAAAAGATGCTTTGAAATTCTGTTACAGAAATTGCTGTCAGAGAAGCCATTGATACTCCTAGTGTTGAATAAAACTCACATTGTGCAGCTGTTGGCCAATCATAAATGTGACATATGCTGAGTGGTACCAGCACACATGTAGTCTTTTCACCCTGTGACTGGTACGCTGCTGTGAATAAACGTGACATCAGGGAAGGCAAAAATGGGGCAATGGAAAAAACGCAGCAATATGTTCACTGCCAGACCAACCTCCTGAAGGAAAAACAAATGCTAAGTGTCCAAGTTAAAATAAATGGTACATAAAACATGATGTCAGTAATAACTACTTTGAGATGTAAGCTGTGGTTCTATTCTGCCACAGGGTAAGAGTGTGTCCATTTTTCATTCAGATTAAAAGAAAATCTGAGTGTTCTACTATAATTTAAAGGCCAGTGACACCTCTCTCTAGCACTTCTGAGAGGTCTACCTCTTCACAAATGTTACTTCAAGCCTGTAGTAGTACACTTCATAAATGGGGATGTAGAATGAATGAATGCCCGTCCCTGTGCTCTCTCTCACCTGGTGTCATAGACTCCCAGACTAAAAGTGCTGCACAACTGGAATAGTTTTTCCCAGAAACTGATGGTATTCATTCCTGCTTCCTACCATGTGGTTTGAGGGCAAGCTCCTTGACCAAGAATACAAGAGGACCCATAGTCAGATCTCAGTCATCTTGAAGCAATGATGCTATTGCATTTTTCAAAATGGTCCTTTCTTAAGAACTGGACAACATGCTTAAGAATAGTTTTAGTCTGCAATTTGAGCTCTGTCACTTCATGGTTGTTTCTGCAAATGACTTGTCCTTCTGAGTTTCAGTGTCTGTCTCTTCCCCATCACTGTGGCTCTGTAGAGCAAACCCAGAGCTTTCTACATGCCAATACAATACAATATCTCTGACACCCATGCACGCACATGGTTTTTGTTTGGTTGTTGTATCTGTTGTTGCTTTTGCTTCTTTCTTATTTATTCATCTCATTTTGTGGCCCAAGTTCATCTCAAATGCCTAAGCTCAAGAGATTCTTCTGCATCAGCCTTCTGAGTAGCTAGGACTAGCAGCATTCCCACTCCACCTAGATACTTCCTCTTTCTATAGTGCTCTTACTATTGTTACCAAGAACTTAGAGAAGATGACAGACATATAGAAAACTGCTTCACAATACACTCTCAAAGACACTGAGGCTGATATTATACTTCAGCTTCAGAGAGGAGTTGCTATACTTTTCAGCTTTGTACCATCTACTAAGTCACTCTAAATAGAAATTACAAATTCTTCATCACATACCCATTGTTCGCCAGCTTATCCTGGTGCTAGAATGGGCATTAGAGACACAGCCACAGGAAGGCAAAATCCCTGCTTACTGTTCTGCCTCAGAGACCAACACAGGGACAGCCTCAAACACAGTGTGTGCCTCTCAGGCATAGAGAGTGCCTCAGGGAGACCTGAGAATGCAGGCATTGCTCTTCACAAGGTGACAAATAGCATCACTGAAAATTATCTAAGACTAAACAGGGCAAACAGCTTGGTGGATATTTCGAAATACCAATGACATTCAAATGAAAAGCTCACCTTTTGAAACCTTGAAGCATTTGATCAAGAGTCTCCTTTGTGGGGCTGGAGAGATGGCTCAGAGGCTAAGAACACTGCTTGTTCTTCCAAAGGTCCTGAGTTCAATTCTCAGCAACCATATGGTGGCTCATAACCATCTATAATGAGATCCGGTGCCCTCTTCTGGCATGCAGGTATACATACAGGCAAAACACGGTATACTTAAATAAATCTTAAAAAATAAACAAATAAATAAAATTTTAAAAAGTCTACTTTGTAAAGTAAGATCCCAGTCTCCAGAAATTGTCCTCAGACTGCTTAGGCACACACACACACACACACACACACACACACACACACACTTTAACCTGCTTCACACCAAAATGGCATCTAGTACCAGCTTCTGTTTGGTGAGTTTAGACTTTCTTCTCATAAGACCCAATTACAGAGTTGACTCCACACAGAACTTGAATGCTGTAGCCATTGTGGTACAGTTGGACTTCCTAACACAAAATAACAGATTGCCAATGTTTGTCTCCCAAACACCATGTCATTGCTTCAATCAGCTCATTTTATTCAGTGCATTGGGTGCGGCAGATTATGTATTAACTGTAAGTGAAGGGGTGACAAAAACAATTAAAAGTGGTGGCACACATCCATAATTCTAGTATTAGGAGGCTGAGATGGGAGGCCAGCTGGGGTATAGAGTGAATTTCAAGCTATCATGAACTACATTATGAGCCATGTCTCCAAAAGTTAATAAATATAAATAAATAAATAAATAAATATAAACCACAGATAAAGTTGCCTTAAAGCTTCCTTTCTGATGATCAGAGATAGTAGTTTGTTTCTATTCTTCAAGAGTCTTGCCAAGGAACAATGGTATAACACTGTAGCACTGGAATATTGAATTATCTGATTTCACCAGTCCTTAGTATGCACACTCTTTCATTTTTAATCTTGCTAAGGTCTAGATATATCATATAGCCAATACATTTTTCCAGAAATTGTCATTTGTGTCATAGCTTCGTGAGGGGAAACTGGGATGATTTGGTTATTCTGATTCAAACAATAAAGTACAAGCATTATGTCAAGAAAATCTCAAGGTCAGAGATTTAGAACAGCAAAGCGTAATGTGTTCAGCCCTTGGTGTTGCTCCACTTTGGTTACCCTCCTATATGCACTAATTCTGAGACTAGTATAGACTCATAGTGAGATCATGCAGTCTATGATGTTCAGTTCCCCTATAGGGCATTGCCCCTGGCCAGGCAGAAGGGGATGACATAGAAAACACACGTAGGATATGTTTTTGGGACAAAACAGGAGGAGCTCACATCACATGTGTAAAAACATCCAATGGCCAAGGCCCAGTCACGTGATTACATCTACCTGAAAGAAGGGCTGGATGCTATGATTTTTATCTGAAATGTTCTCTACACATTTATGTTTTGAGTGCTGGGTTCTCCACTTCTGGTGCCACTGAAGAGGCTTGGTTAGATAATTCTAGCAGACTCTATGACAGGCTTCAGTTTCTTGATAGCTTGGAGCAAGCCTGAGCGCCTCCATTCCTCAGAAATAAGCTCAGAGGTTATTGGAAATACCAAGAAAATGGAGAGCCAATCAGGAACAGCTACTGGTTTAAAGAAGCCCCTAACTGACCAGAGTCACATGGCTTCCTTGGACACTGGCCAATATCAATCAAGGTCATATTGCCTTTAAGAGAACCCTGCACGTTCCCATCGGCGTCATCGCCATTTGGTTTGAGCGGTTGACCCCAGCATGCTGGAATAAAGGCTCTTTGCGTTTGCATATGACTTCAGACTCCTGGTGGTCTTTTTGCGGAGGAGGTCTTGAGATCTGAGGTCTTGAGATCTGCGCATAACTCAATTTTAAAGGCTCAGTCTTTATGAAGTGGGCTTGGCTGGTGGGAATGGGTCAATGGGGAAGAGCCTTTGGATTCTTGACTAATACAACAGCCTGACTCGTGGATCTGGCAACCTTCTGTTTCTGGACTGCCATTGTGAGAGAAGCCTCCACCATGTGTTCTTGCTGCTGTGAACTGTAACACACCTTCACTGCCACAGTGGGCTGAAATTGCCCTGAGTACAAGACCCAAAATAAACCTCCTCTCTTCTGATATTAGTTACAATTTTTGTCACAGCTGCCAACTCCCTGGGGGAAAAAAAGCAATTGAAGAGATGAAATATATAATGTGCTTTATGGTCTGAGTGGACACTGTCCATCATGGCAGAGGGGGTTGGTAGCAGAAGCAGGAAGAGATGCTCACAGTGGATCCACAGTAAGGAAACAGAGAGCAAGCAGGAAGTGGAAGCCGACTATAAAAATCCAAGGCTACCTTGCATGAGCTCATTTCCTCCATAGAGGCTCTGCCTCCTAAAGCTTCCAAAATCATCTGGAACAGCACAACCAGCTGGGGCCTATTGTTTAAACACATGATCCTTGGCTAAGTACTTAAAAGTGTCATATTGAAGAATACTCATGTTTGGGTCCCAGAATGCACATCTGATTTTTCAACCATCTGTGTAGCCCCATCTCAGGGGGAATCCACCACTTTCTGGCCTCCACTGACAGATGGAGATGCACACACACATGTACCCACAATTAAAAATATAACCATTTAAATAACGCATATGAGTCTATTCAAACCACAAGAGCATTCTGATCCAGGCCCTGCAAGCTCATAGAAATATAATGCAAAATGCATTCATTCCAACCTCAAAGTCACCATGCTCCTTAACAATTCAATCCTTTATGAGTCTTTAAGCAATTTCTTGATTGTAAGCCTTATAAAAATAAGGAGAAAATTAAGTTATATATTTGCAGAAGCAAATGGCAAATGTAAAGTGGCATAGAATAAACATTTTCATTTTCAAATGCAGAAATTGGAGGCGGGGAGGCAGATAGTAAATAAAGATCAGAAGCTGAGACACACTGGAGCAAAGCCAGGTCCTGAAGATTCACATCTAGGCTCTAGGATTCCCAACAGAGTCGTCTAGGCTCCAATATGTTTGAGCAGCCCAGTGCCCCCAGCTTTGTCACCCGCAGCACATACAGCCTCTCGTTTAGACTGGCTACACCCTGTGCACAGAAGTCCCTTAGTAGACAACGCAGAGCCCCAGCTCTCCAAAGTTCTCACGTCTCCATTGCAACGTAAGCTTCACTATCACAGCTTCACCCAATGGCCTCCTGAATTCCTTGCAAAACTTATGACACTGCCACACATTGGTTGGCCTCAGTAGCTTTCTGAAGTTTCAATACAGCCCCTATGACCCTCACTCTCATATCTTTCATAAGTGCAACATTAGCACCATGTAGAATATGCTACCAAGTTCTTCTTCCAACTTGAGACTTAGCCTGGTCCCCTTGGACAACAGTTACATCAACCTCTGTGTGCTGGCCCTGGAGGTGGTGGGTTTTCCAGCAAGAAACTCTTCAGAAATATCCCCATGTTAAATTCTACTTCCCAACAAATTTTTATTTTCACAAGATTGAGCCTTAGGTGAGTAAGGCTTTTTCTCAGGGCGCCTGTCCCAATGTCCCAGTGCAGATCAGGAAGTTTGCTTCGGTGGTATGAATATCTTAACAATTACAACCACTTTCCTGGTGCTTGCCTTTTCTGTAACTTTAAACTCCCTCCTTTCCCCATCAAATAGCGCATTCTCATCTTTCTGATGGGTTTGTTTGTTTGTTTGTTTTGGGTAACCCTCTTTCACCGTAGACCTGGATCGTAATGCTAGGCAGTAGCAAAGCCTGAATGTTGTCTTGTACTGGGATTTCCCCCACCAAACAAATGAAACCATTATTTTTTAACTAACAATCACTGAAGATCTCAGGAACAAGGAGAAGGCAGTCAGATTCTGAGAGTCTGTCCTAGAGTATAAAACAAACAGCCTCCAGCCTAGTTCCTCACAGAGCCCTTGTTACAAACAGGAAACAAGCTAGGACATAAAAGTAAACTGTGGACTACTGAGGATGTAGAAAGGGAAAGAAGGAGGGCAGAAAATAAGGGTTAAAAAGGAGGGTGAAGCAGGCTACCAAGATGAGACTTGATAGCCTATGGCCATATAGTGGTGGAGGAGGTCCTCCTCGGTCATAGACCTAGGGGAGGGGAATAGGGTGAAAGTGGGAGGGAGGGAAGAATGGGAGGGTACAAGTGATGGTATAACAATTGAGTTGTAATCTGAATAAATTAACAAAATTAAAATAAAAAATTAATTTAAAAAGGAGGATGAATATGATCAAAGGACATTATATGCATATGTGGAAATGTCACAATAAATCACCTTACTTTGTTCAACTAATATACACTATTTAAGAAACCTACTGTCTGACCCCACCCAGCCTCTCTAGCTTCCTGCTTCATCATGTGACCTTTTGCTCCCTCGTGTACGCCCACTGTTGTCATCTGCCGTGAGGCAATGCAGTCAAGAGAACTCTTTACAGAGCCAAGGCAGTGTGGGCTCCAAAACCTTGAACCTCTAGAACTGACAGCTAAAGAAACTTCTTTCTATTCATAAGCCTCTGCCTTTGCTATTTCAGTACAGGAGCAGAAAGGGACTAATGTGCCATTCTAGAGCACAATATTTAACATCAGCTCTTAATTATTTCAGAGAGTATTTGCAGAATCTAGCCAATTAAGGAAATGATCAATAAAAGCCTTAGAACATTGTATACCCACAGCACAGATATCTAATCCACACTAATGTGGCACCCTGAGCTTTAATTGCAAGTCATTTCATTTTATTGTGAAAGCCAAAGTCAACGTGGATTTAATTGATTCTGGTTCTGGTTACAGGTGATGGAGGAAACTGGACACAGGACTGCGTGTTGTGGCCAGGGATCAGTGTGAACATGGACAGGAGGGTTCAAGGGCTCCTCCTCTGGACATTTGAATGTAGTAACCACGCAATTCATTATCTAAATCAGACCATGTTTGAGTGACTAGTGGTTCTGCTGGCCAGTATATCAGGAGAGCAAGTATAAACCTGTTGTCTAAGGTAAATACTCAGAAAGGAAGGGAAAGAGCTTTGTCCCTTCTTCAGCCATAATGGTCTCTAATGAAGGAAAGTGATGACTCACAACCCTCATATCTAGTTCACAGGTCTTTCTTTCTAGAAAAAAAAAATGTTGCATCTAATGAGCATTTTCCAGAAGATGCATCATTTGCTTCTAATTACATTAACATACCTGCCAGTATTTCTGTAATTATGGTAAGAACTCTGGATGTGAAAGCAATACTTCTTGGAAATGTTTTGAGGCATAGATGTTCTAAATCTTTAATTTATATATTTTTAATGGTTGCTTCCATGTATAATTAATAATATGTCTGCTATAGATGGTAACAGTGTTACATAAATACAGCTAGTTCATTCTATGAGTAATTCTTTGGGAAAAGTAACCAAATAAGTGAGTAAAATCACCAGTTGTTGGATTGGCAAATAAACTTACTTTGGACCAGTGGCTAATGAAGCATTTTGCATATAAGCAAGACCAAGTCTGACCCACTTTCTCATTCTTTCAATTCTTTTTAAAAAGTTGAAATTAACATCAACATGGAATTGAATACAAATCAAAATCCATTTTGATTTTGATAACACAAAAGACACGGGGCATGCTCTGCTTCTATTCCTCAATACACATTCCTGTTGTTTCTATCATTTTGGAAGTCTGGAAATAGAACACCCTGGCCACCAGAACAATTTTCAGCCACAGCTGCTCTGACACACTTGCATGGGCCTGATCACCTCAGGAAAAAGAACATGGATCCTTTGGGTCTTAACGATCTTATTCACAGCTGCCCCTGGAGAGCAACTGAAGAGGTGAGCCATGTGGCTCTGCATGTGATTAGGGCTCAGGTGTGATGATTGCCTGTTTCAGGTTGCCACAGGATACGTAAATGTAGCACCCTGAACGCTTGCTACCAATATGCACCCAAACACTCTTCTAGCACTAATGAGATAAAATTGGATCCCTAGAACATTCTGTACCCAAAGACCTCCGATTCAATAGCACATCGAGTAACAAGGTTCAAAAGTATCCCCAAAATGAGTTCTAGAAACTATAACTCAGAACGTTTCCACCAAAGGCCCAGGAAAACCTTACTTCTAAATGTGCAGAATAATGATGTCTTAGTGGGGTTTGTACATGCCAGATGTGCTCTGGCATTTGTGTTTGCAGAAATATTCGTTGGTTTGTGTGACAATTATCTTAGCATAGAAACAAACCATTGAAATTTACTAACATTAAACTATGGGCATTTGATTATGTTTGTAGAGGTTGGGATTTGGGCATTTCATTATGTCGGCAGATTTCCTAGGTTGGGATTTGGGAAAGCAGACAGCAAGGACAGCTTTTGAGTGTTTTACAATGTCTGAGTTTCTGGCCAAAAAGACGTGCACAGCTGAGAAATAGCAGAGCCAGGATAAGGAGAATCACTTCCAAGATGCCATCTCTAGTCACTTGCTTGGCTGGGTGAATTGACGACTGGCTGACTAAACTATGAGACATCACCTGCATATGGCTTCTCTGTGTGGCTTGTGTCTGAGTTCTGGATGGGGGTGGCTTATGAAGAGAGTTCCCAGAAGACAAGCAGGAGCTACACAGAAACCATCACCTGCCCTGTGAGTCATCAGCCAAGAGTTACTATTCAACCAGATACACCAGGAGGAATGTGGGCCTCGTTTCCTAGAAGAGTGAGAGACCAGAATTCTCAATCTCTGTATAAAAGACACAATGCATGATGCTTGTAAGAGTGTCCCCTTTCCTTTCACCCTTGCTGCTACAATTGCTGTCAGGGTAATCATTAAGAGGAAGGTAATTTCTGACATTAGGACTGAAGGTGGAGTAAGGAGCTATGGAAGCCATCTCTACACAGGGAGTGAGGCCTCAGCAGGCCATGCAGCCACTGTGGAAAGTTCCCCTAGGGGTAAGAGTGGATAATAGAAAGAGACAAACTGTCCCTCAAGCCACACCTGTCCTGTAGGGGTTGGCCTCATGTTGTCCCTTATTAGTGATTTGGATTCAATATTTTCTGCATTCGTTGTTGGTAGTGTCAACCTTATCACTCTGAAGACACAAAAGCTACTGCAACAATATTCTTTTCATTACTCCACTTATAATTAGCTTTCTCTATTTCTCTCAGTGAGTTTATGAATAAAATATGTTCTACAAAGATAAGTGGATTTAGGAGCTTGAATTGAGAGAATTATTTGTCTTCAGTCTTGGTGTCTGGGTTCCTGGATTCTTTTCTCCTTTGTACTGCTCTATTGTTGCTGGCAGTGATGGTCAGTTTTGCTCATGCTGCTATAACACGCTGCCGTGTGCTGGATGACTTAAAAATAGACATTACCTTCTCATGGTTCTAGAGGTGGGAAACCCAAGATTAAGGCAGCAGAGTTGTCCAGTAGGGACAATGATTCACAGTGAGCTGTCTTTTTCTTCCGTGCCCTCATGATGTAGAGCACAGAGGTGTCATGTCTCTTTTCTAAGGGTATTAATTCCATCACGGGTTCCCATCTTCAAGATCAAATCAAATCCTATTTAGCTAGGATGTCAACACACCAGAGAGGACCACAGACATTCACTCCAGAATGATGATAATGCTGCCTGGGCTTTGGGGGTTTATGTTGCTGGTATGTTGAAATAGGGCATCATCATGTAGCCCAGGTTATCCTTAAACTTACTGTGGAGCCCAAGCTAGCCTCTCATTCATGACAATCTTCTAGAGAGAGAATTATAGGCATTCCACATAATACCTGGCTTGGCCCAGCTTTCAATCTTAGTAGAACTGGTTGGATTTGTGCTCTTTTTTTTTTTTTTAAATAGTGCAGAAAACTAAGAGCAATTCTCCTCATGCTCTTTGTTTTTTCATCTCATCTAGCCAGTAAAATACAACCTTGTTCATGGTCCCAAGAAATGGGAAGCTAATGCAAAATATTATGCACTTGTGACTATTGGGTATCTAAATAAATAAATAAATTCATAATTCTTATGAAACCAGCTCTGCCCTTTCCTATCTGTTGTATTGTATCTGTTACCTTACATGGTTCCCTATCTGAAAAGCAATGAGAAAAGGATCTATTTCATATAGTGCTTGTAAAGCGTAAGTGAAACTCTGCAAGTCAAACGCTTAACATATGATAAACATGCAGTAAATCAGTAAATGTTAACTGTTCTTAGTGATTATAATTCCAGTACCAGATGGAGTTGATTTCAACTTTCCCCTCTCTGCATAATCACAACTTTGAAGCTTCATTTCTGGCCGAAAACCGTGCCTCCTCCATTCTCACCCTCAGCCGATTTGCTTCTAAATACACAGGAAAAAAATTATTTCTGTGAGGGGTGGCCACACATCCCCAAAGCTCCAGAACTGCCTTGAGGCTTTACATATATGATGTAACTTCCTAAACACATGGCCATTTTCATTCTCATTTCCTTCTGATTCCCCTCCACAGACATATAATGCAAGTGTGGCACATGATTACAGAAGTCGACCCGGCATTGAGAGCCCACAGTGCTCCTGCCAGTTGCTATTAAATTCCCCTCAAATGGCCCCACATTTGCTAGAAACGCTTTCAGCAAGTCATGCCAGAAGAGTCTAGGGCACAGTCAGCACCGCTCCTACCTCCAGTCTCCTACTCAAAGTACAGCACACCTGAGCCTTCCCTCTGCAGGCCCTGTATAGGACAGGCAGATTCCCCTGGGCTATTTCAACTTTAACTTCCCCTCATTATAATGTCTCATTTACTACTTACAAGATGTGGCCTAACTGATATTTTAGCTTTTCAGGAATTTTGTGAAATAAAAGCATTTGAACAATTAAGTCATATAAACTTACTAAATACAAGAACAAATGACTCAAAACTCTTCACAGCCCAATTATGTTACATTTTTCCTGTAATATGTATCCGTGGGGTTTCTCATAGCTGTCGTATCTGCACAATAGCAACGACACATGATGGTATGCTATTTTGCATCCTTTCACTGCTTGGCAATTGGTGACATACCAGTAGCTTTGAATTGACTGGGTTGCTGTCATTAAGAGCTTGATTTATTCTTTTATTTGGGTAATCTAGACATGAGAAAGTAATGGATGGTATGCTAATAATGTAAGCTCAACTTAAGAGTGCCTGCTGCCAATAAAATATGAATAGCATACAAACACACATACACACACACACAAAAAAAAACAAAAATAGGAATGATTTTTTAGTATTTGGTGCAAGTAGTTGCCCATATTATTAGCATGTCAGTGAGAATGAGGCACACACTCATTGCTTCATTGCATTTCATCTTTACTCATTAATGTAAATAAAAATATCAATAACTGTTCATACAGGACCTACACTGATTCATTAGTCATACATATGGGTTGACTTCACTAGGACAAAGACCTCAGCAAAGTCAGCCACAATAGTCTATGAAAATCAATTGCTAATACATAATTACTTTTTAATTGAAAATAAATAGAAAATATATTGAAAAATGGATGTTTTCCTACAATATATTCTGATTATAGTTTTCCCTTCCACAGTTTCTCCCAGATCTTCCCCAGTGTTCACCCAAATATCCATATCCATCATATCTCTCTCTCTCTCTCTCTCTCTCTCTCTCTCTCTCTCTCTCTCTCT
>OU015750.1:98816228-98839074 GCA_907169655.1 Acomys percivali | reverse complement strand
GTGTGTGTGTGTGTGTGTGTGTGTGTGTGTGTGTGTGTGTGTGTGTGCATATACATACTTATTGGTAATATGTCTATGAAGAAAGAGTCCTGCCAGAAGACAATATTCCAGGGAGAAGTATGAGCAATTCAAGCACATAGAGAGAGTTTTATGACTAAATCCTCCTTTGAACAAACTGTGATAAAGAAGCCAGAGGTCAGACTATATGACCTCAGAGCTCCATGTCCTCAATGCAGACAGTGAAAAGATGTGCATTTTCAACCTAACCTTGACCAACATAGAAAGCATCAGGTGAATGTGGCTGCCCATCATAGGGCAAATAAGAAACAATTACCACACTTACAGTCCTCAGACCTCATAGAGTCATGCTCTAGCACAGATCCATTTTTCACAGTATCAGAAATTTTACTTGTCCTTCACTGACCTTGACCATCACTGTGGATATAATAAAATTTCCCCCTCTGAGCTCCTAACAGTCTCTTCTGTAGCCCAGGTCACTGCCTGTCTTACAAATAATTTTCTGTCAAAACTCAGGTGCCAATATGTCTTGAAAGAAAGTGCTTCCCTTTTGCTTCATTTTGTTAAACTGTTGTTGTTATTAGTTTAGTATAAAGAAAAGAAAGAGGGTGGGGAGATGGCTCATCACTTAAGAGCACCTGAGCTGACAGACAATCTGGGTTTGATTTCCATCACCCACAGGGAACTCTCATGGTACCTACCTCCAGGAATTCATATGTAGCACAAACATACACACATGCAGGCAAAATGCTCAAATGAATAAAGTAAATAAATAAAAAAATGTTTTAAAGGGAGAGTGTTTGACTTATCTGCCTTAGCTTGTGTGTGTGCCATTAATGTCTTTATTACAGTAACACATTGGCTGGAGTTATACTCTCTGAGGCTAGGGCCTCTGATTAGGCTCAACTGTGTGTTTCATTTTGTTTTGTATCTTTTTTAAAAAAACAGATTTTTTTTTATTTTAGTCATGAGTGTGGGGGGGGGGAGGTGAGTGCCTATGAGTAAAATTGCCTGCAGAGACCAGAAAAGCCTTTGCATCTCCATACAGCTGGAATTACAGGTGACTGTGATCCAATGTGGGTTTGGAAACCCAACTAAGGGTTGCAAGAGTCATGAGTATCCTTGACCAGTGCGCCATCCTCCCAGAGCCAGTGTCTATTTGGAAGAATAGTTAAATTGTACATTTTCCTTATTGAAGAATGATGTATTTTCTTCCTGCCATTGTATTTTTCTGATGGTGGCTCATCTTGAGAGCTGAATTTTTCTTTTTGTCCCAAATGATTTTTGGTCCAATATTTTGACCAGATGTATCTAGATGCTGAAAATTTTCTAACCAATTTGGGCTCAATGAATTTGTATTGTTAAATACATATAATGCTTTAGAGATTAAGTGTGAAATACTGTAGTTTGAATCTGAACTGTTCTCCATAGGCTCATGTTCTCAATGTCACTCCTTGTGACATGGCTTCAAAAGCCTTAGTGTCTTTGATAAGTGGGACCTGGATGAAAGAAATAGGTCCCTCCCAGTGGGTCCTTGAAGTGTGTGTTCTTGCTCACAGTCACCAACATACAAAAAGCTCTGCCACATACTCCTGTTACTATGAATGAAAATACCTCAGATGTCAAATGTACTATGGAGAACTTGGTCTCCTGAAATCATGAGCCAAAATAAACTTGTCTTTTTTTTTTTAATTATTCCTATTAGCTATTTGGTTACAGTGGTACAATGTAACTAAGAAAGGGAACAAGTGAAAACCAAGTTCTATAAACTCTCCTAAATGTTAGGAAGTGTTTGTCCCATGTCTAGAATTCATAAAGAGTGGTGTCATCGTTTGAGGTATAATGGGCTTAAGCAGCCCTACCTCTATAGCCCTAAAATTTGTGATCTACACAGTCTCTCCAGCTGGCTCCATTTGGTGCCTACAGCATTCCCTGAAAGATGTTCCTTATTTATTCCTGGCACTTATAAGTCCTGAGACTTATAAAAACTTTGGGGTTTACCTCCAGACTTTGCATATGCTATCAGGTAGGTTAGCAGGAAATCCAACTTTCTACATATTGCCCTGTGTCAGAGCTTTCACATGAAACCTTGGTTAAGAGGCCCCAAAATTCTATAACTATTCCTTGTGCATCCCCACAGGAGAAGTACCATGTAGAATGACACAACATCCACATGTAGCTTGACCCATTTCTTTTTTTTTTTTTTTTTTTTTTTTTAACATTCATAGTGATTTGGCTATTTGTATTTGGCAAACTTGAAGTAAACATCTTTCCTATCTTTTTTTTTTTTTTGCCTTTTTTTTTAAATTTATTTATTAATTTATTCATATTACATCTCAATTGTTAGCCCATCCCTTGTATCCTCCCCTTCCTTCCTCCCTCCCGTTTCCCCCTCTACTCCCTTCCCCTATGTCTGTGACTGAGGGGGACCACCTCCCCCTGTATATGCTTGACCCATTTCAACTGTGGCTGTAGCACCCACTGAGTGCCTCTGTGGCTGAACTTGAAGATTACTTTTCTGGGTGATGCTGTTGAAAAGAGACAAACTTGCGTTTTTGCGTAATTAGTTTCCCACGTGTGGGGTCTTACACTCCACGCTCCTTTCTTATTGTCTCAATACAAAGTGCTCAGTTCTTCTTATAGAGTTCTACTCCTTTAACAAATGTCTACATTTTTCTCCAGGACTCATTTAGTAATTTTAAATGTCTTCATGATACATTCTTGGCCAAACTGTGTGTTTCTCATGTCTTTGTAACTCAGCTTTTGTTCTGGGTTTTTATTATAAACTTAGGAAAACCAGTAATAATCATGTATATAGCCTAGTTGCTATGCGCTCATGAATTCTCCTCTACCAAATAAATTAAGTGATTACTTTTTAATTCAGTTTCTCTGAAAACTTGAAGACACAGGCAAATGCAGGCAGATTCTTTGACAAAAATAAATATAAATGGCCTTCAGGTCAATTCCCAATAGAGTTCTTGTACCCTCTTGAAACCTCATGAGCACATTTTCCTGTCTACACTTCTGTTTGCATTCTGGCCTTCTGACCTCCCATCTAATTATTCCATTACATCCCACTTACAACACTGTACTTCTCTACCTTCACTCCCTCAACATTTCCAACTGTCTCTCACAAACCAGCTAGGGAGTATATAATTATACATTATATACAAGTATAAAGCTGGCAATGAATATATAAAAGATATAAAAGAAAGGGAGAGGAAGTTACACTAAGAAGAATTTAGAAAGAGGCCCTTATTTCATGAAACTTATGTTGTGGTGGTAAAAGAGGTAGTTACAGATAAAGAACATAGACATGTGACAATGACGAATAGTAAAAATAAAAGGTAAATCAGGGCCAGGAGAATGACAGGAAATCTTACCTCAGAAAGATGCATTTTAAGAAAAGCCCTATTTCGGGAAGAAAGCAGCTCAGGCAAGAATAGCAGCATGTAAAAAGCCTTGTTGCTTGATACTAACAGACAAGCAGTGAGATGGGCTTGTGGGTAAAATAGAGTGATCATGAAACAGAGTAGTTACAGATGAAAAGAGATGCAGTGAGGAGACTGACCAGGCTAACTTGGTGGCCGATGTGAAGGGTCCAGTTTCTCTTCCAAATGAAGTAAGGACATAGTGGCATAGAAGAGAGCAGTGACCAGTGGTGACACTTCCCATAAAGCCCACCTGTGGTGGGGAACAGAGTGCGAAGGGACAGAGAGCTGAAGAGGTAATTTAGAGGTGATTAAGAGCAATCAGGATTACGGGCTGAAGGAATGGCTCAGAGGTTAATGCATGCTGCTCTTCTGGAGGACCTGGTTTCAGTTTCTAGCACTCACATCTTGCTCCTAACCACCTGAAACTCCAGCTGTGGAGATACGATGCCATCTTCTAGCCTCTGCCGGGATTGCTCTCATATGCACAAACATGCATGTACACATACTTTAAAAATAGAAATCTGTTTAAAATTGTACTAAGCCAGTGTAGTGGTGCAGCCTTTAATCCCAGCACTTTGGAAGTAGAGGTAGGCAGAAAACTCTATGAGTTCAAGGGCAGCCTCGTCTACAGAGCGAATCCTGAACTGCCACAAGGAACTCCTGTCTTGAAAAACAAAAACAAAAACAAACAAAGAGGCAAAACAAGAACAAAAACTGTACTAATCCTAAGAGAACTGATAGTGAGTTGGAACACATAGATGGAGCAGTGAACAGAAGAGGCAGACTATATGCCAGTCATTCTGTAAATACCAGTTGGGTGAGGCTATTACATTGATTGCACAAGAAGACAATAAAATTGAAAGGAAAATAGCGAGTAGATAAGTAAATGGATTTGAAGCTTATCAATAGTCTTGCATCATGATGAATAGCTGCTGGGCAAAAGTCTCAGGTGAGCAGCAGGCAGTGTCTGAGCTTCTAAATTCAGTGGGGTGGGCACATGCTCGGTCATCTACCTCACTGAATTAGGAAGTTTGTGTTGGCTGCAGCCTACAGCAGAGACACAGACAGAAAGGCAGGGAACGGCACACTATGAAAGTCTTCCAACTGTTATAGTAGAATTTATATTGTCACTGCCCTCTGACCTTCGTTCTTTTGATCATTGTCCTAGCCCATGTGACGTTATTTCTCTAAGTACAAGCTACAGTTTGGATATGAAACACTCATCCCCAAATCTCAGGTGGTCAGGTCTTGGCCCCTAGCCCATATTCCTATTAGTAGAGACTTTAGAAGCTGAACCTCACTGGGTGGACTTAGGGCATTAAACCCTCTCTGTTTCTTAAGTTGATTTTCTTAATTATTTGTGTCAGTAATTGAAAGCTTACAACTTATAGAGGTATTCTCACATGGGGCTTAGAGTTCTCAGAGAAAATACAGGATAGAGAAAAAACACAGAACTTTATTTTATTGCCTGAAAAGAAAAGTCCACTCTGAGCCCCTAGGGAGTCTGGCACACAGTTTGTCATTTCTTTCTTTTCATAGAAGTGAAAGTTTTGTTCTTTGTGAAGTAGATTTCTTTATGTCTCTTTCTCTCACCAAAAAAACAAATA
Source organism: Acomys percivali (assembly GCA_907169655.1). NCBI lineage: Eukaryota > Metazoa > Chordata > Mammalia > Rodentia > Muridae > Acomys > Acomys percivali. Next base: position 98,834,015 of record OU015750.1, on the reverse strand, counting down.
AATAAAAATTTCGGAAATAAAGTTTTGTCATTCCTTCTGCAAAAACCCCTCTTGTGTAAGGCAAATGAGCACCCTCAGGCAGCTCTGGATGATCACACTCCCTGTCGCTGTGATGGAGCCTTTTTTCCATTGAGCAGTCACTGTGGCTTCCACTCCAATCCAGTCCACTGAGGCCCCTAAACTGGCCCGTCACTATTCAGCTGGCCAAGATGTTGAAGCAGGGTATCATGCAGCCAGCTAACCTCTGTCTCACTCCATAGCCAAGGATGGAGAATAGCCTTCAACTTCTGAACCTTCTGCCCCTACTTTCCAAGCACTCAGACTATAGACTGTATCACCACAACTTATCTAAAAATTCTTGGTTTTTTTTATAAATTTGGTTAATAGATAAATGAATATTTTAAAGTATTATAAAACTGGACTTCTCTTATGTGAACAAAAGTCTTAGTTTCACCAAGAAGTCTCAACACAGAGACCCAGAGAAAGATCAGGTGTGTCATCTAAAGCTTAATTCTTTCCTCTGTTTTTCTCAAAAGATGATGCAATTCAGGGCTAGTCTAAGGGTTGGCTGTCAGTGCTGTCCTATCTTAATCATATCCATGCACTAAACTTGAGAAATAAGACTGTCAGGAGAAGGAGAAAGAAGATTCCTATCTGGGCACAGAGCAATTTAATACTATTAATTCAACTATACTAAGAAATATTGATTAAATGCTGATTGCATAGTAAAGAATGGGCTCTGCTGTGTATACACAGTGAGTATGATGAGGTTTTGCCAGCACTGGAGTGACACAAAGCTCAACACACCAAGTTGACCATGTGGTGTACATAAAATAAAGGAAGAGCAGGGGAAAGAGAAGATTCTGTTGTACTAAATGCAAATGGCATAGAAGCCATGGGAATCGCTATGTGGCCAAACAGATGCATGTGGTAGATCCGCAGATGAACAAAGAGTTCAGCAATGAGAAAGATTCAGGGAAGTATTTAGGCATGAACACTACAGAGCCTGAATGGGTCATCCTAGAGGAGAAAAAAAAAAAAACAGAGACTGTGTCACAAAGGTCCTCATAAGCCTGGTAAATTTTAGTTTTAATCTAGAAGGCAGAGGGAGAAAAAAGATTTAAGAAAGAAAATACATTATGAATATTTTGACTTGGCAAAGATAAGAGACAGTACAGCCATCATCCATGACAGGCAGCTTCAAGGTTCAAGACCAAGATTGGAACAGAAGAGGTTGAAATCCACGGATTGGAATAAAAGTTAAGGCATGAAAATGTGCATGATTTGAAAATTAAAGGTACTATGTATGTATATATGTATGTACGTACATATGTATATGGGAAAAAACAAGTGAGTCTTCCTGCCCTGTATGTCTTGGGTAGCAAAATAATAGGTGATTCCATTTGCCAATCTATTATGTGTCTCGCTGTTGATATAAGAAGGTGACCATTAGGAATGTGGTACTTGTGGAATGAAAACACAGGTTCAGGTGTCCAAAGTCTGTCACATACAGAAATCTTGTCCAGAGGCCCAGGTAATCTACAGTTAAAACTTTGAGAGTGGTTGCTGTCATTTATGGAGAAAACACAAAATGAAAAAAAAAAAATTCAGCTCCTGAGAAAAGAACTAGAAATTGAAATGGATGGACAGAGAGACCACGGTATCAGGAGGAAGGAAGCTATCTCAGGAGAAGGGTGTGCTGGAAGCCAAAAGTCATAGTCTGCAGGAAGAACGGGTCATCAATCATACTAAGTCTCACAGAGCTGATGAAAAATCTGCCTGTTTGTCAATTGGAAGGTGCAAACATTCATTTCTATGGACTCTGAGAAAATGAAGCCAGGGTTCTTTTTAATATCCTTAGTGGTAGAGGAGAGAGACTTAGGGCGTCGGCTGAAGCAATACGAGGGCCTGAAGAGGGCTTCACTCCTGTGAGAAGAATCTTAACATGTCACAAGGTGTTGAAACATCAGAGAAGAGGGGCATTTTAAAATACAGAAAAGGGATAAATATAGAGGAGACGAATGAGGATGAACGTGCGAGCTCCAGATCTGCTGTAAATAGATGCTGCTTCCCGTCAGGCTAGAGAAGTGAAGACTTGAGTGTGAAGTTTATCCCACATCAGCTACAGTTGTCTTTGGGATGTAGACAGCACCTCCACCAGCCAAAAGGGAAAGGACACTAGAAACTTGGACAATGTAGTTAAGATCTTGATACAAATAAAATTACTAACAGCATGCTAGGTAGAGACAGATAAGGATCTTCCTGAATTTGGGAAGCGGTGTCTCAAAGTCGAGAAACTCTTAAATCTGGTACCAAAATTTCTCTATTACTTTCTCTCATTTTGAATAATTTGCATATAGAATCAGGAAATTGATTCTAAGACTTACATGGTAGTTTCTCAATAGAGAAACTACACTTTATTGTATTTTATATGTATGTCTCAGTATTTATATGCGTGTCTAAGGATGTCTAAGTATTTATATTTATGGCTAAGGATGTCTAAGTATTTATATGCATGTATGTCTAAGAATGTCTATTTATATGTATGTCTATGGATATAGGTGTTTATATGTATAGGTGTATATATGTCCAAGGATGTGACAGCTGGTTGCAACCTAGAATGTGCAGCTCAAACTATGCATAGAAGTAGGCACTCAGTGGAATACTTATAAGCATATATAAGGACAAATTCTCAAACTCTCAAAATAGAGAGGAGGAGGGGAATGAGGGATGAGTAAGAAAAAGAGATGGTAACAAAATATTGTAACGGGGCCCAGTTGGAAAGTCATTCTTCCAATTTTGCCGCCTTTAATTTACCTATCCTTAGAAAGGAGTTAACATCGCTCTCTTCGTTTGGAAGGAAATAACCACCTTCACGTGCTGCTGGCACTAGTATAGAAGGTTTCATTAAGAGCCCTCTTGGCTAGATCTGGGTAGGGGTTTAAAGTTTACCGCCTGTATTGTCCTTGGCTGGTACCTTAGTTTGAGCGGGACCCCTTGGCCCAAATCTGCCTATCATAATGTTCTACTTGTAGGTTTCTAGGACCCACTGGATCCTTCTACTTTGCTATTCTCACATGGTTCTCTCATCTAGAGTCCCAATAGGATGTCCTCCCCTCTGTCCCAGTTTCCTGGTAAGTGAAGGCTTTCATGGGACATGCCCCTTGGGCTAGTATGCAGTCAGAACAGTCTCCACACTTGAGTGGAGAGTGGGATATGACTTTCTCACGTACTCTGGTGCCTCACATTTGACTATGTCCCCTGGAGGGGGAGACCTGGTGGCACTCAGAGGAATGACAGCAGGTCACCAAGAAGAGACTTGATACCCTATGAGCATATACAGGGGGAGGTAATCCCTCTGAGGAACAGTCATAGGGGAGGGGAATAAGGGGAAAATGGGAGGGAGGGAAGAATGGGAGGATACAAGGGATGGGATAACCATTGAGATGTAACAAGAATAAATTAATAAAATTTAAAAAAAAAAGAGCCCTCTTGGATCACTTAAACAATTATGTCCATCAAGGGAGGATATGATGGAAAGAAGTTATATTCAGAGAGCACACAGTGTTGTTAGTGTTATGCTTTAGGAATCAGAGAGATGTGATAGCATCCTTTAGCATGCCTGTTCCTTTAAGAAAATCAAAGGAGAGAAAACATTTTGGACTACCGTCTCCAGAAGTTAAAAGGCATTTAAGGACAAAGAGACTTGATTTCAAGCAAAAGATTACAGGAATCAACTAACTCCTGATTTTGGCTTTGGTTTTGTAGTATTCACTAAACTGATTAGCACAGTTGTGGTGGCACACGTATTTAATCCCATCACTCAGGAAGTAGGGGCAGGCAGGTCTCTGTGAATTTGAGGTCAGCCTTATCTACAGTCCAGAGCTACACAGTGAGACCCTGTCACAAACAAACAAACACAAAACTGATTAACTAATTAAGCCAAAGAGAAATGTCATAGCTCCCAGAATACAGTGTTTCAATATAACCAGTATCCTTCAGCATCTGGAGGGGTGGCCTGTGGGTCAGTCCAGGTGCTATTTGCCTCTGAGTGAGGATGAACACACCTACCTACGCATAAGGCCAGAAGCTGAGGCACTATTTCAGCTTCCCAGTTTCACTGGGGAAGGTAAAAAAATGAATTTCCACTGTTGTTACAGTGTAGCCCCTTTAATGAGATGGTGATAGACCAAAGTAACTCCAATTTGTTTAAAACTTCCATTTCTGGATTTGGGTGAACTACTCCTGAACCCCAGATCTAGAAAAACCCATAGAAGACACAATTGGTACAGAAATATAGAATATCCAAACAGCTGGAAGACAGAAAAGTACTAAAAGTCAAGACACTCCCCCAGATCTCCCAAGAGTTATTTCTAAGAAGTTAATCATCTGTGGTTTGATACCAGTCTTGTACACTGGACGAATACCAATTAGGTCAAAGAACAATCAATAAGATATTTGCCAAGCTAAAAACCCACTTACAATCTATAAAAGCTCTTTCCTACTTGTAGTCAGGACTTACACCTGATCTGTTGCATCAATGATAGTGCAGGCCCAGTTTAAGCTGCAAATTAAAAGACCCTTGTGTGTTTGAGCCCATATCAGTTCCTACTGTTTATTGGGGTTTCATTTAAGCCCAGCACAACAATGGTTGGTATCAGACAGCAGTGGAAAGACTCAGGAGCTCCACAAGCCCATGATGATACCAAAGTGTTACAGCTCCTTATTTGAGCTGTTGTGCTAAGCACGGCAGAGGTAGCAGGGAGATGAAACCTCCAGTAGGCAGGTCCAGTGAGACACAGGCTTAGTGGTGCTTCATGGGGTTCAGCACCAAGCCAGGGGCAATGGAGCAGGCTCGAGCAGCAGCAAAGGCAGTTCTGCCACTGCTGCCTGACCATCAGGCGTCCAGCAGCACTTTTCCCCAGAATAAAGGGAATCTCAGAAGGTCATGGTGAAGGAATGGTGAGCAGGCAAGGTAAAGAAAGGCCGGCCAGCCTTTATTTATAAACCGTGGGCAGTGGGAAGGTGTTTTGAGGGTGAATGTGTGTGGTAGGACTAAGGGTGCCAAGATACTTAATCTACATACAGTGGTACAGTATCTCATTGACATACAACAACACGGGGCCCTACCACAAGGAGAAAACAGTACTTGATTATCCTATGGATGAGGGGATAACTTCTAGGTATGATTAGAGGTCATTTGCTGGAGGCTAGGATCGATTCAGCATAGGGTGGGTATACTTCCATGAATTTTCTGTGCTTGTTGAACAGGGCTATGTGATATCCCTTATTGGATGAGATGGAGTGGGAACCCTCCTGAGAAAGGGGAGTCCACCAATATAGACCGATCAAAATGGCTACCTAGAGAAGTCAGACTTCAATCTTACCCAGCAGATCCACAAACCAGTACTGGTCAATAAATAGCTGCTGTTGTGGGAAGGGGAGTGTGAGGGTGAGACTGGGAGGAGAGGAGAGGAGGGATTTGTGATCAGGCTGTAAAGTGAATGAATGAATGAATGAATAAATAAATAAATAAATAAATAAATAAATGGTAAAAAAGAGAAGGAGTTGCTGTCATTTCTGCTTTCTCTAGAAAGATCTTCAATGGGCGTGGTGGCGCACGCCTTTAATCCCAGCACTTGGGAGGCAGAGGCAGGCGGATCGCAGTGAGTTCGAGGCCAGCCTGGACTACAAAGTGAGTCCAGGACAGCCAAGGCTACACAGAGAAACCCTGTCTCGAAAAACCAAAAAAAAAAAAAAAAAAGAAAAAAGAAAAGAAAAGAAAAGAAAAGAAATTCTAGCTTTCGGGTGTATATGTAGGCAGAGCACTGTATACATAATAATAAATAATTCTTTAAAAAAAAAAGGGTGGGAGAGATGGCTCAGTGGTTAAGAAAGATCTTCAAACAGAAGAAAGAAAGAAGACTAATGTGATGGTGCACATTTCTAACAACTATGTTTCTTTTATATGCATAAGAATAAAATTACTTCCTTAGTTTCTTGGCTTTGTTTGTTTCTTTTGTTGTTGGTTGGCAATAAAAACATTAACCATTAACCACAATATTAGACAAATTATTTTCAGAGCTTTAGTTTCCCCAGTAGTCCAAGATGATTTAACTAAATTGCAGATGGAAGTGTAAATTTTCTACTAAAATTAGATGATCATAGTTACTTGAGTTTCATAAACAAAATAATTCTGAGGCTACCAGAGGGCATGGTTAAAAAAATGCTCTTAGGGCCAGCCAAATGACTTGCCACCATGCCTGACAGGGTGAGTTTGATCTCTGGAACTCCCATGGGTAGAAAGGGAGAATTAATTTGTGGTGGTTTGAATAGGTATGGCCCCCAAAGATTCATGTGTTTGAATGTTTGGCCATAAGGGAGTGGCACTATTAGGAGTAGGTGTAGTCTTACTGGAGTAGGTGTGGTCTTATTGGAGTAGGTGTGGTCTTGTTGGAGGAATTGTGTTACTATGGAGGGAAGCTTTGAGGTCTCATAAATTCATGCTTCCTCCAGTATGGCTCACACTCTCCTTCTGCTGCCTGTGAATCAAGATGTAGAACTCTCAGCTCCTTCTCCACCACCATGTCTGCCTGCACACCACCGAATTTCCCTCCATGACAATAATGAACCTCTGAACCTGTAAATCAGCCCCAATTAAATGTTGTCCTTCATAAGAGTTGCTTTGGTCATTGTGTTGCTTCATAACAATGTAAACTCTAATTAAAGCATAAATCCTAAAAGCTGCGCATGTCCACACCCCAAACCATACAATGTAACTAAATATTTTAAAAAAGAAAAGTATGCTCTGACTGATAAGCAATGTCCAAAGACAGGAGGGTGGACAAGCTGTAATTTGCCAAATAGAGCTAAAGATCCCTTCACATACTATAATTCTCTAAGTCTACATTATAGTCTGTAGCATGTCTTCTACAATTAGGCAACTAGTTTGTAAATGGAGAATTTTCCATAAAGAACTGAGAATGTAATTGGCCATTGCTGTTGAAAAATAATAGTGGAGAAAATGGTCTTGCATCATTGACATTAGACATGTCTTTCATGGGTGAGATATTTCTTCCTCAGTTTATATAAAATCACTTCTAGAAATTACCTAAGATGCCATTGGATAAAGTCAGTAAAGCTGGACATTTTTATTGTAGTTTTCAGTTTCCAAAATATTTTCCAATTTAATTTTTCTCATGGGTTGTTGACATTTCACAATACCCTGCTTGGTGAACAACCTTACTCTTACTGACAGCAAAAATCTTGGTATGTGCTGAAGGTGGATGCATTGAGTGCCCTAGACTCCCTGAACACAGTGTTTAACACCAATTCCAGATTGTTTTATAGTCCGTTGACGCCAATCCTTTACAGAAAGTAGGTTTTGACAGAAAGAAGAAAAATGCACAAGAACAGAAGGGAGGAGGAGGCAAAAAACGGGAGCTTCTCATAGAGGCAATCAAACATTTTTATAAGTAAAAAAATAACAAAATCCCTAAGGCATACTTAACTGATTCATATCTGTGTATTTCAACACTTTACTTTGATTTTAATAATCATATAATCAGCTTTGCTTCCTCCAACAGAAATCGTTCATATATGCATGATTTTCCAACCCTATACAAATCTCCCTTTTCACTGATTTTTTTCCCCTATATACCATTATAAGACATATTCTAGGGCTGCCATAACATGATACCACGTGCAGAGTGGCTTAAAAACAGAAAAGTATTTTTATATACCTGGAGGCCAGAAATCAAGAGACCATCAGGACTGATTCCATTGAGATCTGTCTTCTAAGCTTATACCCCCAGGTCCTCACTGGTGCCTTCATTTGGACTGTTCTCGATGGGTGTGTGGAGAGAAAGATTTGTTTGCTGCTTTCCTTTTTCATGAGGATAGCCAATCCCTTTGGGCCTAAATGATGTCATTTATACTAAAGACTATATCCTCACTGTGGAAGTTAGTATTTTAATGTGGATTTGGAGGGATCACAATTTTGTATGTAGCACACTAAACAATTCTACCCAGTTGTTCAAGTCAAACTGTAAGAGGTAACCTTGATATTTTCATTTCCTACCATTCTGCATTTAGCCCATATAATCTTGAAAATACGATCATATGCCTGGGATTTCCCTTTGTTTCCCTAACTACGGCCAAAGGCCCAGCTATCTGCTCTAAGTGTTCCTTTGGCACAGCAAATAAGACAAATCTTCTATATACACTATCAATGACTTCCCCAATCACTTTGAAGTCCATCCTAACTCCTTCCTAGACTCAAGAAGGTTATAAGACTCAAAAAGAGTAAGGCTAGCTGCTCCCTTATAAGTAATGCCCTCCTTGTCCACGAGGTTCCCTACCACCTAGTTCCCTTCCTGGTCTTTAAACATGCACAGTCACATTTCAGGGCCATCTGAGCAGTCTCCAGGACTCTAAGTTAATTAAACATTCTGATAAACAATAAATCCATCTTAGAAAAATAAGGCCATTTATCCACGAGATATATTTATACTAAACACTAATTTGTTGTTTATTTGAAATTCAAATTTAATTGGGAGCCCAGCAGTGTCATTTGCTAAATCTGGCAATGCTACTATATGTACTTCTTAATATGCACATACTACAGATGAAAAGGACCAAGTGGGTGCATGGACTCAGTATAAGGATTTTTGCCAGTTTAAAAATTGCAAATCACCATAATATGGTAACTTGCCTTTTAGAAACCATAGAAGTACAGCACTGGAGAACACAGGCCAATCCAAGTGAGTAACGGACATGAAGTCACTTAGTTAGTACTTTCTGGACACAAAAGAACAGCAAAGAGAACAAGCCAAACCTCTAATTTTTTAATTATTTGTTTGCTTGTTTATTATTTGGTTTTTGGATGGACAGGGTTTCTCTCTGTAGCCTTGGCTTTTCTGAGATTCTATGTAGACCAAGCTGGCTTTGAACTCAGAGACCCACCTGCTTCTGCCTCCCCAGTGCTGGGATTAAAGGTGTGTGCTACCACTGCCTAGCAAGCTAAACCTCTTTCATCTGAGTTTTCAATAGCACCTTCACTTGTATTTTGCAGAAGAGAGGGGGAAACTCTGCCACAGCATGCTTTGAGTCTGGATTCATTGCAGGTTCTTGGCATAGGGACACCGTAGAGCACAGGTTATGTCACAAGATAGGTGAAGGGTGGGTGTTTAGTTTCATCTGGTTGGTCTTAAATTAATTGAGGTAAAACTTAGAAAAGCAGCTGTCCATAATGATTCAAGTCCTAGCCTTTGTGACTTCTCATCCTGCAGGATGGTTGATAGAGACAGTATGGGGACTTCCAGAAGCCTGACTGACAATAGGCTGCTTTCTGGGCGTGGCTTCTTGGAAATGTTACTGGGGGTAATAGGTCAGGGCTCTATTTTTCTTTATAAAATGAGCCTCTCAGGCCTGAAGATAGACTAGGCAAACTAGTGGGCCCTAGACACATATTAGAACTGAATTTCAGTAAAATGAAAAGCCATCGTATCCATCACATTAACCACATCCTTGGCAAAGGAACCACGAATGGATAGCGGCTACCAAATTGGGTAATGCAGAAGGGGAAGATTCTTCACAGCACCTGAGAGATGCTAAAATGTCTTTAAACTTTGCTCATTAGACAACAAAACACCTCTAGAAAATGCTGCACCATTACCTCCCCACTGAAAAATCTCCACCTTCTCATGTTCCCTCAGAGTCCCATTTGTTCTGTGTTTCCAGGATGCCACATCTCTTCTTCTCTGCCTTAATTAGCAGGCTGTGCTTCTGTCCTGCTATACACATTTCTAGTTTGCTGGGTTGATGGTCTCCTTTTCTCAGAAGCAGTTTTTTAAAAGCTGCTCTAGTGAACACTTATCGAATCATCTTACCCTGCTTTCCTAGAATTCCTTTACTCCTGCTGCCCAACATTAGCCAGAAGCCAACATACTCATACAGTGTGCTGGCACTCCCAAGCCCCATGATTTCACTGATGGGGATCAGTGCCTCAGATGGGAATTAGGTAAGAAATTATTTAGTCTCAAAGAACAGGAAATCTTTTACTTCCTAGGACATGGGTCTGCAACTTTGTAATGGGACATGGCAGCCACTGTGTACAAGGCCAGGCAGCTAATGCAAAGGTAGTGCGAGGGTAAAAGGAGACACAGATAAGACATGGGCTCGGACTCAGGTTTCTTGAATTCTACAGTCTTGATTCTCATTTCCAAACCCTGGACATCCCATTGCCCCCCCAAGCTTAATGGTATAACCCATTGTCCTCGCAATATATTTTCTTTGGGGCTTGGAGTAATTTAAATTAGTTTCCTGTGGTTTGCAAGCAAATGAAACCTAACTAGTATGCACTGGCAAGGAAAATGTTGAAGGCATCTATTTAGGCCCTTTGCTTTCTTAAAGTGTCATATATGACCACCAAGCTCACATTTTTGAGACAGTACAAGATTTGTACCTAAGGGCTCATCTCTTGAGAGGAAATAAAGGAACCCAGAACACTATGTGGAAAGTAGGTTATAATGGGTTTAGCATAAGATGCTATGATTAATAATACTCATCTTCCAAGTCCCCCAGTAAAAAAATTAAAGGCAAAAGAACATTTCAGTAACATTTTCTAGATCATTAAAGTCCATAATCATTTAAAAAAACCTTTCTTACTTTTTAAATCTCTTTATTGTTTACTTACTCCACAAATATTTATTAAATATCTTTCTACTGGGTGGGTATCAGAAAAGACATTGGGTTTTTTTTTTAATTATTGCATTCAAATTGCTTCTGAGTTTTGTGCTACCACAACATGAACAGATGTCAAACACCTTCCTGGATTCAATGAAAGATATGTTGGAAAGGAAATCCTAAACTGTTGCTGAGTATCCTATACAGTGTGGACCTCAGAGCACTGAAAGTGGCACCCTGTAGTAAGGAATGTGTTGAGGTTATTTTTATAAAATTATGTTTGTTTTTGTTAGTTTCTCTCTTAACCCAGCTATTACACAAATAATTGACTCTTTTATATTTGTTTATAAAGCTTTACAACATAATCTTGAGCAGTTTAAGCCTGTTCTTAACCCTCTATTTTATCCTGACACCATCTTTGCCAAAATCCTCAAGTTACTTGTTTTTTAGTTCTTTATTTGCTCCAGTTAAATCCTCTTATTTCTCCTGTAGCTCTGCTGTGGTTGAATTCCCTGCTTCCTTCTCTAATTCCTCCTCCCTTGGCTGGTAGAAAGTCCAACCATATTCTCTCCCATGCTCGGCAACTGGCTGTAAGTTACTTTATTGGCACACAAGGGAACAAATGGGGAGCAGTGTTTACAAAACACTGAGACAGGAGATCCTCAGAACAAGGATTGCAACCAGATATTAGGGTACAGAAATCAGCATTTGAATCACACAATAACCTTATGCCTACAGGAATGCCTCCTTTCTTCCCAGAACCATATGCCATGGCTTGTCTCCTTCGTAAGGGAAGTCACTTGTCCCCTTTTCGCCACCTCTAGCTAATAGGTCAATTTCCTGTATACAAGTTTTATGTGCAATTTATTTACATGTTGAGTAAAAGATAATCTGGTAAAAAATAACCTCTTCTCTTTCCCTAGGAGAACTATGGTGTCAGTGTTCCAGCTGCTATATAAGCTGAAGAGCCAGGCTTTAGAGTTTGTTATGCTACAGCCCCTGTATTCATAGGTGCAAGTACCTAGTTCACACTGCACATACCCGTATGGAGCTGAACGTGAGGGACTAGTGCTATAAAATTACTGCTGTGAAGAGCAAAGGTGTTATTTTCTTATTTGTTGTCTGGTATTTTCATAAGTAGAGTAATACCTCTGGTTTTCAGTTTGTAACTTAACAAAAAATAATGAAGTATTTTTAACTGAATCAAAAGAGAATTTGAAAAAAAGAAAGAATGATGGACAGATGATAGATAGGTAGATACATGATAGATGATAGTTGATGGTAAATAGACAGACAAATAAAGAGATGGTAGGTAGATGATAGAAAGATGATAGATAAACAGATGATAGATAGATAGATAGATAGATAGATAGATAGATAGATGATAAATATCTGAAGATGCTTGACAAGTAGATAAAAATGCATTTGCATCCTATACATCAATAAAATATCTTGTTTTGAGTATTATGTTTTCAATAAGGTATGTTTCTAACAACAAATCCTACTAAACGAGACTAGTGTGCATAAGTGTCAGGGTTTTTGGAACTTAATTTTGCATATTAAGCTATAAAATTGCTCGGTCAGCAAAGATGATTAAGTTGACCCTTATAGATTCAGATCCTCTTTAGAGCATATGATCCCACTTGCCAACTTGATACGAGTCTCCTGAAAAACAGGTCTCTGTGCATACCTCTGCAGAACTGCCTGGATAAGGTTCATTGAGGTGGGAAGCTTTGCTCACTGTGGGTAGCATCACTCATGGGCTGGGATGCTGGACCTTATAAAAAGGAGAAGGTGAGCTTAACACGGGCATTTACTATTCTCTGCTTTTGTTATGGTAGATGAAATCTACCCAGGTCCTTCAAGATCCTTCCATTGTGACTTCCCCAATCATGATGGTCAATGACTTTTAACACTGAGTAAAAATGAACCTTGTTTTGCCTTGAGTTGCTTTCATCAGAGCATTTTATCACTGCAATGGGAAAAAATAGCTAGGACAAAGGATACATTAGATTTTCATTGCTGTGACAAAATACCTCTGAAAAATTAATTTTAAAAAGGAAGGATTTATTTTGTCTCAAGTTTTAGAGCATAGTTTCCATGGTCACTTGGCTCCTTTAGTAACACTGAGTATCACAGAGGCAAAAGAGCAAGCAAAGCTTATCTCATGCTGACCAGGAAGCGAAGAAAAAACACAGGGAACCGATACACTCTTCAAGGCCACGCTTACCATGACCTCAAACTCAGCATCACCGCCTAATAGTCCATTGAGTCCTGAATTCACCAGTTAATTAAGTCATTGATGAAATCAAGGTCTTCATGATCTACTCTCTTTCCAGGACCCACTGGGACACTGTTGCGCTGACATCACATAAGAGGAATCTCAGTCCTGGTTTGATGAAGTGAAAGCAAAAGCTCAAGAAGAAAAAAGAAATCTCTGGATATATAAATTCACATTTCACTACCAAATGCCTCTATGGGTCTCTGAGTGGGTATGTTCTTAATAGCCTGTGTACTTCATTCGATATGTTGAAATGCCACCCTGCTCAACTACTCCCTGATATTTCATTACAAGCACAAATCAGCATCCTTCCCTTAAAGCTGCTGAAGAGAAGCAGTCTTTTCTGAGTACTGTAAATTTTCTTACTTGTTTCTATACATTGTACAGGGTGACCAGTGAATTAAAAAGATACAGAGATGAGGGAGATGCAGTAAGATACTGAAGGAGCATTCACGGGGGGAGGGGCGGAGGGAGAGGACAGCGAAGCCACAACAGCTACTGTTGGGGAGAATTACCACAGAGATTCTTCTTCAATAAACCCTTCTTCTTTTAAATTAAATTTGCAGAAGTATTTTGTAAGTTTCTTCTTCAGAAACAGGCATCTAAAGCCAGACCAACTACAGAATATGGCATTGAAAATATTACAGCTATTTGACTGGGCATTCCACTTGTGGGGAAGTTGATCTTTATAAAGCCCTCCTTCCTTCCAACTATGCTCTAGACTGGGTTGGCAAAAGGACTTAAATATTTTATGTGGCTTTTTCTCTTCTTCTTGAAAGTTTGATGTTAATGGTATAAAGAAACATTGTGACAGTTTGCCTGCTGCTAAGCTCCTTTTCAACAAGAGAGTTTACCTATTTACTTATTTATTTATTTATTTGAGGACTTGCTTTATCATAATATAATCTAGGCATAAGGATACACACTTGTAACCCTGATACTTAGGAAGCAGAGACAGGAGAATGGCCCTAGGTTCCAGGCCAGCCAGAAGTATATATCTCAGCCAGAAAACTATCTCATTAAAACAACAACAACAAGCTGGGCATGGTGGTGCATGCCTTTAATCCTAGCACTTGGGAGGCAGAGGCAGGTGGATCTCTGTGAGTTTGAGGACAGCCTGGTCTACGAAGGGAGTCCAGGACAGCGAAGGCTACACAGAGAAACCCTGTCTCAAAAAAGCAAAAACAAAAACAAAAAACAAAAAACTAAAACAAAGTGAAACAACAACAACAAAAAAAAACCCCAAAGCATTCATGATTTGGCTCAAAGTAAACGGTATTAGCTGACATATGCAAATGATATGAAAGCATATTTATGCAATTAAAATTTGGCCTCTTTCTTCCTAATCTTGATAGCTATCATTTCTTTCTCTTGTTATCATTTTATTTGCTTTCCCTTTGGTAGCAAACAATACAAAAGTTAGCAAACATCTTGTGTCAGTCCTGCATTTAACAGACACACATCCTAACTAATGGTCAACCATTAACTACCATATCTCTTTTTGCTATCCATATTGAATTTAGGAGTTCCAATCTGGTCTTAGTTTGCTGAAGTGTCTATTGCTAACAGATGTACGACTAGCTGATTTGAATATTATGAAATATTGCTTTCCTCCAATGGGTCCTGCTTATGCACCTCCTGGTGACATGGAGATGCTCTCCCAACAGGCTGTGGCTGACTGTCAATCAATCTTGAGGAGTGTTGCTGATTCTGCTCGTAACCTAACAGGCTCCTGACCAGAAGTAACACTTTCTTGTACTTTCTTCTTCTCAATCTTACACACAAGGTGATAGAAAATGAGTCAGAGAAGGTCCACCTTTGTTATATAGGTGCATTTTTAATAAATTTTTATATTTACGGTTTGCCTTGTCTTTGAAAATCTGTAAAAGAATTTGCCTACCTACTTCTTCTAAATCTGAGGGGTGACTAAGTATGCAAGGCAGGAATCTTTTGTCAGAATTTTTATTCGTTAGTGGTTGTGGATTATACAGGTTTTCAAATTGCTCCTTTTAAGTTGGTTATTCTAATGTATCATTTTCCTTAGGCATTTTTCCTTAGGCATATCTATTTAACCTAAGTTTTCCCTTTCTTTTGCTCATGGTAAATGTAGCTCTTGTCTTAACATTTTGCTCTGAGCATTTAGTAGCTGTTGAGGGCTGACTTCCCCTTTTGCCTAGGGTTAGAAGTCTATGTTCACTGCCCCTCTGTGGTAATGTGACACTTTGGCTTCTTTGAGTCCCTTCATTGTAGAAGGAGCTGCTGTGCTGTGCTGGCGCTTTATGGTGCCTTTGAGTCATCCATTATTAGAAGAAGCTCAAGAGCTTCAACACAAAGACACCATCATTTCCATGGTCTGCATCTGCAGTAGCTCCCACTGATTCCTGTGAGGCCAAAGGGAAAGTTCCACCTTCTGACAACACGTAGATATGCAAAGCTGCATTTTATATGCTCATTTCGAATTTTATGATGTACAGCAAGCTCTTACATACTTCTTGGAAGCTTTTAGGGCTCTCAAGAAGAATAGTCTTTTGCATTACATAGTTCAAACATCAGACAAATGCAATCAATACAAGCTAGTACGAATACTCTAGATGAGACTTGGGTAAGTGCTAAAAGTTATCTGTGCCTGGAAGTGTTCACCCACGACAAATGACAAGTACGTGCCTCTATGCTGCCAGACAAGAGGTGCTTTCACTTGTTTGCAAATAAACAACAAAACAAGAAAAATATAACAGCATAACAAAAATCTCACCCTCTCCTCTGCACCTCTGAACTGCACCCCAGCCCACTCCAGACCCGCCACACATACTGTTTACTTTTCATCATCTTCTGGTTTTCCTTCCTGCCCCAGGGCCTTCTTTGCTGCCTAATACTCTAGCATTCGTAAATCAATAAATCTAGTGTAATTTATTGTGATTTCAATATCCATTTGCAAAGTGTTTCGGATGTTCTGCACTTTCACTTCCAAATATTCTCTCGGCCTCTCTTCTTCACCATTCAACTTACAATACACTTGTAATTATGACAGACTTTCAATCGGCTTCTGACTCGCCCTTATCTGTAAAGTCCAAATTCCAAGATCCCCAGTGGATGTCTGAAACCATAAATATTATCAAACTCTATGTATGCTATGGTTTCCCCCTACACAGACATCCTTAGGATAAAGTCAAGAATTTTGAGAATGCCTATTTGGCACATTATAACCTCCGATGATGATGATGATGATGATGATGATTATTATTATTATTATTATTATTATTATTATTGCACTATTGGAAGATTTAATCCAATTGCCCAAAATGGCTATTGAGTAAGCGATGGGTGAATAAGGTAAACAGCGTGGACACACAGACAAAGGAATTATTTACATCCCAGGTAGGACCCAGCTAGACAGCACAATGGTCTCCATCTACAGCTTATTATTTGTGTCTAATATTTTTCTTTTAAGATTTTGAAATTATAATTTATATGTTATAGTTTTACTCTGAAGAATATCCTTAGGAGATCCATATGAAAGTACATAGGAATGTAGCCATGACCAAAAATTACTTTCACATGTTTAGGAAAATATATTCTGTCAGGATTCAGAGATAAGCATAAACAAAGAGATAAACACAAATATGACAGAATGCTAACAAATCCAGATAGAAGGTCTGTGGGTGTCAACTACACTGTTGCTTTTTACTTCTTATGAACTTTACATTTTTTAGAGATTTGTGTGGGTTTATTCAATTGTGTATGTGTATGTGCGCATGCGTGCTCATACACACCCACATATAAGCATAAGTGTGTGCAGGTATGTGTATCTGTGTGCATGCAGAAGACAGAAGAAGGCTCTGGATGTTCTTCTCTATCCCGTTTTATCTATTCCTTTGAGATAGGATCGCTTCCTGAGCCTGGGGCTCACATTTTCTCAATTAGACTAGAAGCCAGCAAGTCCCGGTGGTCCTCGTAGCTCTGAGCCCTTCAGAGCTGTGGTTAGGACAGGACACATGGGTAGTTACACGGATGCTAAGATAGAAGCATTTGTCCTCACTAACACAGAGCAAGAGCACTGAACCAGTGACCTGTCTTTTCACACACACACACCCATTGAAATTTTCTAGCATAAAAATTTGGGCTGTGTAAACTATATTGTGATCAAGTTATTAGGCCCATCCCCAAAATGAAAGTATATTTAACAATTTTTTGATAGTTTGAAAAAAATTAAACCACCCAACTTCAGAAAAATCCAGAGAGATATTCTAGATGGAGAACAAAAAGGACTTACATATTCAGGAAAAGTACTAACAAATACACATTCACTTGTGATTTAAACAAGAACATTTAAAAATGGAGACTAGAAAAGAATTTATGTTCATGTGGGTAAAGAAATCTACTCGAAACACCATAGCCAGCATAATTCTTAGATGTGAAAGTGCTATTAATAAGGAGAAAATACTGGGCATATTCTTTAAAGGAAGAAATAAAAATGTCATTTGATGCAGAAAATAAGATCATCTCTGTAGAAAACCCAGTAGACACATCTGTTTCTGGCATAGCCACTTATCACCAGTAACTGGAAGTACATTCTTTCGAAACACCAGACATTCTGGAAAATATAAGTCTCTTCCAAGAACTGTGAATCCCAGGGGCCCAAGCAAAAATAAATAAATGAGAAGAAATAGGAAGCCCAAGTCTACCCTGGAGCTGTGTGCAGTGAGGGAGCCTTTCCTGACTACTAAGGATATTTGGGCTTTAAGACCTTCACAAATTAGAACTGAAAGCCTTCTCGTGTGTGTGTGTGTGTGTGTGTGTGTGTGTGTGTGTGTGTGTGTGTG
>OU015750.1:98794075-98816218 GCA_907169655.1 Acomys percivali | reverse complement strand
GTGTGTGTGTGTGTGTGTGTGTGTGTGTGTGTGTGTGTGTGTGTGTGTAATATTTACTTATGTACAGCCAGACAGTTCAGGCTTTTGTTTGCATGAGTTTGGAGTTTGAAGTTGTACTGCATGGACTGTATGTCATTGAGGACATATGAGACATCAACTTAGTACTCTCCAAGTGCCTACCTAAGAAAATGCGCACATTTTCTTTTTTAGAGAGTAATTTTAATATGTATATGTGTGTATTATACACAAGTATATGTCTGTATATGCATATATATATATATATATATACACATGTATGTATGTGTACATGCTTTATGTATATATGTGGACGCACAATCCCCTGGTTACAGGTGGTTGTGAGCTGCCCAACTGGGGAGCTGGGATCTGAACACAGGTCTGCTGAAAAAAAAACAAGTATTCTTAAATACTGGAGCTATCTCTCCTGCCATAAAAAAAAAAAATATATATATATATATGTATATATTCTTGATTTATAATCTTCAAAGTTCACAGAGTTCCCCAAATTTTGCCCACCATAATGAATTTATAACACAAACTTATAAAAGGCACAAAGAAGTAAAGCAAACTTAATGCCCTAAAAACTTAAGATCATAGAATTAACGAAAACTAAGACGATTCATGTTTGTAGAAAGAATTTAAATTTATCTACACCATAAAATTAAAAGCTCAGTTGACAAGCCAAGTTAATTAGGGCAGCTAAAGAAATCATTTATAAAATGGAAGATAAACTCAAGAAATCAAGACAATTCATCAAAGCCCATTGAACACGTAAAAGTATGAAATAGAAACAGTGAAATAGACGTCATTAGAAGATGCGGCACATATGTCCTTGAGTTACACTGTGTTTCAGAATGAGAAAAGATAAGATTGGGGGAAGGGTTCTATTATAATTTCATTTATGTGATGTGATGAAATACCCTGACAAAAAGCAACTCAGGGAAGAAAGGGTTTGTTTACAACTCAAGGCTTCGGTTCATCACTACAGGGAAATCGAGGCCAAAATCTAAAACATCATCTCTACACTCAGGTACAGAGGCAAAATAAATTCCTGGACACATGCTTGAGAGTTTGCTTCTGTTCGGGTATTTTTTTTTTTTCACTCTTACACTGCTCAGGAGCTATAGAATTACTTACAGAATGGTAATATGTACCATGGGCCGGTGTCATTCCACTCCTGGTGGTAGCCTGGGTTCTGAGGTCAGCAGGCCAGTCCAGCAGTGTTTTCTTCCAGACAGGAACAGAGAGACCTTGAGATCTAAGGTCCCATTACCCAAGGAGTGGCTTAAAGCACGCAGGGAATGGCCATGCACTAGGTGAGGCTCCCGGTCTCACTGGGGGAGGTGGAAATGTGTTGTTTCTGTCAGTTCCCTTTAAATGAGATGGTATCAGATGGCAGTAGAAACTTGGGAGTTCCAAAAGCCCATGACAATACCAAAAGTGTTATTACAGGCCCTTGCCAAGCTGCTGTGCTAAGCATGATGGAGGATGTGAGCAGGCACCCAAAAACTACCAGACGACAGGTTCAGTGAGACACAAGCCTGGTGGGCCTGATGGCAGGCTGGGTGATTCATAGACATGCCTGGCAAGTGCTTCAATGGCAGGCAGCATCCAGCTTGTCCTGATGGAGTCTGCTTCAGTGACTGCCGAGGCAGTTCAGTTCCACCGTTGCTGCCTGACAAGCAGTTAAGCCCTGGGCACCTGGGCGTCCAGCAGAGATTCTTCCCCAGAATAAATGATGAGGCTCAGGTGATCATAGTAGAGTGAATTGGAACATTATAAACCTAGAGTGAATGAGGACATTATAAGCTTTTATTTTCATGAATCAGGGACATTATAAATCTTGGGCAGTAGGTGGGGTTTTGAGGGTGAATGTGTTTGAGTCACTGGGGCTAGGGATACTTAATCCACATGTAAGAAAACAGCCCTATCATAAGAGGGAAAAGTAGTACTTAATTATCCCATGGGAGCGGGGCGGGGGGTGGGGGTGGGGGAATCTCCAGGTACAGTTAAAGTCAATGGTTGAAAGCTAAGAAACCACCGAACAGGTTTCTCATCAGGAAAAGTTCTTTAATCTTCCCTGAGGGCAGTGTGATGCTCCTTAGGGTATCTGAGTTCCCAGATCAGGAGAAGAAGGAATGCTGCTGAGAAAGGGAGTCCGTTATTTTGTACAGATCTATTCCTGGGCATATGCCCAAAGGATGCATCATACTAGCACAAAGACACTTGCTCAACCATGTTCATAGCAGTTTTATTGATAATAGCCACCAGAAACTGAAAACAACATAGATATCCCTCAACTAAAGAATGGATTTTTTAAAAAGAAAGAATGGATTTTTTAAAATGTGGTGCATTTACACAATGGAATATTACTCAGCAGTTAAAAACGGCATCATAAAATTTTCTGGCAAATGGTTGGAACTAGGAAAAAAATTATCTTGAATGGGGTAACTCAGACCCAAAAACATACTCAATTTTTTTTCTTTTCTTTTCTTTTCTTTTTTTTTTCTTTTCTTTTCTTTTCTGAGACAGGGTTTCTCTGTATAACAGAGCCCTGGCTGTTCTGGACTCACTCTGTAGACCAGGATAGCTTGGAACTCAGAGATATACCTGCCTCTGCCTCCCAAGATATGGGATTAAAGATGTGCGCCACCACCTGCTGCCTTCTTTTCGTTTTCTTTACTTCTTGTTTTGTTTGGGGAGTTGTTTGTTTATTTGTTTGTTTGTTGTTTTTTAATGTGTAGACCATGATGGCATCAAACTTGTGAAACTTCTGCCTCTGCCTCTGCCTCTGCCTCTGCCTCTGCCTCTGCCTCATTCAGCAAATCCTACCGGTATATGTCACCACAACTGGCAGGCAATACACTCATTTTTTTTTTATTCTTGTGTAATGATTTTATTAAGGTGATTTACATTGAGTTTTCCCCATTTAAAACAATGCAGGCCATTGAGTTTTTTTTTTCAGTATACCTAGTTACATTTTTAACTCACAAGTATTTTTGAGGTTTTTCACAATAACCAAAAGATTTTTATCATGAACAAACAATTGTTTCTTTCTTCTATAGCAATCATGTCTCATGCTCACACAATATACAAATATGTCTCACACTCACATAAATGTTCATTTCTAGTTCTCAGAAGGGGTTTTACTTTTCAAAGAGATTAAAGTAGAAAGAAGAGTAGAACCAACAGCTATTTCTAGGTCCTCCCATTGCTCTGCCTAAAACGTAATAATGAATTTAATGAAGATAAGTACTATTTATAGAAATGTTTTATTTTTTTAAAAATATTTGTCCCTCTCTGATAAGAGCTTACATATAGCTCATCTGAAACACAAGCGAGCGAGCACACAGCATCATAGTTACAAACAAACAAAATAGTTGGCATCAGTGCAAAGATCAATTTTTATAGCCAACGTGTTTCAGTTCGCTAAGGAAGCATAACTATTTGGACACTGTGAGGAGGCATGGAGGAGAGCTAACTCCTCATAGCACTAAGGAGTCAGAGTTTGGCGAACAACAAGAAAGAAGAGGCCAGCTGCCAAATGGACTTTTGAAGATGAAATGTCATAATATGCTGCTGGAAATGGTAAATATACATATTACAATCATTGTCTTCCATAAAAAAGATGAAAAAGTAAACATCTAATGGCATTTTCATTGTCTTATATGCCAACATTACATAGCATGTTGCATACCCTAGGCATATTCTATTTACAGACATGAACGTCACATCTAATAACTCAATGGACAGAAGTTCTAACATCTTCCTTTTGTGAACAATATTGGTTTTCGTTTAAAATTTTTGCAATGTATATTCATTTTTAAAACTGTTCTTCTTGACAGGAGACAACTATTACTAGACTTGGTGGATAGATTCACCCCTCCTTCATAGTTACCTTTGGTCCTCACCTAACATTTCCCACGCAAGACAAAAAGAGAAGCACTGCAGTTACAATTCTCAAGGTCCTTAATACCATACGAAAGGATGGAGGGTAGAGGAGCATCACAGAAGACTAGGTAGAGAGATGCTGAGAGCCAGAGGAAGAGCAGAATGAAGCAGTGCCTTTGGACATGGAAGGACCATCGCACCCATGAACTCAGAGAAGCTCTAGTTGCCCACACAAGGTTAAGCCAGTCAACATTCTAGGATGAGGGGGGAAGAGGTTCATGGGCCCCCACTCCAACTGAGTGATTACTAACAATTGGTGGCTTCCAGAAGAGGCAGAGTGGGTTTTATTTAAGGATGTGGCCCTTAGTAAATGGGCACTTTCCAGTGGATGGCCCTGTGCCCAGGGTTATATGGGCAGCACAAATTGGAATGTGTGCGTTTACTTTTTTCAAAGGAGAAGAAATAGAAAGGCATGAAGTTAAGAGGAATGGGGAGGTGCAGGGTGAATTTAGGAGGAGTTAGGGAGAGAAGGAGAATGGATGTGATCAACATACATTGTTTGAAATTCTCAAACAGTTAATAAAAATATATTCTACAAAATGGTAAAACTGAGACTTGTCCAGAATTTCTAAGAGCCATATGGGCATCCTAAGTAACAACATATTGGTCTTTTTTTATTCGAAGCAAAGTAAATAAAAAGAAATTTATGATAAGCAAATGTATGTAGGATACAAAAAAAACCTTAAATGAAAACAGACCAAAAATATCCTTTCTGTTGGAACAAAATGAGTTAGACTAACTAAGGACAGGTGAACATTGATATTGAAATCAGAGGATTAGGTCACATCTGAAGAGTCTACAATAAGGAACAAAGAAAGAAGCTAAAATAAAGACTTCACACAGACACAAGCACAAATGCATGTTATCAGGGCTCACATACAAATACTTCAAGGAGAAAAAGAATGAACTGAGGCTGAGGGCCACTAGATGTTAATCTCATACTATAATTTCTTCTGCTTAAAGGACACAAATATGGTGAAACATTAGCCGCCAGCAGGAATATAGGCATGTGCTGTTCACTGTGTGTTCTAAAGTAAGTTTTAAAGACCTGCCAAATGTGCACACACACACAATAACTCAGTAAACATGTGCACATGTGCACACACACACACACACACACACACACACACACACACTAAACTCAGTAAATATGTGCATACCCACATTAAACTCAATAAACGCTCATGAAACCTTCACAGCTAAGCAGACAGTGTTTAATTTTAAGAAATGAAATTGTTTGTACTTTTTAATTTAAATATTTCTACTCTGTTTTTTTTTTTGTCTGACATGGTACCAGGCATTAATGACAGAGAAGGTAACTAGTGTCCAAAGCTTGATCAAGGAATTACTTTGAAACAAGACTAGGAGACAAAAGAACCACCTAGCTATTTAGCCTTTTCCTGTTGTAATTTTAAATGCCTAGTAAAGACAAAACTAAGTGAGCAAAGGCCACCATGAGAACCTTTAGCCCTCAAATGCTCACTGAGCCCCTTAAATTTTTGTTAGAAATATTTGTGCTAGCATTTCTTTTGACTTGGTTCATTGTCTTAGGCTAAGGTATAACTTGCTGATGAGCTGTTAAAGTAAGCTGAGCCTAGCTATATTCAGGTGACTAGCCGTACCTCAGCAGAAAGGAAAATAGATATCTCTTAGTGTTCAGGTATATTGCCAAGATAACTGGAAATGGACTGTTGTCAAAAGCCTGGAGGTAATAAGTTTGTCAGTTGGAAAAAATACATGTTTTGAATAGGATCCCCAAATCTCATTCCTCAGGTGATTTGAAAGCTGGCTCAATCTGTTTACTATTCCTGAAATATTTTCTTTCAATCCCAGGCTGCTGACATGTTTTAAATCATCCACCCATTACTATTCTGACACTAAACACCAAATAATAGGAAAAGGAAAAAACCTAAGACTTTCAACTCTTAAAATCACTGCCTTTAGGTTACACAAGGTTATAGAAGAGTTTGTTTATCATTAACAAAATACAATTGTAGTACTAATTTAATTAGACTAAGTATGATTATAAAGTTGAGTATTTTAAAATTTGACTACAGTCAAAGAGCTAGTCCTGTCTACATGGAAGCTAGAATCCTAACTGTTTTGCCATGAATGTCACTGAGTTTTTCCTGGAAGTCATTGTTGTGGACAGGTACATAAGAAGGAAAGGCTCAGAGGGACAGCTGGGGCTTAAACCAGGTGAAGCATCAGAAGGTATAAAAGAAACTACACTGCCCTGTGATACCTTCTGCGATTCTCTCAGACCTTTTAGCAAGAGAATCAACTAGTGCTAGCTATTCAGTGCCCTGAAGTGTATAATGAGAGATAAACAGAAGCCCATGGCTCAGCTACTTCTCCATAATCAACTGGTGTCAATGCAAGGTGCTGGAAAGCATAAAACGTCTGAGAGCATCATGTAGGAATTTAAATTCTGGCTCTGCTTATCTCTTAGCCTAAGACTTCAAAAATCTCACTATTCTTAGTATTCTTGACTCAGTAAAAAAGGTCTCCCCTTCTCCCTCCCAATCCTCTCCCTCTCTCTTTAGCACAATTGTTAGGATCAGATAATCTCACACACAAACACACACACACACACACACACAAGCGCATGCGCGCGTGCGAGAGCGCTCCTCCAAATAGATCTACAAAATACAAACAGAAGCAATACTCTGATGTCCATCAAAGCTTACTAATTGGTAACAGTGATGTCTTCTAAAATATGTGGGGCCATCATCCACTCTTTACATGGTAGCATGGAATTCACTGTGTTGTCAAGACGGGTGAATAAAGTGTATCTTATCTCACTTTTTGTTACTGTAAATGAATACCACAGATTAGATCATTTTTATAGTAAAGAGGCTCATTTAGTTCTTGGTCTTGCAAGACCAAAATATAGTCCCAGCATCTGCTTAAAGCTTGCTGACAGTAGTCAGGCACAGTGATTCTTGCCTGTGATCCCAGTATTTGGGGAGGCAGAGGCAGGAGGATCTCTCTTTGAGTTCAAGGCCATCCTGGTCTATAGCATGAATCCAGGACAGCCAAGACTACACAAATTACAGGCACTTTCCAAGTGGGATAGAAGCACACACTTCCATAAATTCAGGGAAATGAGCATCTTGCCCTGACTAAAGCAACCAACCAACCAAACAAAATAATCAGACCAAAGCACATCACTATAAGACCACTGAAAACAGTGAGGAGAGGAAAGTTGTAAAACAACAAGAGGTAGAAAAAAGAATGACTACAGGCTAGTGCCAGATTAAGAAAAAAAATAAAGCTTTTAACTCTAAAGTGTTTCAATTTCTGAAAGAAAACTGCCAATAAGAATCCCATGACTAGCAAAAAGAAAAAAGAAAGCAACAACAGCAGCAGCAAACTTTGGGAATGACATGAAGAAGCATCTGGCATTCATCCCAGGAAGGGAAAGATGGTTCAACATACAAGATCATCGATAGCAGGAAGGAAGAGATACAAACTATAATTATCACATCTACACATTTTAAAACACAAAAATCAATTGTGTATACGCAATGGACAATCTAAAAATGAAACAGAACAAACGCTCTATTGAGAAGAACAGCAAAGAGGATAAAAGTGTGAGGAATAAATGTAATCATGGAACAGGATGTCAATGTATTTATTGAACCTACAAAGCAAAAACTGCTGAAAGAATTTAAAGAAGACACAAAAGCTAGAAATATCAGTGGTGCCCATGCATTGACTGCATTGTTCCTTTGATGTTCTTTTTCTCTTGTTATTACATATCATCATTATTATTTAAAACAAATTTTTAAAATTTTTTTAATTAAAAAATAAAAAACAAACAAAAAACAAATTTTAAATTTAAATATAATTTGACCATATTTTCCCTTCTGCCAAGTCTTTACAAATCTCCCCATCCCTTCCTCCTTATCTACCATTAAGTTCTTTCTCAAAAAAATAACAAAAACCCAGTACAACATGACAACCCGTCCCCACAAAACCAAGAATACAAAATAGAAACCACATGCAAAAGAAAAAACAAACAAGCAAAACATCAAACTGCAACAAAATAAAAGCACATACACACACACACCCAGACACCTGTGGAGTCCAATTATGTGTTGGTCAACTACACCTGAACATGAGGCCTATCCTAGAGTGTTTGCTGTATCCAGTGTCATTATATTGGAGAAAACTGATTTTCTGTCTCCCAGCAGGTATAAATAACAGTACAGGTGTTAACCTTTACTTTAGTGGCCAGGTTTTCATTCATTCATTTATTCATTCATTCATTGTTCAAAACATAATAATATAAATTATAAAAAGCTTACCAGCTTGCTGACACGTATATTTAACAAATATATAGGGAAAATATGTTTTATCCATGACAGTCAGATTTTATGAACAACCTCCTATCCCCCCCTCCTAGCCCTACCCTGGGATATTTTTTTCTTAGCAGGCAAACTAAGCCACTGACACAAAAGTCTGTGTCATTTTATTGCCAGTTAACCCATTAATTAGAAGCAACTTACAGGAGGCTCCAAGAACAAATGTAACTTCAGATCCAAAAATAACTTCTAAGACAGGGTGAAGAAAACCTCAAAAACAAACAAACAAACAAACAACCCCTGTTTCAGTGATAAGAAGAGCACAGAGCTCAAATACTGGTTTTAAAAGTCAGAGGCACTGGCAGTGTTTGTAGCAAGCACCACAAATCAAAGGTGAAGCTATGGCAACTGTGATGATAGGAAACCTCTGAATTGCCTGTGGAAATAAGAAAGCTGTGACCCTCACTAAGGTCAGAAATCCCAATGTCTGATTTCCCAGTGCTTTAAAACATACCCTGTGATCAACAGCATCAGGTCTGAATCCAGAAAAAAAAAAAAAAACAGAAGAATGCCTCCATCCATGCTTCTTCCTAACAGAGCTTGGGAGTTTTTAATCAACAAAAAGAAGACCAAATTTTCTCTCTCCAGTTGGCAAGCGGCTGCTTTACTGGATCCAAAACCAGCATGACGGCTGCAGGTCATGGTTTGTGGAGGCTTTTTCCTTTCAGTGCTTGATTCCAACCACTGTCTACATAAACCAAAAATTGATGGCTTGATTTGAGTCAGGGTTCAGAATCACACTTCTGCCACATGATGGAGGAATTTGAGGAGGAAAAACTACCTGATCCTATTTATTTCATTTTTCTCATATGCACATTGTTTCTCACAGAGTTTGGTTCCCTGGCTCGGGAGGTGGAACCCAGTAGGCCATGGGAGGCACAACAGAAGTGATACAGTGTAGCGGACTTTTTGGCTACTTTATTGGGTTATTTTTCCTACCTCCCTAACCACCCCATCCTTCCCAACACCCCTCCCGGCAACACTAGTAAGGAGAGAAAGAAAGTTACAGGGGAAATGGAGTATGGATATCATTAAACTACTTCCTGCTAATGAGGAGCATCAAATACCTTGGGATAAATTTGATCTTCATCATTAGGATATCTCCAAGCAGCAACTAGCAATCAGGAACAAACAGCAACAGGAGCATCAGGGGAGCATCAACTGCCAGAGCTCTTCTGAGGCTCAGTGCCTTGTATACCCTCTGAAGAGTCCTCAGAATTCCAAACGTAAACTAGCTACAGCTGGCAAAATCACTCCCGTGCCAGAGCAAGAAACAAATCATCGTCAGCTGCTGTCGATGCAGCCCTATATGCCACACCTGGAATTAAAACAATTAAAACAAAATGAATTCACATAACATTTCTGTGTTTTCAAAGAAACCGACATTCTCACTACAGTCGGGCCATGGGATACAGAGGTCATGGGGATTAAACAGGAACGTGAACCTCTATTGCACTCATTAATACATAAGAATATTCAGGCAATAAGCTGGGCATAGTGGCTTATGCTTTTAATGCTAAAACTTGAAAGGTAGAGGCAGACGGCTCTCTGTAAGCTTAAAGCTAAGCAGGTGACACAGCCAATTTCAATCCAGCCACTGCTACATAGTGAGACTTTGCATCAAAATGAAAAAAGAAGAAGAAGAAGGAAAAAAAAAAAAGAATACTCAAGAAAAAGAAATTTGAAAGACAGGGCCTTTTAAGAAACGATTATAATGAATGAAGCCATTAGTGTGGGCCCCAAGGCAAGGACACTAATGTCCTTGTCAGAAGGAATTTGCACAAGTGGTCCCGTGACATACACGCACACATGAAAAAGCAAACCCAAGTAAGGATATGGCAAGAAAGCAGACATCTACAAAGCAGGAAGAGACCAACCTGGCCAACTTTCGCTTCCAACTTCCAGCTTCTAGAACGTCAAATGTTTCTGTGGCTTTAGACATTTGTTGAATCATTATTACTATTTAATACATCCAGTCTGTGGTACTTCACTATGGTAGCCAAAGCAAAACTAAAGCCATAAGAAAATCAATACAATGCTTAATCTCCACTGATGAAGACCATTGGCCTACAGGATGCAAGCAGTGGAGAGTATGTGTTTGCAAGAAATACAAGGCAGCAGAAAAGTACCTTCCTTGTTGGTGTTGTAGGCTGAGTAACAACAGACAATCAAACTCCTTTGTCCACATCCTTATCACTGCTATATTACAAGATCTCATGTGTATTCTTCACAGTGTTTGAGTACAACACACTAAATCGTATATTCTGGAAATTCACCTAAGGCATGCGCGCACGCACACACACACACACACACACACACACACACACACACTAACAGAATAGGATGCAGTTGACTTTTCACAATATGCACATGATACAATAGAACTTTCTAGAAGAGAGTTGTGTGCTCCTGAGACGGCCTCTTATGACTCAAGTAAGCCCAGAAGTGCAGGGCTGTGGCCAGGTTTCTCCTGTGGCCCAGAGACGTGCCAGCAGCTGCAGGCTAGGACTGAGTAAGCTTTCCATTTGTACACAAAGAGTTTCAGAAGAGTCGATAAAAAAGAAGGCGGGTGGCATCCAAAGAACACAACGAATGCCCTGCTTTTATTAGAAAAAAAAAATAGAATCAAGCACATTTCGGAACTCCAAAGCACGCAGATTTTTGTCTTGTTCCCTGGCAACATGCTAGCATGGGATTA
This sequence comes from Acomys percivali, assembly GCA_907169655.1. NCBI lineage: Eukaryota > Metazoa > Chordata > Mammalia > Rodentia > Muridae > Acomys > Acomys percivali. The sequence goes on along the minus strand of OU015750.1, from coordinate 98,805,181 downwards.
TTTATACTGTGGATACGAGGCTTTCAGAAGAGAGCAGGAAGAGGTAATGGGACAATTAGGGCGGAAAGAGACTCTGCAATGTACACAGGGTACAGTGGTTCAATACCAGAGCCGCAGCCTAGGCAGGCTTCTCTCTGAGGAGGATGACGGGGGAAGCGGGCGCGTGGAAAAGACTTTGGAAACTGGCCTTCTAAGTGGCAGATGGGAGGAGAGGTCGTTTAAGACAGTTTCCTCCTTACAAGAAGAGATGTCTGCTTTGTGTGCTCCTGAGCTGAGTGTGCCTGGCTCTCTGATCATGCACATCAGGAGAGTGGCACACCATGAAAGCATCTGGCCTTTTCCACATGGAGCAGAGCAGGTGGAAAAAACCTCTATCCATCATCTTCCCAGCCTGCAGGATAACTAATTTCTGAGAACCTAAGGGATGCTCCTTCAGAGTAATGTAGGTGACAGAAGAATACAAATGGCCTGTTTATGGTTGTCATTGCTAAGCAAACGGGGACAGCCACCTAGGTAGACACCACGTAAAAGCCGACAGGTTTTAATATTAGACTGTCTAGCAAGGACATGGGTGTAGAAGTTTTCAGAGTCATGTACAACCTTGGAAGGTGTCTCCTTTTAGCCTTCATCTTCAAACACAACAAGCCTACACTGTGTTGAACAGTGTATATCTGTTTCTTTCCTTCATATACTGGAGAGCCAGCTGTGCTGGGCGCTAAGCTGTATATGGGGGATGAGAGTGACTTCAGACTCTCCCTGGGAGGTACTCAATACATACCCAACACAGCTGAGTGCCAGAGGGAAGAAATAAAAGGCTTCTCTCATGTTGAAAATGCCAGTAGGGAAGATTAAGGAAATCTGAAATATCTGATTGAAAAATTCCCAGTGAAGAGAAATTTTGTAGCTTTAATAACTTGATCTCCTACAAGGATAATACACTCTTTTTCATCTCTTTCCCTTGGGCCAGCCCTTTTGCTCGAACGCATTTGGTTACTTATACCTTACTGCAGGTATTGGACTCTTTGCTCATCTTCCTTTTCAATCCATCTACTTTATTAGCTTCTGAGAAAAGCAGAGGGAAGCAGCTTGGAGGATGAGAAAGGGAGAGTGTCCCAGCGTCTCTGCTCTGCTGGGCAGTCCTTGTGAGAGTGAGAAGTCAGCATCAGTAGTGGGCAGATCAGTGCCTCTGGGAAGTGAGAAGAGTCGACATGTTGAGAGAGTGATGTGAGATGGGGAATTGCATTGAGGCTGCCTCCACTTTGTGGATGGGTACCATAGGTACTCACTGCTCTCAAGCGGCCTGGGAAACAGTTCAGGTGGGCATCTGCATCTGCAGGGCTGCCATTGGGCTGTCTTGGTAGAAGGAAAAGAATAAAGGGAATTATGGTCTAGACAGAGAGAGGGTCTGATGTCCCAGCAGGAGTGAGAGAAGATCCATGAATTCAAGGGCTCTGACCAAGGCAAGGAAGAAGTAAGAATTACTCACTCCAGTTCCAAACACCAGCCAAGAATATTGCAGAAGCTCAGGGCAGTAAGCAGCATTGAGAGGAGTGGTGTGCCTCAAGGGATCTTGTAATACTCTGGGTTCTCTAGTGGAACAAAACTGATAAAAAAAAATGTATTTATTATTAGGTGGGCTCACATGATAGAAGCCACTGCTGTCTGTGCACTGAAATGTCTGAGAACCCTGAATCTCTTCCATCCACAAAGCTGCCTCGGCCATCCCAGTCCAGCTCTGAAGGCTTAGGAGATGCTTATGTGGTCCTTGATCTCTCCTCCACACTGGAGCCCAAAGGAGCTAGAGTATGATCTCAGCAACAGAAATAGACACATTTGCCAGCAAGGTGATGCAGAGGCAAGACAGAAAGCAGTATTGATGTTTTTTCCCCTTCAGACCTTTTTCTGTCACCTCCCCCCCCAGAAAGTCCCATTTACTGTGCAGAAATATTGTCCTGTGGGCTCTTCAAGAAATGCCCGCTCAGAGCCATATCTCTTAGTGGATTCAATCCCTTCAAGCCAACAGTCAAGATTAAACATTACAGGTTCTTTGCATAGCATCTCAACAATAACAAGGGAGGGAAAAGATCTGCAGTGCCCAAGTGTCTGAGATACAGTGGCTATTCAAATGACGAAGGCAGCTGAAGGTATAGGCACAGTTGTTCTTTGGCTGCAAAAACTTCAAGTTCATTTTCCTTATTTCCTATTTTTATCTACTACTTAGATTTCCTATGAGTGTGGGCTGTTTGCATAATCATAAAAGTAGGTGATAGCCATCCTGAAGTATTAAACTGGACTAAATGGATTCTCTACCCACTATACAGGGACATATGCTCTCCCACCAGCTACCTAGTGATGATGGGCTAAAAATCGGCTCCGTAGTACCAGAAGAATAAAGGGGTTTGTTTTTCTCCTCAAGGCTCAGCTTAGGGTGAAAAACAAGTGTATTTATTATTGTATTTCAAAGCACACAGATACCGTGGGGGCCTTTCTGCCCTCTCTTGACCCACCCAGTATGTGTCTTTCAGAAAGGAACAAGTCCGGGATTCTTGGCTTCCCACAGCTCTTGCATTTGACTCTTGTTTATCTTTCCCACCATTGCCCGGCTCTCCTTACTAAGATAAGGATTGATAAATATATATATATATATATATATATATATATATATATATATATATATATTTCAGAGTTTAGAAAACAATTATTTTCTTTGTTCCCTTTGTAATCTTTGCAAGTTACTTTATCTCAGATATAGTTCTTATTGAACATTCCCAGTAACCTTTAACTGAACTGCCAAGGGCATTCAACAAGTAGAAGCCGGTACTCCTGACAAACACAATAATCGAAGGAAGCAGAAGGCCCAACATGATGGTTCCTATTTTGACACAACTGCCCCTGAGAAAGAGCTAGCCCCTATTGGGGAGCAATATGCTAAGAAAAATATTCTGACTTTAGTTCGCAGCATAGTATTATTACTAACAGCTGCAATAATCTAATGGAAAGACAAGAAGAAGGAGGAAGAGGAGAAGGCAGCAGCATCACCACCAACAAAGCAAATAGAAGGTACCGAAAGCACTTGAAGCAAGCACACCCTCACCTCTGCCCCCATCCATCATCTAAACCCAGGGCCAGCTTCTCTAGGCCCAGGAACCTTTCTCCAGTTTCTTTAGGTTCAGGAACCCTTCCTCCAACTTCTCTCAGATAATTTCAGTCTCGACTCCCCGCCCCCTTCTCCTCATCCCAGGAAGGGACAGCAGAGCCTGTTCAGCACAGCCCTATAATTGTTGTGAAGCCATTTGGACCCAAGGACAATGCTGGCCTACTCAGTTGTCATTAGAAATTAGGTCCCCTGGACTACAGATCACTTCTTGCCTCTGTATCTCTTTGTGCTGTTGAGTCTGTCCTCTGAGATCCTAGGGCACTTGCTCTCCTGACTCACTCCAGGCAGGCTCCTTTTGGTCTCCTAAATGTCAATATTCTACTGACCTTAGTGAACACCACACTACTTGCTCCTAATCTTTTCCCTTGTGTTCCCAAGTTCCTTTGTGAGGCTGATACCACTTACTTCATTGCCTCCAAAGATGAGGTATGAAATTCTACCCTATCGCAAGGCTTTTAGAAGTCTTCAATAATGATGCCAACCCACCCACCACAGAAAGATATTTGGTTCTGTCATGGATTGTTATATGGAGGGTGAAGGGTACTAGTATCAAGTAGGCAGTTACAAGAGATGTTATAAACAGCCTATAATGTACAGAGCAGTCCCTAAAGCAAAATATTACAGGGCCCCTAAGGTCAGAGGTTCAAGGGCCTCACCCTAGGAAAAACACCTTTACAGCTCCATAGGTACCAAACAGGAGAAGGATGCTTGACCCCACCTCTCCAGTATACCAGCCAGGCATCCCTCCGTCTACACCTTGATGTCTTTTCTTTCAACTAGGTCATGGAATTGAAGGGCACAGATGTTGAAATAGTCACTGCACAGATGAGGAAGCTGAGGACCCAAGGGAAGACACAGCTCCTCCAAGGTCAGGCAGGGAGGCTGTCTGTCTGGAACTTAATGTTCTGTTACGATGAGAAGTCCTCATTAATCTCTCTGGCAGGCATGCTATTTAGAAATGGAAGCTAGGTCAATCTGACAGGCCCCACTCCTGATGAGTCTGCTCTGTTTGTCTGTCACCTCCAAAAGACAGTGCAATGTCATTTTTCAGGCAGGCTTCTGAATTATTTTTGAATTGTTTGATGTTTGTGTTTTCCCATTTTATAAACAAACACTGGCGTCATCCCCCATGTGCCTGCTTTGTACTTAATTTAATTTAATTATCATGTATTACCTTCAGAGGTGACATTTGCCAGCCTGATCGTAGCATGCTAACAAATTGAGGCTGCATTAAGGGCTTCAGTTGGGGATGGACACAAATTTGGATTTGGCATTACATCTTCCCTTTGGTGGTAGTGACAGAAACCCGGCTCAAACTATCTTATGGCCAAAAAGAGGCTGAAGGGTTCACATATCTGGAAAGTGGCATGTTTAGTAAGAGTGGAGTCGGGGGATTCAAAAAGAGGCCATCAGAGTTTGTCTCCCATTTTCCTTACATTATTCCCTGCTTCCTTCTGAAAATAAACAGTATTTTATTCAAAGCAGTAGTTTTTTCTTATGTGGCAAAGATGCCCCTAAATATACCTACTATGGCTTGGATCTGAGAAACCCCATCACAAAATCCTGTTTTGAACACTTGATGGCTTGTGAGAACCCTATTGCTGGCGCGTGACAACACTGTTGGGGGAGGCTATGGAGCCTGTAGGAGGTAGTTTTCGACCGGAAGAAGTAGCTCTGTAGAGGGAAGCTCTGGAAGGTTCTGTCCCACCCTCAGTTTCCACTCCACTCTACTTTCAGAGCTGCTGGCCTGGCAACTGTAAGCTATGGGTTCCGGTCACCATAGACTGATCTGCCTGCAACTCTAAGACTGGTCCAAAATAGACCTTTCCTCTACTAGGCTGTTTCTCTCAGGTACTGTGGACAAAGCAACACAGAAGGCTCTAACAGGGTGGCAACAGGGGGAACTCAAGGGCATGGCGTCTTCTTACCATCACTCAGGCTAGGAAGAGCTCCATTAAACCTCACATGGCAGAGAATGCTGTTGCTCCTTGGATTGCCACGCCAAGCAGAAGCACGCAGAGTGAGAAAAGAGGATGCTACCAAAGAGGTTGCTTCACCACAGCAGATGCTAGCAACTATATTTGTAATGAACCATCACCACAGTCACAGTCTCCTAAGGAGGAGCAGACAGCCTTTTGTCATTATGGGTTACTTTGCCATTTCTGAATACTAACTAACCTGAACAGTGTACCTCACTCTACATAGTTACTGTGAAAATGATCCAGGGTGTAGATGAGTCAATGACTTATTCCCTTTATTACTAAGTATACTCTGTTATAAGGATATACTACCTTTTGTTTTTCCACACCCATCTGCCATTGTTGACAATTGGGTTGTTTCCAATTTGGGATCATAGGTGTAATAACATGTGTCCTGCTCCCCACAGGAGAGATGTCTGAGCCTTAAGTCCCCATCCATGCAGATGAAATATAGTCTAGCGATAAGGCATTCTGGACACAGAAGTCAAGACTGCAGGAGAAAGTACCCTGTATCAAAACAGGTCTTACATACAGTGACTGGGGTAAGCATATGAGAAAGGGGAGTTTTCAAAGCACAGAGAGACACAGGAAATAGGAACAGAAAACAGGGAGAGCCATGCTGTGATCTGGTGGCCAGAAGTGACCAATAGCTGGAAGAGGTGGTTTGAGTAAGACTGCCCCCATAGACTCATATGTTTGAATGCTTGGTTGTCAGAGATTAGGGGGTGTGGCTTTGTTGGAGGAAGTGTGTCATTGGGGGGATGGGCTTAGAGCTTTCAAAAGCCCAAGCCAGACCCAGTGTCTCTCTGCTGCCTGTGGCTCCAGATGGAGAACTCTCAGCTACTTCTCCAGCAACACGTCTGCTTGTGTGCCACCATGTTCCTTGCCATGATGATAATGGACTAAATCTCTGAAACTGTAAGCCAGGCCCATGTAAATGCTTTCCTTTGTTGCTGTGGTCATGGTGTCTCTTCACAGCAATAGAACATTGACTAAGACACTCCTATAGGCCCTAAAAGAGGTACAGTCCTGATCACTACAGCCTGTCAGCTTTGTTCTACTGTGCCAACAGATACCACTGCAGTGCTGAATATGGAAAGCTCATACAGCCAAAATTGTAATGTCTAAGATGCCTAGAAGATAAATTCCAAAGAACCATAATTCTGAAAACACAGTCTTAGAAGGAAAAAAAGCAGTCAAATTCATTAATAGATATTTCAATAAATTACTACTTAGTTTATTTTGATGATAGCTTTCCATTCATTTCTTAGAGTCTATGTCAGTTTGTTCAGTATTTTATATGTGTTATGCTAGCTAATGGTGTTCGCTTTTAAATTGCTTCAAATTTACTTCAAAATTGTTTCCAGTTGCTTGTTACATCTTCACAGTTTATTTTTGAACAGTGATCTTGTAAGCCACATTTTGTGAATAAGGACCATTCTTACTTGGTTCAGACTGGGGATTAAAGCTAAGTCATAGAATGCTTTTCTAGTCTTTGAAGGCAGGCTGTGGTTTATCACCTACAACAAAAGGCTAATTAATTAATTAATTAATCTCTCTTCAAAGCTTGTATGAAAAAAATATGCTCAGACGTCTGTCAGGTTATTGACAGAATTATATAGAAGTCATCTTATCTCCAGGAAGTCACCTTCAGTTCCTGCCACACACCCTCCTCAGCATGGCAGCCTGTTTCATGGAGTTCGGCATGGATCAGGGGAGACCTCTGAGTGAGGCTTCATGCAAAGTCGAGACTTGAGTACCTTGTAGTGTTGCCCCAGAAATGAGCTCCTGCAACTGCTGCCCTTGTCCCCAAGTGAGAGGGAAAAAAAGTAAATCCTGCCACACTCAGGGAAAGGCATTACTTCTGTGGCTCTGTAGCTCTTTGAAATCCATGCATATTATTTAAATAGAGCCTTTCAAGGGAAATGATATGGTTCAGCGTTCAATTCAAAGCAGGAGTCAGGATGAAAATGATTTCAGTGGGTAAAATTTGAACCTGTAATTGCAAATGCATTCGTCTTGGTTTGTTTCACAAGTCTCTTTAAATGTGTCTTGTGATGATACTGTTTATGTCGGGGTGTAAAAGAGAAAAGCTCAGGGGGAGAAATTGTAACCAGATGAAGAATTCCCATTTCCAAAGAGATTTCATTAACTGGGGCCAAGAGGTAAGAGAGGGGGAATGGAGAGAGAATCAATTAATTCAGGTGGATCCCTGGCACCATGATTCATTCAGCATGGCCAGCTCACCTCTGGGAGAAATAGACGGCAGCTTTGAGTGATCTTGATGTGAGGTCTTCCTTTAGTGACTTTTGAAACAAAAATCTGGGGATTTTGTACCAAATTTTCTGGCTATATAATGCATTTACAAGTACATATGAAATTGTTTTTTTAAGCCACCAGCTAGACTAGTTAGTTAGCCTACCCACTAGCCATTGTTACTTATTACTGAGCACCCAGATAGGAGGGGCATGTTTGACACTTGGCTCTGTCACTCTCTGCCTCATCCTCTTGAGACAAGGTGTCACAGGAAACCTGGAGCAAGGTTGGCAGTCAGGAAGCCCTAAGGATGCTCCTGTATGCTTCTCCAGGACCTGGGGTTACATGAACACAATGCTAAGATCAGCTTGGATGCTGGGGATTTGAACTCAAGTCCAAACATTTGTGCAGAAAGTGCTACCTCTCTGGTCCTAAAAACGTTTCATCAGTGAAGACTTCTAAGAGTATGTACAACACTTGTGTTCACACAAGTCAACTTTCTTGCAGCATAGAAGGATCTTGGAGTTCTCATCCAGTGTCACAGAGGTCTTCACACCCTGAAATTATGGACATGACCGAGATACTGCCCTTTGTGTGCAATACTCCACAAAAGGAATATAGGGGTTTGAAGTTTACTGCCTATATTTTCCTTGGCTAGTGCCATAGTTTGAGGAGGACCCCAGGGCCCAGACCTGCCTGTAGTTTTCCAGGACCCTCTGGATCCTTCTATTTCCTCATTCTCCCAGGCTTCTCACACCTGAAGTCTCAATAGGATGTCCTCCCCTCTGACCCACTTTTCTGGTAGGTAAATTCCTTGTTTTTAATAGCTGAGTAGTATTCCATAGTGTAAATATACCACAGTTTCTTTATCCATTCTTCTACTGAGGGACACGTAGGCTGTTTCCATGTTCTAGCTATTATGAATAAGGCAGCTATGAACATGGTTGAGCATATGTCCCTGTTGTGTGGTAGTGCATCTTCTGGGTATATTCCAAGGAGTGGAATAGCTGGGTCTGAGGAAGCCCTATTCCCATTTTTCTGAGAAAGTGCCAGATAGATTTCCAAAGTACATCCTTCTATCTTTTTCACGCATTTGGCTGCATCTCTCTATTATACTGCCTTTCTAATTGTGTAACATTAACTCTTAACTTATTGCTGTAACAATCAATCTTAATAACTCCTATTGAGCTTACAATTATAGCAATCATCCCTGTACAGAGAGCATCACATTAGTTCTCACCTATTCCTTTTTTAGTTAACTTGGCAAGGACTCTTTGATTTCCCATTACTATCAGGAATATTTCCAAAACATTCCTGCCCATCATAGAGAGCAAACACACACTAGTCCTGTCTGCTTACAATCCATACAGGAAAAAAGATTCAAAAGATGAGGTACAAGGCAACGAAATGTTCTGTTTAACATCATTTCCCCATGGTTGAGTATGTTCAGGGTGGTTAAGGTTATATGTAGTTAGCCATTTCCCCTTCCTTCTTTACTTCCTTCCTTTCTTTCTTCCATCTTCCTTCTTTCTTTTCTTGTTTCCTTTTTCTTCTTGAGGTAGGGTTTCTTTGTGTAGCCCAGCTGTCCTGGAACTCACTGTATAGACAAGGTTGACACAGACCTCACAGAGATCAACTTACCTCTATCTCCCAGGTGCTGGTGCTGGGAATAAAGGCCTGTGCCACCATACCCTGGCTTGTCATTCCCCCTTTCAAAGTTCCTTACTGTCACCGTCACTCAGGTCTGCTCTTCCATGCCTGCAGCTTCCTTTCTGCTCCAGTTCCATTCTCGCTCCCGCAGATTTCTCAGCTGTGTGTAGTCTGTCCAGCTATCACAGGTGCAGATCTTGTCAAAGCAGAAACTGAGCACAATAACAAAGTCTTGGTAAATGTCTTGGGAGTTACAAGATGCACAAGATGGTGTGTCCTCCCTGCAGATGCAAGAGACAAAGAGATAAGTCCCAGCTTTGGCCCAGGGTTGAACGTATGCCCATCAGAATATTTTTCAGTACATTAAAAAATATATATATCTTGCATTGCAAATGGATTGAACTAGAAAAAAAAATCATCTGGGTCAGATATGCCAGACCCAGAAAGACAAATATGGTATGTAGTCACCTGTTTGTGGATATTAGCTGTTAAGCCGATGATAACCAAGCTACAATCCTTAGCACTACAGAGGGTAGGTATAGAGTAAGAGTTTAGAGGAGGCAGATAGATCTCCCTAGGAAAGGGAAATAGAGCAGATAGTTCTAGATGGACGGGGTGGAGCTGGAACAGGAGAACCAACTTGGCGGTGGGGGCATCGGGGGCTGCGGAGAGGGAGTACATAGGAAAAGACAACTTAAACTACGGGCCACTTGAGCAGTAGTGTAGAAACCTAATACCGTAGAAACTTGCTAAAATATATACATATATGAAAGTGATCCAAAAGCAATTGCCAAATAATGGGAGGGGGCAGAGTCCCAACTGGCTATCTCTTGTCACCAAATGAAGATTCCAGTACCAGGATTAGGCTATTATGTAGTTGAGTTGTTGCCCAAAGGGTTCTCCAGCGATCTCCAAACAACCTAGGCTGTCACCGAGACTACACATTGCTCTCCACAAACTGATGGCAAGGCCAAATTGCTGAAGACAACACCTATACAAATCTTTGGAGATCAAAAATTCAAGCTGTATGCCTAACTGGGGCCTTCACCCCTAAGTTCTAGGGTCTTCGTATAGGAAAGTACTCTTCAAACTGTTAAAAGAGAAGAATAAACCCCAGGACAAACACAAACCCTTTGTTCTACAAGACTGTCTCACCTATAACATGTGCTAGGGACAGTCGGTATTAGTCATCACAAATACAGATAATGTTACTTGTATAAGAGAAATAGATAATAACCAAGTGATATGTCCACATTTCGGCTTCTAACCCTGCTAAAAAGACAGAGGCCACCACTAATGGGCTAGAACTTCTAGAATCATGAATTAAACAAATCTTTTCATTTCAGCAGTTAATTTCCTCAGGTATTCTGTTATAGTAAGACAAAGCTGAATAAGTTATTCCTTCTATAAAAAGATGTGGGAGGTTGGGCCCATTCTCTTCTAATCTGAGGAACCATGGTACTTATTTCCTTTTGTATCCTTCCTCTGCTTCTCCACATGAGGACACCACTTATTAATAACAGGCCTTTGCCACACATCAAGCCTATTGGCATCTCCATCTTGGGTTTCTCAGCCTTTAGAACTATGAAAAATATGTTTATTGTTTATAGATAACCCACTCTTGAGCACTTCATGATAGCAGCATGGATAGTCTGGGACTGATGGTGAGGTCAGTGACAATTACCTTGTGGGCACTAAGAGAATAAAACTAAAATAAAAACGAGCTAAGACTCCTCACCAGGGAGAAATTCTTGTGTGTTTTATGGAGCAACTCAGGTCCTCCAAGCACATCCTTCATGCTCGGTTCATCAGATAGTGCAGGTGTTCTTTAGGTCGCTGGCCCGGTTGACAGGGGCTTATAAGGTCATCACCACCCAACGGTCATTTCTGATTATCATTCACCACTGTGTTTTCCACAGCAATGATGACTTAGGAATATGGTACAGTGCAATGAATATTGCTAAGATATCATCTGGAATCAAGTCCTATTTGCCATCTTATTTACTCACAGAATCCTGAGAGAGAGAGAGAGAGAGAGAGAGAGAGAGAGAGAGAGAGAGAGAG